>OX235273.1:140090178-140800387 GCA_944472155.2 Trichobilharzia szidati
ATCACTTGAGCACCAGGCTTCAGTGATCATGATCAGCGACGGATTGCATATAGAGGCTAACGTACATAATGCTAAATGTTTGTTAAGAACTGATCTAGCGTTTATGAGGATGACTGATAGACTTTGACTAAGTGGTTTTAGTGTATGGGCAATATCATAATAAAATGCTCTATGGTTATCAGCTGAATATGTGCAGTCGTTATTGGATTCATTAATTGCAACATTTTGATCACTAGAGACGTTTTCTTTAGTTTGATACTTAGGGATGGGTTGTGAGATGTCACTCGTGAGTGGTTGGTCGTTTAGATATCGCGTGCTATGGGAGATACTAGTATGATAATCTAAGGTATTACTATTGGTATTA
Organism: Trichobilharzia szidati; assembly: GCA_944472155.2. Taxonomy (NCBI): domain Eukaryota; kingdom Metazoa; phylum Platyhelminthes; class Trematoda; order Strigeidida; family Schistosomatidae; genus Trichobilharzia; species Trichobilharzia szidati. The sequence continues at coordinate 140,090,543 of OX235273.1, forward strand.
GGTGTGTATAAAGTGTTTGCTATCTGTCGGGGAAGAAGCAGTTTCCCTGTTGTAAGGTGTTTTCTATACCAGCAAGGAATTGGTCTGACATCATATGTGCTATGTGCATGATCCCAGGCGTTTCTGCCAGTTGTCGCTGGAGAAAGTTTTGGTCATATAGGTTGGCTAGAGTCATGTAGTCTGCATAGTTATAACCGAAATAGGTGGTCGGCGTGTTGTTGTGTGCATATGACTTAGATCCTTGTGTCTGGTTAGAGAACTTCCTAGGCCATGATGAGCATTGTGTTGAAATTGGCATGTGACTCCTACTGAATGCATGATAATTATGACAGGGCGCTATACGTGTTTTTGGACTAACGTCTGTATTCTCAAACTGGTGTTTCCTGTACATCATGGTTGAGAGTGCATTCGTGAGGGGCTGAGCAACTTCGTGTTTTCGAAGTGTTTGGTGAGAAATGTGACGATTATTTTTTCTTATCATAGGACTAGTAGTGGAAGTCGGAAATGAGTAAGCTCCTACGGTATGTGAATTACGTCTAACTTCAGGAACATGACTAAGTTTAGATGATTGTCCACCAGTAGAATGAGCCAGTGACCCATTCGAAGCTTTCGTAATTATGGGCTTTAGTGTTCTGGGTCTAACGTTCGGTTTAGCTTTTTCCGTATTATTCGGCTTGTGTAATTTGGGCTGCTGGTGATCATTAGGATTTCCCAATAAACTGGATTTCTGTTGAATAGTATCAACAGTTCTTTTGGTGTTCCTAACGGAAATAGGACGCTTATCATATCGCCTTGTATTTACGCCTACCTGGGTGGCCACATGTGATTGCTGCTTCACAGTTGCCGGGCTAAGAGATTGTGCGGTATATGACTTCCCGAGAGATTCAAAGTGTACAACTGAATTCAGCTTAGACTTTTTCGAGGGTTTGGCATAAGTGCCAGTGTGCAAGGGTTGCACGTCAATACTGTGATCTGTTAACATTTCTATGTCTGAAATTTCCGTATTTAGAGCTAAGTCTTCAACAGTTGCTTGACTACTCTTAGTTTGTGTATGCGATATTGTCTGGTGCTCTTGGTCATAAGGCAATACAACGAGGGAAGTATTAACTTCGGTTGTCTTATTGGGGTTGTCTTCATTCAGTTTACCTGCGCGGCAACGTCTTTGGCAAGAAGTTAAATCAGGTACAATCCTGATTTTGGTGTAGGGTGTTGAGGAGCTAAGAGTTTTGCCAGACTCCAAAAATTTCTTAGCTAGATCAACAGACTTAAATTTGAACAGTACAGGACATGGGTGGTTTGCGGATTTCTTACGAAGACGCAGAACTTGGCAGTCAGATACTGAAATGTTGCATGCCTGTAGACAGATTGCTTTAAGTTCGACAATAGGTACATTGTCTGGTATATTATATCCTAAAACATTGTATGAGGACATGACCCTCTTTACAGCCTCTGCAGTCAAAAAGTCTAGCAGGTGCTCAGATTTGAGGAGTGAATCTAAGGAAATCTCTTGTGATGGATCACAAAGTTGGAGGAAAGGAGTAATACTTTCAAACTTATCCTACAGGTCTGTTATGGATTTCTGAAGGATCTTTAGATCACTAGTATTACTCGCTACGTTATCAATTAGTTCTTCCGTTAAGTTTGGTACTAAAACTCTCGGTGTGTCGATTGATCTTAGTGCAAATCCATCGTCAGGACTGATGTTTTTAGTGTCCTGCTGACTATTTGATGCTAGTCTCTTAGCAGTACTAACTCGTTTAATAACTTTGACCATTATGCAGGTAAAGATTATAAAATTTTCTCAAAAATTGACAAAAGTGTGTGAAATACTGTTATATTATCTAAATAGATAAAAACAACAATAAACAGGTATGAAGTACAAACAAAAATAGACCACTATCAAACGAGTTAACTCTGATAATTATAAACCACAAAACTGAGGACTTCTCTATAGTTCTTTTGTGACAGATTGCTCTTTATTAACACGAATCTCACTGGATCCAAACAGTATTCTGGAGGTGATAAATTTGGATATTTAGCTACCGGAGGGGCAAGCAATATCAGCTATAATTATGTAGTAGTCAAATATAGACCACGATATTCCAGAATGCGAAAAATTATTTCCACGTTATATGGTGAGATTGTAACGTCCTACACGAAGAAACCTTAAAAGCTCAAAAGGTTTCGGTACTGACGGTATATCATCCTATTTCTATAAATATGGTGGCCCTGACACCCACTTACTACTGCTTAAAATATTCACAATGTCCTTAGAAACCCAAACTTACCCTGATGTGTGGAAAACAACGTTTATTATGCCTAAATACAAATCTGGCTCGAAAACAGAAGTCAGTAACTACAGGCCGATCAATATCACACCTATAGCATTTAGAATTTTTTTGTTTTTCGTTTACAGCTTGATTCCACACAGTACTTTTGGTAGAAGTGTGGAATTTTCAGCATGGATATCGGTAGCCCAGATTTTACGGGCCGACCATAGATATCAGGTGTGCGTCGACAGGTAATCGAACCCCGGACCATGTGCAGGGTCGGCGGGAGTCCTAACCACTGTGCTACCGACGCACTGGTTAAAGATAACCTAATGAAGCACATGCTTAGCTGCAACATTATAAGTCCGAAACAACATGGATTCCTAAAGTCCAGATCTTGTTTAACATGCCACCTAGACTTCTTCAATTTTGTGATCGGCAGTCGTGACAGACGACAACTAGTACTTGTCATCTACTTTGACATCTCAAAGGTATTTGACCGTGTCGACCATTTACTACTAATACATAAGCTGAAATCCTTAGGAACACGTGACCCACTATTAGGATGGCTTAAATCATTCCTCATCAACAGGTCCCAAATAGTTATACCCGGATCTATAACTTCGAAACCTAGCCCAATTACCTCTGGTGTACTACAAGGTAGTGTCATTGGACCCCTCCCATTTACACTATATATTAACGACATATACGCTTGCTTCTCACATGGGAAACCATTCATCCTTGCAATTGACCTAGAATTAGCTTATGCATTCCAATCTGATGACCTAGGATACTTTGAGAATGTTGTGCAGAAAGAATTAGATAAAGTGAGTGCTTGGTCGTCTTTATGGAATCTACAGTTTAACCTGAACATACGTGGCTGGATCTGCTTCGGCGCACCCTCAGTTGACTTGAAATTAACGCTTCAATGTGCTAACCTAACTGGACTCCAAAGTGTCGTTGACTTAGGTCTGAGGTACTCGAGTAACCTAACATTCTCTCAGCAAGTGGCATCACAGACTCGAAAGTCGAGGATGATCTTAGGATGCGTACTCAGGAACTTTCACGACAATGAAGCCAAGCTAATTCTGCACAAAACCTGTGTGAGGCCACTAATTGAATACTGTCCATTCATTATTAGCAGCACTCACACACGTGAAAAGCTGAGAATTGAAAGCATCCAACGATATTTTACCTCAAAACTACTGGGCTACGAATGTAAGAAAGACTACATCTCACGGTGCATGATTCTAAATCTTGACCCACTCTGGACAAGACGACTTATTATAAACCTAATATTCTTTTTTAAGGTCCTACACAAAATATCATTATCACACAATAAGGACATACAACTCGCACAGGAAGGCTCTTACGATCTACGTAACCAAACTTGCACAGTGACAATAAAAGCCTTTAAGTCAACACTCCGCGAAAACTTCTTCACAGTCATGTATTCTAAAATATGGAACAATCTGCCCCTAGATGTCAGGGACTGCAATACAGTTTTAAGTTTCAAACGCTCTCTGTACACACTATTTCACTCTACCGACTATATAAATAAACTATTTATTCCTAGAACGAATCAACTATTAGTCTACTACAGTACCTAAACGCGCTTAAATACCCTTACTTCTCTAAAGACTATAAATAAACTAGTAGCATAAATGCATAAAAAGACTTAGTAGGAATAAATATTTGTTCACCAAATTACAATGTACAGCGAATATTAACATATATGTCCTACTCCAAATACTTTTTCTCTGCCTCTGGTACTTTTTTGCTCGCCTCTTCTGTTGTATTTGCCTTTTGGTAGAAGTTGAATCGATCTGCATTCCTACTGAAGCTGAGAAACAATTGAAGTCACTTACTCATATATCATCCCTCAAGGTTTGGCTAGTAATGGCTCAGTATCCTTGATGAAATCCACTGTCACCATAACAAGACTCTGTACAGCATCTTATACAAGCACTGTCAATGATCTAAAATGGCTTACATATAGATTTCTATGTGTTAAACAACTTACTCATACGGAACGACCATGCTGTGACAAATGGCAGTTTTGGCTGACGTGGGTGCAGTAAAACAAATCTGCTTGACAATGACCAGTATTAATCTGCATTCAGTTGAATTCACATCTGGTATTACTTGCAATAAAAATGATGTCAAAATCATACAAATAAATCACTCATTTTAAATTAATACCCAATTTGAACATAAAACAAGATACGATGCCGCACACAACAAAGTTATATGGAGGAATTGACTTCAAGCTTTATTTTTTCCCAAATATTTGTAATTTATCCGACACATACTTGGGTTTTTTGTTAATTCGGAGACACTATTTCTATATTTCTTTATGTGCTCCATTGAACTACCAACTTTCAGAATGTACTCACTAACTGATGTCAGAGAGGACAGCAACCATGTAATTTCACTATAAATCAAATTCATGTAATTTAAATAATACTTATCCATGCCTGTACAACTGGTGTGTCCCACATAGATAGGAAATATATGTATATGTGTACCTCGCTTAGCTAGTAATAAGACTGACAAATAGGGGAGACTGGGCATGAGGCTAGCAACCCCATCCCGTAAAAATAAATACCGCTGCCACCGAAACCTCAAGTTTCTAGCTTGATGCCATATATTCCACCGGGGACGTTAGGGCAAAAAATAAAATGATAATAGGCCATATAAATTAGAACGCTCACCACGAAGCAGAGTATCTAACACCGAGAAACGATCCAAGATTCCCACATACTGTTGCTCGAAACCTATATACGCAACAGGATTATTTTCAGCTTCACCAAACGACAGACCCTCTCGCCACACAAATTATTCAGGGAATATTAGACACGCTGACACTGCCTCATCCAAAAGTCACCCTGAACATAACATATGCAACCAGGGGTTACGGATAGTAACAAGAAGACTCACTAACTAACCCCCCAACAACACTGGTTTTCTGAAAATTATGACTAACTAATGATATACCTGGTAACTATGACGTCCACAAGAATAATAGAGTCGACAAAAGAGGAGGTGGATGTCTAATATATGTCCTTAAATCCATTGACTGCAATACGTTTACGAACTCCCAACAAACTCCCAGAATCTAAATGGATGAGCATCCCCAGGAGTGAAAATAAAATTCTCCTGGGATGTATACACAGAGCCCCTAACAGCCCTAAGACGATTGACACGGTTATCGGAGAAATAATAATATATTTCACATAAATTAAGCATTTACATGATTAACATACCGTTTGTACAGGCATGATCATATTCGACAAGTGCAATTTAAAATGGAACACTTTTTTGACATTAAAAATTGGAAAGATGAAAAAAACCTCTAGAAACTTTGTTAGAATAGATTACAATATATTGGTTCAAGTCTAATTTATAGTCTACAATATACTTATAGTCAGTCACATCCATGCGGGAATTACGAAATGTTGCGTTAATGGAAGGTAAGAAGAGAGGTGATAAACATGTGCTAGAGTAAGACATACAGGATACAGGCCTTGTGATCATTATCATTTTGTCAATTAATAAGGGTTCAAATATTTTAAAAGAACAACTGCATAGTAGAGGGTAAGTACAGCATTATTTTGGTATTAACAGATACAAGGGACCAACTTTGCGATGATAAACAGAATTCAGAATGGAATTTGTTCCGCGGTTCGTCGTGTGTGCCAACAATATTCTGAATAACGCTCAAGTAATACAAACGTAGAAAGCAGCATCACTGTTCATTTACAGTGCTTCAATGCAATACCTTCGAGAAGAGAAGGAAGAAGAAAACAGAAAGAGAGGTGCAGAGGCAGCCAGCAAATAATAATAATTTAAGCAAACAATATGCGATAAACACAGGGTTTATTCCCCTATTTTGTTATTAATAATTTAGAGTCATTGAGTTTTATAGTGTAACATACTAACAGTTAGTTCAAGTTTGTGGTAGTAAACAACAACAAAAAATATAGAATAACAAATTTTTTAAAGAAAAAACAAGGGCAAAACGAATAATGATTTTTAAACCTATATATGATAATGGGAATAGAAAGTGGAGAAGTTAAATCCAAACGCCAAATTACATAAAATATATCGAAGTGAAGAAAAACAAAAAGAATGGTGATACTTATTTATGCTGTTGTTCTGATTTATACAGTTAGATGTCCTCCTGAAGTAGAGAAATCGTACCATGAGCTTGTTTTCAAAGAGTTTATACACAAGCTTTGTCATACAGGCAGCTTTTATTTTATTATTATTTTTTTTGAAGTCATTCACACTCAGGAACCTTAGCAATAGAGCGCATTCCCACAGATAAGGGTGGTTCTCTTAAGTCCCCACCATCATATCCGCTGAATAGCGGCCCTGGCGAAATGCTCCTCTTGTTTTTAGAAAAAGAATTTTTTATTGCTAAGTGTCACATAGACAGTTTTCGCCTGCACCAGCTAACTCAACGAAACTCATGGTATGAACGACTACTTTCAGTCAGCCATTTTGTATGCATCGTCCCTAACAGCATTTTAAAAACATATATGTACAATAAAAAAGTAAGGAAATCAGAGATTTGCAGTCTACCTTCTAGATTTTAGTTATAAACACATGAAACGAAGGGGCAATATGAAATGGTATGAGAAGAGAAAAATACATAAAGGTACACAGTTATGTTTATATATGCATAAAAAGAGGCAGTAGTTAATTATAATAGATGGTTCAGAAGAATAAATAATAGTATATTCTCATTTTGTACATGAGGGACGCCAGTTTACAGGCATCATCAATATGATAAATTACATATACGATTAGTAAACATATTTAATAATAATAATTTAATAAAATACATTTTTTCCTACCTGTGTAGGACACACCAATTGTACAGGCATGGATAAGTATTATTTAAATTAAATAAATTTGGTTCATGGTAAAATTATAAGGTTGCAGTCATTTTGTCTATGGGAACAATATGATAACTAGTCATTCAATGGAGCACATCAAGAAATATAGAAATATTGTCTTCGCATTAACAAAAAAAACCCAAGTATGTTTTGGATGGATTACAAATACTTGGGAAAAAAATAAAGCTTGAAGTAATTCGTCCATATAACTTTGGTGTGTACGGCATCGAGTCTTATTCTTGATAATAATTTAAAATAAGTAATCCATTTGTATACTTTTGTCAACATTTTCTTCGTAACATCACAAGTGAATAGTACTCAAGGTCGACTAATAATAATGGTAGTTTATATTTTCTTATAAACGGGATTATAATAACAGAACCGTAAAATAAAAATCCGCTAATATTTAAAACTCACAGTGAAGTTAAGCTGATTTTTTAGACGATCCCGCATAGGGCTGGAATTTATGCAGACGTAGATGGTATTTACAACATTAGCTAGGCACCAGAGGAGATTTTAGTACCAGCCATATCCAGGTTGTATACAACTCAACCTTGAGGTAGAACTTCTACCACACTGAACTGCCCAAGATACAGTTTTGCCAGGGATATTCACCATAATATTTGATTAATTTGACAGTCAGCAGCTGGGATTAAATGGAGCTGAATCACTGAAAAGGTATGACATAAGGTGTGAGGGTAGTTCATGTAGATTCAGTGCAGCTTTCGTGGTATGTCAGGCTGAGTATTCCACTCCAGGTTTGTATGAAAGGATTGGGAATATTTTGTGATGGTGCTTGCTAGACAAACAATTGAATCAACTAAAAAAGGAACTGAGAACAGCATTAGTGCAACGTTGATTATTTTAAATGTGTCCGATAATACTGACCGTTTCTGTTAATGCTTTGGGTGAACAAAGCTGCTTAGGTACGTAATTCAAAGGGGAAAGAAACAATATCACGAATATCCAGTGTGTGGCAAACTGTTTCAAGACTGTTTTCAGAGAAATATTTATTTACTAGATAGGTGAATCGTTGTAATGTGGTGCTATTTTTAATTTCACTTGGCAAGAAGTTCCATGTTTGCCTATATTTGACTGTAAAGAAGTTGGAACGTAATTTCGTTCGACAAAGAATATGACTTAGAGAAGACCCGTTGCTGCGTAGTTCATACGTCGAAGAAGTAAAGTTAAGGTTATTATTGGGAAAGTATACTATTCCTTTGATTATTTTAAAAAGGAGAATGAGGTTAAGTCGGTGGCGCCTGTACCAAAGGGGTTCGATCTTAAGAGTTGTGCAACGATAGTTGTAGGGAACTTTCAGACTTGTTCCTAGGATTCTACTTGTAAATCTCCTTTGAACACTTTCAATCTTTAGTTTGTCCTTAACAGAGGTGCTGTCTAGGATAAATGGACAGTACTCAAGGAGGGGCCGTATGTGTGTTTTATAAAGTAACATTTTAGATTCTTGTGTTTGAAAGTTATGAAATATAAATCCAAGTAATCTTCTGGCTTTAGAAACTTGGTTGGTGACATACAGAGAGAATTTAAAGTCAGCGGAGTAACGAAGCCCGAGGTCTATAGTAGAGCATGCACCTACGCTGGAATTCGACTACAAACTTATTTGTGGCGATTTAGACCTCACAGGAGTGAACTGTGATAGCTGCACCTGACCTAGAATTCACAACGACCTCCCAGAAGCTATAGATGTAGCAGGATGAAAACAATGCGTACTCCCCCTGACATGAAATAGCAACATTCTTGACTTAATTCTCTGCCTTAAAATAGAACTGATCTCCCTAGAGGTGGGGAATAAACTTGATACCCGTGATCACAACATACTGCACTGCACCCTTCCTCTTCATCTAGCAACTAAACACACACCTAAAAATTCCTCAGTGTACTAACAGTGCAGGGACTGTAGAAATACCGATTGGGAATTCCTACCAGCGCTCCTGAAAAGCTCTGACTGAGGTGAATACTTCGCCAATAATAACCTAGACGAAACTTTTGATATCTTCTGCAAGATGATCGGTTCATTAAGAAACACAGCCTTGCCCTAAACTCTGCCTGAAGGCATCAAATCTACTCATAGACCGCGAAACGCAATTAAAATTGAGGAAATTGAGAAGGGAAATTGAGAGAATCGAGTACATTACACCAGATACATGAAACGCTTAAAAATCTTGGGGAGAGACAGAAAATGAAGGAACAACTCGAGGAATATGAAGCCCTAGGCTGCACCTTTAAAACTCAGGAACTCTGCAGGATTTTGCAAAACCGACTAAACAAGGGTAAAGAAAATAATGTTGGCCACTTGGAGCACGAAGGTATAATTTATGATAATCTCCATATTATCAGTGAACTCCTGAGCCACTGGTTCTTCAATGACACCAAGGCACATCTGTTGCCAATTCTCCACATCACCTGCTAAAATAACTACAAGTTAGGTGAAATCAATTTTAGCGTACAAAATTGAGCCTCAGCGGTAAAGACATTAGAAGCTAACGATAATTGAGATAGATGATACACCATCTGTCATATACAAAAGCGGTGGTACGGATATAAAAGCATTATTGCTTAGAATATTTACCCTCTCACTGGTCACTGAGACCTGTCCCAAAATTTGGAAAGACACGTATATACTACCTAAGCATAAAGGAGGAGCCAAAACTAGTGAGTCCAGTTATGGTCCTATCAGCATAATACCTGTGATTTCAAGGATTACGAAGAAAGTAATCAAAGACCAAACGGCAGGCTACTAAAACACAAACTCATCAACCAGTCACAACACGGATTCCTTAAGAAAAGATCTTGCGTCACTTGCCATATAGACTTTCTCAACGAAGTCACCTATAGGAGAGATGGGAGAGAACTAGTAATTATCCTTTTTTCCGGTTTAAGGAAATCCTCCGACGGAGTCTCACATAGTCTGTTAGTCAGCAGGCTATGCTCACTAGGGATGCGCAACCCCCTCCACAGCTGGATAAAATCATTTCTCAGTGACGGAAGTCAGACAACAAAAGTTGGCTCGATGACCTCCAGGCCTAGGCCAATTAGCAGTGGTGTCATTCAGCGGGGTGTACTAGGCCCTTCCCTTTTCACAATACACATAAAAAGTATACATGAATGCTTTAGCATAGGCAAATGAATACTGTATGCAGATGACTTAAAGGTGACCTATACATGCACAAATACAGATATCGGTACAACTCTATAAGTGAAGAACCGATAAAAATGGATAGATGGTGTGACACCTGGAGTTTTGAGATGTGTGGCTGGCTTTGCATAGGCCTTTCCGACTTAGAACTTGATCCAGTAATTCAAGGGTATGCACTCTTCAGGCTGAAATCTAAACTAGATCTAGGGCTAAAACATTCACATAATCTGTCATTTTCAGAGCATATCTGGAAACAAGTGTCAAAATCATGCAGGCTTATTGGTTTCCTACTCAGGACCTTCTATAGAAATTAATGAAGTATACTTCCGTATACGGGCGCTTCTACATTAGTGCACATAGAAAAATAAGTAGAAGTAGAAGGCGTACAGACGTACTTCTCACTTGAAAACATTCAGAACCGAAAACGGCACAAACTACTCCACTAGATGTGAAATCCTAGGACTCGAAACACTGTGGCTAAAACGACTGCGACTTAACTTGGCACTTTTCTATAAGCTACTTAACCGCAGTGTATACCCACACTAATTGAAGGCGATGTTCAGACGGCGATAGATATAACCTTAGACACACTGAAGCTACAGTGACTGTAAGACAATAATAACAATTTATTTCTGGTAAAAACTTGTGTTTGGAAGAAATGCATGCCATTTTTACAGGCATGAGCAGTAATGTTATAAATTACAATCCTTAAGTATCATAAATTAATACTTTTTCAAAAGTTTAAATTGTTCAATTATTGTACAAGCAGTCAGAACAGGTTCTTATAAATGTTAAATTGTAAACCGTTCACTAAGGTTACCATAAAAGTTGAGCGACAACCCAAACTTCGTTCCGTTTCATGCTGATAGTTATGGTCAACCAGTGAACAGAGTATATTTGGGTGAGGGTTATGCCACTATTTGATTAAAGGCCATTTCAAGAGGAGAATAACATTCTGGGAAACTGAAAAATGGCATAAAATGCAATTATGAATAGTGCATTATTGGAAGTAGATTTACAAGATAAACACAGGAAGAAGCTAAATAGTACTTGAAATGACAGTATACATTTGCAATGTTTAATGCTAACCATATTGGTCTAAGCATGGAATCTATGATGTTTCCGGTGAAGATATATTTATAAAAGATATGTAGGAGATAGGGAAATGGAATATTATCTGTGATGTCTTATCACGCGGTCAAAAGCAATTTACATGATATCATCACAAGCATCGTTATTGTTCAAATTAAGTGAAAGCAAGTGTAATTACTGAAGGTTGTGTTGCAAGTCATAGGGTAGTGAAACCAAAATCCGTGTAAATAAACACTGATGAATGATTTGCTCTCCTACCTTGCAGGAAGAAACTCTGGAGTCAACTATCTGGATCAGGAGATACAGCAACTGCAAGTTATAATCTCCGACAAGGACGATAAAAACTGTTAAATTGTAAAACTGCATCGCTGCACCTCTTTAAATTTGATTTGTGTGGAATAAACGCCCTTTGAGCACCTCGTGTTCTGCTGTCATTATTTGTTTACCTGTCGCTCTGTTCGTTACAAAGAGTTGTCGCAGGTATTCCAATGTCAGTCTGAATGTGAACTGTGATTACGCTGCTCTGCTTGTTACAATAGATACACCATGTTATTCATAAAATGACAAAATTGTTCTGTAAAACGTAAAATGCAACAAAAACCCGTATTCAGACAAAAAATGTACAACAGTCCAATGGACTACGAACCGTCTAATTAAAACAAAGTGCAAAGCGGTAAATAAGGAAAATCTTAGTCTTTGAAGGTGCAGTATTAAACGTAAGCGGTTCGTTGGCAACATCCACAGTGAAGAAAACGCCATCGAAACACGAGTCATCATCTGCACCCTTGGACAGTAGGAGTCGGCTTTAAATAGTAATCATCTTGTTATCATATGATCCAACTTCTGATCGGATCGCCTTGACTGACTACAAAATTCCATCATATTTTTCTTGTTTTGGTTCTAGTCCAATCGCCTAACAATGAGAACAACCTGTTTTTCACTGCCCTTGAGGCGGATTTTATTGTGGTTGTAAAACATTTAGATCTGACACGCTTCTTCCCTAACAAAATTTGCATCTCAGCAGTTATATGCATGTCTGTCTTTTTATATTTGCACGCCTAAGGTACTGGGGACAAGCAGGTGCCCTTAGCGTTTCATTTGAGTTGCCCGTTACGTCATTACTGTTAAACCCGTGCACAAGTTCACTCGGTAAGATGAACTGTTGACGAAATCATATCGATTAGGGACAGGTATATAGTATACTACCGACGAGTTCACTTCAACACGCGAATTAGATCATAACATTGGTCCATGTTGTTAAATTTGGAGAAGTGGACTTAACCCTATTTACAAGTGACTGTACACCATTGTAACTCGCATACTTTAATAACTGTAATATGCTGTTAAATATGTTTGCCACTTTAGACTTTATTTTAATGTTTCAGTTAATTCTCTGGTTAATTATATAGTCCCTAACACACAATACAAACGCGTATGCTAACCCAAGACAGTGGCCTGCTTGACTTATTTAGCTATCTCAGTTTCCATCAAACAGGACGCATTAGATCTGTTTTAATTAATGTTGTTTTAATTATTCAGCTGTGCCATTGAGTCGCAAAATATACTCGCACACATTTTTCATCTGGATTTTAGTCTGTCAGCGTGCCTAGTTAGGAGATGACAGAAAAAGATAAGGGGTTAGTCTATGCTTTCAAATCAACAGCAGTGCATCAAATGGCACATTAGAGGTCTCTGTTTTACTTGAAATCCCTGAATGTAGAGAATACATATTAGGCTACTTGGAGAATTCTGTACATCGTGTAAATTTCTTTCCAGAATAAAATGATTATTACTGCTTGTTCTTTGGAAACCGACGTTTCCACAAAAACGAATACTCAAATTACTGACTGCAGAACTATAGTATTGTTGAAGACCAATGGCGTTTATGAAACCTTTGTTTCCGAAAGCACGGCAGAGGGCAGGTGAAGAGGGTAGTACTTAGTCAAACAAACGGAATGACATTCATTGTTCACTATACAGAGAAAGCCTCACATCGTAAAGAGGATACTTGGCCGCTCGTTCCATTATTCTAAGCTGCTTAATCACTCACAGCGTCTGAGTGATCAAAGAATACCTCGTTGTGGAGGTCATACAGTTCTATTTAGACCAGAGATAAATCAGATCGACGTATTCATTGTGCGAAATAGGGGATATGTTTTTGGATCAGACTCGTAGTGTGATGACTATTGTATAGGTAGTAAGGGATCGCACACGGAAGAACGAAAGTTATACGATGTTGCTCCAAATGGTGTAGATACGTGACCACATAGCTTCAGCTTCACAGATCAACCTTATCAGGGAGTGTCAGTATCTAGTGCTGAATGAAGACCTCAGTTATCTGATAGTTTTAGTGTATTATTTACCACTCATCCTAATCTGACATGGCCTGATAACATGGCGGAAAATGAGCTGGATATCGACTGTGAAGTCGCAGTTTTATCGATTGTTGAGGGAGGTGCTGGTCTATTCTGGTCTTCGTTTAGCAGTCGAGCCGGCATCAAATAACTTTAGTTTGTAGCTTGTGGAATATGCTTCTGGGAACAACAACGCCAATATTCTGAACCACACAGAAGCACAGACCAGTCTGACAATAACGCTGAAAGTTGAGATGTTGTTCCCTGTTGTAAGTTCTGTAGATCTGCACATTGATTGCAGATCAGGGAATGCCTACCCTGTTTTCGAGATTATTGGTGTCACTAACATCATTATAGAGTCTCAAAAACGAAGTATTCAGTGGTCACTCAGATTCAGCTAGTGAATAAGGAATTTAGAAGGATTAATAGTCAAGCAGCAACCGTGTCTTATGATTTGCAGGACATTCACCAAATATTGGACGATGAATGACCTTTAGTGTGTTTGATTAGGCTTACCTTTTCAACCGCCCATTAGAGTACACACACATCCTCACCCATAGAGGATAGAGGCACAAATCAGCTGATTGCTGCAGTTTTAAGGTGTTATCGTGGTGTTGTGTTTAGACTATTATACTTTGTGTTTAGTCTTTTTTTCGTCAGAAATGCGTTTTAAATACGGTATTTCAACGACAAAACGTGTACAAGGAGGAAAATTAGTCGTTTTCAGTGTGTTGATAAAATGCTGTCTTTTCATCGAATCGACATACTGAGGTGCATAATAAATGTCAGAATTCGTTGAAAAATGTCGATTAAGATAGAAAATGCCTAATAATTCCTATTTTTTGTTATGTATTTTACGTAAATTGTGTTGAGGGAGGTTGAATATCGAGGTAATTATGATTTTGTGGTCTTTACGAAATTTCACAGTAAGAAAGGTAAATGAGTTGGTTATTTCGTCAGATAACAGTGAAGAGACAGTCATTTATCTGGAAGGCACTGTATTTTAAGTTTTTTATTGAACCCATCATTACCTGACTGAATTTTCGTCATTTTTAATTTCCAGATTGTGGTCTCTATTTCACAATCACTCAGTACAATTAGACATTCCAATGGGATTAAAATGGATAATTCTCGTGTGAATAATAAAATATTTGCGATATTATGAACGTATTTGTAGAAATAAACATTTTAAAAAGAATTTTGCACTCCATTCATATACTGTTATTACTTACTGTTTCTCGAGTTGTAAAGTGATGCCACTGTAGAAGATGCAATATTTGTATAATGTCATATTTACACGTGGTTGAATTCGGTCATGATGGGGGCACTGTTATCGCTTTTGATTAATTTCTTCCTCTGGTAAACAATAAACAGGCGATATGGACAAAAAGGCCTATCTAATGAGTTGCAGTATTTTATGATAACAAAACATCAGTTAGAGAACCATTGAAAACCAGGGAGTACTGGATAGCCAGCTGTTTTATCCTAGTTTGGGAATCATCGGCAGTACGCACCCACGGGGATTCGAACCCGGGACCTTCCGCTTACAAGGAAAACATAACTAATCCTTACAAACCAAACTCCATGCAATTAAACAAAATCCCTGCCAAACCAATACTTGAAAATATAGAAAAGATAACAAAATAACCGATGAAGTTTAGTGACGTCGTCAACTAATACGCATATCTAAGTGTTGATGTTATCATGTAAGAGCCTATTGGTACGAAATGATAACACAAGAATAGTAATGTAGTTATCTCTTTATTACCTAATGATTTCCTTTGAGAGTGTTGTTTATCGCAACATAAGAATAATAGACTATTTGTGATAAGTAGGATACACGTTCCATATTGTATTTGAAGTGCGTAGACTACCAATACAAGTCGTGTACGTATAGAACCTACTTTCGCTAGGTTATGTTTCGTTACTACGGTACAAATGTTGTGCTGCTATATTTTGACTAAACTAGCGTACACGTATATCTTAGTACTTCTTCGCGTTTATAATTGTGTGCTAACGTTGCGATTACTCGACATCCACAACGTAATTCAAAAGGCACTTGCGAAGGAATACGATAGTGTATTATTGCAGCAATCAAAATTCAAAAATCGAGCGAGTACAAAAGTATCAATTGTTAACATGCAATCTTTAGAGTGATAAACAAATCAAAGTCCAATTACATAGTGAAAGTATACTGCGATGATGAGTAATAAAACGGGTCACTACAATAGCCCCTCCGTAGAATGCAGGTAAATGAAGTTTACCTGTATTCGGAATGATATTGTAAATTACAATTACAGAAGAAATATATACGAGTTTCTGGTATGAAAACCGAATTGAGGATTTTAAGTTTTTGAGGTTTGATAATATAACTGTATATATGCGAAAATGTTAACAACTTCGAAACGAACCAAAATGTTTAGAAAGTTGTGCAAAATGTAACAATAAATCCAGAAAAATTATTAGAATAATAATGGGGTTGTTATTGTAAGGAGTTACAGAATAGATTTATATCTTACATGCAGTTAATAGTACCGTAATAAGGTAGTATGGAAATGAATTAGAAATAAATTGTCTGTACAAATCTTTGTGGCCAATGTACTCGTCTGCCTGATCTTGTGATTCTTTCTGTTTTGTTAGCTGGAATATCATCAGATTTTGAATCTTGAGATGATGTTGATTTGGGTAAACATTCAGTCACCTCTATTTCCATGAAAGCTGGTTTTACGCGATCGATGCTTACATTCTCGTGTTTTCCTCCGCGTTCGACAGTGATGATTTTGCTTGTTCTGCTTATTACTTTGAATGGTCCGTCATAAGGTGGTTGAAGTGGTTTCCTTACACCGTCGTGTCGTATGAAAACATGCGTGCAATTTTCTAGTTTTTCAGGCATGTATGCTTGGTTGAGCTGATGTCGCGGTGGGTGATATCTTAAAAGGCTCATATGTTGTCTCAGTTGTTGCACAAAAGTAGTTTCGTCAGCTGGAACTTCAGTGGCTGTGTTGAAATATTCTCCAGGTAGTCGTAAAGTAGTACCACAAACTAATTCTGCTGGACAACATTTGATATCTTGTTTTATTGTCGAACGTATTCCAAGAAGTACAAGAGGTAATTTATCGCTCCACTTATCATCGTCCTTCACTGCCATCAATGATGCTTTCAGTTGACGATGAAATCTCTCCACTAAGCCGTTTGAACTGGGATGATATGCAGTAGTACGTATACGTTTGATTCCCAGTAGTTCTGTGAGTTGTTGGAATAAATGGCTTTCGAATTGGGCACCTCTGTCTGTAGTAATAATGGTGGGCACTCCGAAGTTGGAAATCCAATTTTGCATGATGCTCTTTGCAACAGTTTCAGCAGAAATATCAGGTAAGGGACAAGCTACTGGCCATCTCGTAAATCTGTCAATACACGTTAAAATGTACGTAAAGCCATTAGATGGTGGTAACGGTCCAACGATGTCAATGTGTATGTGTTGGAACCTACCATCAGGTTCTGGAAACTGGCCATTAGGTGAAACTGTATGTCGTTGTACTTTTGACTTTTGGCAGGCTAAACATGATCTGGCCCACTGTTTAATCTCCCGATTCATATTCGGCCATACATATCGGTCACTTATCAGTTTAACTGTTGCTCGGATGCCAGGGTGAGAAATGCCATGTATTTTGGAAAAAACTGATCTTCGCATTTCTAGTGGGACAAAAGGGCGCGGTTTACCTTTGGAAACATCACACGTAATAGTTAGGCCTTCATCAAGCATAACATCTTGCAAACGTAAGGAAGTACTCGTGCTATTTTTTATTCTTTTCAGATCCTCGTCCATAGTTTGCAGTCTAGCCATATTTTTAAGATCAAAGTGGTCTTTTTCTAAGGTATTTATATGGATGCGGGATAACGCATCTGCTACCTCGTTTTTATGTCCTTTTATGAATCTAATATCTGAAGTGAACTGAGAAATGAACTCGACGTGTCGGAGTTCTCTTGGCGAGTACTTGTCGTGCTTTGCATTCATGGCCTTTGTTAGTGGTTTGTGGTCTGTCTAGATGGTAAACGGTATTCCTTCTACCATATGACGAAAATGTTTAACAGCAAGATAGACTGCTAGTAATTCTCTACTGAATGCACTATATCTGGATTGAGTAGCGTCTAGACGTTTGCAGAAAAAGGAGAGAGGTTGCCATTTCCCAGCAGAAAATTGTTGAAGAACTGCACCGACGGCGACGTCTGATGCATCTGTCATAATCGCTATAGGAGCATTGACGTCACGACGTACTAGTAAAGTTTCTGAGCTTAGAGTTTGTTTCAGCTTTTCGAATGCCTCGATTGCTGAAGTACTCATGTGCAGCGATTTTGCATGACCTTTTAGTAGATCTGTCAGAGGTTGAGCCAGCTGTGCACAGTGAGGAATGAAACGGCGATAAAAATTGATGAGACCAAGAAATCTGCGTAACTTTTTGAAGGAATCTGGAATCGGGTATTCTTTTATAACTTGCAGCTGTTCTGCTATTGGTCGAATGCCTTGATTGTCTACCTGATGTCGCAAAAATTTTATAGTTTTCTTACCGAATTCACATTTACTTGGTTTATTGACAATTCCATATTCGGTTAAACGCTTAAAGAGTGTTTCTAAACGATGTTGATGCTCCTGAGGGGATTTACTTGCAACCAGTATATTATCGATATAAGCGTAAGTGAATGGGAGGCCGTGCAATACCTGGTCAATGAATCTCTGAAATTTGTAAAGAATTTATATTTGTAAAGTCTCAGCGAGATTGAAATGAGTAATTCCAACGTTTCGTTCGGCAATCTGGTCCGAACTTCTTCAGGGAAATTAATCGAAATTAACATTACATAGGTTTATATATAAAAAGGAACATCATTTGTTTTTAAAAATTTGTCCAATCATGAGTCATACAAAAAGTACCAACAAGTATAATAAACAAAATATTTATGAGCTATGATCAAAATTTGACCTCGGACTTACAAATATCGGTCTACCTTTGTTAAACACTTTAAACAGAGTGTGTATGTGTGTGTGGGTAAACAGTTGCAAAACATTTCTTAACGTTTCCATTAGAAGATATGGACAGTCGAGAATTTTGAACAAGTATTAATAATTAGTGATACATATCCATTTTTATTTATTAATAAGGATTTTCCTATGCATCAGCTAACATCACGCCTTCATGTCTGTTCAAACTGCTAGTATCTAGAATTTTATGATTAGACGTATTTTCAAAATTATGGTGTTTAGGATTCGAGTTTAGTATAAGCACCCTGTCGGACTTATTGCTTTGCCTTCTTTCTGAAGATTGAGCTGCTTTATTCGACCTACTGGAGTTGTCAGGTGACTCGACATCTACGGATTTCGGATATGCATTCTGTTGCAGACAACGGAGAGTGAAAACACGATGATTGTGCCAGTTATACAGTTTCTTTGTTAATTTAATTCGATTGCAAAATAATTCAAATGAACTGTCGTCAAGATTTGACAGAATAGTTCTAAAATATTTGGGCGCCGAGTGAGAAGTAGACATTTGTAAAAAATTTATATTTGTAAAGTCTCAGCGAGATTGAAATGAGTAATTCCAACGTTTCGTTCGGCAATCTGGTCCGAACTTCTTCAGGGAAATTAATCGAAATTAACATTACATAGGTTTATATATAAAAAGGAACATCATTTGTTTTTAAAAATTTGTCCAATCATGAGTCATTCAAAAAGTACCAACAAGTATAATAAACAAAATATTTATGAGCTATGATCAAAATTTGACCTCGGACTTACAAATATCGGTCTACCTTTGTTAAACACTTTAAACAGAGTGTGTATGTGTGTGTGGGTAAACAGTTGCAAAACATTTCTTAACGTTTCCATTAGAAGATATGGACAGTCGAGAATTTTGAACAAGTATTAATAATAATAATTTTGATCATAGCTCATAAATATTTTGTTTATTATACTTGTTGGTACTTTTTGAATGACTCATGATTGGACAAATTTTTAAAAACAAATGATGTTCCTTTTTATATATAAACCTATGTAATGTTAATTTCGATTAATTTCCCTGAAGAAGTTCGGACCAGATTGCCGAACGAAACGTTGGAATTACTCATTTCAATCTCGCTGAGACTTTACAAATATAAATTTTTTACAAATGTCTACTTCTCACTCGGCGCCCAAATATTTTAGAACTATTCTGTCAAATCTTGACGACAGTTCATTTGAATTATTTTGCAATCGAATTAAATTAACAAAGAAACTGTATAACTGGCACAATCATCGTGTTTTCACTCTCCGTTGTCTGCAACAGAATGCATATCCGAAATCCGTAGATGTCGAGTCACCTGACAACTCCAGTAGGTCGAATAAAGCAGCTCAATCTTCAGAAAGAAGGCAAAGCAATAAGTCCGACAGGGTGCTTATACTAAACTCGAATCCTAAACACCATAATTTTGAAAATACGTCTAATCATAAAATTCTAGATACTAGCAGTTTGAACAGACATGAAGGCGTGATGTTAGCTGATGCATAGGAAAATCCTTATTAATAAATAAAAATGGATATGTATCACTAATTATTAATACTTGTTCAAAATTCTCGACTGTCCATATCTTCTAATGGAAACGTTAAGAAATGTTTTGCAACTGTTTACCCACACACACATACACACTCTGTTTAAAGTGTTTAACAAAGGTAGACCGATATTTGTAAGTCCGAGGTCAAATTTTGATCATAGCTCATAAATATTTTGTTTATTATACTTGTTGGTACTTTTTGTATGACTCATGATTGGACAAATTTTTAAAAACAAATGATGTTCCTTTTTATATATAAACCTATGTAATGTTAATTTCGATTAATTTCCCTGAAGAAGTTCGGACCAGATTGCCGAACGAAACGTTGGAATTACTCATTTCAATCTCGCTGAGACTTTACAAATATAAATTTTTTACAAATGTCTACTTCTCACTCGGCGCCCAAATATTTTAGAACTATTCTGTCAAATCTTGACGACAGTTCATTTGAATTATTTTGCAATCGAATTAAATTAACAAAGAAACTGTATAACTGGCACAATCATCGTGTTTTCACTCTCCGTTGTCTGCAACAGAATGCATATCCGAAATCCGTAGATGTCGAGTCACCTGACAACTCCAGTAGGTCGAATAAAGCAGCTCAATCTTCAGAAAGAAGGCAAAGCAATAAGTCCGACAGGGTGCTTATACTAAACTCGAATCCTAAACACCATAATTTTGAAAATACGTCTAATCATAAAATTCTAGATACTAGCAGTTTGAACAGACATGAAGGCGTGATGTTAGCTGATGCATAGGAAAATCCTTATTAATAAATAAAAATGGATATGTATCACTAATTATTAATACTTGTTCAAAATTCTCGACTGTCCATATCTTCTAATGGAAACGTTAAGAAATGTTTTGCAACTGTTTACCCACACACACATACACACTCTGTTTAAAGTGTTTAACAAAGGTAGACCGATATTTGTAAGTCCGAGGTCAAATTTTGATCATAGCTCATAAATATTTTGTTTATTATACTTGTTGGTACTTTTTGTATGACTCATGATTGGACAAATTTTTAAAAACAAATGATGTTCCTTTTTATATATAAACCTATGTAATGTTAATTTCGATTAATTTCCCTGAAGAAGTTCGGACCAGATTGCCGAACGAAACGTTGGAATTACTCATTTCAATCTCGCTGAGACTTTACAAATATAAATTTTTTACAAATGTCTACTTCTCACTCGGCGCCCAAATATTTTAGAACTATTCTGTCAAATCTTGACGACAGTTCATTTGAATTATTTTGCAATCGAATTAAATTAACAAAGAAACTGTATAACTGGCACAATCATCGTGTTTTCACTCTCCGTTGTCTGCAACAGAATGCATATCCGAAATCCGTAGATGTCGAGTCACCTGACAACTCCAGTAGGTCGAATAAAGCAGCTCAATCTTCAGAAAGAAGGCAAAGCAATAAGTCCGACAGGGTGCTTATACTAAACTCGAATCCTAAACACCATAATTTTGAAAATACGTCTAATCATAAAATTCTAGATACTAGCAGTTTGAACAGACATGAAGGCGTGATGTTAGCTGATGCATAGGAAAATCCTTATTAATAAATAAAAATGGATATGTATCACTAATTATTAATACTTGTTCAAAATTCTCGACTGTCCATATCTTCTAATGGAAACGTTAAGAAATGTTTTGCAACTGTTTACCCACACACACATACACACTCTGTTTAAAGTGTTTAACAAAGGTAGACCGATATTTGTAAGTCCGAGGTCAAATTTTGATCATAGCTCATAAATATTTTGTTTATTATACTTGTTGGTACTTTTTGTATGACTCATGATTGGACAAATTTTTAAAAACAAATGATGTTCCTTTTTATATATAAACCTATGTAATGTTAATTTCGATTAATTTCCCTGAAGAAGTTCGGACCAGATTGCCGAACGAAACGTTGGAATTACTCATTTCAATCTCGCTGAGACTTTACAAATATAAATTTTTTACAAATGTCTACTTCTCACTCGGCGCCCAAATATTTTAGAACTATTCTGTCAAATCTTGACGACAGTTCATTTGAATCTCTGAAATGTTTGAGCTGCGTTAGTCAAGCCAAATGGTAGGCGGACAAGCTCGAATAAGCCAAAGGGAGTGGTTACCGCCGTTTTGGGGATGTCCTTGGGCTCGACCGGTATATGGTAGTATTCACGAACGAGGTCAATTTTGGAAAATATCTGAGCACCTGCCATGTTATGGAAAAAATCGTGGATGTGCGGAATTGGGTATCTATCTGCTGCTGCTGGATTCAACATAGAACTTGGCACCGAAGTGCAGCAGTTCGAGTTGCCACGTTCCAAATAGCACACAAAGGTAGACAGGAAAAGGAGAGAAGAGAATCAATAGAATCGCCCTCACAACCCGAAGAGCACACGGGTATCTATCTGCTATCGTCTGCTTATTTAAAGCTCGGTAATCTCCACATGGTCGTATCTCTGTTGAGTTTTTCTTTGGTACCATATGCAGTAGTGATGACCATGGGCTGTTTGACGGTCGTATTATTCCTAGATCCAATAATCTTTTGAACTCTGCTTTTGCTATTTGCATTTTAGCTGGATCTAAACGACGTGGTTTTGCTGAGACCGGTGGACCTTTAGTTACAATATGGTGTGTAACGTTGTGTTTGAGAGAGGCTGTGGAGTAATCGCTCTGTGTCAGTTCAGGAAATTTCTTTAGCGAAATATCGTACCTGGATAATTGATCTGTTGTGGCTACCATCAAGCGAATACTCTCAACATCTGTGGAGATGCCTGAAATCGATAGTTTACGACTGCTATCTATCAATCTATGGTGACTAGAGTCAACTAGCAATTCGTAGTGTTGAAGAAAATCTATTCCAATGATAGGAAAGGTTACGTCGGCGACTACGAACTCCCACTCAAATGGTGTACTGCATCCAAAATTAAGTTATTGTCTCCGAGTTCCAAACGTTTTTATGGTAGAATTGTTCGCAGCCTTGAGAACTAATGCTGGGTTTGGTTGTAAGCGTTCGTTGGGTGTTGGGGGAACTACACTAATTTCTGCACCGGTATCTACCAGGAATTGTGCCCCCGTTGTTTTGTCTGTCACCCTGAATAGACGGCTGTGGGACGTGTGTTGGCCAGCGATCGCAGTCGTCACCGACCTCCGGCTTTTTCGTTTCCCAACGCCACCGTTTGTTGGAAAGCACACGGTTGTGTGCACCGTTTTGCGTGTACACCAAATTTGCGATGATACCAGCATATAGTCTGTTGTAAGCTATATTTCCGCATATTGCGTGAGTGGCTACGCTGTCTTCTGTAGGTTGTGGTAGGTTGTCTATTAACCCTCATTGTCATTAATTGCTCAGTGAGCACGTCGATTTTAC
Organism: Trichobilharzia szidati; assembly: GCA_944472155.2. NCBI lineage: Eukaryota > Metazoa > Platyhelminthes > Trematoda > Strigeidida > Schistosomatidae > Trichobilharzia > Trichobilharzia szidati. The sequence goes on from OX235273.1 coordinate 140,114,275, forward strand.
GTTCTAAGGCTTCTATGCGTTCGTTTGACGTTTTGTTGACTACAGATGTTACTTGTGGAGATATCCGTTCATACATTCTGTCAGCGATTTCCGCCAACTTGTCAATATCTGCGTCTTCATCTCCAAATGCTAATACTTGCTGAATGTTGTGGGGTAATCGTCTTAGCCATAATTGATAGAAAAACCTGGCGTCTACCTTCCGATCTCCTAAAATGTTAGACACATGACTTTTGAGTTGAGAAGGTGTTCTATCGCCCAGGCTAAAATTGCTGAGTAGCTGATCGATAGCTTTCTGATCTGATAATGAAGCAACTTTAATAACCTTCTGCTTTAAAACATCGTACGGAGTTTCTGGATCTGGATGTATGAGCGTCTCTCGTACTTGCTCTGCTACATCGTCAGGTAATATGGAGCTTGCAAGGCCAAATTTTGCAGTCTGAGAAGTGACGTGGTTGGCTAGGAAGTAGTGTTCCGGGCGAGTGAACCACAAATATGGGTCGTTAGGTTTAAAAGGTGGTATGGATATGGTAACTGCAGCCACAGACCTTGTACTTAAAGTGTCGTTTTCAGTATTAAATGACATCATAAATGTGCAGAAAAGAATATATATAGGTGACAGCAAAATTACAAAAAGTGAGCAAAAACAGAACAGAATATGGGTAAGTTCAAAAATGTCCAAAAATGTTCTGCTTACCGAGGTACTTTAAGCAAAAAATATCAGCAAATATATATCCGAATGTTATGCAGTTATAATAGTAAATACGATAGCAAAGATAATTAAATCCACTGTGTATATACGTCGAAATGATGTAGTCGATCGATCAGCCATGTCGGGCTCACCAATTGTTGTGCTGCTATATTTTGACTAAACTAGCGTACACGTATATCTTAGTACTTCTTCGCGTTTATAATTGTGTGCTAACGTTGCGATTACTCGACATCCACAACGTAATTCAAAAGGCACTTGCGAAGGAATACGATAGTGTATTATTGCAGCAATCAAAATTCAAAAATCGAGCGAGTACAAAAGTATCAATTGTTAACATGCAATCTTTAGAGTGATAAACAAATCAAAGTCCAATTACATAGTGAAAGTATACTGCGATGATGAATAATAAAACGGGTCACTACACAAACACTTGTTCAAAGGATATTTTCTTAACAGCCGTGAATACTAATATTATTATATGCAACCGGATTAAACGTAAATGAAATACTTTACGCAAGGCTTGATGACACATTGAGGAAATAATAACAGTTTAAGACTGACGCATTTCACATAAGTATTACTACGTTTCCTATAATTCTGGTTAACTCTGCAATGTCCTAAAAATGATAAGTAAAAGAGACAAAGTTAGTCGACATAAATGCATGTATTTGCAAGGAAACAATAATCAATGAAGTTAAAAATAATTCAGAATGAAAGAGTGCATATCTACACTAAAAACAGTCAATAAGAATCCAGTGAAAAAATCACAGTTTTAGAGTTTTTTATAGCTGCGTCATAGTCATCATAAAGTCCACTAAACACTCTATCCGCAACATCTGCATGAGTTTACCTCAGTTGGTAGTGGTGTTGGACCAGTGTCTTTGCAGTTTCCGTCACCACCAGATCCGTTCAGAGAAAGTGGATGTGAGGTTTTCAATCAGAGATTAAGATGGTATCCCTTCGAATACCTTCAAAAGCGTCGAAAAATATCTGAGGATGTATATATATCATGTGAATTAATATTGAGGTAGGAATGGTGGTGGCTTTCTATTTTAATACGTATCATCAAAAATTCACCCTGATAGTTTCAATAAGTAGAAAAGAGATCCCTCCCTCAAAACTCTGTTCATGAACACCTTATCGATTCTGTACATTGCACGAACCAAACAGTTCAACTTCACAGTCATCCACAGATTACTCTACAATTCATAAATAATTCTCATCCACACATTAGTGATAACAAAACACGTATTCCAGAGGAGATGCTCCTTCTGGTGAATTGATTATCCTCCCTAGTTGCACACTCGCATTCATATACAACCCAATTTTCATGAAAGACAATAATAACAAAAGTGATGATGAGTTGTCACAAACATATTTGGTAATATGAGTCAATGAATAAAAGAATTTCACAGGGTGTCTAGATGAGAGATACATTATAATGTGAGTAATTCAGTAAATGAGCTGTAATCAGGATGCACATAGAAGCTAAGGAAAATATGGAATTACATAAGTGTGAGTTGTGAAGAAATACAAGAGTTCAAAGAAGTCAGAAAAACAAACAAGGAGACGAACAAAACTCAGGTTAGTATAAATCTACGAGGATATTACCATGATATTAGAAATGTTTGAATAAATTACTCAGTATGCATAGTCCCGATGTTTAGACATCAGTCAGTAAGCCTTCAGCAATGCAAAAGTGACGAACGAGTACTGTCTGTAGCAGGATGTTCTCCATGAGACTTGGCAGCAAGTCTTCAGTGGATGAGAAATTACGCAGACTTGAAAACCGACAAATATATGAGGATTACAGACGACCATTTACTTACTAGTTAGTTGTCACTCACCTTGTGCATCGCACATGTGGATGCTCACGACAGCGAGTAGGCTGAGTAAAATGACACACTGTTGCATGTGCATTCTCCAATACTGCACTCTGTCAACTTCTACTCTCACAACTGACTCAAACCAACACTCACGTTTATACCCAGACTACCCATCAAAAAATATATTCACCAAACAAACAAACACACACACGCACATAAACAACACTGAGCATGTGAGTGACCTCCTTATACGTGCTGACCATTATTCGCTTATCAGTCCCACACAGTCTTTTTATGAATGAATAATCAGGTCATGTATCACATGCAGTGTATATTAGTCACTAATCGTAAGTAGTTTAGCCTCTGATTCACTCGTCACATTGTGTGTATTCCACTGAAGCATTTCGGCGAAGTACCACCTTTCTATTCAGACAATTATGTCTACACTAACTGTTCTGTTTCACTTCTCCGTGGGAACTTCAATTGTTATTCCACAGTGTCGTCGTCCTAACGCACTTCCCTTTCACCTGTTGATCCACAACATGCAGATCGGCAGATTTGCTGTTTTAGACCCTTATGTACTGATGTATACGAAATATACAAATGCATTCTCGCATATTGAGGGATAGGCTTTACTTAAGAAGAATGCTATTTCGTGTGGAATTGCATCGCGGCAATTCATGTCTTTCTCGTGATCACATCACTCGCATATTGCTGTATGTAATTCTATTTGTACAATTTGTCACTGAATGCATGAAGAAGAATTAGATTTCGTCGAGAAGTGCCTAAGAGAAAATGGATGCCCTAAGGGATTTATACAGAAGTATTGCAGAGAAAAAGATAAGAAAGAAAAGCATTCATATGGAAAATAATACTACCAATCAAATCAAGTAAAAACAATGGAACTATATAAATGAATTTAGGAAGTTGTGTGATTACCTTGATATGATTATGAGCAATAAATTGTGCTCGAAACGTCACCAGTAAATATTACTGTATAACACTGTGAGACTCTATCAAAATAAAATTTACCCATAATGGAATTACACTCTACCACAGTGCCCAAGTTTTATTCTTATATCAAAAAAGATAAGAAAGAAAAACACCTAATTGTAGAAAAAAAGAAAGTGTTTATTCGTCTCCCATTCAAAGGAGATGCAGTGTCACAAAAGGTTGACAACGGCTGAAAGGTGCAATAAAAAGAAACTTCCTGGCAGCGAAATTCATAAGATTATACAACACCCCTCCTTCCATGATCCACTCAAAACTGGATAAATACCCTGCTGATGTCACCTCCAACTGCGTTTATGAATTTAGGTGCACTTGCGGGAGAAAGCACATTGGAAGGACGGAAAGGAGGACATCTATCCGGTTTTCTGAACATATTCCAAGAAACCTGTGCCTAAAAGGAAGCAAATATTATCAGAGTGCAATTACCAGACATCTTGTTTATACCGGACATCTCGTAGAGATTTCTAAGTCCTTCAAAAGAATATTTAATAGACAAAGGACAGCAAATTTACTTCCATTTGCCTAAGCGATAGCAATCAAACGATTTAAACCAGACTTATGAATACAGAAAGAGAGTGTGATTAACCTCTCACTCCCTTGGTAACTGAATTTTGATTCTGATTACATTAATCAGTCATCTAATTCAGTGATCTCAACTCACTGAACAAATCTTATTCTCATAAACTGTAACCGCTTTTTCTTTTTGAGTTGCTGTGTGAAACTACAAGCTAACACTGTTCTGTTGATAAGTTTTTGCTGTCCTACCACTCCCACCCTCTTTTCAACTTTGAACGCGTATAAATTGATGATGAAAACTTAAACTAAAAATTGTAATGCTTTCATTTTGGGTGTGTCACTTTTATAGTATTTCTTCTCTACTAACATTAAACAATTAAAGTATGTTATTATCATCTGCATAACGATTGTAATTTCATGTAGTCTGCAGTTAGCTGATGAGAACCTGTAAAATAGAATGATATCATTTTATACTGCAAATTTCGTCTTCCTTTCTCTATCGAAATGCATATATTATGTCATTTGATCCGTTGTCACACATGTGAAGTAACAACGGTTTCAGAATGCAGGTGCAGTGTTCAGATAATGGCACTGAAGCTCAACCTGACTGAAAACTAGTGCGAAAAAAGACGAGAAAAAATAGATGGGACAATCCACTGCCCATCGAGCGATCACGTACGCGAAGTAGAGCGAAATCTGCCTGTCTATTTTGGACATATCAATGGGTATCGAGGAAGTACAGAACACAATCAATTTAATCAGACACCATCATGCCAGTAGATACATTAACCATGAAGTTCAAAGCTCGAAGAAACAGAAACTACCCACAACCCGGAAAAAATAACACAGATGTGTAGGTGAACACAAATATTATTTCAACAATTACATTACACAGATACACACAGTATTCATTGATTCATTATCCGAACAGCATCAGAGTAAAAACATTACTTCTGTCCGAGTGTTTTCATGTCCAGACATTGACCATAGAAACATCTGTTGCTGCAACACTCTTCATTCTTCTGACACGGTGAACTCATCTTGAGACAATTATGGATACATGTTCCAGATCGAAGAGTGCTCATCTTGCATTCATATGGTGGACAACACTTCTTCTTCATACTTGCAGTACAAGACTGACCGAGGGCGATGCACTGACCTGGAATGTAAATGCAGTAAATCAGTGAGATAACACTTGCTTCTACAGTCATCATCAGTGAGAATAGAATAGAATATTGGGTGCAAAACACATTGCATCTAAATGGTGATGACGATGTCATGTGGTCGTGTCTGTGTTTGTTTGCGTGTCTGAGTGGTGAAGTGGTGAAGGGGAGTCCACGGACACACGATATGAGTCTGATCGAGGAAATGACTGACAATCAATTACAACTTGCTTCTATAATCATCGAAATCGAAGTAACACATGAAATGGTGGAAAGCTTCTGTTATAAATATGATAAAGATGCGTGGATGTGAAGATTCCCCTTGATATTTGAACAACAAGAAATATGCTGAAGTCCAAAGAAATCCCATCACCTGACACCCACATCGACGGATTCCAACAGTCCGAATTCTCCAAAATTAAGAGCCTTCAAGGATATGACGACTTACTTGGGGAGAGAAAGTGCGAAATGTCAACTATTCACACGTCTCTAAATTAAAACTCAAATGCGAGTACATGCCAGTTAAGGCATTCCGATATCCTAATCGTCCCTCCCCATTTCGTGTATACACAAAGTGGAAACTGTTTAATACAAATCGTCACATTCACCCAGACGGAGCTGAGAACCACAAATTTAGAGAACTGACATGCACTGACGATTGCAGACTGTATTGAACAATCCGCTGACATAAAGACAGTGGCAACATTCTGTATGCAGACAACATGCTACATCGAATAGTGGACTCGTGAGTAAACCAAAGTGGAGATAATCTATTCCCTATTTCCATAAACTACCTAGATCACTCGACATAAAAGAGGACGTCTCGTGAGACAACTAGCACATAGTGACAAACTGATTGTGTAATCAGTGTCCTGCCTGGATGGAGTTGTCCACCGTCGTAGACAGGTAACACGCAGCCACTTCGCCCAAACGAACGTGTATTCCTCACCTCACTGAAATCCCTAGGAGTATGCGTGTTCGTCCAATGATATAATACAGTACATGACTTACTTTCATCTCCACACTGTCCGTCTATACACAGCTTGCTGCAACATTCTTCATTCTTCTGACATTGCGCTTTCAATTGATAGCATGACTTCACACACGTCCCAGACCTGAGACCCGTCATTTGACACTCGTTCGGTGGACAACACTGATTCGCCAAGCTTGCAGCACAAAATTGTCCGACTGGGATGCAGTCGCCTTGGTCACCTGGAATGTAGATTCAGACAACAGAACCATCATCGTGGTAATCACATTGATACAGATGAAAAGGTGTATACATGATGTGAGTGGAAACTGTGATCATCGGGGTGAAGTAAAATGAGATTGTGCTCTAGGTATATCGACATGACGAGGATATAGTTGACAAGGCGTCTTGAACTACTAGGTCAACAACACCAAGTTGTAGGCCCACATGTCCAAAATCTCAAGAAATCACTCATCACACACCCGAAAACGGACACACACAACTCTGATACAAACATATATATATGTATATATGCAGCTTCGCCTGTAAACCTAAGGACAGTCTCACTCTCCGAGAGCATTTACAAGAAATGTTCAATGGACAAGAAGCAACACAGACCTACAAACCCACAAATACATGGAGATTACAGACGACCATTTACTTACTAGTCAGTTGTCACTCACCTTGTGCATCGCACATGTGGATGCTCATGACAGCGAGTAGGCTGAGTAAAACGACACACTGTTGCATTTCCATTATCCAATGCTGCACTCTGTCAACTTCCACTCTCACAACTAACTCAAACCAACACTCACTTTTATACCCAAACTACCCATCATCAAATATATTCACCAAACAAACAAACACACACACTAACACACACTCACAAACAAACAACACTATGAATGTGCGTGATTTTCCAACACTCTATAGGGAGTAGTCGAATTTCATCAAACCATCGACCCACCCACACACACTCAAAATGTGTTATCCGACTGAGTCATGAGGTCACACATCACGCTCTTTGTCACACGAATGACAAATCACATGTAGTTGGTTTTCTTTTGGATGTTTTGACATTCACGTTCGAAATGTATTATTTTGTGTATTTTAGAGAGTCATTTTAATGAATCAACATTAATTTTCTCGTACAATGCATCGGATTCCCTGAATTATCCCGCTATCTTTGTGACAAATGTATCAAGTTTATGTTGTCGCGAATCGATTTTTATTAGACTGTAAAGTGTATGAGATGCGCAACTGCAGTGCCAGCTAAAGAGGATTTCATTGAAAGAAATGAAATGAATATGTGCTGCTGAAGCCCCGTGTCTTATTTACAATATGAGGTAACAGTAAAAATGACCGAAATATCACTTCTGGACTCCAAATTATCATACATTTTTATGGAGAAATAATGCACGCCATTCTTCAGTGGCAGTGATGATTAGACATACAGACACACTGCATGTCCACCAACTCGGAGTGTCTAGACTCCACGTAAAAACAGTAAGACTGTGCTAGTCAAAGCACCGCTAGACAGACATTTCACAGGCAGGCTAACGCCTTGAAGGAACTGTAGGTCGCTCATTTAAACGCATGCCTAACTGCCTCGTTATACGGTTAAAGGCCATTAACTGATATGCCTTTCCTGAATCCAGCTTGTTCTGGGGAGGGGCGGAATTCTGCATTCACAGCATCCTTTATTCTCTCCAATAGGACGCCATCTCATATTCTACCTGGTTTGGACAAGAGCGTGATTCCGCGCCAGCCTTTACAAATACCCAAAGTCGCCCATCATTGGTAGTTTGACAAAGTAACCTTTCTGAAAATCAGTAGGTACTTTTCCGTTCTTGCTTGCAACATTTCTGAAATGAAGACGTTAACATATCGACTACTATCACTGGGTTTTTCTAATTGTTTCTGGATGAAATCCGTCCATTCCCGCTACTTCACCGGCTGGCTGGCTTTCCGAAACCTCACATTTTGTGTTCTACACTTGTCAGAGATTGATATTCATGGACATTTCTGCGCCTGTTGCTGGCGGAATTTCCGGAAGAGTTGCAAGTGATGGTCGATTCAGGAGTCTTTTGAAATGATAAGCCCAAGTTTTCCTCTTTGTTTCTCCCGTTTGATGATTTCGTTCGTCTGCTAAATTGTCTCTAACTGGTTTCGTCTGAGCTGAACTCTTCCCTGATTTAGACCTGACTATCTTAAATAATGCTCTGAGGTCTCAGTTTACTTGTGGCATCGGGCGGTTTCTCCACCCTCTTGAGATTGAGATAGAGATTGACTGGGTTTGGTGTATCCATCTGATGAAAGACACATCACCTTGTGTATGTCCTTTTTCTCGTACACGCCGTCTATAGCTACCTAATGATTGGAAGTGCCAAAGTCTCTGTACACTTCTCCGTTCTTATTCATTTCACCAACAGCCTCCGAAGACAAAAGTAGTTCGTTTGTTGCCTTGTATAAGGCTGGTTATGCATTCATGTCACCTATACGGATTACATATTACCATCTCGTTATATTCTGATGGACTACTGTTTGCAGTCGTCTACAGAAATCTTTCTTCTCATCTTCATCTCGATTGTTTGTAGGCGAGTAGCATTGGATGATCGTAGATTTTCTACCATCCTAGTTGAATTTCGCTGTCATTATCTTGTTGAGAGAGATTAGTTTTCACTGAATAAGAGCTTCTGCTGGTGTTGTTTACATCATGATAACCACTCCATTAGTGGGTTTGTGGTTGTCGTCTGGGTGACTGGTGTAGATTATTGACTCTCCTTTCAGTTAAAAATTCGGGGAGTCCACGTCTATTTCATCTGCTCTCACACATTCTTAGCACTTTCATTGTATATCTTCCCATTTCTATAGCAACCTGGACAGGATCTCCAGATTTGTACACTGTGCGAAAATTCCACATCTCCGTGCATACTTTTGTTCTCATAGAAAGAAGAAATAACTGCTGACGGGCTTTCCGAAGGCTTTCACCAGCCCACATCATTATGTTTCCCCGATTCCGGTGAAAAACAAGCTTGCTGTTTGTATTTGTGTTGCTTGTCGAAGTTTCTGCAACGATTGCATTGCTGTCCAGGGTTATAGTCAATTGCCACACGACCATCTTCCTTTTTATAACATCCTAATACTCATAATAGGTGAACTTGGTGAGTTTTCGACTTCGAATTGTAGGAAGTGATTGTACTAACCATGCAGAAGTGGGTGCGTTGGATTAGAAATATGCTGTAAATGGGGTTTACTGTGTGTCAGCCGCGAGATTTGTATAGACAGCCGACATGTGTTGTGCGAGGATATACAACAATATTTGGTCAGTACACAGAAATCGAAAAGTAGTCAAAGGAGTGTATGGTTAGTTAAGGGAATCCAATGCAATGTACGAGAAAATTAATGTTGATTCATTGAAATGACTCTCTAAAATACACAAAATAATACATTTCGAACGCGAATGTCAAAACATCCCAAAGAAAACCAACTACATGTGATTTGTCATTCGTGTGACAAAGAGCGTGATGTGTGACCTCATGACTCAGTCGGATAACACATTTTGAGTGTGTGTGGGTGGGTCGATGGTTTGATGAAATTCGACTACTCCCTATAGAGTGTTAGAAAATCACGCACATTCATAGTGTTGTTTGTTTGTGAGCGTGTGTTAGTGTGTTTGTTTGTTTGTTTGGTGAATATATTTGATTATGGGTAGTTTGGGTATAAAAGTGAGTGTTGGTTTGAGTTAGTTGTGAGAGTAGAAGTTGACAGAGTGCAGTATTTCAGAATGCACATGCAACAGTGTGTCGTTTTACTCAGCCTACTTGCTGTTGTGAGCATTAACATGTGCGATGCACAAGGTGAGTGACAACTGACTAGTAAGTAAATGGTCGTCTGTAATCCTTATATGTTTGTGGGTTTGTAGGTCTGTGTTGCTTCTTGTCCATTGAAGATTTCTTGTAACTGCTCTTGGAGAGTGAGACTGTCCTTATGTTGTAGGCGAAGCTACATATATATATATATACATCAGAGTTTTGTGTGTCCGTTTCCGTGAGTGTGATAAGTGACTTCTTGAAATTTTGGACATGTGGGCCTACAACTTGGTGTTCTTATCGAAGTAACTTAAGATTTCTTGTCAACTATATCCTCTTTATATCGATATACCTAGAGCATAGTCTCATTTCATTTCATCCTCATCATCACAGTTGCCACTCACATCATATACACAATTTTTCATCCACATTCCAGGTGCCCAAGGCGACTGCATCCCAGTCGGACAATTTTGTGCTGCAAGCTTGGCGAATCAGTGTTGTCCACCGAACGAGTGTCAAATGACGGGTCTCAGGTCTGGGACATGTGTGAAGTCATGCTATCAATTGAAAGCGCAATGTCAGAAGAATGAAGAATGTTGCAGCAAGCTGTGTATAGACGGACAGTGTGGAGATGAAAGTAAGTCATGAACTATACTATACAGATAGACGAACATGCAAACGCTTAGGGATTTCAGTGAGGTTTGTCACTATGTGCTAGTTGTCTCACGAGACGTCCTCTTTTATGTCGAGTGATTCAGGTATTTAATGGAAATGGGGAATAGATTATCTCCACTTTGATTTTCTCACGAGTCCATTATTCGATGTAGCATATTGTCAGCATACAGAGGGTTTCCACTGTCTTTATGTCAGCGGATTGTTCAATATAGCTGACAATCGTCAGTGCATCTCAGTTCTCTAAATTTGTTGTTCTCAGCTACGTCTAAGTGAATGTGACGATTTGTATTAAACAGTTTCCAATTTGTGTATACATGAAATGGGGAGAGACGATTAGGATATCGGAATGCCTTAACTGGCATGTACTCGCATGTGCGCTTTAATTTAGAGACGTGTGAATAGTTGACATTTCTCACTTTCTCTCCCCCCAGTGAGTCGTCATATCCTTGAAGACTATTAATTTTGGAGAATTCGGACTGTTGTTATTCGGACTGTCGATGTGGCTATCACGTGATGGGATTTCTTTGGACTTCAGCATATTTGTTGTTGGTCATATTTCAAGGGGAATATTGACGTCCACGCATTATTATGATATTGATAACAGAAGCTTTCCATTATTTCATGTGTTACTTCGATTTCGATGATTATAGAATCAAGTTGAAATTGATTGTCAGTCATTTTCTCGATCAGACTCATATCGTGTTTGCGTGGACTCCTCTTCACCCCTTCAGCACACACACACAAACAAACACAGACAGAGACACGACCATATGACATCGTCATCACTAGGAACATGCTGTCTGTTCGGCACACAATATTCTACTATGTTCTCACTGATGATGACTGTAGAAGGAAGTGTTATCTCACTGTTTCACTGTATTTACATTCCAGGTCAGTGCATTGGCCTCGGTCAATCTTGTACTGCAAGTATGAAGAAGAAGTGTTGTCCACCATATGAATGCCAGATGAGCACTCTTCGATCTGGAACATGCATCCATAATTGTCTCAAGATGAGTTCACCGTGTCAGAAGAATGAAGAGTGTTGCAGCAACAGATGTTTCTATGGTCAATGTCTGGACATGAAAACACTCGGACAGAAGTGAAGTTTCCACTCCGATGGTGTCTCGATTATTTCTCACATTTCGAATACCTTGTATACATGTTTGTTACTTGAGACGAAGTCGGTCGGCTGACATTCTCATATTATCTCAATTGATCGAATTATCTTCCATTTCTCCTCACTCGCTATCGCTCTCTCTTTTCTATCCCGTCTTCCAAATTAATTTCGTTTGTTGTCTTGAAATAATGTGTAATGCAATTGTTGTAATAATATTTGTGTTCACCTACACATCTGTGTTATTTTTCCGTGTTGTTGGGACTTTCCGTTTCTGCGAGCTTTGAACTTCATGGTTAATGTATCTACTAGCATGATGGTGTCTGATTAAATTAATTGTGTTCTGTACTTCCTTGATATTCTTTGAGATGTCCAAAATAGGCAGGCAGATTTCACTCTACTTCGTGTAGGCAATTAGTCGATGAGCATTAGATTGTCTTATCTTTCGTTTGTGGTCAGTCCAGTGTAGATTTCAGTGACTTTTAACTTCAATGTTGTTCTCTCAGCACTACATTCGCATTCTTAAACGGTTTTTGCTTCACATGAGCGACAACTGACTCAATGACGTGATATGTTAATTCAGTGACAACATTTACAATGCATAATTAAAATCAGAAATATGCAAGTTATCTTATTAAGAAAGAGAGGTGAACTGCTACCAAGCGATTTCATACAAAATCCCATTTTGCTTGAGTTAAGGCTATCCGCCACTATGCGTGTATGCAGTTCCATTTTTCGTATACATCAGTATATATGGATCTAAATCACCAAATCTGCCAATCTGTCTGATGTGTATCACCACTTGACAAGGGATCATGTTAGGACGGTAACGCTGTGGAATAAGAATTGAACTTCCTAGGAAGAAGTGAGACATCACGATGGAACAGTTAGTGTAGACATAAGAGTCTGAATAGGAAGGTGGTACTTCGCCGAAATGCTGCAGTAAACCACACACAATGTGACGAGTGAATCAGAGGCGAAACTACTGACGATCAGTGACTAATATATACAACTTGTGACACATGACCTGTTTATTCATTCACAAAACACTTTGTGGGACTGATAAGCGAATAATGCTGAGCACGTATTAGGAGGTCATTCTTGACGTGCATTAGAAAGTCATTCACATACATATTATTGTTTCTTTGTGTGTGTTTCTGGTATTTTGGGTATTAACATGAGTGTTGGTTTGAGGTAGGTGTAAGAGTAGAGGTTGATATAGTGCAGTATTGGAGAAAACATGCGATAGCCTCCTCGCTATCATGAGCATCCACATGTGCGATGCACAAGGTGAGTGACTACTAACTAGTAAGTAAGTGGTTGTCGTTAATTCTCATATATTTCTGGGTTTGTACGTCTGAGTAAATTCATATCCGCTGAAGACATATTGCGAAGTCTTCTGAAGAACACTCTGCGAAAGACAGCACGTCTTCATCTCTTCTGCATTACCGAAGGCTTACTGACCCAGCTGTAACCACCGGAACTATGCAAATAGCATAATTTATTCAATCATTCCTACTATCATGAAAATATCCTCGTTGATTTCTAGTGAACCGAATGTTGTTCGTTTGCTCGTTTGTTTTCCTGACTCCTTGGATCTCTTCTAATGCTTCATAATTCACTCTTATGTAATTCCATATTTTCCCTAGCTTTTATGTGCATCATGATTACAGCTCATTCATTCAGTCATTCACCTTATTACGTATCTCTGATTCCTTCTGTGAACTTGTTTAATTCATTGACTCATATTGACAACTGTGCTTGTGACAACTCATCATCACTTTTGTTACTATTGTCATTCATCATAAGGGGGTTGCATAAGAATGCAATGGTGCAACCAAAGAGAATCAATTCACGATGAGGAGCATCTTCACTGAACTGCTTGTTTTGCATTCATTAATGTCTGAATGAGGATCAATCATGAATTGTAGAGTAATCTGTGGATGACTGTGAAGTTGAATTGCCAGTTCGCTCGATGTGCAGAATCGATTAGGTGTTGAGGAACAGAGCTGTGAGGGATGGATCTCTTTTCTACTTATTGAAACCATGAGGGTGAATGTTTGATGATACGTCAAAACAGCGAACGATCAACATTCCTACCTCAATATTTTGGTGGGTGAATTGATACACGCATGCAGTAAATCACAAACACAAATCGTTCATGTAATCGACAAGTCACATTTGAAGTCATCATTCCAAGTTTCATAATTCTGTATCACTCCATCCACAGATGACCAACTGTTTCAATGGACTGAGAAGAATATCCTGTGTGTTTCTCAGTGAGATCATTTGTGGACAATGACATTCGAAAAATTGAAAGATTATTTGATTTTTGCGAATGCTTAGCAAGGTACAATGACAGATTGCATTTCCATGTGTATCATTGCCTTCTGACCCGATGAAAGGGCAGTGAATTGTGTAAAGCATTAGATATGTGTAAGAGTTGTCTAAAACAATTGCCTTATACGCGAGATATTCAATGTTAGGTATATGTGGAATAATGTGTTCAAATAAATATAGGTAAACCATGACATCAAAATACTGGATATACATTATCAATACATTTGAATGAAGTTTAGTGAACTAGATGTGATTATATCAATAAAGATAAGTTGTGAAAAGAGAGGGTGTGATGACATTGCTGCATATCAGGTCAATTTTGCTGACTAGAAAGTATTGTCACATCATTTATTGGAAGTAAATAAAAGAGGATTTCCTGGTAGTGTGGATGACTATTCAAACAATTCATGATAATGAAATTTGCACTACGATCTTCTTGCAGGCGAAGGACAACAATAAAATTGTCTTGAGACACACGATAAGAGCTTGATATTATCCGCAACTGCAAGCTGTGACTTCACATGTGATAATTTTTAAATGATATCTTTTGATCCTGACAAGTTAAAATCCGATTGGGGTGAAAAAGAAATCTGGTGTACTCCTTAACTGTGAAAATAAGATGTATTTGCATCCATCATACAATCCGATAATGAAGTGGAGACTCGGACAAGTCCACATTCTGAAATGGGTATTCTGCAGGATTCATTGAGAAAAACATGAGAGTAAACCAGACGTCTAACAGAATCCAATCATTACCGAGGAAACTGCTGGTGATGGATATTGACTTTACAGGTGATACCGTGGTCGTGACTTCGCAGTGACGACTATCCAGATCACCGAGAAAATGCATTCTTTTCTGCTGAGCTATGGATCAGTTTCTACAATCGGAAAATGATCAGTTGATGCGGATGAACAAACTGTCGCATTGGACCACTTTAGTGAGTGGTTATAAATTCACTTGCTCCTGTGGAGCTATTCATATTGGATGCATGGAAGACACAGTTTCTCGGAGCATATCTGAGCATTCTCCAGCATAACCACCATAAGGACAACTCAGGACAACTACCGGCTCAATTCTCCCACGGTTGGTACATTCATATTACTCTGCTCCAACTGAGTGCTCTTTTAAAATCATCTACCTGATGAGACTGAATAATACAAGGGACATAATTTTTCAGCATTTGTGTGATGGAGGCTTCACTCCTTTTGTCGTCTATTCTGCTGACATCTTTGAGTGGTGAGAATTGCTACGATGAACATCCCTGAAAATATTATGTAATATTTAGTTTTAGTAAAAATAACTACTGTTATTATGGGGGAAACATTTGACTGACCGCTACTTTAACTACTAATCAATAAACAGTAGTCTAATCACGTGCTCAGTATTTTGACGCCAATGAAAAATACACACTATTGTGTTTCTAAGTGAACATAAATATATGACTAAAAACTTTTACAAACAACTATCTGACAACTCTCAAACGCCCACCTGGACTCTACTAGGAGTTGTCACTCACGGAATAGCATCAAAATGTCATCAAAAGTACGATCTGGGTGTTTGTTTTATAAGCAAAAGCAGCTTTCTGGCGATTTCCTTCCTGAAGGCAGTTCAACAATCATACTGATATACATAATTCCACATAGATACTTGATATAAGAATAAAACTTGGGCACTGTGGTAGAGTGTAATTCCATTATGAATAAATTTTATTTTGATAGAGTCTCACAGTGTTATACAGTAATATTTACTGTGAGACTCTATCAAAATAAAATTTATTCATAATGGAATTCCACATAGATACAACTATCGCTTACTTAATTCCACATAATAATGGCGAAAGAGGAGATTAGAGGTGATAATATTCTTTTACTTGATATGAGAGTTCAAGGATGTGAAGGAGCTAGATTAGAAGGAGCTTGGAAACAAAATTATACAAAATTAGAAAATATATTTTAACTGATTAATGCGTGAATGGAATGAGCATGTAAGTAAATGCAAATATTAATGTTTTATAACGTTGAAAATGAAAAAGCAAAATGAAGGGTTTGAAGAAACGAGACCTAAGGTAACAAAGTGAACTGGATCCATGAGAAGTGTGGAGGGTGGACTAGTTTTCTCGAACAAATAGCTCTAGCTTTTCGAAACATATAGCGAGGGTTTCTACAGTACAAAGAATTCGGAAAGACACTGTCATTAGTAGACTTTTGCTTACTTTGTAAATGACTCTGAATGATGATTTAGTTAAGATGCTGTGATAGGTGTTGACGAGGTGTTCAGTTAAAGCGTTTCTGATTGAATCAGTGCCTCCTCTCTACAGCCATACTGGGTAATGTTATGTGACTACCTCGATACGGTAATGAGCAATAAATCGTGCTCGAAATAGGGTCATCAGTAAATATTACTGTATACCACAGTGTGATTTTATCAAAATGGAATTTTATCCATATTGGAGTCATACTCTACCACAGTGCTCAAGTTTTATCCTTATATCAATAATTTCTCTCACACGTTTTCAAAAAAGCCACATAGAAAGCTTTACGTTTCTAGCTTCGCACGAGCAGGTGAGATGATGAGGGCTATTTCTCAAGAACTGTCGCACTCCTTATACAGCCAGTACTGCTACTGTCTTCTCGCAACCATCCGGCGGGATAGTCTTGTTGAACGCATTTAGTCTGGATGCATGCAGAACGACCAATGTCACTCACTTCACGACAACAGGTGAACCGAAGTATACACAGAGAATTAATAAAAAGACGGTTGCAGCGATGAAAAATTTCTTTTCGACGAAGTCATCAACTAGGAGGCTGTACATTCCTGTATTGATTTATATTAAATGTGTGAGAAAATTCCACAGTTGTTTCCGGCCAGAGGTCAGATTGATAAATTACTAAGTGTAATAAACAGAAGATAGGTGTAGTGGCACTATTCTAGAAATATTCCAGACCTAAGATCAAATTAAAAATTGTAATGTGTAATAATCAGGCAGATCGGGTAGAAAAGACAAAATAGGATTATAATTACTAGAAAACTAGTCAGTTTGTATAATTATGGGTTAGGGATGTAGCATTAACGAAATGGTTAGGAGGTTTGGACATATAAAAATTAAAGCAGTAACCAGATCAAATAATGCAGATGGGGAGTTAGAGCTATATGCTCTGAAGAAGTAATTAAAGATGAATTAAACATTGTATATGATACTTTAATTGAAAATGGTTATCCTGACAAGTTTATCAAGAAACATATGACGAAGAAGGCCGAAAAGGACGACCCACTATCTGTAAACAAGAAACCCCTTTATATACGACTACAATTCAAGGGCGATAAACCAAGTGAGTTAATTACAAAGAAATTAAGAAAAGCAGTTAAAAGGACTTTTAATGCTGGCGAACTACACATCTTATTCTCTACAAGACCGATGATGCTACCTCGACTGAAAGATGAAGTACCTAGACTGGCCACTTCAAATTGTATTTATCAATTCAACTGCGCTTGTGGAGCGAGTTATGTCGGCCGTTGCTCTAGGAACTTGATTTTTCGTGCTCGAGAACATCTCCCAGTATGGCTAAGTAAAGGTGTAGTTAAAAGTATTAACAGCTCGATATTAGACCATCTGGTGCAAACCGGTTACAAAGCCAGCGTAGACGAATCCTTCTCCATAATATACCGGGTACCTAACAAACTACCAAAATCGTCGAAGCACAGCTTACTCCAAACAGCAGAGGCTATTGCAATTCGCCTCAAACAACCAGCGCTCTGTGTCCAAAAGAAACAAGTCCAGCCCCTACTACTGCCCTGGCCCTCAGTAGAGACTATAAACTCATGAATTTGTACCATTACCTTTCCTAATTCTTCTGACATTCAGTTTATTTGATGTTGATGCTTTTCAGCTGTAATTTATCAATATTATTGATTTGATGTTATTTAAACATTAATGTCGTTCATAAGACTAATTCATTCATTCATTATAATGTATATATAATTGTAGAACCTGATGATGAATTTATCGAAAAGAGTTCTCTTTGTTCAGTGTCTATTCTTTCGAAAACGTAAATATAACAAATAAATAGGAAGGTTGAACAAGAAAGGTAATAGGATAATCAGTATTGATGAGAATGACTTTTCATAATGGCCACGGTAAGGACAACGGTTGGACGTATTTCTTTTGGACACAGAGAAATAGTGAGTAGCTAAATGTTTTTGCTCAGGCTTCTGTTGCACAATGAACGGTTGGAGAACACTACTATTAATATCGGTGTGAAGTGGTCTTGACATTTGTGTTTTAAAATAATTGAAGATAATTGAAGAGTTCAGGTCAGCTTTTGTATATTACGTTGGAAAAAGACCTAGAACCCTCAGAAAAAAACTGTTTTTATTCTCATATTCCATACCACTGAATGGAATATCGCTAATCATGAGGGTATCTTATGGACTTTCTCTGCCGCGAGACATTCTGAAGTCACTGAGCCGAAGTCAATTGCAATTATTCTTCATTCCATAATCTCAATATCAACCAGGCTTTTAAATGAATTTATTTCATGCTGGTTGACTTTATCTCATTTTCATCAATTCAATTCAATATTTTCTACTTCCTTTGAAATAGATTATGCTACTTAAACTGCTTCCATTCTTTCCTCCACCACGTCAGAATTCTGCACTCAACCATATGCATATACACAACTGTCACTATGGTCATGTTGTCTAATTGTCTCTGATCAATCAAGCGCATGCATAAATGATGTGGCTTTGTTGGTCTGAACATCCTTTATCGATTTCACTAACGAAAATTGTAACCCACTTTCATTCTCTGTTAGACTAACTTAACTATCTATCCACTATAACACCATCCTCTGTCCACAAGGCACACACCAGTATGTTTCAATCCTGACTTTATTGCTTCAACGTTGAGAGTAATCGGTAAACTTTTATGCTTCATGTATCTCAACTGAGTGAAATTATCGCGAGAATATTCTCTGAATAACACACCTCATTTCTGATTAGCTCATCATTCTATGCAATTGGAAATATTTGCATATTTCTAAAAAGTGACATTGAAAATTAGACATACGTAGAACTAGCTTGAAATAGCAAGTTGTGGAAAATACCTACGAGGAAATTAAACAGAGAATAAAGCGAGAAGTCCAGCAACACATTGATGTCTTTTCGGTGGTTACATTCTCAAAACCAGCTGTACAGTCACATTTATAAGTCACATCAGCTTACAGAGATGCAGACACTACTATTTAATTCTATATATTAACGACGAAGGACGAGATTAAAGATGATAATAATTTTCAGCTTAACATGAAAGTTTGAAGGCATGAGTCAATGTGGACTACAGGAGGCGTATAAACAAGACTTAACACTCGATTAGAAAATAGTTTCTCAACGAATACAGTTGTGAACCTAATAAGCATGGAAACATAGTGAAATAATAATAATATTTTATAACTGAAAATGAAAAAGCAAAATGAAGAGAATGGAGAAACGTGGCCACAGGAATCAAACCAAACTAGATCCATGGTAAATGTAGAGATTGGACCAGTTTCTTTTGAACATATAGATCAGGCTATTGTGTGCATATGGCGAGGGCTTCTACAGTACATGGAATTCGGAAATACATTATCCTTTTTGTAGACTTTTCCTTACTTTGTAAATCACTCTGAATGGTTAGTCAGTTGAGGTGTTGTGGTAACTTTGACGAGGTGTTCAATTATTGCGCTCCTGATTGAACCAGTGCCTCCTGTTTGCATCCCTACTGAGTGGTGTTCTCCAACACTTTTTGAAACGACTCACATAGAACGCCCTGTGTACCCAGCTACGCACGAGCAGGTGAACTGACACATATACAGATTGGAGTGGTTGTATACGGAAGTTTGTCCTTCACATTGCTCAGAAATAAGCAGAGGGAAATTAAAGAATATCACTCATAGTGTTGCTACAGGAAAAGTCTTCTTTAGGGAACTAGAGATTTTCTTCCTAGGGATATCTGCTGTTAGGTCTCCCTGAAGTCCGGATTCAACTACACTGGTTTCTTTGTCACTGAAGTGCATTCTTCTCGGTTTTAGCGTTGGTTTCATGTTCTGCACCACAAAACATATCATGGACCCATTTTGAGTTAGGATAACTTAGAGAAATAAGAGGTCTTCTTCTCCCACAAATTCTGACGATATGGTGGACCAGTGAGATGATGAGATCTCTGTTTCGACTGACAGCTATCCAACTACAAAAGTTTGTGAGTTGGACATTCCATGGTGGTTTTTGTGGATAGACCTTTTCACAGTTCTATCATACCTTATTCTACGTCCAGAAATAGAACCTTTGATTCATTTCTTAATTCCTGTGCGAATGTTATTGAAGGATGACAATTATTAAACTCGTGTAAAATACACTTTTATGACCTTGTAACATTCGATACGAGCATTCAGTGTGTATCACGGTTGTATTTTTATTTTATGTCAAGCGAGTTACTTGTGTACCCCTTAAGCCTTATCCCATTCAGTTTCAACTATCTAAATCCTTATTAGAATCATTGTTCAAACCCAGAATACACATAGATATATAACCAAATCGACCCGCTGCTTGAAGTAAACGGTTTCGAAATACTCGTATCAATCAATAGACCACGCTATCATCCTCTATTTTGATCGCCTCCTTGGTTGACAATTATGGTATTCATGAATAATCTCCATTCAGACATTAGTGAAAGGAAAATGAATCAAGTAATTCATCCAAGAAGCACCTTCCAGCGAATTCACTCTTCACCTTACCTGTACAGCCACACCTATATACGATTGCATAACGAAAGAAGATATTCAAAGAGGTGATGAGCCGTCATAATCATAGTTGGGCATATTAATCAGTACATGGGAGGAAGTGAATAAGGTTATACGAGTTACGCAATGAGATAAATAATGGAAGATTGATATTGATCTAATTAATGAGTTATAATCAGCATGCGTATACTGACGACGGGAAAATGTGATATGACGTAATACAAGAGTTAGAAAAAGTCTAGAAAACAAACAAGAAACAAAGGAAAGCAAGATTGTTACTATGATAGCAGAAACGCCTGGTTAATTTACTCTCATCGAGTCACCAGAGCTTCAGTAATGCAGAGGCAATGAAAACATATTTCCTTTGGCAAGTTATTCTTCACCCTTTAGAACCCTCTGAAGAACCAGACGCTTTTTGAGTTTGAATGACTACTGTTGATAAGATTTTCGGTTTATCTCACCCTCTGTATAGTGCGACAACTGTCTTTTCGCAACCATCTGATGTGGTAGTGCTGTTGGACGCTGTGGGATAGGCTGCACATCGAACTTTGCTCCATAGAAACAGATGAACTCACATGTGCACATAGAAGTGGTCAGGTGAGAGATGACTGTCTTTTGGGTTTTAGCAGACCAGACGATGGCTGAACAGCACTATCCTTGGCGTTGTTGTGAAGAAGAGTGTTGATGCTGAGAGATGCTGAAATTCTTCTCTTAAGGATATCGCAGGTTAAGTCTTCATTGAACCAAAGGTTAGTGTAAAATGTCTGTTTTGGTACAAATCCTGATGTTGAGCAGTTCACAAAATAGTCTTGATAGACCAATAATGGTAATTAGTGGTTATCTCATATTCCAGTGGGAAAAGCGACACGCAGTTGGGAGACTATCCCTCTTACCAATAAAATGTGTTCCACGGTGATGTCATAAACTGCATTAGAAGTAACTGGCTATCAATTTGGCCTGTTCCAGATGTGTGTCTACATTCAGACAGAACTGATTAAAGCCACCACCGGGTAGAATGCTTGATTCCAGCATTATTCGAACATTGCTGAGCTAATAATTTCCACTGCTCGAGACTGTTTCAAAGAAGTCTTCTTAGGATATCCGAATATGCAGCCAACAGTGAGGCTCAATCAACGAAACAAACACCAATTCCTAACTGATACATCGTGACCTGACACTCACTACACCTTTCTGTTGAAATCTTACCTCATTACCGCTTATCAACATATTCGAATTAATCAGATGATTTTTCTGAGATGTCCACTACGACTTGTTTCGAGTTATACAGACACATTTGATTACATTTTGGACTGAAAACTGATTGTACAATTCTCACACACACTAATCACCAACTCCACAGTGGTTCGTCTTCCGCATATGCGTACATCGATGATCCACTCACTGGCCGTTGAGAAGTGACTGAGCATACGATATGTGAAAGCTGTTTTCGAAAAACTTGACAAGCGTGAGAATAAAATTAACTTCAGCAGAAAAGAATTTGAGAAGAGTCACCATGAAACCTCCCGAAATGATTCTCTAGTGGCCGAGGACTGACAGTGATGCTCAAAGTGTGAGTCGACGTGACTGTCATGTCAACAAAAGTAGAATCGAAAACCATATCGATGCATCACACAGTCACTTTTCTATCTCCAAGAAACTCAAGTTTGAGCAGGGAACACATAGAGGTATTTAGTCAGTTGCCTTCTTCCAACCGTTCCAGTTATGTTCTCAGATGCATCAGGAGAAACTGCTGCTCGTTAAATTGTAGTAGTTCCATTAGCGGAGGTATCAGCCAGTGGAAGTATTTGCTGAAGCCATGATGGAAAACTAAAGATAAAATTGTGCCTCACTATCCCTCGTTACCACTGACAAATTTATTCAATTTAAAGGCTACCTACTTCAGAAGCTCACTGAATTTCTGCTGAATAAATGAATGCTCAGCACTTTGTAAGCGTGTAGTCGAACGAATACTGCTGGGGGCAGACAACTGAATGAAATGATTTCCTTCGGATTTCTGGTGCTGATGATTATTGCTGATTGCTGATGTTCACGCATTTGGTTACTTGAATTCTTGTCTACACTGAGTCTCCAATCAGCTTGCTGGTTTCTGTTTGTAAATAATCTACGAAATTCAAATGTCCTGGGATCTATCTGTCAGCTTAACGAACACATTTCTTCTTACTACTTAAAGTCTGTATGACAGATGATCCGGTCCACCACATTCAGGATCATCGGTGATGCTACATAGTCTAGTCCGCCTCCTGCCTTCACTTCAAACACTCCATCAGGGCTTTCCGTTGTTAACTGTTTTGCATGTGGCATCATCCTACTGTTGCAGAATGAGTTTCAGGAATGTTTGCAACATTTGATGACGGTATTTAGAAACGGAATGCTGATTCACTGTAACTTCCGTATACTTCTACATGAAATTAATGAGTGTACATTGATTGCTCCCAGTAGGATCTCAGGCTTTACTCTAAAATGTATCACTCTACAAGTAAATATTAAATCAACATTAATCATGATGACTTGTCACTTAGCTGTTACAATGGCTACAAACTGTGCATTCAATCATTCACAAGATAATGACACTTATGATGATGGTCATATTAGTAGTAATAATTCTATTAGTAACCAGGATGAATGATGAGGATGTTTGTTTTGATAAGAATATTGAGAATGGCATGGTGATACAAACAAATGTTCAACTAGAGATGGGAGACAAGGGGAATGGGAGGCCAACGATTGTATCACCTAACACCATATTGTCAATGAAAGCCGATAACCTGGGTCATATTGGAGTGGTGAAAGAATTATGCAGGAGATTGACCAAAAGTGTTTAGAAGGGAATCGGAGAAATGCTGTAGTGAGTACACATTTAGTTAATTGGTTAGTTAGTTAGTCTTTATAGACATCTCTGTTTCAGATATCTAATGCTCTATGCAATTCACTGCTCTTTCATCAGATCAGAAGGCAGTGATACACATGAAAATGCAATCTGTCATTGAATTATGGTAAGAATTCGCGAAAATCAAATAAACTTTTTATATTTTGGGTATGATTGTTCACCTGTGATGTCACTGAGAAACAGACAGCATATTATTCTCAGTCCATTGAGACAGTTGGTTATTTGTGGATGGAGTGATGCACAATTATGAAGCCAAAATAAACCCTGCCTTCTGTGTGGTCGCTTGAAGTAATGCAATCGCTGCTTCTTCAGTTAATTGATGACTTTCACACGCATATCTTCGGACTTGTGTAACATCTGTCATAAGCCATCCGTGAAATTCCAGATATTCCAATGTGGTTCTGTCGGTGATGTATATGCTCGTCTTCTCACTCCTGACAGTCTGTTAAGTGATTCAGTCTACCACAATCAGGAACATCCTCGATGATAGTAGGCAGTCTTGTCTTAGCTCGGTCCTCACTTCACCTGCTTCGGGCAGTTTTCCATTGTGAATCACTTGACATTTGACAGCATTATGAAATCACTGTTAAATGAGGTATATAAATTTCTGTGTACAGCACTTCGTAGTATTGAGGCAGTTTCCAAATTACCTTACAGTCGACTCTGTTGAAAGCTTTCTCAAATTCACTGCACCTGAGTTGAAGGTAGTGCACTGACCTGAATTTAGCCATAATGATCTTAAATATTCTTTAATATCACTGTCATAAATATTATTGATCAATTTGTACGCAGGGCTCAAAGCTGCATATACATCAAAGGAGTGGAAAGAAGGATTTCTGACGATATATTTGATGGGAAGGCATGAAATACATCAGAAGTACAATCACTGGGAAATTGTTGTTTTGATCAGCTCATCATTCTATGCGTCTGGAAATATTTGCATATTTCTGAAAAATGACATCGAAAATTAGATTAGTCTAGAAATAGTTTGACATATCAAGTTGTGGAAAATGCCTATCAGGAAATTAAAGAGAGAATAAAGGAAGAAGTTCAGCAACACTCTGATATCTTCTCAGCGGTTTCATTTCTCAGAACCAGCTGTACAGTCACATTTATAAGTCACATCAGCTTACAGAGATGCAATTATCACTATTTCATTTCACATAGTCACGAAGAAGGAGGAGATTAAACGTGATAATAATTTGCAGGTTAACATGAAAGTTCGAAGGCATGAGTCAATGTGGAGTACAAGAGGCGTATAAACAAGACTAAATAAGCGATTAGGAAATAGTTTCTCAACGAATACAGTTGTGAACCAACTGAACGTGGAAACAAAGTGAAATAATAATATTTTATTAGTGAAAATGAAAAGTCAAAATAAAGCGGATGGAAAAACATGATGAAGGGAAACAAACCAAACTAGATCCGTGGTAAATGTAGAGGTTGGACCAGTTTCTTTCGAACATATACACCAGGCTTTTCTGTGCATATGGCAAGGGCTTGTGCAGTACATAGAATTCGCAAAGTGTATTCAATTATTGCGCACCTCTTTTGCAGCCTTACTGGGTAGTGTTCTTTAACACGTTTTGAAACGGCTGATATAGAACGACCTAAGTACCTTGCTACGCATGAGCAGGTGAAGTGACATATGTAGACTGGAATGGTTCTATGCAGAAGTTTGTTCTTCACATAGCTCAGAAAGAAGCAGAGAGAAATTAAAGAATATCACTCATAGTGTTGCTACAGGGAAAGTCTTCTTCAGGGAACTAGAGATTTTCTTCTTAAGGATATATGCTGCTAGGTATCTCCTGAAGTCCTCATTCAACAATACTGGTTTCATTGTCACTGAGGTGCATTCCTCCCGGTTTTAGCTTTGGTTTCGTGTTCTGCACCATGAAACATATTGAGGACCCATTTTGAATTAGGATAACTTTGAGAAAAGAGAGGTCTTCTTCTCCTACAAATTCTTTCGATATGGTGGACCAGTGAGATGATGAGATCTCTTTTTCAACTGACAGCTATCCAAAAATAACAGCTTGTCAGTTGGCCATTCCATGGTGGTTTTTAGTGGATAGACATTTTCACATTTACATCTTATCCTGTTGTCAATTCAACGTCCAGAAATAGAATCTTTGATTCATTTTCTAATTCCTGTGTGAATTTAATTTAATTGGCAATTTTCAAACTCGTGTAAAATGCACTTTCATGACCTTGTAACATTCGATAGGAGCTTTCAGTGTATCACGGCTGTTTTGTTATTTTATGTCAAGCGAGTTACTTGTGTACCCCTTTAGACGTATCCCACAAGGCTAAATCAGCTTCAACTACATAAATCCTCATTAGAATCATTGGTCAAACTCAGAATACATACTCATATATGACCAAATCGAATCGCTGCTTGAAGTAAACGGTTTCCAAATACTCATATCAATCAATTGACCACACTATCATCCTCTATTTTGATCGCCTCCTTGGTTGACAATTATGGTATTCATGAATAATCTCCATTCAGACATTAGTGAAAGGAAAATGAAGCAAGTAATTCGTCCAAGAAGCACCTTTCTGCGAATACACTCTTCACCTTAACGGTACAGCCACACCTATATACGATTTTCTTACGAAAGAAGATATTAAGAGAGATGATGAGCCTTTCTAATAATAGTTAGCCATATTAATCATTACAAAGGAGTAAGTGAATAAGGTTATAAGAGTTACGCAATGAGATAAATAATAGCAGATAAATAATAATCTTCTTAATGGTTTATAATGAGGATGCGCATACAGATGACGGGAAAATGTGGTATGACGTAATACGAGAGTTGGAAAAAGTTCAGAAAACAAACAAACGAAAAACAAACGAAGGCAAGATTGTTACTATGATAGCAGAAACGGCTGATTAATTTTCTCTGATGGAGTGACTAGAGCTTCAGTAATGCAGAGGCGATGAAAACATATTCCCTTTGGCAAGTTGTTCTTAACCCTTTAGATTCCTTTGAAGAACCACACGCTTTTTGAGATGGAATGACTACTGTTGACAAGATTTTCGGTTAAGCTCACCCATTTTATAGTGTGACAACTGTCTTTATGCAAATGGTGGTGTCCCTATCTGGCCGTTATTCTCGGTAACATATTATTTAAATACGTAACTTTTCGCTCAGAAAATGTCGAATTACCTGAAGACACATGTCATAGCGACTTTAAGTCATGTTATTTTGCAGTCCTGAAGATTAGGCATAGATATGATGAGGTTGGCTAGTTCGTTTTGTTAGTTATTTACACTTACTTTGTTGTGTACCTTAGGTGATGGTTGGGATAGGCTACACATCGAAGCTTGCTCCATAGAAACAGATGAACTCATATGTCCACACATAAGTGGTCAGATGAGAGATGACTGTCTTTTGGGTTTTAGCAGACCAGAAGATGACTGAACAGCACTATTATTGGCGTTGTTGAGAAGAAGAGTGTTGATGCTGAAATTCTTCTTTTAAGGATGCAGGAGGTTGAGTCTTCATTGAACCAAAGGTTAGCGTGAAATTTCTATATTGGTACAAATCCTGATGCTGAGCAGATGACAAAGTAGTCTTTACAAACCAATTATTGATAATTATTGGTTACCTACTATCCTAGTGAGACAAACGGCACGCAGTTGGAAGACTATCCCTCTTACCAATAAAATGTGTTCCACGGTGATGTCATCAACTGCATAAGACGTAACCGGCTGTCAAATTCGCCTGTTCCAGATGTGTGTCTTGATTCAGACAGAACTGATTAAAGCCACCACTGGATAGAATACTTGATTCCAGCAATATTCGAACATTCATAAGCTAATAATTTCCACTGTCCGAGACTGTTTCAAAGAAGTCTTCTTAGGATATTCGAATATGAAGCCAACAGTGAGGCTCAATCAACGAAACAAATACCAATTCCTGACTAATGCATCGTAACCTCACACCCACTACACCTTTCTGTCGAAATCTTACCTCATTACTGCTTATCAATCAGACGATGTTGCTGAGATAGCCACTACGATTTGTTTCGAGTTATAGAGACACATCTGATTACATTTCGGACTGAAAACTGATTGTACACTTCTCACACACACACACAAATCAACCATTTCCACAGTGGTTCGTCTTCCACATATGCGTACATTGATGACCCGCTCACTGCCCGTTGACAAGAAACTGAGCATACGGTAGGTGTGAAAGCTTTTTTCGAAAGACTTGACAAGCATGAGAATTAAATTAACTTCAGCAGAAAAGAATTTGAGAAGAGTCACCATCAAACCTTCCGAAAGGATTCCTTAGTGGCCGAGGATTGACAGTGATACTCAAAGTGTGGGGAGACGTGACTGTCATGTCAAGAGACGTCAAATCGAAAACCACATCGATGTCAGACACAGTCACTTTTCCACCTCCGGTATACTCAAGTTTGAGCAGGGAACACATAGATGTATTCAGTCAGGTGCATTCTTCCATCCGTTGCAGATATGTTCTCACATGCATCAGGAGAACCTGCCGCTCGGTAAATTGTAGTAGTTCCATTAGCGGAGGTATCAGACAGTGGAAGCGTTTTCTGAAGCCATGATGGAAAGCTGAAGATTAAATTTTGCTGTACTATCCCTCGTTACAACTGACAAATTTACTCAATTTAAAGGCCACCTACTTCAGAGGCTGGCCGAATTTCTGATGAATAAATGAATGCTCAGCACCTTGACAGCGTGTAATCGAAAGGATACTCCCTAGGACAGACAACTGAATGAAATGATTTCCTTTGGATTTCTGTTGCTGATGATTATTGCTGATTGCTGGCGTTCAGTCGAATGGCTACTTGAATTCTTGTCTACACTGAGTCTCCTATCAGCTTGTTGGTTTCTGCTTGTAAATAATCTACAAAATTCAAATGTCCTGCCATCTTTCTGTCGATCTGATGCACACCTCTCTCCTTACTGCTTAAAGTCTGTATGACAGATGATCAGGTCCACCACATTCAAGATCATCGGTGATGCTACATAGTCCAGTCCTCCTCCTCCTGCTTTCACTTCAAACACTCCATCAGGGCTTTCCGTTGTCAACTGTTTTGCATGTAGCATCATCCTACTGTTGCAGAATGAACTTTAGGAATGATTGTAACATTTGATGACGCCCTTCAGAAACTAAATGCTAATTCACTGTAACTTCCTTATTCTTCAAAATGAAATTAATGAGTGTACATTGATTGCTGTCAGTAGGATCTCAGGCTTTACTCTAAAATGTATCACTCTACAAGTAAATATTGAGTATACATCAATCATGATTACTTGACAATTAGCTGTTACAATGGCTACAATCTGTGCATTCAATCATTCACAATATAATGATACTTATGATGTTGGTAATAACAGTAGTAATAATTCTATTAGTAACAAGGATGAATGATGAGGATGTTTGTTTTGATAAGAATAGTGAGAATGGCATGTTGATAGAAGCGAATGATCAACTAGAGATGGGAGACAAGGGGGCATGTGAAACCAACGATTAGATTACCTAACACCATATTGTTAATTGTTTTGTATTTAGTTACTTAGTTAGTCAGTCAGTTAGTTAGTTAGTTATTGAGTGAGTTAGTCAGTTAGTTTGTTGATTAGTTAGTTAGTTAGTGAGAGAGTTAGTTCGTTAGTTCGTTAGTTAGTTAGTCAGTTAGTGAGTGAGTTAGTTAGTTAGTTTGTTGGTTAGTCAGTCAGTTAGTGAGAGAGTTAGTTCGTTAGTTAGTTAGTGAAACAGTTAGTTATTTAGTTAGTTAGTGAGTTAGTTAGTTAGTTTGTTGGTTAGTTAGTTAGTTAGTGAGTAAGTTAGTTAGTTAGTTTGTTGGTTAGTCAGTTAGCTAGTGAGAAAGTTAGTTCGTTAGTTAGTTAGTTAGTGAGTGAGTCAGCTAGTTTGTTGGTTAGTTAGTTAGTTAGTGAGTGAGTTAGATAGTTAGCTAGTTAGTTAGTGAGTGAGTTAGTGAGTGAGTTAGTTAGTTAGTTAGACAGTTAGTTAGTTAGTTATTTAGTGAGTTAGTTAGTTAAGTAGTTAGTTAGTTAGTGAGTGAGTTAGTTAGTCAGTTTGTTGGTTAGTTAGTTAGTTAGTGAGTTAGTGAGTGAGTTAGTTAGTTAGTTAGACAGTTAGTTAGTGAGAGAGTTATTTCGTTAGTTCGTTCGTTCGTTCGTTAGTTAGTTAGTTAGACAGTTAGTTAGTTAGTTAGTTAGTTTGTTGGTTAGTTAGTTAGTCAGTTAGTTAGTTAGATAGTTAGTTATTAGTTAGAGAGTGAGTTAGTTAGTTAGTTTGTTGGTTAGTTAGTTCATTAGTGAGAGAGTTAGTTAGTTTGTTGGTTAGTTAGTTAGTTAGTGAGTGAGTGAGTGAGTGAGTTAGTTAGTTAGTTAGTTTGTTGGTTAGTTAGTTAGTTAGTGAGAGAGTTAGTTCGTTAGTTCGTTAGTTAGTTAGTTAGTTAGTGAGTGAGTTAGTTAGTGAGTTAGTTAGTTAAATAGTTAGTGGGAGAGTTAGTTCGTTTGTTCGTTAGTTAGTTAGTTAAACAGTTAGTTATTTAGTTAGTTAGTGAGTTAGTTAGTTAGTTAGTTAGTTTGTTGGTTAGTTAGTTAGTTAGTGAGTAAGTTAGTTAGTTAGTTTGTTGGTTAGTCAGTTAGCTAGTGAGAAAGTTAGTTCGTTAGTTCGTTAGTTAGTTAGTTAGTGAGTGAGTTAGTTAGTTAGTTGGTTAGTTAGTTGGTTAGTGAGTGAGTTAGTTAGTCAGTTTGTTGGTTAGTGAGTTAGTTAGTTAGTTAGTTAGACAGTTAGTTAGTGAGAGAGTTATTTCGTTAGTTCGTTCGTTCGTTCGTTAGTTAGTTAGTTAGACAGTTAGTTAGTTAGTTAGTTTGTTGGTTAGTTAGTTAGTCAGTTAGTTAGTTAGATAGTTAGTTATTAGTTAGAGAGTGAGTTAGTTAGTTAGTTTGTTGGTTAGTTAGTTCATTAGTGAGAGAGTTAGTTAGTTTGTTGGTTAGTTAGTTAGTTAGTTAGTGAGTGAGTGAGTTAGTTAGTTAGTTAGTTTGTTGGTTAGTTAGTTAGTTAGTGAGAGAGTTAGTTCGTTAGTTCGTTAGTTAGTTAGTCAGTTAGTGAGTGAGTAAGTTAGTGAGTTAGTTAGTTAAATAGTTAGTGAGAGAGTTAGTTCGTTTGTTCGTTAGTTAGTCAGTTAAACAGTTAGTTATTTAGTTAGTTAGTGAGTTAGTTAGTTAGTTAGTTAGTTTGTTGGTTAGTTAGTTAGTTAGTGAGTAAGTTAGTTAGTCAGTTTGTTGGTTAGTCAGTTAGCTAGTGAGAAAGTTAGTTCGTTAGTTCGTTAGTTAGTTAGTTAGTGAGTGAGTTAGTTAGTTAGTTGGTTAGTTAGTTGGTTAGTGAGTGAGTTAGATAGTTAGCTAGTTAGTTAGTGAGTGAGTTAGTGAGTGAGTTAGTTAGTTAGTTAGACAGTTAGTTAGTTAGTTATTTAGTGAGTTAGTTAGTTAAGTAGTTAGTTAGTTAGTGAGTGAGTTAGTTAGTCAGTTTGTTGGTTAGTTAGTTAGTTAGTGAGTTAGTGAGTGAGTTAGTTAGTTAGTTAGACAGTTAGTTAGTGAGAGAGTTATTTCGTTAGTTCGTTCGTTCGTTCGTTAGTTAGTTAGTTAGACAGTTAGTTAGTTAGTTAGTTAGTTTGTTGGTTAGTTAGTTAGTCAGTTAGTTAGTTACATAGTTAGTTAGTTAGTTAGAGAGTAAGTTAGTTAGTTAGTTTGCTGGTTAGTTAGTTCATTAGTGAGAGAGTTAGTTAGTTTGTTGATTAGTTAGTTAGTTAGTGAGTGAGTGAGTGAGTGAGTTAGTTAGTTAGTTAGTTAGTTTGTTGGTTAGTTAGTTAGTCAGTGAGTTATTTAGATAGTTATTTAGTGAGTTAGTGAGTGAGTTAGTTAGTTAGTTAGACAGTTAGTTAGTGAGAGAGTTATTTCGTTAGTTCGTTCGTTCGTTGGTTAGTTAGTTAGTCAGTTAGTTAGTTAGATAGTTAGTTAGTTAGATAGAGAGTGAGTTCGTTAGTTAGTTTGTTGGTTAGTTAGTTCGTTAGTGAGAGAGTTAGTTAGTTTGTTGGTTAGTTAGTTAGTTAGTGAGTGAGTTAGTTAGTTAGTTTGTTGGTTAGTTAGTTAGTTAGTTAGTTAGTTAGTTAGTTAGTTAGTGAAAGAGTTAGTTAGTTAGCTCGTTAGTTAGTTAGTTAGTTAGTGAGAGAGTTAGTTCGTAAGTTAGTTAGTTAGTTTGTGAGTGAGTTAATTAGTTAGTTAGACGGTTAGTTATTTAGTTAGTTAGTTTGTTGGTTAGTTTGTTAGTTAGTGAGTTAGTTAGTTAGTTAGACAGTTAGTCAGTTAGTTAGTGAGTGAGTTAGTTGGTTAGGTAGTTATTGAGTGAGTTAGTTAGTTAGTTTGTTGGTTAGTTAGTTAGTTAGTTAGTTAGTTAGTTTGTTGGTTAGTTAGTTAGTTAGTGAGAGAGTTCGTTCGTAAGTTCGCTAGTTCGTAAGTTAGTAAGTAAGTTGGTGAGTGATTTATGTAGTTTGCTAGTTAGTTAGTGAGGGAGTCAGTGATTGAGTTAGTTAGTTAGTTAGACAGTTAGTTATTTCGTTATTTAATGAGTGAGTGAGAGAGTCAGTTAGTTAGTTTGTGAGTGAGTTAGTTAGTTAGTTTGTTGGTTAGTTAGTGAGTGAGTGAGTTAGGTAGTTAGTTTGTTGGTTAGTTTGTTGGTTATTGAGAGAGTTAGTTCGTTAGATATTTAGTTAGTTAGTTAGTTTGTTGGTTAGTTAGTTAGTTAGTTAGTTTGTTGCTTGGTTAGTTAGTTAGTTATTGAGTGAGTTAGTGAGTTAGTTAGTTCGTTAGTTAGTTAGTATGTGAGAGAGTTAGTTCGTTTGTTAGTTAGTTAGTTAGTTAGTTAGTTAGTTAGTTATGAGTGAGTTAGTTGGTTAGTATGTTGGATAGATAGTTAGTTAGTGAGAGAGTTATTTCGTTGGTTCGTTAGTTAGTTAGTCAGTTAGTTAGTTAGTTCGTTGGTTAGTTAGTTAGTTGGTTAGTTAGTGAGTGAGTTAGTTAGTGAGTTAGTTAGTTAAATAGTTAGTGAGAGAGTTAGTTCGTTTGTTCGTTAGTTAGTTAGTTATGAGTGAGTTAGTTAGTTAGTATGTTTGATATTTAGTAAGTTAGTGAGAGAGTTATTTCGTTGGTTCGTTAGTTAGTTAGTCAGTTAGTTAGTTATTTTGTTGGTTAGTTAGTTAGTTAGTTAGACTGTTAGTTAGTTAGTTTGTTGGTTTGTTAGTTAGTTAGTTAGATAGTTAGTTAGTTGGTTAGAGAGTGATTTTGTTAGTTAGTTTGTTGGTTAGTTAGTTAGTGAGAGATTTAGTTCGTTAGTTCGTCAGTTAGTTAGTTGGTTAGTGAGTGAGTTAGTTAGTTAGTTTGTTAGTTAGTTAGTTAGTGAGTTAGTTAGTTAGTTTGTTGGTTGGTTAGTTAGTTAGATACTTAGTTAGTTAGTTAGTGAGAGAGTTAGTTCGTTAGTTAGTTAATAAGTTATTTAGTTATTTAGTTAGTTTGTTGGTTAGTTAGTTAGTTAGTTATTTAGTTAGTTAGTTATTTAGATAGTTGGTTAGTTAGTTAGTGAGTGAGTTAGTTAGTTAGTTTGTTGGTTAGTTAGTTAGTGAGTGAGAGAGTTAGTTCGTCAGTTCGTTAGTTAGTTACTTAGTTAGTGATTGAGTTAGTTAGTTAGTTAGTTTGTTGGTTAGTTAGTTAGTTATTAAGTAAGTTAGTTAGTTTGTTTGTTTTCTAGTTAGCTAGTTAGTGAGAGAGTTAGTTCGTTAGTTAGTTAGTTAGTTATTTTGTTGGTTTGTTAGTTAGTTAGTTAGATAGTTAGTTAGTTGGTTAGAGAGTGATTTTGTTAGTTAGTTTGTTGGTTAGTTAGTTAGTGAGAGATTTAGTTCGTTAGTTCGTCAGTTAGTTAGTTGGTTAGTGAGTGAGTTAGTTAGTTAGTTTGTTAGTTAGTTAGTTAGTGAGTTAGTTAGTTAGTTTGTTGGTTAGTTAGTTAGTTAGTGAGAGAGTTCGTTCGTAAGTTCGCTAGTTCGTAAGTTAGTTAGTAAGTTGATGAGTGATTTATTTAGTTAGCTATTTAGTTAGTTTGTTGGTTTGTTAGTTAGTTAGTTAGATAGTTAGTTAGTTGGTTAGAGAGTGATTTTGTTAGTTAGTTTGTTGGTTAGTTAGTTAGTGAGAGATTTAGTTCGTTAGTTCGTCAGTTAGTTAGTTAGTTAGTGAGTGAGTTAGTTAGTTAGTTTGTTAGTTAGTTATTGAGTGAGTTAATTATTTAGTTTGTTGGTTAGTTAGTTAGTTAGTTAGTTAGTGAGTGAGTTAATTATTTAGTTTGTTGGTTAGTTAGTTAGTTAGTGAGAGATTTATTTCGTTAATTCGTTAGTTCGTTGGTTAGTTAGTTAGTTGGTGAGTGAGTTAGTTATTTAGTTAGACAGATAGTCATTTTGTTAGTTAGTGAGTGATTGAGTTAGTTAGGTAGTTTTTTGGTTAGTTAGTTAGTTAGTTAGTGCGTGAGTTAGTTAGTTAATTTGTTGGTTAGTTAGTTAGTTAGTGAGAGAGTTCGTTCGTTAGTTCGCTAGTTCGTAAGTTAGTAAGTAAGTTGGTGAGTGAGTAAGTTAGTTAGTTTGTGAGTTAGTTAGTTAGTGAGTTAATTAGTTAGTTTGTTGGTTAGTTAGTTAGTTAGTTAGTTAGTGAGTGAGTTAATTATTTAGTTTGTTGGTTAGTTAGTTAGTTAGTGAGAGATTTATTTCGTTAATTCGTTAGTTCGTTGGTTAGTTAGTTAGTTGGTGAGTGAGTTAGTTATTTAGTTAGACAGATAGTTATTTAGTTAGTTAGTGAGTGAGTGAGAGAGTCAGTTAGTTAGTTAGTGAGTGAGTTAGTTAGTTAGTTTGTTGGTTAGTTAGTGAGTGAGTGAGTTAGGTAGTTAGTTTGTTGGTTAGTTTGTTGGTTATTGAGAGAGTTAGTTCGTTAGATATTTAGTTAGTTAGTTAGTTTGTTGGTTAGTTAGTTAGTTAGTTAGTTTGTTGCTTAGTTAGTTAGTTAGTTATTGAGTGAGTTAGTGAGTTAGTTAGTTCGTTAGTTAGTTAGTATGTGAGAGAGTTAGTTCGTTTGTTTGTTAGTTAGTTAGTTAGTTAGTTATGAGTGAGTTAGTTGGTTAGTATGTTGGATAGATAGTTAGTTAGTGAGAGAGTTATTTCGTTGGTTCGTTAGTTAGTTAGTCAGTTAGTTAGTTAGTTCGTTGGTTAGTTAGTTAGTTGGTTAGTTAGTGAGTGAGTTAGTTAGTGAGTTAGTTAGTTAAATAGTTAGTGAGAGAGTTAGTTCGTTTGTTCGTTAGTTAGTTAGTTATGAGTGAGTTAGTTAGTTAGTATGTTTGATATTTAGTAAGTTAGTGAGAGAGTTATTTCGTTGGTTCGTTAGTTAGTTAGTCAGTTAGTTAGTTATTTTGTTGGTTAGTTAGTTAGTTAGTTAGACTGTTAGTTAGTTAGTTTGTTGGTTTGTTAGTTAGTTAGTTAGATAGTTAGTTAGTTGGTTAGAGAGTGATTTTGTTAGTTAGTTTGTTGGTTAGTTAGTTAGTGAGAGATTTAGTTCGTTAGTTCGTCAGTTAGTTAGTTGGTTAGTGAGTGAGTTAGTTAGTTAGTTTGTTAGTTAGTTAGTTAGTGAGTTAGTTAGTTAGTTTGTTGGTTGGTTAGTTAGTTAGATACTTAGTTAGTTAGTTAGTGAGAGAGTTAGTTCGTTAGTTAGTTAATAAGTTATTTAGTTATTTAGTTAGTTTGTTGGTTAGTTAGTTAGTTAGTTATTTAGTTAGTTAGTTATTTAGATAGTTGGTTAGTTAGTTAGTGAGTGAGTGAGTTAGTTAGTTTGTTGGTTAGTTAGTTAGTTAGTGAGAGAGTTAGTTCGTCAGTTCGTTAGTTAGTTACTTAGTTAGTGATTGAGTTAGTTAGTTAGTTAGTTTGTTGGTTAGTTAGTTAGTTATTAAGTAAGTTAGTTAGTTTGTTTGTTTTCTAGTTAGCTAGTTAGTGAGAGAGTTAGTTCGTTAGTTAGTTAGTTAGTTATTTTGTTGGTTTGTTAGTTAGTTAGTTAGATAGTTAGTTAGTTGGTTAGAGAGTGATTTTGTTAGTTAGTTTGTTGGTTAGTTAGTTAGTGAGAGATTTAGTTCGTTAGTTCGTCAGTTAGTTAGTTGGTTAGTGAGTGAGTTAGTTAGTTAGTTTGTTAGTTAGTTAGTTAGTGAGTTAGTTAGTTAGTTTGTTGGTTAGTTAGTTAGTTAGTGAGAGAGTTCGTTCGTAAGTTCGCTAGTTCGTAAGTTAGTTAGTAAGTTGGTGAGTGATTTATTTAGTTAGCTATTTAGTTAGTTTGTTGGTTTGTTAGTTAGTTAGTTAGATAGTTAGTTAGTTGGTTAGAGAGTGATTTTGTTAGTTAGTTTGTTGGTTAGTTAGTTAGTGAGAGATTTAGTTCGTTAGTTCGTCAGTTAGTTAGTTAGTTAGTGAGTGAGTTAGTTAGTTAGTTTGTTAGTTAGTTATTGAGTGAGTTAATTATTTAGTTTGTTGGTTAGTTAGTTAGTTAGTTAGTTAGTGAGTGAGTTAATTATTTAGTTTGTTGGTTAGTTAGTTAGTTAGTGAGAGATTTATTTCGTTAATTCGTTAGTTCGTTGGTTAGTTAGTTAGTTGGTGAGTGAGTTAGTTATTTAGTTAGACAGATAGTCATTTTGTTAGTTAGTGAGTGATTGAGTTAGTTAGGTAGTTTTTTGGTTAGTTAGTTAGTTAGTTAGTGCGTGAGTTAGTTAGTTAATTTGTTGGTTAGTTAGTTAGTTAGTGAGAGAGTTCGTTCGTTAGTTCGCTAGTTCGTAAGTTAGTAAGTAAGTTGGTGAGTGAGTAAGTTAGTTAGTTTGTGAGTTAGTTAGTTAGTGAGTTAATTAGTTAGTTTGTTGGTTAGTTAGTTAGTTAGTTAGTTAGTGAGTGAGTTAATTATTTAGTTTGTTGGTTAGTTAGTTAGTTAGTGAGAGATTTATTTCGTTAATTCGTTAGTTCGTTGGTTAGTTAGTTAGTTGGTGAGTGAGTTAGTTATTTAGTTAGACAGATAGTTATTTAGTTAGTTAGTTAGTGAGTGATTGAGTTAGTTAGGTAGTTTTTTGGTTAGTAAGTTAGTTAGTTAGTGCGTGAGTTAGTTAGTCAGTTTGTTGGTTAGTTAGTTAGTTAGTGAGAGAGTTAGTTCGTTTGTTTGTTAGTTAGTTAGTTATGAAAGAGTCTTCTTTCAGCCTGCTGGTTTCTGCTTGTAAATAATCTACGAAATTCAAATGTCCTCGAATCTCTCTGTTGGTTTGATGCGCAGCTGTCTTCTTAGAACTTAAAGTCTGTATGACAGATGATCCTGTGCACCACATTCAAGATCATCGGTGATGCTACATAGTCTAGTCCTCCTTCTCCTGCCTTCACTTCAGACACTTCATAAGGGCTTTCCGTTGTTAACTGTTTCGCATGTAGCATCATCCTACTGTCGCTGAATGAGGTTTAAGAATGTTTGTAACATTTGATGACGCTCTTTAGAAACCAAATGCTAATTCATTGTAACTTCCGTATACTTCTACATGAAATTAATGAGTGTACATTGATTGCTGTCAGCAGGATCTCAGGCTTTACTCTAAAATGTATCACTCTACAAGTAAATATTGAGTATACATCAATCATGATTACTTGACAATTAGCTGTTACAATGACTACAAACTGTGCATTCAATCATTCACAATATAATGATACTTATGATGTTGGTAATAACAGTAGTAATAATTCTATTAGTAACAAGGATGAATGATGAGGATGTTTGTTTTGATAAGAATAGTGAGAATGGCATGGTGATACAAACAAATGATCAACTAGAGATGAGAGACAAGGGGCATGTGAAACCAACGATTAGATTACCTTACACCGTATCATCAACGAATGTCGATATACTGAATTGTAATAGAGTGGGGTAAGAAATATGGAGCAGATTGACCAAATGTAGTACGAAGGGAATCGGAGAAATTCTGTAGTGAGTATAAAATTATTTAGTTTGTTAGTCAGTTAGTTAGACAGTTAGTTAGTTAGTTAGTTCAAGGTTAATTAGTTAGTTGGCTAGTTAGCTTGTTCAAGGTTAGTTAGTTCCTTTGTTCGTTAGTTAGTTGGTTAGTTCAACGTTAGTTAGTTAGTTCAAGTTTAGTTAGTTAGCTGGTTAGTGAGTTCGTTAGTTATTTAGTTGGTTATTTATTTATTTAGTTAGGTAGTTAGTTAGTTGGTTAGTTAGTTATTTAGTTAGATGAAGGTTAGTTAGGTAGTTAGTTAGTCAGTTAAAAAGTTAGTTAGTTAAATAGTTAGTCATTTCAGACATCTGTCTTTCATATATCTGATGCTCCATGTAATTCAATGCACTTTCATCAGATCATAAGGCAATGACACACACATGCAAATGCTATCTGTCATCTTACCCTCTTGTCAATTCCACGTCCAGAAATAGAATCTTTGATTCACTTTCTAATTCTTTTGTGAATTTATTTGAAGGATGGCAATTATTAAACTTCTGTAAGATACACTTTTATGATCCTGTAACATTCGATAGGAGCTTTCAATGTATCATGGCTGTTTTGTTATTTTATGTCAAGTGAGTTACTTGTGTACCCGTTTAGAGTTATCTCACAGGGCTAAATCAGTTTCAACTACATAAATCCTCATTGGAATCATTGGTCAAACTCAGAATACATATACATATACAACTAAATCGAAACGCCGATTGAAGTAAATCGTTTCCAAATACTCAGATCAATCAATAGACCACACTATCATCCTCTATTTTGATCGCCTCCTTGGTTGACAATTATGGTATTCATGAATAATCTCCATTCAGACATTAGTGAAAGGAAAATGAAGCAAATAATTCGTCCAAGAAGCACGTTCCTGCGAATTCACTCTTCACCTTCGCTGTACAGCCACACCTATATACGATTTTCTTACGAAAGAAGATATTAAGAGAGATGATGAGCCTTTCTAATAATAGTTAGCCATATTAATCATTACAAAGGAGTAAGTGAATAAGGTTATAAGAGTTACGCAATGAGATAAATAATAGCAGATAAATAATAATCTTCTTAATGGTTTATAATGAGGATGCGCATACAGATGACGGGAAAATGTGGTATGACGTAATACGAGAGTTGGAAAAAGTTCAGAAAACAAACAAACGAAAAACAAACGAAGGCAAGATTGTTACTATGATAGCAGAAACGGCTGATTAATTTTCTCTGATGGAGTGACTAGAGCTTCAGTAATGCAGAGGCGATGAAAACATATTCCCTTTGGCAAGTTGTTCTTAACCCTTTAGATTCCTTTGAAGAACCACACGCTTTTTGAGATGGAATGACTACTGTTGACAAGATTTTCGGTTAAGCTCACCCATTTTATAGTGTGACAACTGTCTTTATGCAAATGGTGGTGTCCCTATCTGGCCGTTATTCTCGGTAACATATTATTTAAATACGTAACTTTTCGCTCAGAAAATGTCGAATTACCTGAAGACACATGTCATAGCGACTTTAAGTCATGTTATTTTGCAGTCCTGAAGATTAGGCATAGATATGATGAGGTTGGCTAGTTCGTTTTGTTAGTTATTTACACTTACTTTGTTGTGTACCTTAGGTGATGGTTGGGATAGGCTACACATCGAAGCTTGCTCCATAGAAACAGATGAACTCATATGTCCACACATAAGTGGTCAGATGAGAGATGACTGTCTTTTGGGTTTTAGCAGACCAGAGGATGACTGAACAGCACTATTATTGGCGTTGTTGAGAAGAAGAGTGTTGATGCTGAAATTCTTCTTTTAAGGATGCAGGAGGTTGAGTCTTCATTGAACCAAAGGTTAGCGTGAAATTTCTATATTGGTACAAATCCTGATGCTGAGCAGATGACAAAGTAGTCTTTACAAACCAATTATTGATAATTATTGGTTACCTACTATCCTAGTGAGACAAACGGCACGCAGTTGGAAGACTATCCCTCTTACCAATAAAATGTGTTCCACGGTGATGTCATCAACTGCATAAGACGTAACCGGCTGTCAAATTCGCCTGTTCCAGATGTGTGTCTTGATTCAGACAGAACTGATTAAAGCCACCACTGGATAGAATACTTGATTCCAGCAATATTCGAACATTCATAAGCTAATAATTTCCACTGTCCGAGACTGTTTCAAAGAAGTCTTCTTAGGATATTCGAATATGAAGCCAACAGTGAGGCTCAATCAACGAAACAAATACCAATTCCTGACTGATACATCGTAACCTGACATCCACTACACCTTTCTGTCAAAATCTTACCACATTAACGCTTATCAACATATTCGAATTAATCAGATGATGTTGCTGAGAGAGCCACTACGACGTGTTTCGAGTTATACAGACACATCTGATTGCATTTTCAACTGAAAGCTGATTGGACACTTCACACACACACACACACTAATCAACCAACTCCAAAGTGATTCGTCTTCCGCATATGCGTACATTGATGATTCACTCGCTGCCCGTTGACAAGAGACTGAGCATACGATAGGTGTGAAAACTGTTTTTCAAAGACTTGACAAGCATGAGAATAAAATTAACTTCAGTAGAAAAGAATTTGAGAAGAGTCACCATGAAACCTCCCGAAATGATTCGCTAGTGGCCGAGGATTGACAGTGATGCTCAAAGTGTGAGGCGACATGACATATTATGTCAAGAGAAGTGGAATCGACAACCCGACATTGATGTCTCACACAGTCACCTTTCTACCTCCAAGAAACTCAAGTTTGAGCAGGGAACATATAGATGTATTTAGTCAGCTGCCTTCTTCCAACCGTTCCAGTTATGTTCTCACATGCATCAGGAGAACCTGCTGCTCGGTAAAGTGCAGTAGTTCCATTAGCGGAGGTATCAGCCAGTGAAAGTATTTGCTGTAGCCAAGATGGAAAACTGAAGGTGAAATTTTGCCATACTCTCCCTCGTTACCACTGACAAATTCATTCAATTTAAAGGCTACCTACTTCAGAAGCTCACTGAACTGCTGCTGAATAAATGAATGCTCAGCACCTTGCCAGCGTGTAGTCGAATGAGTGCTGCCCAGGTCAAACAACTGAATGAAGTGATTTCCTTCGGATTTCTGGTGCTGATGATTGTTGCTGATTGCTGGTGTTCAGGCGAATGGTCACTTGAATTCTTGACTACAGTGAGTCTCCTATCAGCTTGTTGGTTTCTGCTTGTAATTAATCTACGAAATTCAAATGTCCCGGGATCTTTCTGTCGGTCTGATGCACACCCGTCTTTTTACTGCTTAAAGTCTGTATGACAGATGATCAGGTCCACCACATTCAAGATCATCGGTGATGCTACATAGTCTAGTCCTCCTCCTCCTGCTTTCACTTCAAACACTCCATCAGGG
This sequence comes from Trichobilharzia szidati, assembly GCA_944472155.2. Classification (NCBI taxonomy): domain Eukaryota; kingdom Metazoa; phylum Platyhelminthes; class Trematoda; order Strigeidida; family Schistosomatidae; genus Trichobilharzia; species Trichobilharzia szidati. The sequence goes on from OX235273.1 coordinate 140,155,604, forward strand.
CTTTCCGTTGTCAACTGTTTTGCATGTAGCATCATCCTACTGTTGCAGAATGAACTTTAGGAATGATTGTAACATTTGATGACGCCCTTCAGAAACTAAATGCTAATTCACTGTAACTTCCTTATTCTTCAAAATGAAATTAATGAGTGTACATTGATTGCTGTCAGTAGGATCTCAGGCTTTACTCTAAAATGTATCACTCTACAAGTAAATATTGAGTATACATCAATCATGATGACTTGACAATTAGCTGTTACAATGGCTACAAACTGTGCATTCAATCATTCACAATATAATAACACTTATGATGATGGTTATAATAGTAGTAATAATTCTATTAGTAACAAGGATGAATGATGAGGATGTTTGTTTTGATAAGAATAGTGAGAATGGCATGGTGATGCAAGCGAATGATCCACTAGAGATGGGAGACAAGGAGGATGCAAAATCAATGATAAGATCGCCTAACACCATATTGTCAATGAAAGCCGATAAACTGAATTGCAGGAGAGTGGTGAAAGAATTATGCAGGAGATTGACCAAAAGTGTTAAGAAGCAATCCTTCTGCTGGCAGGTTCAAATGCTTCCACCATGGTTCCATCCTACAATCTCTGAGTAGTGCACTTGAATTGGGATCAAACTACAAATTCTTTGAAGGCTTTCAACTTGACCCTGAAGGTTTCATGCACTCGGTCTGAGCCCACATCTCCTCTTCTCCTTGATTTTGTATCCAGCAGGTGGTTTCTCCACCTTCTTGATATTGAGATGGAGAATGACTGGTTTTCGGTGTATTCATCTGATGAGAGAAACACCAACTTGTGTATGTCGTTGTGCTCGTACACGCTGCCTCCAGACACCTAATCATTGGAAATGGCAAAGTCTCCGTACACTCCTCCGTTCTCATTCATTTCACCAACAGCCTCTCAACAAATAAGTATTTCATTTATTGCCTGGTTTAAGGCCGGTTATGCATTCACATCACCTATAAGGATCACATATCGCCATCTGGTTATGGTCTGATGCGCTACTGTTTGCAGTCGTCTACAGAAATCTTTCTTCTCATCTTCATCTCGATTGTTTGTAGGCGAGTAGCATTGAATTGTCATAGCTTTTCCACCGTTCTGGTTGATTCTTGCTGTCATTATCTTGTTGAGAGAGATTGGTTTCAACTGCATAAGAGCTTCTGCCGGTGTTGTTGACATTATGATAACCACTCCATCAATGGGTTTGTGGTTGTTGTCTGGGTGACTAGAGTAGATTATTGACTCTCCTTCCAGTTAACAATTCGGAGAGTCCATATCCATGTCATCTGCTCTCACACATTCTTAGTACTTTTATGCCATATATTCTCATTTCTCTGGCTACCTGGACAGGATCTCCAGCTTTGTTTACTGTGCGGACATTCAACAACTCCGTGAATATTTTCGCTGTCATAGAAATAAGACACACCTGCTGACGGGCTTTCTGAAGACTTTCACCAGCCCACATAATTGTGTCACTTCAATCCCGGTGGGAAACAAGCTTGCTGTTTGCATTTGCGTTGCTTGTCGAAGTTTCTGCAACGATTGCATTTCTGTCTTGGGTTATAGCCGATGACCATATGACCATCTTCCCTATTTTAACAGCCAAATACCGATAGTAGGTGAACTAGGTGAGTTTCAGACTTCGAATTGTAGGAAGTGATTGTACTAACCATGCGAAAATGACTGTATTGGTTTTTGTACATTCATTGTGAATGAGGTCTACTGTGTGTCAGTCGTGAGATTCCTATAGACAGACAGCCGACATGGGATGATGGAGGAAATACCACCGTTTTTGGTCAGTACACACAAATCACGAAATAGTCAGAGGAGTTACGGTTAATTCAGGGAATCCGAAAGATTGTGCAATAAAAGTAGTGCTGATTCATTGAGGTGACTCTCTGAAATACACAAAATAATACATTTTGAAAGCGAGTGTAAACACATCCTAAAAGTAAACCACATGTGATTTGTCACTCTTGTGAAGAAGCACGTGAGGTGTAAGCTCACGGCTCAGTCATATAAGAGATTTTGAGTGTGTTTGTGTGTGTGAGTGGGTGAGTCTTTTGTTTATCTTCGTGCAATTCCAAGAGAGTTTTAGATAATCATGCACATTCATATTGTTGTTTGTGAGAGTGTCTGTATTTGAGGAAGAGTTGGGTATAAAAGTGAGTGCTGTTTTGAGTTAAGTGTGAGCGCAGTATTGGGGAAAACATGCATCAGTGTGTCGTTTTACTCAGCCTACTCGCTCTCATGAGCATCCACCTGCGTGATGCACAAGATGAGTGACAACTAACTAGTAACCAAATGCTCGTCTGTAATCCTCATATTTTTGTGGCTCTGTATGTCTGTATGACTTAGTGTCCGTTGAAGATGTCTTGTCAATGCTCTCGGAGAGTGGGACTGTTCTTAGGTTATAGGCGAAGCTATACATAGATATACAAATCCCTATCATCGAAGTGTAATGGCACATCATATACACACTTTTTCATCTGTATAATTGTGATTATCACAATGATGGTTCTGTTGTTTGAATCCACATTCCAGGTGACCAAGGCGACTGCATCCCAGTCGGACAATTTTGTACTGCAAGCATGAAGAGGCAGTGTTGTCCACCAAACGAGTGTCAAATGACAGGTCTCAGGTCTGGGACATGTGTGAAGTCGTGTTATCAATTGAAAGCACCGTGTAAGAAGAATGAAGAATGTTGCAGCAACCTGTGTATAGACGGAAAGTGTGGAGATAAAAGTAAGTCATGTAGTGTACTATATAATTAGAAGAATATGCAAACACTTAGGGATTTCAGTGGGGTGAGATGCACCCGTTCGTTTGTGCGAAGTGGCTGCGTGCTACCTGTCGATGACAGTGCACAGCTACATCCATGCAGGAGACTGATTACACAATCAGTTTGTCACTATGTGCCAGTCGTCTCCCGAGACGTCCTCATTTATGTCGAGTGATCTAGGTAGTTTATGGGAATCAGAGATAACGTTTCTCTTCTTTGGCTTACTTACGAATCCATTATTCGGTGTAGCATATTGTCAGGATTCATAAGGATCCCACTGTCTTTATATCAGCGGATTGTTCAATACAGCCTACAATCTTCAGTGCATCTCACGTCTTTGACTTCGAGTTTCTCACCTTCGTCAAGGTGAATGTGACGATTTGTAGTAAACAGTTTCCACTTTGCGCATGCACGAAATGGGGAAAGACGATTAGGATATCGGAATGTCCTAACCTGCATGTATTCTCATGAGCGCTTCAATTTGGAGACGTGAGAATAGTTGACATTTCGCATTTTCTCTCCCCCAGTAAGTCGTCATATCCTTGAAGACTTAATTTTAGAGAATCAAGATTGTTGGAATCCGTCGGTGTGGGTGTCAGTTTATGAGATTCTTTGGGACCTCAGCATATTTGTTGTTGGTCATATTTCAAGGGGAATCTTGGCATCCACGCATCATTGTGATATTGATAACAGAAGCTTTCCACCATTTCATGTGCTACTTCGATTTCGATGATTAACGAATCAAGTTGAAATTGATTGTGAGTCATTTTAGCCTATGAGAGCCATATCGAGTGTGCGTGGACACCACCTCGTCACGCGCAAACACACACACTAACACGACCACATGACATCGTCATCACCATGTGCATGGTGTCTCTTCTGCAGAAAATATTCTATTCTATTCTATTGTCACTGATGATTGTAGAAGGAAGTGTTATCTCACTGTTTTACTGCATTTACATTCCAGGTGAGTGCATCGCTCTCGGACAATTTTGTGTTGCGAGTATGACGAAGAAGTGTTGTCCACCATATGAATGCAAGATGACCACTCCTAGATCTGGAACATGCATCCATAATTGTCTCCAGATGAGTTCACCGTGTGAGAAGAATGAACAGTGTTGCAGCAACAGATGTTTCTATGGTAAATGTCTTGACAGGAAAACACTCGGACAGAAGTAATGTTTCCACTCCGATGGTGTCTGGATGACTTCTCTTATTTCGAATAACTTGTATACATGTTTGTTACTTGAGACGAATTCGGTCAGCTGACATTCTCATATCATCTCAGTTGATTGAATGTTCTTCGAATTCTCCTTACTCGCCATATCTCTCTCTTTTTCTCTGTCACATCTTCTTCAATAATTGCTTTTGTTGTCATTAAATAATGAAGACTGCGTGTATCTGTGTAATGTAATTGTTGAAATAATAATATTTGTGTTCACCTACAAATCTGTGTTATTTTTTCCGTGTTGTGGGTACTTTCCGTTTCTGCGAGCTTTGAACTTCGTGGTTAATATATCTGCTAGCATCATGGTGTCTGATTAAATTAATTGTGTTCAGTAATTCCTCGATATCCATTGACATGTCCGAAACAGACAGGCAGATTTCGCTCAACTTCGCGTACGTGATCGTTCGATGGGCAGTGGATTGTCCCGTCTCTTCTTTTGTTTCTGGTCCCTTTTGCGCACAATTTTCAGTTAGGTTGAACTTCAATGCCATTCTCTCAACACTGCACTGCTGCATTCTTAAACCGTTGTTACTTCACATGTGTGACAACGGATCAAATGGCATAATATATGCATTTCGATAAAGAAAGGAAGACAAAATTTGCAGTATAAAATGATACCATCATTCTATTTCACAGGTTCTCATCAGCTACAGACTTCCTGAAATTACAATGGTTAGATATAGATGATAATAACATACTTTAATGTTTGAGTGGTAGTAGAGAAGAGATCCTATAAAAGTGACGCATCCAAAATGAAAGCATTACAATTTTTCAGTTTAAGTTTTCATCATCAATTTATATGCTTTCAAAGTAAAAAAGAAGGTGAAACGGGTAAGATAGAAAACAGAAAAAATTAATCAACAGAACAGCGTTAGCTTGTAGTTTCACATAGCAACTCAAAAAAACAAAAGCGGTAACAGTTTATGAGATTAAGATTTGTTCACTGAGTTGAGATGACCAGTTAATGTAATCAAGATCAAAATTCAGTTACCAAGGGAGTGAGAGGTTAATCACACTCTCTTTCTGTATGCATAAGTCTGGTTTAAATCGTTTGATTGTGATCGCTGTATGAAAGAAAGACTTGTAAACTGATTGCACTATAAGTGAGGAATTCAAATTCAGGAATATGTTGAATGATATATACCTGAATATATGTAGATAAAGTGATACGTCGTGACGTCAACATACTCGTTATACATCGTCACTACTTTTGAATGAAGCTTCGTGAACTATATATGATAATATCGAGCAGGATGCGTTGTGGAAGGAAAGCCTTAACTTACTTGTCGTTTGATGACGGATTAATTGAATCGACGATCTACGTTGGGGTTGTCAGTGCGTCCATTACTCTTTGATGGTTTTCAGTAATTTTCTAACTGTCATCAATCCAGAACTAATCTTGAAACAAATCAAATACCTACAAACTGACCCTTGAAAACTTCAAAGTACAGTTGTAATAGCATCAGTTTCTTGAAATTTGATAGTCCGCACTCTGTGAAAATCTCCATTAAACACTTGTAATGAAATTTAAAATACGCAATGGGGTTAATCATATGAGTGTGCCAGCTGACACAATGGCGGAAATCTCCTAAGCAGTAACATCATTCTTTGTATCTTCCAATCCAGAGAGTGTTGTCACTACAATTCAAATTATTCTGGTCTCATTTGCACTTGAAGAATGCTTGAAGAATTTCAATATATACTGTTGAAGGTATGGAAATAATGGGGAATGCAGTTGTCGTTATTGTTAGGGGAATTTATCGTGACTCATTTCATGAAACAGCTGACGTTCTTCACACTTCATACACCTTTGTACTTTCAACGGAGGAATTATGCATAGAATTATATGATATACAGTTAACGTAACTTGTATGGATTTTGATATTGTGGAGAGAGAGGGAGAGCCAGTGAACACTATGTAAAAGCGGGCAAAAATAGCGTTTTTAAAAGACAAGGATTGCTTGAAAAGTGTGTTGTCTATATGTCGAACAGTCCGAACAGTGTGATGACATCTCTGCACATAAGGTCACTTTCGGTAACGCGAAAGAATTCTTACATCTATCATTGGAAACAAAGTAAGAGAGGATTTCCCATCAATGTGGATGACAGTTCGAACAATTCATAATAATGAAATATGAACTGCTATCAACCCTGCAGGCCACGTTTAACAATAAAAATGTCTTCACGCTCACATAATAAGAGCTCGATATTATGCATAGCTGTAGGCTATAATGTATACACGTGACAGTTTTGTGTTGAAATCCAATAGAGGAGAATGGGAAACATGGTGTACTCCTTACCTGTGGGAAGAAGAAGTATTTCCATCAGTCACATAATCCGATAATGAAATGGAGACTCGGACAAGTCCTCATAGAGAAAAGGGGATCCTACAGGATTCACTGAGAAACAGATGAAAATTATGGAGAAGTCTAAGAGAATTCAAACAGTACTGAAGAAATTGCTGGTGATGAATATTGACTTTACAGGTGATGCCGTGGTCGAGACTTCGCAGAAATGACTATCCAGGTCACCGAGAAAACGCACGCCTTCCTGCTGATCTGTGGATCACTTTCTACAATCGGAAAATGATCAGCCGATGTGGGATGAATAGACTGACGCATTGGCCCACTTTAATAAGTGATTATAAATTCACTTGCTCCTGTGGAGTTTATCATATTGCACGCATGGAAGACACAGTCTCTCGGCGCATATCCGAGCATTCTCCAGCATAACTATCAAAAGGACAACTCAGGATAACCACCAGCTGAATTCTCCCACAGTTGGTGCATTAATATCACTCTGCTCCACTTGAGTCCTCTTCTAAAATCATCTACCTGATGAGACTGAATAATACAAGGGACATAATTTTTCAGCATTTGTGTGTGATGGAGGCTCCACCCGTTTCGTCATCCATTTTGTTCACATCTTTGAGTGGTGAGAATTACTAGGAAGAACATCCCTGAAAATATTATGCAATATTTAGTTTTACTACAAATAACTACTGTTATCATGGCATTACTCAATGACAGAGGGAGGGAGTCATTTGATTGACTGCTGCTCTAACTACTAGTTTATAAACAGTGGTCTAATCAGGTGATTAGTACTTTTACGTCAGTGAAAAATACACACTATTGTGTTTCTCAGTGAACATAAGTATATAGCTAAAAACTTCCCCATACAACCAGCTGACAACTCTGAAACGCCCCACCTGGATTCTACTAGTAGTTTTCACTCATGGAATAGCATCACATCATCTAGATGTTTTTTATATAAGAGAGAAAAGACCAAGAAGTGCAGCAGCAAAGGCAACTTTCCAGCGATTTCATTCCAGAAGGCAGTTAGTTGTACATTCACACTTATATACATATATTTCCACATAGATACAACTATGGCTGATTTCATTTCACCTGATAATGTCGAAAGAGGAGATTAGAGGTGATAATAATTTTTTGCCTGATATGAAAGTTCACGGATGTGAAGGAGGTAGATTAGATGGAGCCTGGAAACAAAATTATACAAGACTAGAAAGTATATTCAACGGATAAAGGCGTGAATGGGATGCGCATGAAAATAAGTGGAAATAATAACAATTCATAACCATGAAAAAGAAAAGAAAAAAAGGAAGAAGATGAAAAGACGAGACCTAAGGAAACAAACCGAAGGTGGACTGTTTATTTTAACATATAGCTCCAGCTTTTTGATACATACGGCGAAGACTTCTACAGTACAAGGAATTCGGAAAGACAATGTCCTTGGTTACTTTGTAAATGATTCTGAATGATGAGTGAGTTGAGATGCTGTAACAGGTGTTGACGAGGTTGACCTGCGCTTTGGTCGGATGTAATGCTCAGCAGTCGACTCCGTCCTCCTTTTTCGCTGTAAGACCTGGCCATTGAGAGTAGAAGACATGAAAGGGCTAGCTGTCATTGATCATAGGTGCCTGCGTACTATCTCCCCTGTGAAGTGATATAATAGGGTGAGAAATATTGAGGTTAAGCGTCGAGTGCTAGGTACGGAGGGGAAATCAATCGACGAGACTGTGAAGCTACGTCGACTGAGATGGTAAAGACATGTGTTACGAATGACTATCCCACCGTCTTTCTCGACAACGGGTAATGTAAGATGAAACAGAGTCAGGTTGGAAAAGAGCTAGCGGTGGTCAAACCAAAACATGGCTTCATCAGTCAATGAAATCTAAAACACTTAGTTTAAGCTAGCCAAGTAGGAAGGTGTAGAATTCCTCATCGTGGTCGTCTGGACGGTAAAAACTAATGGCTGGAGAGAATCGGTGATATGGCTGTAAACGGTTCTCCACTCCTCGTGACTTTTAATTTCCAGTGAAACTATATTGTTCTTGGTTATTACTATTCCTTTCGTCTCATTTCCCTATCTACTCTCTCAATTTTGCATTTCTTCTACTTTCTTGTCTTGCTTTTTGTGCTATGAGAAGGGAGTGTGGTGACTTGAACTGCTGCACATCGGTGACAAGTTCTATGTTGAAAACAGACAGACAGGTGTTCAGTTATGGAGCTTCTGATTGAGGCGGTGCTTCCTCTTTCCAGCCATGCTGGGCAATATAATGTGTGTGCCCTGATAGGATTGTGAGCAATAAATTGTACTCGAAATGTAGTGATTAGTAAATATTAATGTGTAAGCGTGTGATTTTATCAAATTAAATTTTATCCATATTGTAGGCATACCCTACCACAGAGCCCAAGTTTCATGCTTATATCAATAATTTCTCTAACGCGTTTCCAAAAAATACACGTAGAAAGACCTATGTTTCTAGCTTCCCACGGGCTGGTCAAGTGATATATGCAGACTGGAGTAGTCATATGCGGAAGTTTGTCTTTGATACTGCCTAGAAAGAAGCAGAGGGGGGTTAGAGATTATCGCTTCTCTATCACTGCTACAAGAAAGGTCTTCCTTAGGAAGCTGGAGAATCTTTTCTTAAGGAAATCTGCTTCTAGGTTTCCCTTGAATTCCATATTCAAATATGTTGGTTTCGCAAGCACTGACAGGCATCAAACTGTAAATGATGCCAGTTGGCCATTCCATGATGGTTTTCTGTGGATAGATCTTTTCAGAGCTACATCATCTATTCGTGTCAATTCGACGTCCAGAAATGGAATCTTTGATTCATTTTCAAATTGAAGGATGACAATTTGTAAACTCCTGTTAGGTAAAATGTAAATCAGAAACATCATGACAGACTATGAAAGTGTCGTCTACATACCTTTTCTACAACAGTAATTTGTCGATTGTTGATTATAAGATCCCATTTTCCAAACTGGCTATAAAGCAACCTACCGAAAGTGAGTTAAGAGAAGAGAGACAGAGCACAGGGCAATTCCATCTTTCTGTCTGTAGATACCATCGTTCAATGTGAATTGAACACCAAATGTCCATCTCAACAGCAACTGTTTCAGAAATGAGATTCGTACTTCACTCCTCAGATTCCTGTCCTCCATATATAACATCCATAGGATACAAATTGATTCTGTGAGCCACACAAAATCTGATAAGCTGATATGCGAAGAAGTGGCATCGATGGTTTTAGCCGAGTAAAGACAGAAAATTTAACCTTAAATTATGTAACAGAATTTAATGAATGATGCTCAAAATTAAAAGTCAATCTGAACGAAGAATATTCTTTTCAATAATTTCTCTTCAGGTTCTTACAATTATAAAATATAATATTTGTTGTCGTTACAATAACGCCAGTTATGCGGCAGATACATTTTTAACGTAGAATAACAGATTAGTTATGGGGTGTCAAAATAAATAGTCGTATTTGTGTGACAAACGTGCTAGGCTGAATTCGATTACAAAATAATGTAAAACGGGAGACAATGGTGATTAATCATAATAGATTTGTAGAGTGGGGGTAGGAAAATTGACAAGTCAGTTCAAGGTTATAAAAGGGTGTCAGGTGAGTGGCTAGTACAAAGTGGTTAAAATGAATACGCTGACTTATTCGATGAAAGTACAAGGCACAAGACATCAGTCAGTTGTACGCTTAAACACAGATATCTTGGAATATGTTTATGCTAAGATCGTTAGCTAAACCGTTGAAATAAACAAGTGACGGTAGTACTTCGAGATGACCTGAAATTTATCGCTACATTGACTAGTGACAGTTAAGATGAAGACAGTCAAACTGAAATCAAGTCAAATATAAGCCAATATGTTGAAGTTTAACAATAATTAAAAGGAAGATGCAATGAATTGGTTGTCTAATACGTCGTTTTTATCAAACACATCCATAATGAGTATATACTGTTTGCGACACTAATTGAATGCTCATCGTTGTAGTGCCTTATTAAAACAAGAAAACGCAATATAATCAGAAGTATTCACAAGTTTGTGATTTATAGACATGAAGGAACTCATCGGTGTTTGCATTTCATGCGAATGGTTGAATAGTCAGTATGCTTAACTAATAACCTACGGGTTGATTTCTTCATTAGATCATTCCTGTGAGCTGATGAGGAGTCTAAATCTCCAGCGTAGCTCAGGTTTAGAGCATTCGCTCCACATGCATCTCCACCTATACCAACAAAATGAGTTACTTGTCCACTGCTTGCTGGATTTCTAAATATTCCTTAAATGATGTTGAATCGAAGTGGAATGTGCGCTAAAGTGTTAGCAGAAGATTCTGTTATGTATCTGTCTACTCATTTATGGTGTTTTTAATTCATGTTCAATTTCATGTTCGATGATCAACTCGCCCCAACATAAGGTGGCACGTTGGCTTGCGGAGAAGTTGGAACCTATTCGTCAACGGCTAGGTGTGCACATTATGAAGGACTCATTTCATTTCTCAGAAAGTGTGAACTACATGAACGTTTTAAATAAGTTCATGGTGACATTTGACGTAACCTCCTTGTTCACAATGATTCCAATCAACGAAACTATTGAGATCATTTGTCAGCAGTCTGATCTTCTCCCACTCCCAGAGTCGGAATTCAAACGCCTACTCCTTATGTGTACCATGGATGTACAATTCCAATTTGACAACACTCTGTACTGCCAAATTGATGGTGTAGCTATGGGCAGTCCACTTATCCCTGTTTTAGCAGATATATTCATGTCCAACCTTGAAAGAACAAAGTTGAAGCATGCAATCGACGAAACAACTTCCTACTGTCGATATGTTGATGACACATTTGTAGTGCACAACAATGAAAGTCACGCTTCACACTTACTTGGATTATTCAATGATGCACGCAGCAATATTGAGTTTACTATGGAACATGAAAGTGACGGAAAGTTTCACTTCCTCGACATCGCCATGGAATGTCTAGAAGACGGTAGTCTTCAAAAGTCAATTTATCGAAAGCCTACATGGAAAGGACAATACTTACATTTCAATAGCTTTTGTCCAAATAGCTTTAAACGCGGTCTAGTCAAGACTCTGTACCATAGAGCAAAAAGAATATGCTCTACAGAGAAATTAGAGGAAGAATTTGAGTTTCTTGAAAAGACATTGAAGAAAAATGGGTACCCTCAAAGGTTCATCAACAAGTATGGAAGATCTGAAGTCAAAAATGTAAAACAAATCACAGTGGAAAAAATCCAATCTACTTTCAGCTTGATTATAAAGGTGAAAACATTACAGCGATGATCAATAGAAGGCTGAGCACATCACTAGCCATAGCCTATCCTGCAGCTAAGCTCGTTCCCGTCTATCGAACAACTTGCTCTTTGGTACAATCAAAAATCGATAGATATCCTTCTCATGTTGACTCCAACTGTATTTACAAATTTACATGTATCTGCGGGAGCAGTTACATTGGAGGACAGATAGAAGGGCATATCTACGATTTTCTGAACATGTACCAAAAAGCTTACGTCTAAAGGGAACAAATTCTTTAAACAGTGCCATCGCCAGGCATCTCCTCGACATGGGTCATGAGGTGGAAATCGAGAAATCTTTTAAAATTATCAATAGACAGAGGAGCTCCATTTTCCTCAAGTTTGCCGAAGCAATTTCTATCAAACGCTTCAAACCAGATTTATGTGTTCAGAAAGAAGCAGTTATTAGTCTTTCCTTGCCATGGTAACTGGATGTCTTTATACTCTACTCTGATTACGTAATCTTTGTCTTTAACCTCACCCCTCTTTTTTATAATCTGTAATATTGCTTGTCTCTTGTTTCTATGACGTGATTTGAACTCAGTACATCGTCACCAAATCTATTAGTTACTCATCATCTTACTCACCTCTCGTCTTTATTACGTAACTCCTTTACCATTGCATGCATACATTTATTTTGACTTGAACTGCCTGTGTAAAAACTATATAAGCGCAATTTTCTGAGCACTGTTCACTTACTGTGGAACTTTCTCTCAACTGACAACATGTAAAATTTGCAAGTATGTTAAAACTTTTCCGTACATAAACCTCACAATTTATTTAGCCAGTAAGCAGCTGATGAGAAGCCGACGAAATAAATGATGGTACCATATTATTCTGCACAAACCACTGTTGTTCTTGCTTTATTTAAATTCATCAAGGGGAATACAATTACTAGCTCAATTCTCGAGCATTTGATGATCTCAGGCCAAGTATCTCCACCAGAGTCTTATTTCATGATCATCTACAAGGTGATGCGAAATGGTACAAAGGGCGTCAGGTTTCGGCTTTTGTGTACGTCAATTCGTCAATACAACCCCGATTTTTCTATACAGAAAAGCTTGTCCTCTCTCTAATTCTACCTTTCTCTTAACCTCTTCACTAGTCATTCACTGTAAAAATAAAATTTTGATTTTTCTTTAATTTTTCCTTTTACTTTTAGTTTGCTTTTGCTTTAATAATTAATTCACCGATATCACTCTCATATGCTGCTTCTGTACATTTTCACACCCTCTTCACACTTGTTAAATTGACACTCAAATACCACCTTTATTCTCACTCAATAGCAATTTTAAACTTATGAAATTTTTAACTTTGTGCCGTTGAGTACCACATAATTTACAACTTTTAATTTCCACTTCTAAATCCACTTCCGAATAACTATATCAATTATGTCATCCCCACCCTATTACTCAATAGTAGACTACTATATATTTTGGTAAGTATAAACACGACTGTACAGCTAGCCTCTGAAGATGATTTCGTCGATAAAGAAAATTTTCTTCGCTGAATTTGTTTTTTATTTTCTTCATATTGTGTAGTTTATAACTGAAGTTACATTAACAATAAGAAAATCAGCATGCTGAAGCAGACCACTTTATTCCGACTGGACATTGTACAAGCCAGAACATGTGAACTACCATGATCTCAGTATCAGTAAGTGTTGTGATCCTTTCTCCTTTGTGATGAATAGGACCCTACTGTTCAAAGCAATACGTGATGTGCAGAACAGAAGAAAGAAGTAGGCCAGTCAGTGTTGAAATAGGAAGGGAAATAAAACTCCAGATAAACTATATATATATATATATTCACTGAGAAACACAATGGTGTGTATTTTTCTTTGGCGTCAAAATACTGAGCACCTGATTAGACTACTCTTCATAAACTAGTAGTTAAAGCAGCAGTCAATCAAATGATCCCCCATTTTCATTGAGTAATGCTTTAATAACAGCAGTTATTTTTAGTAAAACTAAATATTGCATTATATATTCAGGAATGTTCATCGTAACACTTCTCACCACTCAAAGATGTCAACGAAATAGACGAGGAAACAGTTGAAGCCTCCATCACACACAAATGCTGAAAAATTATGTCCCTTGTATTATTCAGTCTCATCAGGTAGATGATTTTAGAAGAGGACTCAAGTGGAGCAGAGTGATATTAATGCACCAACTGTGGGAGAATTCAGCTGGTGGTTATCCTGAGTTGTCCTTGTGATAGTTATGCTGGAGAGTGCTCAGATATACTCCGAGAGACTGTGTCTTTCATGCGTGCAATATGAATAACTCCACAGGAGCAGGTGAATTTATAACTACCCATTGAAGTGGTCCAATGCGGCAGTCTATTCATTCCACATCGACTGATCATTTTCCGATTGTAGAAACCAATCCACAGCTCAGCAGAATAGAATGCGTTTCCGCGGTGATCTGGATAGTCGTCGCCGCGGAATCTCGACCTCGGTATCACCTGTAAATCCAATATTCATCACCAGCAATTTCTGCAGTATGCTTTGAATTCTCTTAGACTTCTCCATAACTTTCGTCTTTTTCTCAATGAATTCTGTAGGATCCCCTTTTTCTCAATGAGGACTTGTCCGAGTCTTCATTTCATTATCGGATTATGTGACTGATGCAAATACTTCTTATTTTCACAGGTAAGGAGTATACCAGGTTTCTCCTTCGTTTCAATCGGATTTCATCATATCAGGCTCATAAGATGCTACAGAAAAACTATCACATGTGTACGTTATAGCCTACAGTTGTGAATGATATCAAACTCTTATTGTGTGTGACAGACATGCAGCGATGTCATAACACTGTTCAGGCTGTGCTACACATGTAGAACACATTTATCAAGTAATCCTAGTCTTTCAATAACGTTATTGTCACGCCCGTCTGCATAATGACGTCTGGTTCTATCTCTCTCTCCACACTATCAAAATCCATACTAGTCACGTTAACTGCCTGCCATATTATACAATGCGTAATTCCTCCATTGAAAGTACAAAGGTGTATGAAGTGTGAAGAACTCCAGCTGTTTCACGAAATGAATCATGATGAATTCCCCAAACAGTAACGACAACTGCATGCCACATTAATTTGATACAGTCAACAGTATACACATTGACATACTTCAAGAATTCTCCAACTGCAAATGAGACTAGAATAAATTGACTTGGAATGTCAGCGTTCTCTGAACTGGAAGATACAAAGAGTGATGTTACTGCTTAGGCGATTTCAGCCACTCTATCAGATGGAAAACTGATATCATTAACCCAATGGCATGTTTTAAATTTCATTATGAGGTGTGTAAAGTTGGCTTTCAGAGAGTGGGGATTAAGAAATATCAAGAGACCAATGTTTATATAAGTATACTTCAGATTATCCAAGAGTTAGTTTGTAGTTAACTAGATTGTTTCAATTATAGTTATGGATTGATCCCAGTTAGAAAAACATTCAAAACCATCACACAATGGAGGCTTTCACAGAGAAGGGGTTGACAAATTTGAAGAAACTGATGTTAAAACTAGTTCACTTTGAAGATTCCAAGATTCGGTTTGTGGATGACTGACTTATTTCAAGTTTAGTTCTGGATTGACGCCAGTTAGAAAATCATTGAAAACTATGAAGGAGTAATGGACACATTAACAACCCCAACGAACATCGTCGATACAATTAATCTGTCATGTCATCCTTGATACAAGCAGATATAGCTGAATAAACTTCATTCAAAAGTAGTGACCATGTATTACCAGAATGTTGACGTCATGACGTGTCACTTCATCTACATATATTTGAACACATTATTCCACATATTCGTGAAATTGAATATCTCACGAATAATGCAATCATTTTAGACACCTCTCTGTCATAAATCTAATATTCTATGGATTTCAGTACTCTTTCATCTGATCAGAAGGTCATCATATAGATGGAAATGCAATCTATCATTCTACATTGGTAAGCATTAGCGAAAATCCAATAATCTTCAAATATTTCGAATGTCATTGTTCACATATGATCTCACTGAGAAACAGACTGGATATTCTTCTCAATCCATTAAAACAGTTGGCCATCTGTGGATGGAGTGATGCACACTAATGAAACATGGAATGATGACTTCGAATGTGACTTGTCGATTACATGAACGATTTGGCTTGGTGATTTACTGCGTACGTCTATCAGTTCACCCGCCAAAATATTGAGGCGGGAATGTTGGTCGTTTGCTATTCAGACGTATCATCTGAAATTCACTCTCATAGTTTCAATAAGTAGAAAAGAGATCCATCCCTCACAGATCTGTTCATGGACACCTAATCGATTCTGTACATTGAACGAACCAACAGTTCAACTTCACAGTCATCCACAGATTACTCTACAATTTATGATTGATTCCCATCCAGACATTGATGAATACAAAACAAGCAGCTCAGGGAAGATGCTCCCTCTGGTGAATTAATTTTCATCCGTAGCTGCACAGTCGCATTTATGTGCAACCCCCTTTTCATGAAGGACATTGGTAACTTAAGTGATGATGAGTTGTCACAAACAAAGTTGCTATTATGAGTCAATAAATAAAAGAAGTCCACAGGAATGGTTGAATAAAATACCCTGTACGAATAGCTCCTGTGTATAGAACTGGGTCAGTAAGCCTTCAGCAATGCAGAAGACAATAAATCATAATGCAATTTTCAGGATTTTCCGAAGAAGACTTCACAAGAAATTTTCAGCGGATGTGAAATTACGCAGAGGTACAAACCCACAAACATGCAACGATCGCAGACGACCAGTTAATTACTAGTTAGTTGCCACTCACCTTGTGCATCACACATTCGGATGCTCATGACAGCTAGTAGGCTGAGTAAAACGACACACTGTTGCATTTCCATTATCCAATACTGCACTCTGTCAACTTCTACTCTCACACACCTTACTCAAACAAACACTGTTCTATCGCGATGTATCGCTTCTTTTCGGGAACTTCAATTCTTATTCCGCGGCGTTACCCACCGCACGCGTTTCCCTCTCAAGTGTTGATCCACATCATACAGATTAGAAGATTTGGCGATTTAGACCCCTTTCTACTGATGTATACGAAATATGGAGATGCATGCACGCATATTGAGGGATACACTGTACTCAGGCAAAATGAGAATTTATATGAAATTGCTTGGTGGCAGTTCGCGTCTATTTCTTAATAAGATAGCTTCCATATTGTAACGTTAAATCATACATTGTACATATTTTCAGTGAATGAACACATCACGTCATCGGTTCGGTTGTCGCTCAAGTGGACTAAAAACAAATTACGAATGTAGGTGTACTGTTGAGAGAATGGCATTCAAGCTCAAGCTCATTGAAATCAACACTGAAGAGACCATAAACAAAAGATGAGACAATCCACTGCTCATCAACTGATCACGTACACGAAGCAGAGCGAAATCTGCCTGTCTATTTCAGACAGGTCAATAGATATCGAGCAGGTACTCAACACAGTTATTTTAATCAGACATTATCACACTAGTCAATATATCAGCCATAAATGGCAATGTGGAAGAGACGAAGGAGGACAGCATTTAGTAGAGTATTAATCAGAATAATTCACAACAAGTCTTCAGCGGATGTGAAATATGCAGACTAATAAACACAGAAATAAGTGAGAAATACAGACGACTAGTTACTTACGAGTTGGTTGTCACTCAACTTGTGCATCGCACATGTGGATGCCCATGACAGCGAGTAGGCTGAGTAAATCGACACAATGTTGCATGTGCATTCTTCAATACTGCACTCTGTCAACTTCCACTCTCACACCTAACTAAAACCAACATTCACGTTTAAAACCAACTCGCCATCACCAAATATATCCACCAAACACACACACAAAAATAAGATTGTGCATGTGCGTGACTTCCTTATACGTGCTGAGCACTATTTGCTTACCAGTCTCAAACAGTGTTTTATGAATGGCTATTCAGGTCATGTGTCACATGCTGTATACATAATTCATTGATAACTGATCACATGTTGCTTAGTGTCTGGCGTGATTTGATTCACTCGTCACATTGTGTGTAGTTCACTGAAGCATTTCGGTGAAGTACCACCTTTCTGTTCAGACATTTATGGTTACACTAACTGTTCTATCGCGGTGTTTCGCTTCTTCCTGCGAAGTTCAATTGTTATTCCGCAGCGTTACCGCCCTAACGCGCTTCCCTCTCAAGTGTGGATCCATATAATGCAGATTGGCAGATTTGGTGTTTTAGACACATATGTGCTGATGTACACGAAATATGGACCTGCATGCACGCATATTGAAGGATGGGCTGTACGTAGGCAAAATGACACTTCACATGAAATTGCTTGGTGGCAGTTCACGTCTCTTTCTCAATAAGACAAATTCCATGTAGCTACGTTTCATTATACATTGTAAATTTAGTCACTGAAAGAATATATCACGTCATCGGTTCGGTTGTCACTCATGTGAACTTACAACAGTTTAAGAAGGCAGGTGTAGTGTTGAGAGAACGGCATTCAAGCTCAAGCTCATTGAAATCTACTCTGAAGTGACCAGAAACAAAACATGAGACAATCCACTGCTCATCGACTGATCATGTACACGAAGAAGAGCGAAATCTGCCTGTCTATTTCATTTATTTTTTTATTTTTATTTTTATTTACAGCTTGATTCCACACCGTATTTTCAGCACAAGTGTGGAATTTTCAGCATGGATATCGGTAGCCCAAATTCAGGCCAACCATAGATATCGGGTGTGCGCCGGCAGGGGATCGAACCCCGGACCATGTGCATGGTAGGCGAGAGTCCTAACCACTGTGCCACCGACGCATGTACATGTCAATGCATATCGAAGAAGTACTCCACACAATTAATTTAATCAGACACAGTCATACTCGTAGATATATTAACAACAAAATGCAAAGCGTACAACGATGGAAAATAAAAAACACACACAGAAGTGTAGATGAACACAAATATTATTATTTCAAAAATTACATTACACAGATACACACAGTCTTCATTATTTCATGACAACAAACACAATTAATTAGGCAGATAGGAGAGAGAATGAGCGAGAGATATCAAGTGAAGAAAAAAATTGAAAGACAAATCAATATCAACCAACCGAATTAGTCTCAAGAAAAAACATGTATACAAGGTATTCGAAATATGAGAAATCATCCAGTGGAAACATTACATCTGTCCGAGTGTTTTCTTGTCCAGACATTTACCATAGAAACATCTGTTGCTGCAGCACTGGTCATTCATCTGACACGGTGAACTCATCTGGAGACAATTATGGATGCATGTTCCAGATCTAAGAGTGGTCATCTTGCATTCATATGGTGGACAACACTTCTTCGTCATACTTGCAGTACAAAATTGTCCGAGGGCGATGCACTCACCTGGAATGTAAATGCAGTGAAATAGTGAGATAACACTTGCTTCTACAGTCATCAGCGAGAATAGAATAGAAGAGAATATTGTGTGCAGAACAGACAGCATGTTCCTAGTGATGACGATGTCATGTGGTCGTGTTAGTGTGTGTGTGTCGAGTGGGCGAACACGCTCACTCGATATCAGTCTGATCCAGAAAATGACTGACAATCAATTTCAACTTGATTCGATAACCAGTGAAATTGAAGGAACAGATGAAATAGTGGAAAGCTTCTGTTATCAATATCTAAATGATGCGTGGATGTCAAGATTCACTCTGATATTTGACCAACCAGAGATACGCTGACGTCCCAACAAATCTCATCACCTGACACCCACATTGACGGATTCCAACAGTCCGAATTCTCCAAAATTAGTAGTCTTCAAAGATACGACGACATAATGCGTGAGAGAAAATGCGAAATGTCAACTATTCTCACATCTCCAAATTGAAGCGCTCATGAGAATACATGCCAGTTAAGACATTCCGATATCCTAATTGTCTCTCCCCTCTTCGTGTATACACAAAGTGGAAACTGTTTACTACAAGTCGTCACATTCACCTAGACGTAGCTGACAAATCCGAAGTCAAAGACCTGAAATGCACTGAAGATTGTAGATTGTAGTGAATAATCCACTCATATAAAGACAGAGGGATCCTTCTGCATGATGACAATATGCTACATCGGATAATGGATTCGTGAGTAAACCAAAGTGAAGAAAAGTTATCTCTGATTTCCATTAACTACCTAGATCAATCGACATAAATGAGGACGTCTCGTGAGGCAACTAGCACATAGTGACAAACTGATTGTGTAATCAGTGTCCTAATGGATGCAGCTGTGCACTGTCGTCGACACGTCGCAAGCACGCAGCCACTTCGCCCAAATGAACGAGTGTTCATCATCTCACTGAAATCCCTAAGTATTTGCATGTTCGTCTAATTATATAGTACACTACATGACTTACTTTCATCTCCACACTTTCCGTCTATACACAGCTTGCTGCAACACTCTTCATTCTTCTGACACTTTTCTTTCAATTTATAACACGACTTCACGCACGTCCCAGATCTGATACCCGTCATTTGACACTCGTTCGGTGGACAACACTGCTTCGCCAAGCTTGCAGCACAAAATTGTCCGAGTTGGATGCAGTCGCCTTGGTCACCTGGAATGTGGATTCAGACAGCAGAACCATCATCGTGATAATCACAATTACACAAATAAAATAGGTTGGTATATGATGTGAGTGGCAACTGTGATGACGGGAATGAAATGAAATGAGACTGTGCTCGAGCTATATCGATATAATGAGGATTTAGTTGACAAGGTGTGTCTTAAACTACTTGGATAAGAACACCAAGTTTTAGGCTCACATGTGCAATATTTCAAGAAGTCCCTCATAACACGCACGAAAACTGACATCCACACAACTCTGA
This sequence comes from Trichobilharzia szidati, assembly GCA_944472155.2. Taxonomy (NCBI): domain Eukaryota; kingdom Metazoa; phylum Platyhelminthes; class Trematoda; order Strigeidida; family Schistosomatidae; genus Trichobilharzia; species Trichobilharzia szidati. Next base: position 140,176,168 of record OX235273.1, read on the forward strand.
TACATAAATATATATATATACATGGCTTCGCCAAAAACCGATGGAAATCTCACTCTTTGACAGCATTCACAAGAAACCTTCAACGGACACGAAGTCATACAAACCAACGAACCCACAAATATATGAGGATTACAGACGACCAGTTACTTACTAGTTAGTTGTCACTCACCTTGTGCATTGCACATGTGGATGCTCACGACAGCAAGTAGGCTGAGTAAAACGACACACTGTTGCATGTGCATTCTGCAATACTGCACTCTGTCAACTTCTACTCTCACAACTAACTCAAATCAACACTCACTTTTATACCCAACTCGCCATCACAAAATATATTCACCAAATACACATGCACACACACACACACACTCAGAAACAACAATATGAATGTGCGTGATTTTCTAACACTCTCTTGGGATTACTTGAAGGTCAACGAACCACCCACTCACTCACACACACACAGACACATTCAAAATCTCTTATCCGACTGAGCCATGAGGTCACACATCATGCGGTCTATCACACAAGTGACAAGTCACATGTGGTTAGTTTCGTTTCGGATGTGTTTACATTCGCGTTCGAAATGTATTATTTTGTGTATTTCAGAGAGTCACTTCAATGGATGAATCAGCACAACTTTTATTGCACAATGCATCGAATTACCTGAATTAACCGTAAACGCCTCTGACTATTTTGTGATTTGTGTGTACTGACCATGTAAACCATATACAAGATTGTCAAGGCTGCACAGATCGCAAACGAAATGAAAAGATACGGAATTCAAGTACTGGGGATATGTGAAGGCAGATGGAACGAGAATGGACTCACCAAATTGTCAACGGGTGAGTCAGTGATCTACTCCGGTCGTCCAGAAGATAACTACATACACACCGAGGGCGTGGCTATCATGATGTCACCAACGGCAACGAAGGCCTTGATGCAATGGGAGGCGATCTCGCCCAGGATAATGACCGCCAGATTAAACTCCAAAGGAAGGAAAGTGTCAATTATACAATGCTATGCACCAACAAACAACGCCGATCTCGAGAAGAAAGAGGAATTCTACAGACAACTACTGGCAATAATGGACAATACTCCAGTCGGCGACATTAAAATACTAATGGGAAACATGAACGCCAAATTGGGACCAGACAACACAGGAAGGGAACTCATCGTGAGTAGAGAAGCTCTCGGAGAAATGAATGAAAACGGAGAACTCTTCGCCGACTTCTGCGCCTTCAATGAACTAGTGATTGGTGGAATTGTGTACAAACACAAGGATATCCACAAGGCTACATGGGTGTCACCAGATGGGCGAACCAAAAACCAAATCGACTTCATCTCAATGCTGCTCTAGGAAGTGGAGGCGCAGCCTACTGCACACGAAAGTAAGAAGAGGAGCAGACATTGGCCCAGACCACTACCTCGTACAAGGGACAATCCAAATCAAATTAAAAGCTGTCAGCGAAGCAGGAGCTGAAGATAGACAACACTCAAAAACTGAAGGACCAGGACACAAAGGACATCTTCACTACAAGCATTAAGGACAAAGCCGAGACACAAATCAACACTGGTGAAGAGGTCAGCGTCAGAAAGCACTGGAACAACTTGAAAACAGTGTGGAGTCAAACCTGCATGGAAGTTCTAGGCAGAAAGAAGAGACAGGACAAACAGTGGCTCACTACGAACACTTGGAGACTGATAGAAGAGAGAGGGATGGTGAAACAAAAGATTCTCCAGTGCACCGATGAGCAACAAAAACAGGATTTGAATGCAAGCTACAATACACTGAACAAAAGAGTAAAGAAGAGTGCCAGAGAAGACAAAAGAAAATATTATGAAACCATGGAAAGTGAAGCAGAACAAGCTGCAGGCAAAGGAGACCTCGCAGCCCTCTACCAAACAACTAAGTACCTATCGGGCAAAAGTTTGACACAAATTAAGCCAGTGGAGGATGACAATGGAAAGTCACTCACCAAAGAAGTGGAGCAAAGGAAACACTGGGCTGAACACTTCAAAAGACTCCTAAATCGACCACCACCTACAACGCGCCCAACAATACCAACGACGGAGACAGAGCTACCAGTGAACATCAAACCCCTGACGAAATCAGAAGTCCTGCTGGCAATCAAGATGCTAAACCTGGAAAATCAACAGGAGCAGATGGAATCCCAGCAGAAGCATTGGAAATGGACCCAGAGACAACAGCGGACTTGATGACACCACTACTGGATAAGGTGTGGAAAGAATGCAAAGTACCCGAGGATTGGAAGAAAGGTTACTTATTCAAACTACCAAAGAAAGGAGACCTAAGTCAATGCAAGAACTGGCGTGGCATTATGCTCCTGTCTATCCCAAGCAAAATACTAAGCGGCATCATATTGGAGAGAATCAAACATGTCCTGGATGAAAAACTTCGACTGGAACAGGCTGGATTCAGGAGAAACAAGTCATGCATTGATCAGACCGCCACATTACGGATCATCATTGAACAAAGCCTGGAATGACAGTCACCTCTCTATCTCAACTTCATCGACTTTGAAAAGGCCTTCAATAGCGCAGCGTCGATCGAGAGGTGATTTGGAAACTACTTCGCTACTACCGGGTGCCACCGACAATTATACATCTCATCCAACAGTTGTACGACAATGCTGCATGTTAAGTAATCCACAACGGGAAACTTACTGAATCCTTCGAAGTGGGGACAGGAGTGAGACAAGCTTGCTGTCTACTATCGCCAATGATTTTCCTGATTGCAGTAGATTGTATAATGCGACAAACAGCGGTCAATGAGGAAACAGGCACAAAATGGACCCTCACAACAAACTTGGAGGATCTGGACTTCACCGATGATATATGTCTGATTTCCCACAAACTGGAAGATATGCAAGCAAAAAGCAACAAGTTGGCAGAAGAACCATCATAGATAGGAGGGACTTCAGGTGAACATAGAGAAAAAAGAGGTAGTGCAGATTCCTGGACAAGAACAACAACAACAGACAACGATCAGCATAAATGGGAGGAACCTGAAAGAAACAACCTCCTTCACCTACCTGGGAAGCATCGTCTTAACTACAGGCGGGCGGAACTGACGAGGATATCAAAGCAAGAATCGGAAAAGCAAGACAAGCTTTCACTACTCTCAAGTCTGTGTGGAGGTCAACAGCACTACTCAGCATGAAAAATATGATGCGGATTTTCAACTCCAATGTGAAGTCAGTGCTACTATACGGATCAGAGACTTGCACTGTGCGTCATAAAGAGCATCTCAAACAAACTACAGACCTTCATTAACAGCTAGTTGTCCTCGCCCAATACTCAAGATCAGATGGCCAGAAAAGATAAGCAACAGGGTCCTCTGGGGGGGGGGAACCAACCAGGAACCGATTATGAAACAAATAGGCAGGAAGAAATGGAGATGGATTGGTTACACTCTGAGAAAACCATCAAGTGACATCACTAGACAAGCCATTGCTCCAGTGCAACCCTAACGGAAAGCGGCGGGTTGGTCGTCCAAGTGTGACTTGGAGGAGGTCATGTGAAGAGGAGATGAAAACGTGTGGGCAGACCTGGAGCCAGGTGAAGATTCTAGCAGAGGACCGAACGCAATGGAGACGCACGGCTGAATCCATATGTTCCTCTAGGTATTAAAGGAAACAATAATAATAAAAACCGGCGCGTAATAATGCTCTTGTCCAAACCAGGTAGAATATGAGATAATGATTAATAATAATTTAATAATTATAATTTGCTTTATTCCAGAAACAGTGCTAGTGGTACAGTGTGGAATTTCCAGGCCATATCTACAATATTTGCATCTAATTTTTATCCAACGTTTAAAAGGAATATTTTCAAAAAAGATAAATATAAAGACAGCAACAGCAAAAATAATAAACACAATAAAACAAAATAATTTTAAAAAATGCGAGAAGATGCAAAAAAGTAATAGGGAAAATAGACAACATAAAGTAATATCCCATTATTGGGTAGTGGAAGCTATGATATGATTATGCATGGTGACAGTAAAGCTATAGTCATACAAGAAGTTATGAAATGATATTTAAGAATGTTTATCTCCAAGATGGTCAGTTAATTTGGTTGAATTAACACTAAACAATCATAAAATAACATTTCAGGGTTGTTGTTTTGTTTTTTATTGTCAGGTCTAATGCAGTGTTTGTAGTGGTAGTGTGAGTAATCCTGCATAATACAAAATTTTAGGTGGTGACAATGGCGTTCACAACCAATGATTGTCAGTTAATATTGCCGAAAAAAATATAAAAAAATAAGAAAACAAACAACCACAAAACTAATAATTACATGATGGTTAATGACAGGACAATTTTGTAATACTCATAATGCTAATAGAGTCGGAACCAGTAGATACACAAAAGAAGGAATACAGCAAAGTACGAAAAGTAAGCCACTGTTAATAATTAAGGTAGCTAAGTATGTTTAAGAAGCAGTTAACTATAGAATACAAAATAAGAGAGACCAGCTGGAAAGAATAAAATATGCTGTGAATGAAGAACTCCACCCTTGGGTTATACTCGATGGCGAAACGAACATCTTCCCTATTTTAACAGCCTTATACCGACAGCAGGTGGACAATGTGAGTTTCAGACTTCGAATTGAAGGAAGTGTTTGTACTAACAATGAGACAATAGCTGTATTGGTTTCTGTACATTTACTGTGAATGGGGTTTACTGAGTGTCAGCAAAGAGATTCGTATAGACAACCGACATTTGATGACGGAGGAATTACCACCGTTTTTGGTCAGTAAACTGAAATCACAAAATAGTCAGAGGCGTTTACGGTTAATTCAGGTAATTCGATGCATTGTGCAATAAAAGTTGTGCTGATTCATCCATTGAAGTGACTCTCTGAAATACACAAAATAATACATTTCGAACGCGAATGTAAACACATCCGAAACGAAACTAACCACATGTGACTTGTCACTTGTGTGATAGACCGCATGATGTGTGACCTCATGGCTCAGTCGGATAAGAGATTTTGAATGTGTCTGTGTGTGTGTGAGTGAGTGGGTGGTTCGTTGACCTTCAAGTAATCCCAAGAGAGTGTTAGAAAATCACGCACATTCATATTGTTGTTTCTGAGTGTGTGTGTGTGTGTGCATGTGTATTTGGTGAATATATTTTGTGATGGCGAGTTGGGTATAAAAGTGAGTGTTGATTTGAGTTAGTTGTGAGAGTAGAAGTTGACAGAGTGCAGTATTGCAGAATGCACATGCAACAGTGTGTCGTTTTACTCAGCCTACTTGCTGTCGTGAGCATCCACATGTGCAATGCACAAGGTGAGTGACAACTAACTAGTAAGTAACTGGTCGTCTGTAATCCTCATATATTTGTGGGTTCGTTGGTTTGTATGACTTCGTGTCCGTTGAAGGTTTCTTGTGAATGCTGTCAAAGAGTGAGATTTCCATCGGTTTTTGGCGAAGCCATGTATATATATATATTTATGTATCAGAGTTGTGTGGATGTCAGTTTTCGTGCGTGTTATGAGGGACTTCTTGAAATATTGCACATGTGAGCCTAAAACTTGGTGTTCTTATCCAAGTAGTTTAAGACACACCTTGTCAACTAAATCCTCATTATATCGATATAGCTCGAGCACAGTCTCATTTCATTTCATTCCCGTCATCACAGTTGCCACTCACATCATATACCAACCTATTTTATTTGTGTAATTGTGATTATCACGATGATGGTTCTGCTGTCTGAATCCACATTCCAGGTGACCAAGGCGACTGCATCCAACTCGGACAATTTTGTGCTGCAAGCTTGGCGAAGCAGTGTTGTCCACCGAACGAGTGTCAAATGACGGGTATCAGATCTGGGACGTGCGTGAAGTCGTGTTATAAATTGAAAGAAAAGTGTCAGAAGAATGAAGAGTGTTGCAGCAAGCTGTGTATAGACGGAAAGTGTGGAGATGAAAGTAAGTCATGTAGTGTACTATATAATTAGACGAACATGCAAATACTTAGGGATTTCAGTGAGATGATGAACACTCGTTCATTTGGGCGAAGTGGCTGCGTGCTTGCGACGTGTCGACGACAGTGCACAGCTGCATCCATTAGGACACTGATTACACAATCAGTTTGTCACTATGTGCTAGTTGCCTCACGAGACGTCCTCATTTATGTCGATTGATCTAGGTAGTTAATGGAAATCAGAGATAACTTTTCTTCACTTTGGTTTACTCACGAATCCATTATCCGATGTAGCATATTGTCATCATGCAGAAGGATCCCTCTGTCTTTATATGAGTGGATTATTCACTACAATCTACAATCTTCAGTGCATTTCAGGTCTTTGACTTCGGATTTGTCAGCTACGTCTAGGTGAATGTGACGACTTGTAGTAAACAGTTTCCACTTTGTGTATACACGAAGAGGGGAGAGACAATTAGGATATCGGAATGTCTTAACTGGCATGTATTCTCATGAGCGCTTCAATTTGGAGATGTGAGAATAGTTGACATTTCGCATTTTCTCTCACGCATTATGTCGTCGTATCTTTGAAGACTACTAATTTTGGAGAATTCGGACTGTTGGAATCCGTCAATGTGGGTGTCAGGTGATGAGATTTGTTGGGACGTCAGCGTATCTCTGGTTGGTCAAATATCAGAGTGAATCTTGACATCCACGCATCATTTAGATATTGATAACAGAAGCTTTCCACTATTTCATCTGTTCCTTCAATTTCACTGGTTATCGAATCAAGTTGAAATTGATTGTCAGTCATTTTCTGGATCAGACTGATATCGAGTGAGCGTGTTCGCCCACTCGACACACACACACTAACACGACCACATGACATCGTCATCACTAGGAACATGCTGTCTGTTCTGCACACAATATTCTCTTCTATTCTATTCTCGCTGATGACTGTAGAAGCAAGTGTTATCTCACTATTTCACTGCATTTACATTCCAGGTGAGTGCATCGCCCTCGGACAATTTTGTACTGCAAGTATGACGAAGAAGTGTTGTCCACCATATGAATGCAAGATGACCACTCTTAGATCTGGAACATGCATCCATAATTGTCTCCAGATGAGTTCACCGTGTCAGATGAATGACCAGTGCTGCAGCAACAGATGTTTCTATGGTAAATGTCTGGACAAGAAAACACTCGGACAGAAGTGATGTTTCCACTCCAATGGTGTTCGGATGATTTCTCATATTTCGAATACCTTGTATACATGTTTGTTACTTGAGATGAATTCGGTCGGCTGACATTCTCATATCATCTCATTTGATTGATTGGTCTTCGAATTCTCCTCACTCGCCATCTTTCTCTCATCTTCTTCAATAATTGCGTTTTTTGCCATGAAGTAATGAACACTGTGTGTATCTGTGTAATGTAATTGTTGAAATAATAATATTTGTGTTCACCCACACTTCTGTGTGTTTGTTTGCTTTTTGCCATCGTTGTACGCTTTGCATTTCGTGGTTCATCTATCTACTAGTGTGGCGGTGTCTGATTGAATTAATTGTGTTCAGTACTTCCTCGATATCCATTGCCCAGTCTGAAATTGAGTTTTCGCTCTGCTTCGATTAGGCAATCAGTCGATGAGCAATGTATTTTCTCTTGTTTTGTTTCTGGTCACTTTAGATTAGATTTCAGTGAGCTTGAACTTCAATGGCGTTCTCTCATCACTACACCTGCATTCTTACACTGTTGTAACTTCACATGAGTGACAACCAAAGCAATGACTTGTTGTGTTCATTAATTTAGAAATTGTACAAAGTAATAATAATGATAATAGCTTTATTCCAAACAGTATTTGTGATACAGGTATGGAATTTTCAGCGTGCATTACAATATTGTATCCAATTACCTCATAAATTTTATAAGATTTTAAAAATAAAAAGCAACAACAACAATAAGAAAAAAAGATAAATAAAAGAAATAAAGTAGAACAGCATTGCATTCACATATTTAAACAATGTACTACAGGATATGAAATATAAAATTAGTGTGTAATAATATATGTGAGCAACAATATAATAGTAACAAAGAAAGGAGAACAAAAGCTAGTGGGAACTATTTGTTAGAGTGCCGCAGTAAGTTGATCGTGTCATACTTAACGGATTTCACATCACATAAATGCTGTGCCAGATAAGGTATGGTGGAGATTTTGTACTTGGTAGTCCTGGCATATAGCCTCCTATAGTTGCTTCTAGTTCTACTAGATGAAATGCAAGGAGAGAGCTGCGTATAGAGAGGGTGTTCGGGGTCTGACAATATAGAATTCGCTAGTTTCTTACATGACATTATATGTCTATCCACAATAGTGTTAACCAGTTGGTTTAACGAAATCCCACTTGCCCTACTAACGGCTTTTAGTGCCCTTTTCAGCAAAGCAAACTCTTTCTTAAGTAGTCCAGGAAAGATTAGTGGGGAGCAGTAAAGAGAGATGGGTAGAATACAAGAGTTGACAAACTGAGAAAGCAAAGACTGCTTTATACCAGACTGCCTTAACTTCCTAACGTAGAACGTTAAGCGAAACATCTTTCTAGTAACTAGCAAGATGTGAGAGGACCAGGAAAGATCGGAGGAAATACTCAGTCCAAGGTACTTGACATTAGATGTAGTTTCAACCTCTATGCCGTCAATGATAGTGGGACCATGCGAGCTAGCTAGTTGTTGTAGGTCACGTTTTCGTCTGAAAGTGAAATTGACTACCTGACATTTAGACGGATTCAGCTTAAGACCGTTTGAAGAGGACCACTGACTAATTTCCGAGAGAAAGTTATTTAATTTGGAACAATCTGACTGAGAGTTGACAGGCATAGAAACCGAGAGTTCATCAGCATACTTGACAAAAGTGGTTACATCAAAATGCGGTAAATCATGTAAGAAAAAAGAAAACAGAAAAGTAGAAAGAACTGCACCAATATCTAATCGATTCCACACATGTATATAAATGAAAGAAAAAAAAGTTGTGTGAGTAACTTGATGTGATTATGAGCAATAGTTTGTGCTCGAAACGTCATCAGTTAATATAACTGTACTACACTGTGTGATTTATCAAAATAAAATCTTATACATCAGTACATATGAGTCTAAAACACCAAATCTGCAGATCTGTATGACGTGGATCAGCACTTGAGAGGGAAGCGCGTTAGGACGGTAACGCTGTTCTATAAGAATTGAACTTCTCAGGAAGAAGTGAAACATTGAAATAGAACAGTGTTAGTGTAGACATAAATGTCTGAATAAAAAAGTGGTACTTCGCCGAAGTACTTCAGTAAACTACACACAATGTGAAAAGTGAATCGAATCACGCCCGACGCTAAGCCACATGTTATCAGTTATCAATGAATAATGTATACAGCATGTTACTAATGACCTGAATATTCTTTCATAAAACTCTATGTGGAATTGATTAGTGAATAATGCTTACCAAGTATTTGGAGGTCACGCACATGCATAGTGTTGTTTGTGTGTGTGTGTTTGATGAATATATTTGGTGGTGGTCAGTTGGGTATAGCAGTGAGTTAGGTGTGAGTATGGAAGTTGACAGAGTACAGTATTGGAGAACGCACATGCAACAGTGTGTCGTTTTACTCAGCCTACTCGCTGTCATGAGCATCGACATGTGCGATGCACAAGGTGAGTGACAACTAATTAGTAAGTTTATAGTCATCTATAATTCTCACATATTTCTGTGTTTGTAAGTCTGCGATTTTCACACCCGCTTAAGACTTATTGTGAAGTCTTCTGAAGTACATCCTACTAAATACTGTCCGCCTTCTTCTCTTCTGCATTGTTGAAGACTTGGTCAGTCGTTTATAAACACTGGAACTATGCATACTGAGTAATTTATTCAACCATTCCTACTATCATGGCAACTTCCTCGTTGATTTCTACTGACCTGATTGTTGTTCGTTTAGTCGTCTGTCTTTCTGACTCCTTAGAACTGTTCTAATTCTTTATAATTCACTCTTACGTAATTCCATATTTTCCTTTGCTTCCATGTGAATCCTGATTACAGCTCATTTATTGAATTACTCCTATTATTACGTATCTCTGATACACGTTCTTTGAACTGCTTTTATTCATTGACTCATATTAACAACTATGTTTGTAACAACTCACCATCACTTTTGTTACTATTGTCTTTCATGAAAACGGGGTTGTATATGAATGCGATTGTGCAGCTTGGAATGCAAATCAATTCACCAGAAGGAGCATCCTCATTGAACTGCTTGTTTTTATTCATCAGTGTCTGGATGGGGGTCAGTCATGTATTTTAGAGTAATGTGTGGATTACTCTGAAGTTGAACTGTGGGTTCGTTGAATGTACATATTCGATGGGGTGTTCATGAACAGAGCTCTGTGGGACGGATCTCTTTTCTACTTATTGAAACCACGAGGGTGAATGTTTGATGATACGTCTGAATAGTGAACGACAAACATTCCTACCTCAGTATTTTGGTGGGTGATCTGATATACATATACAGTAAATCACCAACCCAAATTATTCATGTATTCGACAAGTCACATTTGAAGTCATCATTCCAAGTTTCATAATTGTGCATCACTCCATTCACCGATGACCAACTGTTTCAATGGACTGAGGAGAATATCCTCTCTGTTTCTCATTGTGATCACAGGTTAACAATGACATTCGAAATATTTAAAATTTATTTGACTTTCGCTAATGCTTACCAAGCTTCAATGACAGATTGCATTTCCATGTGTATCATCGCCTTCTGATCTTGTGGAAGAATACTGAATTGCATAGAGTATTAGATATATGAAAGACAGAATTGTAAAATAATTGCACTATAAGTGAGATATTCAAATTAAGGAATATGTTGGATGATATATACCTGAATATATGTAGATAAAGTGATTCGGCCTGACGTCATCATACTCGTAATTCATCGTCACTACTTTTGAATGAAGCTTCGTGAACTATATATGATAATATCGAGGAGGATGCGTTGTGAAAGGAAAGCTTTACCTTACTTGTAGTTTGATGACGGATTAATTGGATCCACGATCTTCGTTCGGGGTTGTGAATGCGTCTTGCTGATATTTCCCAAACTAGGACGCAGCTGACATGCAGTACTCCCTGATGGTTTTCTAACTGGCATGATTCCACAACCAAACTTGAAATAAATGAGATACCTTCAAACTGACCCATGAAAACTTCAAAGTTCAGTTGTATTAACATCAGTTTCTTGAAATTTGTTAGTCACCAATCTCCGAAAATCTCCGTCAAACGCCTATTATGAAATTGAAAATACGCAGCGGGGTTAATGATATCAGTCTTCCAGCTGACACAGTGGCTGAATTCGCCTAAGCATTAACAACACTCTTTGTATTTTCCAGTACAGAGAATGTTGTCGCTTCAAGTCATCTTATTCTAGTCTCATTTGCAGTCGGAGAATGCTTGAAGTATGTTAATGTATTCTGTCGAATGTATAAAAATAATGTGGAATGCAGTTAGCAATATTGTTCGTGGAATTTATCATGACTCATTTCGTGAAACAGTTGAAGTTCTTCACACTTCATACACCTTTGTACTTTCAACGGAGGAATTACGCATGGTATAATATGGCAGGCAGTTAACGTAACTAGTATGAATTTCGATATTGTGGGTAGAGAGTGAGAGGGAACCATAGGACATTATGTAGAAGCTCGCAACAATAGCCTTGTTGAAAGACTGTGTCTGTTTGAAAAATGTTGATCAATCGGTTCTTGTTTCGTTTGTTAGCAGAGTCTCTTGTTGTTAACTGTTTCTCACCATTTGACCTTGAATAAAAATTCCGTGAACGGAACTGTTGATGGAAATCTCTAACCTGTTGTGAATGCCTTTCGTGACGAGATGAACAAGTTTATGACGCACATGTAGAAGAAGTGACTGAATTAACATCGGTGTTGAAAAGCCCAATTTTCTCATTTGTGTTAAGTGTAGAAGAATTTCAAACCGATTTCAGATTGATGGAGGTGTAGACTGCCTTTCCGATTCTGGCTTGTCGGCTTCGAAATCATCATCCGTTCTGACTGCTTGTGATTGAAACAATGCTTCCTAGATAAGCGAAGGAAGTGACGCCTTTGAAATCTCTCCTGCTGACGGTGACTGATCCTGGTTGTTGGTTGGTTATCTTAATCGCCTCCGTACTTTCTTTGCTCCCAGTTCAATGAAGTAGATTTTAGTCAGTTTAAGCCTACTTTGGTAGCATACTTTACTTCTACTTTTATTAATTTCTTTCCATTCCCTTTTCTATTTACATTAATATTTTCTTGCATTACTGCTAATGTTTTGTCTGACAAACTGTTACTTTTCTTAGGATGTGGAAATCGAGAAGTTGTAGTCGGGTGTTAGTCTTGGTGAGTAGTGTTCAAAGTATCTCTTATGATTAAAACACTTAGTCCCCTTGATAAATTTGAATAAGACATTTAGAAGAGAAATTTCACCAGATGATGCCATCATTTCGTAGTTCCTTTACAACCGCTTTACAACTAACATGCTTAACAATAATAAAATAAAGTTCAGGACAATTACTCAGTTAAAAAAATAAAAACAAAAGTACATACTAATGACCAATCATATTTAAATAGGTCAAGCAGTCCGTTCGTGGTAAGCGAAGATTGAAGTCTATTGCCTTTTTTGTACACACAGTTTAGGCTGTATGTGATGAATCCAAAGTGCTTCCATCACCTTCAATAACCAGCCTTGAATTAGAGTTATGTGAAATGATTGTGAAACAGTCATTAATATTGATTTTGTGACCTGATATTAATAAGTGTTTTGCAATGGATGACGCTGGATTTCTATTCAGATTACTGGCATTGGGATTTTCAATATGATTTAGTAGCCATTTCGGAACATGTTTTTTTCGACGACATTGGAACATTCTATTGGCTCTACATATACCGGTGTCACCATACATGCAGGTTAGCTTGTAGATACAGTTTGAAGTAGAGTCCACAGAATTTCGTCCTTTAATCGTAGGTATAGGAATCGAAAATGTTCAGCATGTGAGAAAAAGAGATGCGGCGTAGAATGTGCGTTTGATGGCTGATCGAAGTCATTGAGTTAGCTGTCAACTGCATAATCTGGTCACTCTTGAATGGTAGGTTAATAAAGATAGCCTTCTTCGGTAAGGAAGCTGTCTTTTCGAGATGTGGTCTATCCTTACTGTGACAAGTGATGAAGTTCTCCGAATAACCATTAGCTAATAAAACTGAATGTATATGTCGAAGCTCATCCATCAATGTGTCACTCGTGCATATTTTTCGGGCCCTTGAGAACAAACATTTCACTAGGGAAAGTTTATACTGGATAGGAGCAAAACTGATGAAATGAACATATTGTCCACTCCATGTCTGTTTACGACAAATAGATCACTAAATCATTCCATCATCTCTCCTGGTCATTGTTATATCCAGGAAAACGAGTTTGTTATTCGATTCGCGTTCGGAAGTCACTCGGATATTTGGATGAATATGATTAAATAGAGTAATAAAGTTTTCAATAGATTTACTATTATCACCAATAATGAGTGTATCATCTACATAACGTTTATATCGAATAATTTTTGCAAGCACACTTTCCATGTGTCTCTCCAATTTCGACATGAATATATCTGCTAACAGGGGTCCAAGGGGGCTCCCCCATCATAACACCATCGATTTATTTGTATGCCTTTTCTTGGAAGGTGAATCTAATATTTTCTGTACACATTAAGTTGATGTCTCTGATGTAAGTGACAGGAACAGGTAAGTTTATCCCATTGGTTGTGATGTAATCGCAAATGAAATCAACAGTTTTGTGAAGAGGAACATTGGTGAATAAAGATTCTATGTCGATTGAGCACATGACCTTTTCCTTAATGTTCAAGGTGTCTAGCATATCTGTCAGATCAAATGAACTTTTAACAGAATGATTTGATAATGAGTCTCTTACAGGCGTAAGGACCTCTGTAATCCATTTTGCGATTTTATGATATGGAGAATTCGACATGTCTACGATGGGTCTCAGTGGGTTCCCAGTTTTTGGATCTCTGGAAGGCCATAAAGCCGGGGAGTATGTGACCCAATTGCTTTAATTTGTTAATAAAGTTTTACATTTATGAAACCATTCATCAGTAAAATCTGAAGGTGACATCTGATCTGCTTTTCCACAAGCAGCATCCATTGCAAAACACTTATTAATGTCAGGTCACAAAATCAATCAATATTAGTGACTGTTTCACAATTATTTCACATAACTCTAATTCAAGGTTGTTGAACGTGGTGGAAGCACTTTGAATTATTCACATACAGCCTTAACTGTGTGTAGAAAACAGAACAATAGACTTCAATCTTCACCTACCATGGACTGCTTGACCTATCTAAATATGATTGGTCATAAGTATGTACTTTTGTTTTTTATTTAACTAAGTAATTGTCATGATCTTTATTTTATTATTGTTAAGCATGATAGTTGCAAAGCGGTAGTAAAGAAACTATGAAATGAAGATATCATCACGCGAAATTAGTCTTCTAAATGCCTCATTCAAATTTTTCAATCGGACTAATTTTTTTATTTACGATTGAAAATTAATGGTCAAAAAGAAAAATTTCGTCGCTGTTTACGCCTTATTCTTATGATACAGTGAGACACAATATTAATTTTTTTTCTAATGTTCTTAAATATCCACAAATAAGTGAATTTTATAAATATTTCCCCAATCAATAACATTGAAACATGAAACATCTTACATTCAAAACAAGTGGCATCCATGGTAACATTTGATTGGATTAAATGTAAATAATCAACGAAGGCGTATACATTTTGTTAGGCGTGAATTCATTGGTTGTCTCATGACCTTGACAATGTCCTTCATTGAATATTTATTATTCTTATCTGGAATGCATATTCTCATCATAAAAATATTCTCATAACATGTGTGAGAACTGTAACTCATCATGAGTTTGTGAAATGATACATAAAATAAATAAATCAGGTGATTTGAAGTATTTTATTTTTTTTTGGTTTTACTTTTTGTGTAGTTAAAAGTTTGTGGAGAACGGAAAGGTATCAATTAGTCTAGAAAACTGGGTCGATAATTTTCACAGCTGAATAATCATTCTACTCAATTATGAAATCTGAGTAAAATGGTAGTATAACTCCATTATAGATAGATTTTATTTTGATAAATCACACAGTGCCCATTGAGAAAATTATTTTATGAATTCAGGGGAAGTATATAGACAAAGAGAGGGTGTAGCGATGGGGTGGATGATCACCAATATCCTCTATCGCAGCAGATATCTTTATGGAGAGCTGGGAGAATATTGCTCTTAATACGTTTAATCCTACTCCAAAAATATAATGGAGGTGTGTGGATGACACTTTCACACACAGTGTTGAAAACAGAAGATCTCTCTCTCTAGCTTCTTGACATACACAAACTCACTAGTGAAGGGAATGAAATTCAAATTTTCAATTGGAAAATGAACAAGGAGGATTAGTTACGGTGTTAGATTGTAAAATACAACGAATAGAAGAAGGTAAACTGCACACTAGAGTTTATAAAAAAACCAACGAATTCTGCTAATTGATATTTAGACTTTAATTCATCTCATCCGTTGTCTGTCTGTAAAGGCTGGTTTAGTTAAGTGTCTGACAAACCGAGCAGTTGCACTAAGTAGTACAGCAAAAATCCTAAACGATGAAATGAAACAGATAGAAGAAGCATTGGTGTTAAATAACTATCCTATAAAATTCATTAGGAAGATCAGAATAGGTCAGAAGGAAATTAAAAATAATAATGAAACTAGTAATGATAACATAAATAAGAGAGAATATAAGTCATCTACTGTTATACCATATAAAGAGGGGACATCTGAGACCCTCTCTACGTAAGATTCTGAATAAAGGAGGAATTTGAGTGGCATTTAAACCTACAAACTCACTCAGGTAGGACAAGCTCTGCAGGTTAAACGACCCTGTGGGTTGACCCAACTAGACAAAATAATGTAATTTACAAAATTCCTTGTAATGACTGTCAGTTAGGTCAACTACATAGGTCAAACTAGTAGGTCGGAGGTAGTCAGTTTGTCGGAATATATAATTCAGCTAAGGTTGAAATGGTTGACACCACTAGCGAAGATAAGTAATTTAGAAAAAAGCTCAGCAAATTCACTGGATGCATTAACACACAGCCACACAATAGGGTGGTAGAAGGTTAAGATTCTAAGAATTATTCTATGTAGATGGAGAGAGAGATTGATTATAGAATCCTGGTTCATTGAGTCTACACCCAACACAACACATGCAACAGAAATGACTCAATGCAAATACCAGAGATATGCATGGAAGATTTTATTACCACCAGTCAGTAAAATCAGAGGAGGATAATAAATAATCTTAAAATTCTATTTCGATTCATCATAACATTCTAACAAGTTACTTATTTTGGCGATAAAAACATCTTATGGTGAGTTACTTAGAATGGTTGCCACATTGTAATCATGACTGATAGAATTCAGTCTGCACCAAAGAGAGGACTAGAGACGTCACAATAGTTACTAGTGTCCAGTCAGAGTACTCACTACATTCCTACAGGAGGTCAATCACGAGGCCGAATAGCTGGCTCAGTGGTAACGTCTTTGATGGCAGGTGGCGCTGGGTGACGTGGGTTCGAATCTCGGAAGGGATATTATTTTCCTTCAAGGTTGCAGATACGCCTTGCTGACCGGTGAGTGCCAACTAGCACGAAACCTAGGTCAAGCAAGGCTTCCTATGGCCGATTACCTCCAACTATCTAACATCATCAAACATCTTATTTCGTATCTGATTGTATTTGATCGATAACACCGATATTATCATTTCTGAATGTACGTTGTCGCATATTGATTTTTATTCAAATGTCTCATCATCAATTTCACTCATGTATATAAATGAAGCAGGAAATTTGTGTGAGTGACTTGATATGATTATGAGCAGTAATAATTTGTGCTGGAAACGTTGTTATCAGACAATATTACAGTATAACAGACACTGTGTGATTTATTAAAATAAAATCTTATCCATAATTAAGTTCTACTCTACCACAGTGCCCAAGTTTTATACTTATATCACTAAAATAGAAACAGTTGTGTTACTTCTCAGATTTTGAGTAGAACAAAAAGTACATCTCTATTCCGTCATGTTCTCCTCCATGTCACACTCAGACTCATGGCCAGCTCAAAGTTTTCTGTTTGGGTTCCATTCGGATGATGGCTTGGCACGTGATGTCACCCGCCGGTCTCCTGATAGTGTTGTTGATCCGTCTACATTTTCTCTAGTACATTTATTGACCAGTAGGTTGTCGGTTGGTTTGTTCACATAGTTTTCTGTTTCTATGCCTTTCTGGCTTCCCATCTGATCTACAGTATGGATCTAACGAAGGCAGTTGATGAATAAAAGTTTACAGTGACCTTCTGTAAATGACTTTGGTGATGCATTCACTAAGTTTCTGGATTGTGTAGATGCTCTGAGTGACCGGACATTAATGTTGGAAATCCAAATCTTGTTTTTTACGCCGAGTGCAGCAGATTTCTGATTAGTGATACATACATGAACTCCATGCATAAGGTTATTCTAGGTCAGATATGAAATTAGTTATATTATGTTTAGTTCCAATTGCAAGAAAGGTTATTTATTCAAACTGCTAAAGAAAGGAGAATTAAGTCAATGAAAGAACTGGCGCAGCATTATGCTCCTGTCCATCCGAAGCAAAATACTAAACCACATCATCCTGGAGAAAATCAAACAAGCCCTGGATGAAAATCTTCGACCGGAACAGGATGGATTCAGGAGGAACAAGCCATGCATCGATCAAATCGCAACACTATGGATCATCATTGAACAAAGCTTGGAATGGCAGTCACCTCTCTATCTCAACTTCATCGACTTTGAAAAGGCCTTCGATGGCGCAGCCTCGATCGAGAGGTGATTTGGCAACTACTTCGCTACAACGGGGTGCCGCCAACAATTATACATCTCCTCCAACAGTTGTATGACGATGCTGAATGCTAAGTGATCCACAACAGGAAACTCACGGAATCCTTCGAAGAAGTGAAGACGGAAGTAAGACAAGGCTGCCTACTATCTCCAATGATTTTCCTAATTGTGGTAGACTGGATAAAGCGATAGATAGTGGGCAGCGAGGAAACAGGCCTAAAATGGACACACACACAAAAAACTTGGAGGATCTGGACTTCGCCGATGATATTTGTCTGATTTCCCACAAACTGGAAGATATGCAAGCGAAAAGCAACAAGTTGGCAGAAGAAGCATCAAAGATAGGACTTCAGGTGAACATAGAGAAAACGGAGGTGATGAAGATTCCTGGGCAACACCACCAGCAGCAACAACAACAACAGAAAACAATCAACATAAATGGGTGGAATCTGAAATAAGCAAAATCCTTCACCTTCCAACCTGAGAAGCATCGTTCCAACTGCAGGTGGAACGGATGAGGGTATCAAAGCGAGGATCAGGCAAGCAAGGCAAGCTTTAACTTCTCTCAAGCCTGTGTGAAGGTAAACAGCAGTCAGCATGCAAAATATGATCCGGATTTTCAACTCCAATGTGAAGTCAGTGCTGCTGTACGGATCAGAGACTTGCACTGCGCGTCATAAAGAGCACCTCAAACAAACTACAGACCTTCATTAACAATTGTCTTCGCTCAATACTCAAGATCAGATGGCCAGCCAGAAAATATCAGCAACAGGGATCTCTGGGAGTGAACCAACACAGCAGGAACCACTTGTGTAACAAATATGCGGGAAGAAACGGGGGTGAATAGAACATACTCTGTGAAAACAAACCATTAAGTGACATCACACGACAGGACATCGCTCGAGTGGAACCCGAATGGGAAGCGGCTAGTTGGTCGTCCAAGGATGACATGGAGGACGTCTTGTGAAGAGGAGATGAAAGCATATGGGCAGACGTGTAGCCAGGTGGAAACGTTAGCAGAGAGCCAAAAGCAATGGAGACTTGCGGCTGAATCCCTATGTTCCTTTCGGAACTAAAGGAAACAATAATAATAATAAATAATAACGTGTGGTTGCAAGAGGTGAATAGCAGTCAAATAAATTCATCCAGTCCAAATATTGAAGCGCAAACTATTCTACATTAGTAGCCGATGCATGTCTGAAACTGTTGATCTCGGTTTCATCTGATTTATGTGAATAACTCATCACTATTATAACATTTCCTCTAACTACTGAATTACAGAAAGTAGAAAGCCTCACCTGATCACTTCAATCAAATGTAGTCCATTCTCACTTTCACATGAATTTTTTGTAAGAATAATTATGATAAGCATCTGCCATCTTATTAGCAAATTATTCTGTATATTGAGTGATTTAGTAATTAATGTGAGGGCTGAATGATTGATTGGTTGTTTGACTGCCTGCCTGACCGACTAAGTGATTCACTGATTGGTTGATTTAAAATGATGTGTTCAGCGTGATAACCACTTATCAAATTCAACCAATCAAATTTAACTAGTCTCATAAAACAAAACGTTTGACTAGAAACGTTTATGATAATTACCACAAAATATGTTTATTTTTTTATATGCACAAAGTATCATTCAATTAAAATGTATGACTAAGTTACAATTTATAAAATATTTTCTTTAAATAATAAATTAAGATTCATGTTTGATCATGGATAGGTGTCAGTCAAAAAATTATTGAAAATCAGGGAGTTCCAAACAGCTATTTCATAATAGTTTGGGACTCAGTGGCAGTACACACCAACTGCAACTCAAACTCAGGACATTACGATTACAAGGCGAGCACGTAGACCTACGAATTTTAGTAATTTTAGCCAGAATACCAGTCAGTGTCATAGGTGAGTATATGTCCTCATTGCCAAATCCCGTAGGGTACGTACTGTTGAAGAGTGCCGAACTGGGATGAAACAGTTTCCTAGTACTTCCTAGTGGTTCGCAATGGTTCCCTAACTGGTATAAATCCGTTTTCAAACTTAAAACAAATTAAATCCTTACAAATTAACTTTTGAAGATGAATGTTCCGGAGTGGGTAGGATAGCAACAGAATCCGGACCACGTTTATGGTTGGTTAGCACTCTACTATTGAAATACTGACTCAAGTAAATCTGCTTTAATTGGTTTTGCATAAAGTAAACCTTAGTCAGGTGAGCTTTGGATAAACTCCTCATGCGTCTAGTGGTTTTTGAAACTGAAGTAATTAGTGTTGAAATACAACGTCATATGAATAGTTAAAATCAATAGTTATAATAATAATAATAATAGTCACTTTATATCAAACAGTAATTTGCATACCAAAGTGAATAATAATAATAATTTACTTAATTCTAGAAACAGTACTAGTGGTACAGTGTGGAATTTTCAGCACATATCTACAAAATTCGCATCTAATTTTACCGAACATTTAATAGGAGTATTTCAAAAAAATAAATATAAAAACAACAGCAACAAAAGAAAACAAATTTGTAGCCTTGTACATAATGCAACAATCTATGCACTTTTACAAGTAAATAGATAAAGTTATAAAAATAAGTAATCTAAAGAGACAGAAGTTTGTGGAGGCTTCAGCAGATAGATTGTACAGTTTATGACACATTGTACATAACTTTTGTTTTATTTTTATTTATTTATTTTTATTTTGATTATAGCTTGATTCCACACCGCATTTTTGGTACAAGTAAGGAATTTTCAGTATGTGTGCGTCGGCAAGGGATCGAATCTCGGACTCTGTACACGTTCGGCAGGAGTCCTAACCGATGTGCCACCGACGACTTCATACTAAAGCAAACATAACGTTTGCGTATGGATGGAAAGATGGTATGCTGTCCGATAGAGGAACAGATACTTCCTTGAACTGTGAAGAGGATTTTTCCGAACAGGTTAGAAGAGTGATGTCGTTTCGTTGGAATTTCGCCATACTGTCGAGACTGACGTCGATAGGAGTTAGGAACCGGTTTATGTCACATCGAGAAAGGGAATCAGCTACCACATTTGCGTCATCTTGGTTGTAGTGAATGTCCGTTGAAAACTGAGAAATATAATCCAGCTACCTAGCCTCTCTTTGAGATTATCTATGTAAAGGCATAGTGAAAGCATATTAAAGTGGCTTGTGGTCGGTAGAGATGGTGAAATCATGACCTTTTAAGAAGCAACTTCTAGATGGATGGCCAACAATTCTTTACTAAACGTGTTATAACGAGTCTGAGCTGGTTCTTACACTCCAGAAAAGAAGGCAATTGGAGCAACTTCGTCGTAGTACTGCTTTCACTGCTATTTGTGAGTCATCTGTGCACAGAACAACAGATGACTTGGGTTGATGTGGGATAGCACAACATGACGACTTTGTACATGGTCTCTTTGGCCTTATTGAAAGCTTCTTTTGATTGTGCCGACCACTGGAGCATTTTGGAGTCGTTGTCAAGGAAATCATTTAAATGTTGAACAATTTAGGTACACGAAGGAATGGGATCCCGATAGGAATAAAAACCCACTCCCCAGAATGTCGAACTTTCTTCAATGAGACTGGCTCCGGGAAGTTTCTGCCTTCTCCTCCATAGAGTGGACACTGTCTGCTGTTATATGATTGTGTTGCGAGAGAGGCTTGGCAGCTGGAGTACATTTCCTTGATTTTCAACTGGCACTGTTCATGAATCTGCAAGTTACAGATTATAGACAGTTGTTTTATGAGCTCACTTCTGACATTTATCTCTTCACACAGGACCCGCGCTTACTATGCCACTGTTGAAATTTTATATTTAGTAGACGTTTGAGCACAAATCCTCCTGAAATTTACTATGGGTATACTCGAAGAGATACAATACGAAAGATGAGAATAAAGAGAATTTTCAGTATTCGATATGATAAGTTTAGCCAATTGCTCGCAAGAATTGAAATGCCTGTCAACAACAATGCCAGTTAGTTGGATCAAAGATATCCCACTAGCCCTAAATACAGTCTTCAAAGTCCAGAGTGGAACTGAAGTGGTCTAGACAAGTTCTGAATAACTTGACACTAGTGTTGTAAATCCGAATCTTGTTCTTTATGCTGAGTACAACAAATTTCCACACAGATTACAGATTAAGTCAGCTAAATTGAAACCTGACAACATCCGATATAAGTAGGTTAGCATATACTAGTAATCAGTGTGAGTAGCTGGAGACTACTCAGATCAACCTGTAGTGTTTAAAAACCACACTGAAATCATCTACACACCAGAAGGCCACTTCTCTCGTTTCATACCAACTTCGTCATTCGTGAACACTTTCCGAATGATCATGAACTGACCTCAGTTACAGAAACACCACTAAAAACGTCCATGATATACTGGTCAGCTATTTCGTCCTAGTCTCAGACTCCTAATCAGTATGCACCAACCATCCCAAGGACTTCACTGTAAAAGGTGAACTTGGACATTGAAAAGTCGCTGGAACGGAATCCAGTGGCCTAGCTATTTCAAATTCTGCCAGTTCACAATAAAGAGTGGCAGGCAATGTCATCACAGGGAAGCTTAAGCTCCTCTTGCAATCTGAGGTTCCTGGGTTCGACTACTTCTGGTGTCGTATATGCGAACTAGCTAAGAATCCTAAAACAGGATGAACCATCTGCCAGTACTCTCTGGAGGCTTTCAACTGCTCCCTAACTTAAGTACATTCAAAGACATTTTTAAAATCAACCGAATCCTTGCTAATCAACACTTAATAACCCTTTTAGGCTTAGATCAGTGTGGTGATTCACCACCTCGAAGTCGATGTTTTCATTGAACAAATCTGATCGAATAAAACAATATTCTTCCTCATCATCATAATATTGTCTAAAATTCCTTAAACGAGGATATGAGTGTAATTCAAACAACAGTTTCTTTCATGGTGTGCAATCGTCATTGAAACAAAGTGAACATGCTAAACACCCTAATAACTCAAGAAATTCACGCATTCCATTTCTCACATGGCTCCACTGGTTTTTATCAATTTTCACAATGTAACATCTGTGATAGTGTAGCGTGATGAAGGTTGATAGGAAGCGGCTACAAAGTGAATGACTGCAGAGGTAGATGAGAGTGTTTATTCCTTAAATTTGGATTTAGTGTACGTTGTGGTCACGAAATAACATCATTGGACAACTTATTCAACCATTGGTCCAATCGCAAAAACCAATCACTACAATTTATTGTCCTCTGAGTTTATTTACTATCATCATTCCCCCCCCTGTGTTCCACATCTACGTTTTGTTCTGTTTTCTGCTGTCATCTTTAGCTGACCCTACAGCCGTCCATTGTATCCAATTTCGCTTTCGTATTATATCTTACACCTCACTCTAAAACGCCCACCAAACTCCTTGTTTCCCATGCGGGTTCCAATTGAGATTGTATCTGGAGCGCGATGTCATTTGACGGTCCTCTCGCCTTGTGCATAATCTATCTCTATTTTCTGATAAATATTTGTTGAGCAGTAGGTTCTTGATTACTTCATTCCCAGAGTTTTCTGTTGCTAATTCTTTCTAGCTGGCCATTCGGTTTTCTGTATGGAGACAGCAGAGGCTGCTGTTGGTAAAATTTGGTAGTTAGCCATTAGAAATCCTCTTTGTGACTGACTGGGCAAGTTTCTGACCCAAATAGAAGAAGTAACTGACTTGACATTGGTATCGAATGGCCGAATGTTGTTGTTTATGCTGCGGAGTGCAGAGGATTTTCACACCGATTTCACAATGATGCGGGTGTACCTTGCCTTTCTGATTTTGGTTTCAACATCCTCATCCCTGCTGTCGCTATTAATGAAACGATGTTAATTAGATAAGTGAAGGAGCTGATATGGTTCACATTTCTCCCGTTGATAGTGATTGCTGGTTGTTGCTTCTGATTGGTTCATCATCTTCATCACCTCCGCATTCGCTATGTTCATTCTGAAGTCCTGTTTACCATCCCTTCCTGTTCTGACAGCTTATTAGTTCTCGGTTGTAGGTGTTTCAGTTTATAGGACGTTAGACATCAATTGTTAGCGAAGTCCGCATTTCATGGAGTTTCCTTGCCAGTTCAACATATTCTTGTCTTCTCTCTCCTCACACACAGTCTGATAGTGAAAGCATTCACTCCAAATACCTCGCTGAGATTTCCTTTGTAAGTCACTTGATATATGGAATTTTCATATAGCGATTGAATGAAATTGGTGAAGGCACTGCAATCCATAGTATTGGAGTAGTCGTCAATTTGCATCATTGTCAACTCTGTCGGAGACGTTTTCAAAGTTATTATTATTAATGTTTCCTTTAATTCCTAGAGGAACATAGGGCTTCAGCCGTCCGTCTCCATTGCGTTCGGTTCTCTGCTAGAGTCTTCACCTGGCTCCACGTCTGCCCACACGTTTTCATCTCCTCTTCACATGACCTCCTCCAGGTCACCCTTGCACTGATGACCAACTCGCCGCTTCCCTTTCGGGTTCCACTCGAGCAATGGCTTGTCTAGTGATGTCACTTGATGGTTAGTTTTCTCAGAGTATGGCCAACCAATCCATCTCCATTTTTCCCTGCCTATTTGTTTCACAATCGGTTCCTGGTTGGTTCGCTCCCAGAGATCCCTGTTGCTGATCCCTTCTGGCTGGCCATCTGATCTTGAGTATTGAGCGAAGACAACTGTTAATGAAGGTTTGTAGTTTGTTTGAGATGCTCTTCATGACGCGCTGGCCAAGTCTCTGATCCGTATAGTAAGTGGCACTGACTTCACATTGGAGTTGAAAATCCGGATCTTATTTTTGATGCTGTGTAGTGCTGTTGATCTCCTCCATACAGACTTGAGAGTAGTTAAAGCTTGTCTTTTATGCTGACTGTTGTCTGTTGCTGTTGTTGCTGTTGGTGGTGTTGCCCAGGAATCTTCATCACTTCTGTTTTCTCTATGTTCACCTGAAGTCCTATCTTTGATGCTTCTTCTGCCAACTTGTCGCTTTTCGCTTGCATATCTTCCAGTTTGTGGGAAATCAGACATATATCATCGGAGAAGTCCTGATCTTCCAAGTTTTTTGTCTGGGTCCATTTTATGCCTGTTTCCTCATCGCCCGCTGTTTGTCGCATTATCCAGTCTACTGCAATCAGGGAAATCATTGGCGATAGTAGGCAGCCTTGTCTTACTCCTGTCCTCACTTTGAAGGATTCCGTAAGTTTCCCGTTGAGGATTACTTGGCATGCAGCATTGTCGTACAGCTGTTGGATGAGATGTATAATTGTCCGTGGCACACCGTAGTAGCGAAGTAGTTTCCAAATCACCTCTCGATCGACGCTGTCGAAGGCCTTTTCAAAGTCGATGAAGTTGAGATAGAGAGGTGACTGCTATTCCAAGGTTTGTTCAATGATGATCCGTTATGTGGCGATCTGATCAATATGTGACTTGTTTCTCCTGAATCCAGCCTGTTCCGGTTGAAGTTTTTCATTCAGGGCATGTTTGATTCTCTCGAGGATGATGCAGCTTAGTATTTTGCTTGGGATGAACAGGAGCATAATGCCCCGCCAGTTCTTGCACTGACTTAAGTCTCCTTTCTCTGGTAGTTTGAATAAGTATCCTTTCTTCTAATCTTCAGGTACTTTGCCTTCTTTCCATACCTTCTCCAGGAGTGGCGTCATCAAGTCCGCTGTTGTCTATGGGTTCATTTTCAACGCTTCTGCTGGGAGTTTATCTGGTCCTGCTGCTTTTCCAGCTTTTAGCATCTTGATTGCCTTCAGGACTTCTGATTTCGTCGGGGGGTTGGTGTTCACTGTTAGCTCTGTCTCCATTGTTGCTTTTGTTGGGCGCATTGTAGGTGGTGTTCGATTTAGGAGTCTTTTGAAGTGTTCAGCGCAGTGTTTCCTTTGCTCCACTTCTTTGATGAGTGACTTTCCGTTGTCATCTTTCACCGGCTTGTGCCGGGAGCGTGATGTCATTTGATGGTCCTCTTACCATGTGCATAATCCATCTCCATTTTCTGCTAAATATTTGTTGAGCGATGGATTCTTGATTGCTTCATTCTCAGAGTTTCCTGCTGCTAATTCTTTCTAGCTGGCCATCCGGTCTTCTGTATGGAGACAGAAGAGGCTGCTGTTGATAAAATTCGGTAGCTAGCCGTTTCGTATTTTTTTCGTGGCACACTAGCCAAGTCTTTGACCCAAAGAGAAGAAGTAATCTACTTAACATCGATGTTGGAAATCCGAATGTTGTTGTTTATGCTGTGGAGTGCAGAGGATTTTCTCACCGATTTTACGGTGATGTGGGTCCACCTTGGCCTTCCGATTTCGGTTTCGACATCCTCATCCATGCTGTCGCTGTAGTTGAAGTGCTGCTGCCAAGATAAGTGAAGGAAGTGACTTGGTGCTTAGTTCTCCCGTTGATGGTGACTGGTGATTGTTATTGTTGATTGGCTGGTCATCTTCAGTGCCGAAGTCTTTTCTATGTTCACCTGAAGTCCTGCCTTCCTGTTCTGAAAACCTATTAGTTCTCGGCTGCAGACGTTTAAGTTCATGGGACATTATATATAAATTGTTGATGAAGTCCAGATTTTATGGAGTTTTCTTGTCTGTTCAACATATTCCTGACTTCCCTTTCCTCAAGCAGTTTAATGCATAATCCAGTATACCACAGTCAGTAATACCATTGGTGATAGTACTCACTCCAAATACCTCGCTGAGAATTCCTTTGTGAATCACCTGATATGTGGAATTTTTCATATAGTTGTTGAATGAAGTTTGTGAAGATTTGGGGCACTGCACTCCATACTATTTCAGTAATCTTCAAATTACATCATGATCAACTCTGTTGGAGGGTTTTTCAAAGTTAATGAAATTGAGGTGGAGATTTGACTGCCATTCCACGCTCTGTTCGATAGTGATGTGCAGAGTCGCAATTTGATCGGGACTCGATTTGCTTCTCTTGAATCCAGCTTGTTCCTGGCAACTGGAATTCTACATTCAGTGCATCTTTCAGTCTCTCTTCAGATTGACGTGACTTAGTATTTCCCTTGTTGTGAACAATATCATTATTCCACACCGGTTTCGGCAGAGGCCTATATTGTCCTTCTTTAGACGTTTGACAAAGTAAAATGTCTTTCATTCAGGAAGTACCTTTCCTTTCTTCCAAACATTTTGCAACAGTGGTCTAGCTGTACTTTCAAGTGGCTAAGAAAGTATGGAATGTGATGTGTGTTTCCTGGTAATAAAGGTTCCTTGACAAGTCTCTCATTTTCTCCCGTTACAACAGTGGATAGTAGCTTTAATTGTGCCGAAGAAGATGCTATACATGAATATGGCGTTAGAAGTCGATCTTCAAGCCAAAACTGTAAAGAGAAGAATATCTAATGCCCTGAAAAGAACATTCCTAGCTGCTGCTACATTACGATTGGTATTCTCAAGCCGCCTACTGTTCTTCAACAACTCCAAAGATAAAGTATCGCATTTGACCACTTCTATGTGTATCGACCAATTTACTTGTGAAGCGAGCGAGATACATGGTCGTTCGATGCTTGTTTCACCCAAAAGAGTCAGAGAACATTATCCCACTTGGCTACGAAAAAGTAACAGTGGATCAATAAAGAGTGCTATAATTGGACACATAGAGTCAACACTGGTCACTCAATATGCACGAAGTCTCGCGAAAACGGTAGGCCTCCATATACTTTGCATTGCCGAGGTCTTGGCTATTCAGATAGAAAACCCTGATTTATGCACACAGAAGAAACTTCTCCACATCCTCCTTCTAACCTTGGGGTATATTTCCAAGTTCTACGACTTTTTTAATAAGGTTTTGTTTACTTTTTCTGTTTTTTTTTGAGTTTTTTTATGGCATCTTAGTAACGTTCTCTTCTGAGCCAACGCTTTATTTACTCTTTCCACCTACTGCATAGTTCATCTTTTGGAAACGTGTCTCCATTATCTTCTTATTTCATATTACGCAACTCTTGTTAATACTTACCAATCTTCACAAACCACACCCTAGTTACAATTTTGATTATTTGTCACATTTTAGAAACATTTTGATGACATAAATAGTAACCCTAACCAATTTTTATTTCATTTTTGTTTAATCAATCCTAATGTACACGTCCTCACAAAATAATTATATACGAATGTGATTGTACAGCTAAGTGAATGAATTCACCGCGGAAAATAGACTCTTTCGTTGAACTTTGTTGTTCTTATATATATACTCAAATCTTCATCAAATTACAATTCGCTTGATTACGTCATCAGTGAAATGAAAAAAGGCGTAATTTTACTCTTTCAAAAAACAGAAAATGACACACTTAACTAACCGTTTTTACATCACGAGTGATTATTGAAGTCACGTTTAATCAATTCATCCATCTGTAATCATAACAATATTCCAATTATATGCCTGACATTACTTCATCTAAATTTCACTATATTTCACAATACTTATTTTAAATCTGTATGAGAATTTTGCGGAAAACACGTTTTTACAAAATGTTTTTTTCTAATAAAACAAATGAATTCAGATAAATTCACATTCTGAAAATTAAAATTAATTTAATTTCTTTGTGAATTGATTATTTGGAAAGCCTGAGTAATCTCCACTATATGATCCTTGTAAATCCGGTATGAAGCTGTTACAGAGTTTGGAGAACAAGGCACCTGAATCTTCCGATTTCCTCCGAACCCAAAATCGTTTTGTGTATAATTTTTCGATTGTAATACTCAGTGAAGTGGATCTACAGGTTTTATCGCTTGGCCCTAAATTTTGTGATATCAATGTTAAAATTGACAAAATGGATGCAAAAATTCAGTTCTAAAGTCTCTACAATCAAACGGAAGGCCTAACACCCTCATCAACTGAAGATGTTGAAAGACTTAAATCAACACTGGTCGATTGTTGCTATTATTACATGAACAGCAAACGCAATTCGGATAGTATTTTGACCAAAAAGCATAGAGAAGCTCTGGATGTTCTCCGTAAAAATGATAACATAATAATAACAAAACCGGATAAGGGCTCAGGAGTGGTTATCATGAACAAAGCGGATTACTTTGAGAAGATGAATATTATTCTTAATGATAATCTAAAATTCCAAAAATTCTCATTATCGCTGGATCCGATTGAAAAGATAGAGAAACAGTTAGCGGAAACATTGAGAAGACTGAAACAACAAGGCTTTATCTCATAGAGTCAGTATACATCACTTAAGCCCAATGGAACGTTCACATCAAGACTATATGGCTCACCTAAAGTGCACAAAAACTGTATACCACTTTGACCAGTATTTGATATGTTAAACTCACCACGCCATCCCGTAGCCAAATGGTTAGTCGAACTCTTACAGCCTCCTCATTCCAATACTTTTGGATTTGTTGAAAGGATAAAAAATTTAAATATTGAAAATAAATTCATGATACCATTCGACGTATCTTCTTTATTCACCAATTTGTACCACTTATGGAAACAGTAGACTTTGTATACGAAGAACTTAGAAGATGAAACATCGGTGTTGGCATTTTTACCACCTTTATAAAGGAGCTTATCTTGAAATGTACAATGAATGTTCACTTTTCGTTTAATAAGGAACTGTATAGACAAATCGATAAGATGACAATGGGGTCACGACTAAAACCCATTCTAGCCAACATTTTCCTTGCGAAATTAGAGAATGGGCCTTTGAAAGATGTTACTGATAAAACTGAATTCTATTTTCGGTACATGGATGATACATTTTTGATTATGAAAAATGAGAAGGAAGCAAAGAACATCCTGGATAAATTCATTGAGTTTCATCCTGCAATAAATTTTACTATTGAGAATGAAAAAGACTCTAGTAACTCATTTCTAGACGTCCTTATGACGAGAAAAGAGTATTACGCAATAAGAAGAAGTGTATATAGAAAACCCACATGAACAGGTCAGTATATTCATTTTTTCAGCTTCGTGCACTTGAAAAACAAACGCAATCTGACAAAGTGCTTGGTTCACAGAGCAACAGTTTCAAAAAAGGCCTTATTTTTACAAATGCAGTTCCTTGGAGACAACATCTGCGAGATACTAACACAACGTCTTAGAAATGCGGTAAAAAGAGGACTCCTTGCTGCCAAATTACTCTGTGTCTTCAACACCACTCTTCTTTTGCGTTCAGGAGTAAAAGGCAAACTGTCTTATTTCGCCTCTTCCATGTGTATCTACCAAGTGAACTGCTCCTGTGAAGCCAGTTACATGGGCCGTACAATTAGGTGTGTTTCTCGTCAAATTTCTGAGCATTACCCTGCCTGGTTAAGCAAAGGACAAACAAAATCTATTCGCAGCGCTATTCTATCCCATCTTGTGGATACAGAACACAAGATTGACGTTAACCATGCTCTCAGAGTAATTTATCGCATACCTAGGAATCTCAAATTTACCTTGAGAGTTCGACTACTAAATATTGCTGAGGCTGTTGGGATCCATATTAATTAAGAAGCCTAATTTGTGCGTTCAAAAGAAGCTAGTTCAGACATTATCCTTACCTTGGCCATCTAGGTTTGAGTGATCCTCAATTCTTGTGGAATGTTTCTAATTTTAGTTGATATTCTATTTGCTATTATATCTTTATTATTATTATTATGATTTAAGCATCTTTAATGAATTGTAATTCCACTGTAATCTCACTTTACAAATCGATATTATTTAAAAAGCACACTAATATTCCTATTGACTACTAATCTAGAATATTCTTTGTATATAAACATATATCTAATTTTAGAGCCAGAAGAGGAAATTATCGAAAAGGATATTCTTTGCTCAATCATTTTGTGTTTTATAGATGTCTGAATGAATATTTTTGCTACATTATTGTTATTACTATTATTCCCTTTGGTTCCGAGTGGAACATACAGCTTCAACAACACATCTCCACTTTGTTCTATTCTCTGCCGTCCTCTCTAGCTAGGCACACGATTGCCCATAATCTCTCATCTCCTCCTCCTCACACAATCTTCTCCATATCATCCTCACTCGCACCAACCACCACCATTCGTCGTTTCCCACTGAGATTCCACTCGAACTATGGTGTGCATTGTGCGCAGTATCATTAGACGACCCTCTCAACATATGCCCTATCCATCTCCACCTTCACATACATATTTGCTGAGCAATCGGCTCTTCTTCTTCGCCGTCTGTCAGAGTTCCTTGTTGCTAATTCTCTCTGGCCGGCCGGCTGGCCACTTGATCTTCAGTATGGAGCCAGAGAGCGAAGGCGGAAGCTGTTGATAAAAGTCTGTAACTGGCTGTTGGAAATGCTTTTCGTGACACACACGCAGCGTAAGTCTCTGTTCCGTAAAGAATAACTGACTGACTTCACATTTGTGTTGAACAGAATCGGAATCTCATTCATTATACTGACTGAGTGACAGCCAAGTATTTCCAAAAGGGTTTCAGGTTGATGAATGCATATCTCGCCTTTCCACTTCTGGCCGGTTGACTTTGACATCTGCATCCGTTCCACCTGTAGTTGAATCGATGCTTCTTGGCTGGATAAGTGAAGTGGATAACCTCTTTTAAATCTCTCTCGTTGATGGTACTTTGTGCTGGTTTTTGTTGCTGTTGCTGTTCGCCTGGAGTCCCGTCTTCTCTGACTGCTTCTTCAGACAGTTTGCTGATTTCCTTCTGTAAGTCTTCATCTTTGTGTGACATTAAACACTAATTATTCATTCGCGAAATGCAGATCTTCTAGAGTCTTCTTATTGGTGGCCAAACGCAGACCTGTCTTCTCACTCCCTGTGCACAGTCTGACGCATTATCCAGTCCACCACAATCAGGAATATCAGAAAATGAGAAACTCTCAGTTATCTGAAAGAAGCCCATCGAGAATAGATTTATTTGAAAGTCCATATTAAAATGTGGGAGTATAAAACACCTAGATCGAAACCGGAAACAGTTGGAAAGAAGTCAGTTTTCGTCTGTCTAGCGTATAAACAGGGAGAAGTATCCACAAGAGCCGTAAAACAGCCAATAGATCCTAGATTTAATCATGAACTGAAATCGGTTAGAGGAACATTGAAAACCAGCTAGGTGTACTGGACAGTGAATTAGTTCTGGTCTGGGACGCTTCAGAAATGAGCACACTTCACCATGGTCAGAACCCAGGATCTTTCGATTACATAGAGAGCTCATAAACCATTAAGCCACTGGAACCTAATCCAGTGGTCCGTGTATTTCAACTTCAGCCAATTCACGATATTCCCCGACCACTAGCGAATGTCATCGGCGAATACGGCCGGTTACTAGTGGGCATCAGATTTATATTCATGTGCTGGTTTGTAGAAATTTGATTGGTTCCAGGATTTCAACATGAACTGACATCGGTTATAGGACCATTGGAAAACCCGGGAGTACTGGCTAGATATTCCGTCCTGGTTTGAGATTCCTAATCAGTACTCACCCACTGAGGTACATTGAAGAGTACATTTCCACTTCCTGGTTAGCACAGGTTCTAAAAGATGTCTTTCTGGCTCGGGTTGGATAAGGACTACAGTAGGATGTATTCAACCAGTTGGAATGAATTATCACGATGTTACTGACATATTTAACATTATAACTGATGACTGTTTGAGAATAATAATAATTTTAGTAATAATAATAATTTGCTTTATTCCAAAACAGTACTTGTGATACAGAATGGAATTCTCAGCATTTTCACTACAGTATTGCATCCAGTTAGTACATTATCAATAAACAGAATTCTACATAGATTAAGGAAACCAACAGTTCATTATTACAACAATACATTGGCATGTCAGTAGCAAAGGTAAAGCTGAAACAGTGTTTGAAGGTGTTAGAAAAGTAGGAGCTGTCATATTTACTGGCGTAAGCGAGAGAGAGAAACAAAGCAGCACATAACGGAAAAAGAAGAGAGAGAAAAGGAAAAGAAAGAAAGAAAATATTGTACCTATAAATGATATGAGTTGGAAAGACGAGGTCCAGTTGTACTACTGACTATTTAATGAATTATAGGTGTCACGCCTAATGCTTTCTTTATCGCACAGAACACGGGCTAAGTAGGGTATGGTTGAGTTTTTGTACTTGCTGGTGCGAGCATATAGTTTTCTATATAGGCTTCTGGTTTTGCCTGATGAGATGCAAGGGGAGAGTTGTGAGTGAAGAGGGTGGTTTGAGTTAGATAAAATGGATTTGGCCCATTTTTCACATGAATCCAAGTGTCTGTCAGCCAGAATATTAACAAGCTGGTTAAGTGGCACGTTGCTTACTCTGCTGACGACATTTAACATCCTGCGTAATATGTTATAGTCTTTCTTCAGCAGCCCGGGAAACACTTAGGGGAAACAATAGAGAATAATAGGCAGGATGCGA
Organism: Trichobilharzia szidati; assembly: GCA_944472155.2. Taxonomy (NCBI): domain Eukaryota; kingdom Metazoa; phylum Platyhelminthes; class Trematoda; order Strigeidida; family Schistosomatidae; genus Trichobilharzia; species Trichobilharzia szidati. The sequence continues at coordinate 140,209,508 of OX235273.1, forward strand.
GAATTAACGAATTGTAGGAGTAAGGATTGGGTTGTACCAGAATGTTTTATCTCCTTGATGTAGAAGGTAAGATGGAATAATTTCTTAGAAATCGCTAAGATATGAGACGACCAGGAGGGATCAGCGGATAGAATGACGCCTAGGTATTTAATTTCCGATTTGGAATAAACGAGTCACTGAGGAAATATAATAACATCCATCCTTCTTCCATCCTCACTAATGAAGAGAATCGTTATGACATACTGCATTTTCTCGATGTTTTAGAATTTCAATGAGGAGTGTGTTTAGGGAAACACACATTCCCTTGGCAGTACACGGACTGTCTTATTCATGTGCCCGTTAGATATCAAAGAAAGAAATATTCTTGAATATCTTTCTATCACAGCGAGAATTATCACATGTAAAATTAATTACGATATACTGAGGAGGATCAAATTCCTGGGCAGTTACATAAAGAAATGACAAAACAAATTATATACAAATGTGGAAATACTGAAGATACATTCCAAACTAGCATTTATTAGGTTGCATTTTATCGAGTGAAATTTCCTTACAGAGACTGAGAAAACATCCCGGTGTAGTCAAAGTTTGAATGTGACTTAAACTGAAGATTGACTAGTAAGTTATGTCTAATTCATGCATAATAATCAGTATATTCGACCTCAAACTAAGTGCCTAGAAGTCGTTTCTACAGCCACCACAACTTCTTTGTATGGTGAAGACACTAACTAACTAGCTAACTAACTAACTAACTAACTAACTAACTAACTAACTAACTAACTAACTAACTAACTAACTAACTAACTAACTAACTAACTAACTAACTAACTAACTAACTAACTAACTAACTAACTAACTAACTAACTAACTAACTAACTAACTAACTAACTAACTAATTAGCTAACTGACTAACCAACTAACTAACTAACTAACTGACTAACTAACTAACTAACTAACTAACTAACTAACCAACTAAATAACTAACTAACTATCTACTTTCATACTCATACAGAATTTCTCCGATTTCCTTCGTACCACTTTTGCTCAGTCTACTCCCTAATTCTTTCACCGCTCCCCTATATTTCAGTTCATCGGCTTTCAATGACGATATGTTTTTATGTAATCTTATCATTGGTTTCGCATTCCTTTGTCTCCGCTATCTCTAGTTGATCATTTGTTTGTGTGACCTCGGCATTCTTACTATTCTTATCAAAACAAACATTCTCATCATTCATCCTTGTTACTAATAGAATTATTACTACTGTTATTGCCATCATCATAAATGTCATTATATTGTAAATGATTGAATGCACAGTTTGTAGCGATTGTAACAAGTAATTAACAAGTCACCATGATTAATGTTGATTTAATATTTACTTGTAGAGTGATACATTTTAGAGTAAAGTCTGATATCCTGCTGAGAGCAATCAATGTACACTAATTGATTTCATTTTGAAGTATTGGGAAGCAACAGTGAATTAGCATTTGGTTTCTAAAGAGCGTCATCAAATGTTACAAACATTCCTAAACTTCATTCTGCAACAGTAGGATGATGCTAGATGCAAAACAGTTAACAACGGAAAGCTTAAGGAAGTATCTTAACTGAAGGCGGGAGGAGGACTAGACTATGTAGCATCACCGATGATCCTGAATGTGGTGAACCGGATCATCTGCCATACATACTTTAGGTAGTAAGAAGACACGTGTGCATCAGACAGACAGAAAGATCCCAGGACATTTGAATTTCGTAGATTATTTACAATCAGAAACCAGCAAGTTGACAGAAGACTCAGTGTAGTCTAGAATTCAAGCAACCATTTGCTCGTACGCCACCAATCAGCAATAATCATCAGCACCAGAAATCCAAAGGAAATCATTTCATTCATTTGTTTGACCTGGGCAGTATTCCTTCGACTAGACACTGGCAAGGTGCTGAGCATTCATTTATTCAGCAGTAATTCAGTGAGCTTCTGAAGTAGGTAGCCTTCAAATTGAGTAAATTTCTCAGGGATAACGAGGGATAGTATGGCAAAATTTTATCTTCAGTTTTCCATCATGGCTTTAGCAAATACTTTCACAGTCTGATACCTCCGCTAATGGAACTACTACAATTTAACGAGCCTCAGGTTCTCCTGATGCATGTGAGAACATAACTGGAACGGTTGGATGAAGGCAGCTGACTAAATACATCTCCGTGTTCCCTGCTCAAACTTGAGTTTCTCGGAGGTAGAAAAGTGACTATGTGAGACATCCGTTTCGGGTTGTCGATTCTACTTCTCTTGACATGACAGTCACGTCGCCTCAAACTTTGAGCATCACTGTCAATCCTCAGCCACTAGCGAATCCTTTTGGGAGGTTCCATGGTGACTCTTCTGAACTTCTTTTCTGTTGAAGTTAAATTTATTCTCATGCTTGTCAAGTCTTTCGAAAACAACTTTCACACATATCGTATGGTCAGTCTCTTGTGAGCTGGTAGTGAGTGGGTCTTCAGTGTACGCATATGCGGAAGCCGGACCACTGTGGAGTTGTTTGATTAGTGTGTGTGAGAAATGTACAATCAGTTTTCAGTCCAAAATGTTATCAGACGTGTCTGTATAACTAGAAACAAGTCGTAGTGGCCCTCTCAGAAAAATCATCTGATTAATTCGAATATGTTGATAAGCGGTTATGAAGAAAGATTTCGACGGAAAGGTGTAGTGGGTGTGTGAGTTTACGACCTCTCAGTCAGGAATTGGTGTTTGTTTCGTTGATCCAGCCTCACTGTTGGCTGCATATTCGGATATCCTAAGAAGACTTCTTTGAAACAGTCTCGAGCAGTGAAAATTATTAGCTTATGAATGTTCGAGTAATGCTGGAATCAAGCATTCTATCCAGTGGTGGCTTTAATCAATTCTGTCTGAATGAAGACACACATCTGGAACAGGCGAAATTGATAGCCAGTGAGTTCTAGTGCAGTTTTTGACATCATCCTTGAACTCATTTCCTTTGTGCGAGGAATAGACTACCAACTGGGTGCCTATTACCAGGGTTGTGTGAATAGCAGCTTGTTTTATGAATGACCCACGAATGACTGTATCATGACAAAAAGGAGTATGAAATGGAGGTGTTCCAATGAAGCTGCGTGTTCCACTAGGATAGTAGGCAACCATTAATTATCATTATAGATTCATAAAGACCATTTTGTGATCTGCTCAATATCAAGATTTGTACCAAAAGAGAAATTTCACATCGACGTTTGCCTCATTAGAGACTTAACCTGTGATATCCTTAAGAGAAGAATTTCAGCATCTTTGAGAGGAACACTCTTCTTCTCAACGACGCCAAGAGTAGTGCTTTTCAGACATTCTCTGGTATGCAAAAACCTAAAACGCATTCATCTCTCATCTGACCACTTCTGTGTGCATGCATCAGTTCATCTGATTCTATGGAGCAAGGTTTGATGCGTAGTCTATATAATAGCGTCCAACAACACTATCACATCAAACTGTTGCAAAATAACAGTTGTCGCACTATAAAACGGGTGAGCTAAACCGAAAATCTTGTCAACAGTGGTCATTCCATCTCAAAAAGCGTCTGGTTCTTCAAAGGAATCTACAGGGTGAAGAATAACTTGCCAAAGGGAATGTATTTACATCGCCTCTGCATTACTGAAGCTCTGGTCCCTGAATCGGGAAAAATTAATCAGGCGTTTCTGCTACCATAGTAACAATCTTGCTTTCGTTTCTTTGTTTGTTTCCTAAACTGTTTCTAACTCTTGTATTACGTCATATCAAATTTTCCCGTCGTCTGTATACGCATCCTGTTTATAACTCATTAATTGGATTAGTATTAATCTTCCATTATTTATCTCATTGCTTAACTCGTACAACCTTATTCACTTCCTCCTATGTACTGATTATTATGTCCAACTATGATTATGATGGCTCATCACCTCTTTGAATATCTTCTTTCGTTATGCAATCGTATATAGGTGTGGCAGTACAGGTAAGGTGGAGAGTGAATTCGCTAGAAGGTAGCTGTTCGCCAAACTATTTGCTTCATTTTCCCTTCACTAATGTCTGAATGGAGATTATTCATGAATACCATAATTATCAACCAAGGAGGCGATCAAAATAGAGGATGATAGTATGGACTATTGAATGATATGAGTATTTGGAAACTGTTTACTTCAATCGGCGGGTCGATTTGGTCATAGATGTAAATGTATTCTGAGTTTTTCCAATGATTCTAATGAGAATTTAGGTAGTTGAAGCTGATTTAAGCCTATGAGATAAGTCTAAATGGGTACACAAGTAACTCGCTTGACATAAAATTACAAAACAGTCGGGATACGCTGAAAGCTCTTATCGAATGTTACAAGGTAATAAAAGTGTATTTTACACGAGTTCGATAATTACCATCCATCAATTAAACTCATAAGGGAATTAGGAAATGAATCAAAGATTCTATTTCTGGATGTCGAATTGACAATAAGTTATGATGGAACTGTGAAAAGGTGTATCCACAGAAAACCATCGTATTATGGTCAAATGACAAACTTTTATAATTAGATAGCTGTCATTCGAAAAAGAGATTTCATCATCTCACTGGTCCACCATATCGAAAGAATTTATGGAGGAAGAAGAGTTCTTACTTCTCAAAAGTATGCCAACTCAAAGTGGGTTAGAGACATGTTTCGTGGAGAATAACACGAAACCAAAGCCAAAACTGAGAAGAAGGCAATTAAGTGACAAAGAAACCATTACAGTTGAATGAGGACTTCAGGAGAGACCCAGAAGCAGATATCCTTATGGAGAGAATCTCCCGTTCCTGCCTTACACATTTCTCACCACATAATATATGTCCCGGCGAAATACGGTATTTTAGAGATTTCATACGTAGTCTTCTGAACATAAAGTCCTGTATATTTTCTTATAGGTCTATCTGATAAAATGCGATTAAGAGAGTATTGTATAAAGATGGTGCTCAGAGTCCAACAATATGATATTCCTTAATTTCTTGCTCGAGTCCATGTGTCTATCTACAGTTAAAGTATTAATCAGTTTGTTTAGCGACAGCCCAACTTCCCAAATAACGCTTCTGACAGATTTTAATGCTCTCCGTAGTGTAAGGAAGTCTTTCGAATTCACAATGTGGATTTATTACAGTAGAGTTTCAAAAACTCGTCTTCTATAAAATTTCAAATCTTTAAATATTCCCATTTATAATATTAGAACAAGACATATAAGCGAACAATATTGTTGTTTTCAATTAGATCTTCTTCAGGCTTTACTCTAATTTACATAGATTTATATATAAAACTTTAACCAATGACGGTGATTTTGGGAATCAAATAATAATCTTAATAGTCTTAATAATAATAATAATGTGGTAAATGTTTTGAACGTTCTTGTTCTATAAAATTCTCATTTGCTATAAAAAACACAAACAAAGAACAGTTAAATACAGTGAAAATTAGATGAAGTAATGTGAAGAAGATATTGGAAACGTTACTTTGGTTACATGTGAATTATTTTAACGTGACCTCTTAGATCAACTGTGATGTTTGTTTTTACAAAAATAGATTCAACGCTTTTAACCACAGTCATTTAGGGATCTTACTTTGCGAATACACATTACTGAACGCTGAATATTCTTCAAGATGACTTCTTCTTCACACTACTGAGTTATACAAGCATATCAAGTAACTCGCAGTGGTTGATTTTTCTGACACTCAGTTCCGAAATCGAATAATTACTTCACAATTTCCTCTGAGAGTGATAGCGTTTTTGTCAGAATGTTTCCAGAGGTTAACCATTTTAAAGGAGATAACTGTTGTGCCCCAGTTTCTATGGTGAATAGTACTTTGGCGTTTGAAGCTGTGAATAGTGGATTCCAGCCTAAAAAGTGAGAAAAAACATCATCTTTAGGAAAGCCAGTGAATCTGGCTGACGAAATGCACGTGCTGAATTCTGCCACTAGCCAACACCAGACTAATAACTTCAAGTTAGTGCTCAACTTATTATCACGACATCCGTTATCACTATTATTACCCTGTGTCCCGAATAGAATGCAGGTCGGTGGTTCAGCGTTAGAACCCTCACCAGCTATGCACGTGGTTCAGTAGTCCTCCCTTGACTGACGAGCTTCTTAACGCCACTGAGCCGATAGTAGGGTCGGTAAAGCTGGAAGGTTGGGCGTGAGACCAGCAATCCCACCTCTTAAAAGAATGAAATCACTGCTCCGGAAACCTGAAAGCGCTAGCTTGAAGCCCTGTGTTATACTTGTAACGCAAAAGAATAAAAACAAGTTTCTATGTGGAAAATACGGCTTGAAACGCACTTCTTCAGTTAACCTTGTTGTCTGCAAGCCTCTTGAGTTGGTTCCACGATTGCCCATAAGCTCTCATCTCCTCTTCACATGGTCACCATCTCATTCTCAGACAAACAACTTTTCGCTTCTTATTCCTGTTCAACTTTAACGATGTCACTTGAAGATTTCTTCACCGTATGTCCGATGCTTCTAAGTATTTGTTCAGCAATGGGTTCTTGGTTGGATTGTCTCCAGAGTTCCTTGTTGTTCTTTATTTCTGGTCTTCTATCTAACAATCTGTATGGAGCCAGAGAACTCAGCTATAGATAAAATCCTGAAGGCTGTTGGAAATTCTTTTGGTGGTTCTCGCTCTCAGTCTGTAAATAAATACAGTGTTGAAAAACCGTTGAAAGAGTCTAATATACCAAAAATTAAGTAGGTTTATCGATAGGAAATCATGAGTTTGAACATATTTTTTTTAGGGGCCGAAAAAATACGTATAATCTTGTGTCATTCGAGTTTGACCACGGATTGATATCAGTTAGAGAACCATTAAAAACCAGCATTGGAGTACTGGACAGCTGTTATATCCTCGTTTGGGAATCATCGGCAGTGAGCACCCACTGGTTTTCGAACCCAGTAACTTCCGATTACAAGTCAAGCTCGTATGCCAGGCACTGAGACCCGACCCGATTCAATGGCCAGCCCATGAATTCTAACTTCTCCCAGTCAACGGTTATCTAACTAACATCAATCTGTCGTCACACTAAAAAACAAACCTGACTCTTACAAATCAACTCTAGAAAATTAATCTGATGCTCGCTAATGACCCACTACAGGACGGCGTTTCCTTGAGTTCTAGTGAAAGTGGTGACCAGTAAGGTACATCCAGTCAAGTGTGAGGATGGATTTCCCGCCGATGACATTGGTTGGTGGTCATGCTAAATCACGAATTGGTAGAAGTTAGAATTCATGGGGTGGCCACTTAATCGGGTTGGAGTGGCTGAATGGTATACGAGGTAGGTTACCTTGTAACCGTAAATTCATGGGTTCGAACCCCAGTGGGTTCGCACTGCTGAGGATGTCCAGGACTCCCTGGTGAGTTTCAATGGTTTTCTAACATTAAACTGTCGAATTGAGTTATTTCATAATAGTGTTTTAGACTGAATGATAATTTTGAAAAACAGTCTGAATTGTGTTTAGATAAAAGATATAAACATGAGCACCTATGATCAAACACAGCTAACTGGACTTTTACAGTCTTCCACTTTCAATTAAGATATCTCTTTCACAGCTATATGGAAGGACTCAGATAAATGGTGAGAGGTACACATATCCTGCGATCTATAGCCAGTCGGATATCATGTCTACGCCAGAAATGATGTAGGTTGGCAGACACCGCACCTACCTTTCGTATCCATGCTGATATTCTGTAAGAGATCAGGATGTGTGGGCTGATGCAACCTTCCAAATAAATGTGAAGTGGTCAACACGCTCCATCACTCTACTCCCCATCTTTTAGCTAGGTGTCGATGTAGTCCAGTCGTGTAGCATCATCATATATATTCAAAAAGAACAAATCGTATAGCAAACATTCGGAGTTTTCTGCTCAAGGTATTTAGATGACTCTGTATTTTGTCACAGTCTTCACTTTGAAGGGAGGACTATGTCCTCTTCATATTCTGAGTCAGTGAAGTGACAGTTCAGCCCCAAAATCTCTGAAGTCAGTTAATATAAACTCCATTAGTACATCTATGCTGAAATTAAACAGAAATCCGCGTAAAATCATTAATATCCCAATAATGAAACAGGAATATCGACTGGGAATCATAAGTACGAATAACTGATATTTAGTGTGGAAAATATAAGTGTGATCGGGTGATTCGCTTAACATTAAACTGTCAAAATGAAATAATTTTGATAACGTTTAGTGTAAGTGAATAGTTTTCGCTTTCAAAAACAATGTGAGTTGTACTCAATTGAAAAACTGAGAGATATAAATAAAGTTGAATTGTGACATTTTGAATAACTATTAATACTTTTCTCAAATGGGAGAGTAGATTGGCAACTAACAGTCGTTTGGGATAGGAGACAGTATAATTGGAAGATGTGTGTTTATGAATATACAACGAGACAAAATCAAGTGCGAATGCTTACACGTTATTGGGATGAGAATATATATATATCTTCTAATAATAATAATAATTTACTTTATTCCAAAAACAGTACTTGTGATACAGAATGGAATTTTCAGCATTAATCACAATGTTGCATCTAATTTCTTCAAATTAAAGATAAAATTAATCACACAGAAAATTTTCCACATTTACAATAGGGGTAATGTCAAAAACATGCAGCATATAAATTGGAAATAATAATAATGATGATAACAGCTAAGGTAATGATAATAACACAAGTGGAAATTGCCGTGGGCTTGTTTCACACAGTATTGTCGATGCGGTATACAAATCCTAGCATGTTTAAAAATATTGAATATAATGTTCTCTTTACATGATATGGTGAGGGGAAAAACAAAGATTACAGCAGTCATAGAGATAAGTTGGTGTTTGCAATTATGAGAGTAAAACAAAGAAGCAACAGGACCATAAATATAATAGAAATAATAAAAGTAAAACTTGAAGGTATATGAGGATGGATGGAGGAAATTGTTTATTTACTAGATGAAAAAAGGTTAGTTAATTCTTGCTTGACACTATTTTCATTACATAAAATACGTGACAAGTATAGTATCATAGAATTTTTATACTTAGACGTGCGAGCATACAGTTTTCTGAAGTTACTTCTTGTTCTACCTGAGGAGATGTAAGGTGAAAGCTCCAAGTCAGATAAATTTATTGCACGAAGTCAAGTGCCTATCGACAATGATGATAACTATGTGGTCCACTGACAGAACACTCAACCTACTGATAGTCTTCAGTATTCTAGTGACATAGTCCTTTCAAAGCAAACGAGGAAAGAATAAGGGTGAACAATTAAGAAGAATAGGTAGGATGCAAGAGTTTATGAACTGTAAGAGGAGGGGTTGAGTTATACCAGAGTGCCTTAACTTCCTAATGTAAAATGTCAGGCGGAATATATCATACTGGAGATCGCTGAGACATGGGAAGACCAGGAGAGATCAGAAGAGAGAACAAGTCCAAGATACTTAATTTCTGATATAACTGCTATATCATTGTGGTCAATCTTACTACTGTCATGAGAATCGACGGCTTCTTTTAACTGTCTTTTACATCTTAAGCTGAAATTAACAGTTTGACATTTAGAAGGATTCCGTTTAAGACCGTTAGACTCAGACCATTTACTGACTCCCAACAGAAAGCTATTTATTTTGGTACAATCTACCTGGGAGTTAACAGCCATTGAAACTGTTAAATCATCAGCGTACTTCACAGAGTTTATTTCATCAGACTGAGGCAAGTCATGTAAGAAGGAAGAAAAAAGAAAAGCAGAAAGGACAGTGCCCTGAGGGACATCAGCTTCAGTAGGCGATGAATTGGAAGACTTCCCTTTATACACGGTTTACTGCTCTCTTTCTGAGAAATAAGAATGTAACCAGTTAACAGCCCAACATTCTGTTCGACTTGCAGCAAGTCTATTTAATAAGATGTCCCTAGGGACCAAGTCAAAAGCAGATGTATAGTCAAGGAAGGCACAACAAACAAAGTTAGCCCCCTTGTCTAGACTGGAAGCAATGTTATGATATAAGACGACAGCTGCATCTTAAATGCTTCTACTGTGCTTATAGGCAAATAGTTTGGGGTCATTAAAGGATTTAAGAGAAGGTACAAAACTAAGTAAAAGTAATTTCTCCATAGTTTTCAAAAAAGGAGAGGTAATAGCAATGGGTCTAAATTTGAAAAATGCTCCAGTATATGATTTAGGTAGAGGTACAACTTTAATGTCATTCCAAACGGCAGGCACAATATTACTGGTAAAATATTTGTTAAATAGATCACTGAGAGGGTAACACAGAATATCAGAACATTTTTTGAAAATAATACTAGGTACATGATCTGGACCTAAGCTCTGGGAAGGGTTCAGAGACTTGAGGCACTTTTGACAATCTTTTGTGTTAAAACCTGGAAAGGGGCTATTATTAACACTAGTGATGCTGGGAAGCATGGAATTTGAGGGAGAGTAAATAAAAGATTTATTAAGAGTACATACATCAAAAGAATACGGAATATTGTTTTTGAAGTTATGACACTACGTATAGGTTACATACTATTTTCGTAATTTACTGGATCGTGACTAGCAGTAGATTATAGGATGCGCATTTCGTCCTTTCTTGAACTCATCATCATCTAGGTGTGCCAGCACTCTGCAGTGAGTGACGACGTTGATCCCAGTGAGACTCGAACCCGGCACTCATTGTTTCAAACGCCGAAGCGTTATTCACTTGATCACTTGGGCCATGAGAACCACCTTTTGTGTGATTGGTGTCAGTTATTGTTTAATCAAATTTGAAGTTTTCCGCTTATTGACTGGACCGAACTATTCAGCCTCTGTTACTGATTCCCATTGCAAAATAGATGGCCCCTGTCTCCCATGCTGTCCACTAGATGACATTTCAGAGTTCAAAAGAATGGGTACTGGGTTCGATCCTCAATGATAACAGCATTCTTCACTCATGGGGAATACAAGTACGTCCAGCTGACGAGTCGAAAATAGGGAAACGTGAATTCTGGATTCTCCAGCTAGTCATTATACCCATTACTTCAAGGTAAATCCTAAGACATCATCGAAGCATCCGCACAAGGGACCAACATGTCAACAAAGGCTGGACTCTTCGGTCCAGTTAATCAACGGGAAAATTCACAACGAATTAAATAATATTAGTTTAGAGTTCATAAATTCGGATTTTGACCTGCGTAACTAACGACATACGCAAGAGAGGAAGTGTATTGTGCACACATTTTATTTTAATGAGATGAAGAATGGAAGTAACGTTCACAGGATTACTTTCCCAGTTAAAACTTATTCCAATATCCCTCACATTTGTTCTCAATGTATCAGACCATTTGAAAGTGTACAAACTGTTTCCGCCTGTTGTAAAACAGATGATTATATGCTTCTCTTTTGTGCAGAAACCACTTCAGTAGATGCATTACACAGAAAACTTAAAAAATAATCAATACTATTTATTTGCTCAGATGGATGTTCTCTTTAAATCATACACGTAGAACCACCAACTTGACATTTGTATTGAAAATCCGTACATTTGTCGTTAAGCCGATTACTGTTGATCTCCACACTGACTTCAGAATAACGATTTCATGTCATGTTTTTCCGATCCCGAATGTCCTTAACATGTTACTTCGTGTTACCAGCTTGCGATTCGTAATGATTCTGCCAAGGTGAGTGAATGGGAATGACTATTTTCAAATTCCTACAGTTAATGGTGATTGATGTTTCTTATTGGTCAGGCATTAGTCAGTTCACCAGAGCTCCGGTCTTGGATGCTTCTTCTGCCGAACTGCTTATCCTCACCCTCATTAATCTGCTGAATGATGAGTAGGTCGTCTGCAAAGAAAAAAGTGTATCGTGAACGTTTGTGGAACTACTCCCAAGAAAATTTACGAATTGTATTTCAGGAGTTAGCTAGTAGGGAGTTCCAATGAGAAGTTGCCAACATTGGTGTTAACCTAGTCTAGAGAGACAACAGATATTCACCGATAATAATGGAGAATTTCTGCTTGAGTATCGCTTTCAAATTCGAGATTAAGCAGATGCATCTTTTTTTTCAGGCAACTTTTGGACCTGTTCAGAAGTTCCCACTGATTTAAGATTCTTGTCTCTGAAGCTGCATGGGCATTGCATTTCTATCAAGATTTGCATTTCTTCTTTAATAGATTCCTCGGTACATATTTTTCGGATACTCGAGAAATTACAGTATGTGATTCTTCTCATTTTTTGGAGGAGTACAACGCTGAAAACTGAAAAACCGTCCCTTTCAAGTGGGCTTTTTGTATGAGGACCCTCTCATTGAGTTATCACTATTTCTTTGCAGTTCAATATCGAGGAAATGAAACATTGTGTTAATTTCAACTTCTGGAGAGAAGTCGACGTGTTGGGTTGGCATTACTGAAGGTTTGCGGTGGGTTTGTGAGATTCGAGTCCCCATCACAAATTATGATAACATCATCAACGTATCTTTTGTAGAGTTGGAGTGAGGTGCAGTCTGCCACCATGTAAGGAATAAGAACATCTAGTAAATGCCCCAAAAAAGAATGTTCGAAAACGTAACAAACATATTCTCAGCAAATATAACGTCTTCATTTATAATTTGTTCTTAATTTTCACATTATAATTATAAACTCGATAAGTGAATGTGCGAGTTAGAGAGTCAAGGATAGTCAATGTTATGTTATTCATTCTTTGCATTATGAGTGGTCGAAAAAACAGAAATCTGCTGGACCTGTAAGAGGACTCTAGAAGATCAAGATTTCGACGCAGATGATTTATGTCTAATATCACACAAACTCGGAGACTTACTTGCATACACTGACAAACTGACCAAAGAAGCAACAGAAACAATACTCCAGGTGAACATAGACAAGACGGAGGAGATGAATATGACCAACCAACTACCAACAACTGAAAGCACCAATCATTATTGACGAGAGAAATTTGAGAGATGTCTCTTTCTTCACCTATCTAGGAAATATCCTATAAACTACAGGAGATACCACGGATGAAAATGTCGAAACTAGAATTGGAAAGACGACAGAGACATTCATCACTCTGAAAAGTGTTTGGAAATAGTCTCCATCCAGCATTAAGGAAAAGATCGGGATTTTCAACACTAATTTCAAGTCAGCCAGTTCTTCTATATGGGTGAGAAACTTGACATGCGCATCATGGAATGCATTTAAAACAGGCCACCGCAAACATTTATTCATCAACTGCAACTTTCTTCCCATGTTGAATATCAGACGGCATGCCAGAACAAATTAGCAACAAGAAAGTCTATTAGGTCGAAAACCAACCTGAATTGGAGATGATGATTGAGGTGTCCGAGGGTATCATGGAGAAGATCGTTTCAAGAGGAGATAAGAGACTATGTCCAGTCATATGCCTAGCTAAGGAGGACTGAAGAAACTTGAAGAAAGTACAGACGTGCTGTCAAAGCCGGGTATTCCATTAGGAGCTCAGGGAAATAAAAACACTAGTGACAGGCTATCGTCATGCGCTGACATAGGTTAGAGAACCACTGGAGAACCTTGAAGTATTGGACGGCTGTTTCGTCCTAGTTCGGCACTCTTCAACAGTACTCTCATGTTTCACAATGGTTCTCTAACCAACCTCAGCTCATGATGAAATCCTTTAACCAATCAATCATATTTAATTGAAATTTAGAGTTTCCCGTCGATTGAGTGGACCGAAGTGCATGGTCTCAGGTTGACATGCCGGCTTCTTGTTCGGATGCTTCGACGATGTCTAGGTATGTAATTATAATTGAATTGGCAGATGGTGATATGTCAACCTGAGACCGAGTACTTCGGTCCAATCAATCGACGGGAAAATCCAAAATTCAATTAAATAATTAATGCGACCCCTTGAACAAGAGGTGGCTCTCGCGGCTTAAGCGGTCTAGTGGATAACACTCTGGAGTTTGAAACTATGGTCACTGGGTTCGAACCTCATCACCCACTGGGGAATGCAGGTACATCCAGTGGCTGACGAGCCCCGAATAGGACGAAATGCGCATCCTGGGTTCCACTGCTAATCACCACCCACCAATTACAATCAGTCAAATCCCTAAAAACCAGTACTTGAACAACGGTAGTAATATTTTGGTAATATAGGTACCAGTTACTCTGGAGCCATGTGTCCTTCTTTCTCCTGTTCACCCTCTCACTCCCAGAGGTTCTGTTCCCAAACAATTAAATGAACTAAATCCACTGAAATGGTTCCACAGACATTTTCTTTAATTCGTCACCAACCTTGATAGGATATTCTTTTGTTCCTCGACTGAGTGGTAATAAATTATCAATTCAATGTTCAATGTGACTGAAGTTAAAAAATCAAGGTCATAGAAATGGTCGGATATTTTCATGAGATTTAGTAGGACATCCATTTTCCCAACTGATTCAGAAATGATGACTGGCGGCTTAGTTAATTTCCTACTCATGTTGACATTATTAATTAATAATATATTTTGAATAATGAATTAAGTTGCATTATGCATGGAATCGTGAACATTGTTTGTTTAAATTTTGAGGATGTACTTTAGAGAGGGAATTTTGAAAGTCCATATATTAATCATTGTCAGTTTATAAGAAATAAACATTGAATAGTCGTGTAAATGACAGTTATACTCAGAAACATATTCTACAATAAAATTTATTGTTTTATGATAGATGAACGTTTCAAGGACATTTAGGAAGAGAAAAACAAAAACAAACTTGGTATACTAATGATGCCCTTTGTATTCTGTTGAACGACATCATGAGACTATACCATTTTATTTCATGAGTTGCATTGAAGTAATTAAACAGATTTCGTTGGCATTTGTGTTACTCTTGCAGTCCATATTCCCGAAACCTAAATGGCTATCTTTCTATCATACCCGTGTCGCAGCACGTTTCTAAAGGAAGCTTCAATAAGCTATACAGTAGGAGGCAAAGATCGATTCCCTGCTTTCAGACCACAACTGGTTGGGTGGTTTTGCTGGCTATTTGAGTTTTCGTGGTTTTATCATTTTCACTATTTGATATATTCGTTTATTGTGTAAGGCATTTTCATCTGAAGTGCCTATAAACACTCTTGTTATACCAATAATACGCCCAGTATCACTATACTTATTTAATACCACTGTGCATTTACAGACGGGTGTAACTCGGATCCAGTTCACTGTCGCTTGGGTAGACACTCTACGGCATGCAGGTTTCCTTGACTTCGAATACGTATATCATGAGAAATATTTTGAACACCATTAGCAGAAACCTGTGAATCATCGACATTCGTTTGAAGCTGCGTCATTTTTGAAGCATAAATCATTCTGGGTGTTTGCGCGCTGTCCTTCAGATAGTTCTGCTCTATTTTACAGCTGGAAGATATGATCACTGAAGACAGAAGAACTGAGCACAAATCTTTCCAGTCAATTTCTCACGTTATATGGAGGAATGTGGAACGTGATAATGAGGCCACAGTATTAGGGGAGAAAAGGAATTCCATATATCACACCGTGATGCAGTATTGATAACTGCATGACGTTTTGATCAGAACGAAACTGTTTATTCTGCCGTGTAAAGAATGGACATCAGTGACCTTATGTAGGAATCTCAATGACATTTAAACCAATCACTCAGGTATAAACTTTAACAGATTTAGCGGCTGATAGATACAATATAGATAAGCAATATAATTTAGCAAATTCCAAATAACGACTGTGAGGTCAACTACATAGGTCACACTAGCAGATTGGGGTCAGTCGGATTATCGGAACATGAAAATTTAGCTACACCTAGAATGATTGAGCCTGCTACGTTAAATAGCCCAAGAGAAAGCTCAGCCATTGCACTGCATTCACTTGCATGTAATCACAAAACAGTGTGGGTGGGTGAGGGTGAAAGTATTAAAAAGTAATGTAGTGGATAGATGGAGAGAGAGGTTAATCGCTAAAGCTTTGTTTGTCGATTCAACACATCACACGTACAAACCTATATCGAGGATAAGGAAAATTGAAGCAAACAAGTAGGGGAATTAGGAGGGAGAGAGAGGCAGTATTGTATATAAACCAACTTATGAAACCGTATGATTAAGTGGCATGATTACGGGCAATAAATTCTCCCGGTAACACAATCCAGTTAATAATACTGCATCACCAAATAATATCTGAAATAAACTTATCTAATATGGAATTACACTTTATCAAAGTGCCCAACATCTACAGTTATATTAGGAAAAGAAATTCTTTCAATGAATTTGTGAATCTGCATCAGCTAAGTAGGATAGAATGTAATTCATACATGCTGAATCATCATTTTTCTCAGTGAGCAGACACCAATCTATCGAGTCAGTGGCTAAGGACTTAAGCAACACGAGGAGGGTTGACTTCCCGAGCAGGGTTGTCGGTATGTTTAGGATAAATGGTTGAAGAATTATAATCCCTTAACTGGAAGTCATTTATTCATTTTTATGTATACATCTCCTTTTTGTGCACTTTGGGTAGTCCATACATTCGTGGCGATGTAGAACCATATGAACGAAGTTGTTGACATAGTTCTGAATAAATAATTGCTTCATCTTTCATTTTTTTCAATAATCTGGTTAGCTGGAACTTCGTCTGTTCAGTTGGATCTTCTTGGATCGTCTGACAACAAATTTCAAACGGCTATTTTGTCTGCAAGCGGCGTCAAATATTGTGAATTGACAGGTTCTAGAATTCATGAATCTCAGGATTCACTTCCTACTGTTAAGTGGTCAGCAAGCTCATCTGGCAGAGTGCAGCTCTTGGGTTTGATTGTCTGTGGGATTATGGTTGCTTATGATGAAGAGTAAAAAAAGTAAGAAGAAACAGCTTTCCACTTCACTCTCGTTTTCATTGGTCCTTTGAATGACACCGATCTATGATCAAAATCAGCATCAATCAACTCTCTTCACACTTACACTTAGAAATGTGTTTGTCTTCCTTGTTTACACCTCTTATGAGTGATATCAATTGACCAAATGACTGATTACATCTAACATAAATACGCAAACATTCACTGTAAAACATAGCAGCAGTGTAGCATCATTCAGTGCTGGTTCGACCGATTTTCATGCGCACTTTTGTTTGAATGCCTGTGTAGTTCACTATTATGGTGTCTGTTTCATGTAAATCAGGGAATTTTATTTTGAATGATAACCAGCCACAGCATAACATTTAGTTGTAGTGCAAAACTGCTCAGATTACGCGTTGACAAAATGTTAACTTGAGTGGAGTTTATAACTCATTCAGTTCTATATGATGTTTACACAAGTGGCGTCCTTCAAAGTGTACTCTGATGAAATTTCGCCCAGCCTTCCTTACCGAATCGCAGGCTATTTTGACGGCACGTGCCGCAGAACATGAAAATGATTAATCTGCAGTGAGTAACCATCAAAACCGCTAAACATATAGAAAACTAAGGAGGTTGCAGGAAATTTAGTTCTGTGGAAATGAGAAACCATATCAAAAATACACTCCAAATGAGTTGAACGAATAAAACCAACTCGGTGTGGTCTGAACGCACGAAACCGACCTATGCGTCCGACTGTATACCCGACCAAAACTTCCTTGAAACACGAACAGTCAGAAGATTCCATGTCAGAACGCTCAGATTCACTCAATCAAAATCTCATCACATCGCAAAACAACACATTATAGCCCGGTATAGCATAACCACAAATAGACTCATTAACATTGGAAGAGATTAAACATCGATAGTGACAAATGATAAGGAACAACTCAACCTATGACATGCAATGACAAAGAGTCTAGGAGAAAAGAGGATAACGATTACAAAGTTAGTTGAAACACCGAAATAAGTATCGATATTGTAATAAGGACATTCAGGAGGGATTATTCAAACAGTTATTCTGTTACAATGAAAATGAATGAGAACAATAAAATGCAGTAATGATAGACTAAAATGTGCCTCATGAGTTCAGTTTATAGAATACTCACCAAATGTACGCATAGTCAGAATTCGACTCCTAGCCAACATACTCCCAAACATCACCTACTTTACTAATTGACGGTAACCCCAGAAAAGAGGGAAGGTTAGGCGTGGAGCTATCAAATCCATCTAGTGAAAATAACACCACAACTTGAATCCGTGTGTTCTTGTCATGACGCAATGGAATGAAAACAAAATTTAGAATTTACAGAGCATTGGAATCTAAATCATTCCTCACTCAAACCCTTCTGAGAATGCATACAAAACATTGACGCCACAGCTCTCCATTGCGTCTTATTTCTTAACGATTTTCTAACTGATGTAGATTCTGTGGAATCAGACAAAGCTCCCCATTGACCCAACATGTGAATATTTAGAAAATGTCTGAAGTCATATATAAATATATATATATATATATCACCGAAAATACCCATTGAGTCATGAAGAAAATAAAAGACAGATTCAGCGAAGAAAATTTTCTTTATCGACGAAATCATCTTCAGAGGCTGTACAATCGTATTTATACCTACAAAATTATATAGTGGTCTATTATTGAGTAATACGGGGTGACATAATTGATATAATTACTCAGAAGTGGCTTTAGAAGTGAAAATTAAAGGTTGTGAATTACTTGGTACTCAACGGAACAAAGATAGAAATTTGATAAGGTTAAAATTGCTATTAAGTGAGAATAAAGGTATTTGAGTGTCAATTTAACAAGTGTGAAGAGGGTGTGAAAATATACAAAAGGAGCATATGAGAGTGATGATAGTGAATTAATTATTAAAGCAAAAGCTAACTAAAAGTGAAATTAGAATGAAAAGAAAAAATCAAAATATATTTTATTTACAAGGAACGATTAGTGAAGAGGTTAAGACCAAGGTAGAATAAGAGACTGGACAAACGTTTTCTGTATACAGAGTTCAGGGTTGTATTGAAGAATTGCCAGAGCCTCCGCCATACACAAAAGCCGAAACCTGACTCCCTTTGTACCATTTGGCTTCACTTTGTAGATGATCTTGAAAGACGATTCTGGTGGAGCTACGTGGCCTGAGTTCACCAAATGCTCGAGAATTGAGCTAGTAATTGTCTTACATTGTCCCTTTGCTAACCATGCCGGATAATGCTCAGAGATGCGTTTGGAAAGCGTGCGCTTTGTGCGGCCTTTAGCTTTTGCTTTAATAATTAATTCACTATTATCACTCTCATATGCTCCTTTTCTATATTCCCACACCCTCTTCACACTTGTTAAATTGACACTCAAATACCACCTTTACTCTCACTCAATAGCAATTTTAACCTTATCAAATTTCTATCTTTTTGCCGTTGAGTACCACGTAATTTTCAACTTCTAATTTTCCCTTCTAAAGCCACTTCTGAGTAATTATATCAATTATGTCACCCCGTATTACTCAATAATAGACCACTATATAATTTTGTAGGTATAAATACGATTGTACAGCCTCTGAAGATGATTTCGTCGATAAAGAAAATTTTCTTCGCTGAATCTGTCTTCTATATGTATATATATTCAAGTACTGGTTTTGTAGGGATTTCGTTTGATTGGATGGAGGGTTTCATCATGAGCTTATATCAGTTAGAGAATCACTGGAAAACCTGGGAGTACTGGACAGCTGTTTCGCCCTAGCTTACGACTCTTCATCAGTACGCACCCACCGGGGTTAGAACTCAGGACCTTCTGGTCACAAGGCGAGCTCGTAGACCATTAAGCCAAGTGGATGCCGTCCAATGGCACAAAGGGCTCCAGCAGCAAATATACACTGTGTCCTATTCTCTGAGGTTCTACTTAGGCAGCCCTACGATCGCCCATAATCTCTCATCTCCTCGTCACACGACTTACTCCATGTCGCCCCCCAGCCTCACCCAACTCATCGTTTACCATTTCGCCCGAGCTAGAGCGCCGATCTGATGCGCCATGTCATTCAGCGGTCTCCTTAGTGCTTTCCCTGTTCATCTCCATTTTCTTTAGAATATTTTTTGAGCAACGGGTCCTTGACTGTTTTGTTTCCTGAGTTTTTAGTCGCAAATCGTTTCTAACTGGCCATCTGCTTTACAGTATGGAGGCAGAAAAGCCAGCTTTCGATAAACACCTACAGTAGCCCGTTAGAAATGCTTTTCCTGACACGCTAACAAAGTTTCTGAGTCCTTCATGCTTCGGTGCAGTACAGGAGATTTCCAAACTTATTTCAGATTAGTGAATGTCTGTGTTGCCTTTCTCATTCTGGCTGGTTTCGACATCTTCATCCATATTTGAAACGGTCCTTTTTAGTGAATAATGAATAACGAGGGGAATAATCAATAATAAAAGGATGGAGTTGCAGGCTACTCAAATGCATACCCATAAGAGGGTAAGCATGCAGGTTCGTGTGAAAACTGATCTAAGAATATAATGTTTGATGATTTACTTTTCATATGAGTTCTGTTTATACTGATCATGTGACTCTTTTCTAGGTGTTTGCATATGATTACGTCATTTTTATACTGTAAATGTGAATTATTCTGATCAAGCTGTAATTTGATACGGACTTAACAACTGCAAGCTTCACTTGCATTACTCCACATTTACACGATGAAATTTTAATTAGAATTAAAACATTTTATTGTGAAGAATTAATTGTGTTTTGTGTATGTAGGTATCTGCATTGAACGATCTACTTATAATTTTGATGTTTATTTGGATGTTTTAAATATTATTATTATTGTTTCCTTTAGTTCATAGAGCAACATGGGTCTTCAGTCGCACGTCTCCATTGCTTTCGGTTTTCAACTGGCTCTACCCTCACACTAACGACCAACTGGCCGCTTCAGATTCGGGTTCCACTGGAGCAATGGCATGTCTTGTGATGTCACTTGATGGTTGGTTTTCTCAGAGTATGGCCAATCCACCCCCCAATTCTTACTGCATACTTGTTGCACAATTGGTTCCTGCGGTGTTGATTCGCTCCCAGAGATCCCTCCCTGTTGCCAGTCTTTTCTGGCTATCTGATCTTGATCGAATTACTAAGAGAAGACAGCTGTTGATGAAGGTTTGTAGTTTGTTTGAGGTGCTCTTCAGGACGCGGCAAGTCTCTTATCCATGAAGTAGCATGTCACGCTCGCACAGACGACTGACTCGCAGCTTCCCACTCAGGTTTCACACAAGCCATGGCCTGAGATTTGATGTCACTTGATGGTTTTCTCAGAGTATGGCAAATCCACCTCCATTTCTTTCAGCATATTTGTTGCATAATCGGTTCCTGATAGGCTGGTTAGCCACCAGAGATCCCTGTTGCTGATCTTCTCTGGCTGATCATCTGATATTGAGTGGTATTGAGCGAAAACAGATGTCAATGAAAGTCCGTAGTTTGTTCGAAAAGACCTTCATGACGCGCCAAAACTCTGACTCGTATAGGTAAGTAGCGCTGAATTCACATTGGAGTTGAAAATCCAGATCTTATTTTTCATGCTGTGTAGTGCTGCTGATCTCCACACAGACTTGAGTGAAATGAAAGCTTGCCTTACTTTCCCGATCCTTGCTTTGGTATCCTCGTCAGTTCCACCTGTAGTTGAAACGATGCTTCCCAGCTCGGTAGGAGAAGGATATTGCTTATTTCAGACTTCTCCCATTTACGGTGATTGTCGTTTGCTGTTATTGTTGTTGCTGTTGGCCAGGAATCTTCATCACTTCTGTTATTTTCTATATTCAACTGAAGCGCTAGCTTCTCTGGATACTTCTTCTGACAACTTGTTGTTTTTCACTTGCGTGTCTTCCGGTTTGTGGGAAATTAGAAATATATCATCAGTGAAAACCATATCCTCCAAGTTTATTTTGTGCGGGTCCATTTTATGCCTGTCAACTATGGCAATTTATTTATCACATGAGATCTGTTTACACTGATCATATGATTCATTTCTTGGCGTTTGCAAATGATTTCGTATGATTTTTTATGCTGTAAATGTCAATTATTCGGATCATTCTGTAATTTCATACGGGCTTAACAACTGCAAGCTTCATTTACATTAATCCGCATTTACACGATAAGATTTTATTTAGAGTTAGAACATATTACCAGAGGCGATTAATAGCGTTTTCGGTGTGTATATATATACAACGGCTTTACAACTAGCATGGTTAACAATAATAAAATAAAGTTCATGACAATTACTCAGTTAAATAAAAAACACAAAAGTACATACTGATGACCAATCATATTGAAACAGGTCAAGTAGTCAATTCATGGTAGGCGAAGATTGAAGTCTATTGTTCTGTTTTCTACACACAGTTTAGGCTGTATATGTGATCAATCCAAAGTGCTTCCATCACATTCAATAACCAACCTTGAATTAGAGTTATGTAATGAAATAATTGTGAAACAGTCATTCATTAATATTGATTTTGTGACCTGACATTAATATGTGCTTTGCAATGGATGATACTGATGGATTTCTATTCAGATTACTGGCATTGGGATTTTCTATATGATTTAGTAGCCATTTTGGAACATGTTCTTTTCGGCGACATTGGAACATTCTATTGGTTTTACCTATATAAGGCGTCACCACAGCTGCAGGTGAACTTGCAGATGCAGTTTGAAGTAGAGTCTACAGAATTTCGTCCTTTAATCATAGGTACAGGCATCGAAAATGTTCTGCATATGAGAAAAAGGGATGCGGCATAGAATGTGCATTTGATGGCTGACCGAAGTCTTTGAGTTAGCTGTCAACTGCATAATCTGGTCACCCTTGAATGGTAGGTTAATAGAGATAGCTTTCTTTGGTACAGATGCTGTCTTTTCGAGATGTGGTCTTTCTTTACTGTGACAATTGATAAAGCTTTCCGGATACCCATTAGCTAATAAAACTGAATGTATATGTCGAAACTCATCCATCACTGTGTCACTGGTGCATATTTTTCGGGCCTTTGAGAACAAACATGTCACTAGGGAACGTTTATACTGGATAGGAACAAAACTGGTGAAATGAAGATATTGTCCACTCCATGTCTGTTTACGACAAATAGATTGTTGAATCGTTCATCAAAAGCAATCAATAGTGTTTTCGTTATATATATATGTATATATATATATCGGATATAAACGATCTACTTATAATTTCGATACTTATTTGGGTGTTACAGTTAATCCTCTACTTACTTTCCTTTTTCTCGTAGGATGTATATAATCTTTATAAATTTATATTTCTAAAATCTCAGCGAAATTGAAAGGAATAATTCCAACGTTTCGTTCGACAATCTGGTCCGAATATTGGTTCCCCAACCATTCGGACCATAAAGCATGCAGTTTGATCTCTGCAGCATCTCAATAGACGATCGATGAATAATCACTTATGGTTGATGTGAAACCTGAATAATCAAACTTCCTCCAATTAATCTTCATGAACACGGTTATTTCGTTGCTTCGACCTGTTTTCAAGCGTCAATAAACTAACGTTAACCACATAAATATTAAAGTATGTAATTAGTCTATATATGTCAAAAGTGTCTAAGTTCTGAGCTTTATTCTACTTCCTGGTCAATTAGGACATATGTAATCGATATGTCACCAAACAGACACACTCACTCGGATTGCATTTCACAGTTCTTTAGAAATGATCAATTTATTGAAGGCAAAACTGGTTTCATTTTGAATAAATTAATTCATGGGGGTATGATTTGTATTGAACAACTGAAATATGTTGAGCTCATAACCATGGCTAAACCATAGCAGAACAGATCTGACCTCTTGACAAATTATGGAATATCTACATTAGTCTTCAAGGAACGAATTCCACATCTTCATCATACAGCATGAATTTATTGGACGTTTCTCATGACGTTTACACATAAATTCTCATGAAGTTTGTTATCCCTTTCCTCATAAGCATATTGGCAGTGGCTTAACCAACCAAATACATTCCTTGAACTATACAGATATACGAGTTGTCATTCCAGATATCGGATAAAAGACTGTATGATACTCAGTCGCTTGCACTGTCAGAGTTCGTCAACTGAATTAGTATTACTTCGAAATTTTAGACATCCAATAAAGGATCTCACGACAGTTAATACTTATCATAAAGATAACATTCAACAACAGAGTGATCTACTCACATGGTCATGACAGGCAATAATTTTGTTTGAACTTCACTGGTCTTTCCACAGACGATAACTTGACTTATGTTTTCATTCGTTGTTAAAATAACAAAATTTCAGTGTGCTTTCGCCACAATCACTTCAAACAGACAGTAGAAGATTCATTCGGCAGGTATATACTGGTCGAATACTAAGGCGTCAGTCGATTCGTATTGTCGAATAATGACTCTCTAATACTTACAGTGCCATCCGTGAAGACACACACAGTAATATTAACTGATGACCACGTTTCGAGCACAAACTATTGCCACTCATAATCATATCAAGTCACTCACACAACTTTTTCCTTCATTTATATAGATGAGTGAAATTGATGATTAGACATTTGAACAAAAATCAATATAGGATAATGTACATTCAGAATTATTAATATGAGTGTTATTGATCACTTACACTGGGATGGGAAATAAGACGAGTGTTTATATAATCAAAATAAGTAACTTGTAAGAATGCTGTGATGTGCTTGAATTGAAATAGAATATTAAGATTATTTATTATTTTCTTCTGATTTGACTGACTGGTGGTAATAATATCTCCCTTATTTCTGGTATTTACGTGTTCGATGTAGACTCAATGAACTGGGATTCTATAATCAATCTCTCTCCACCCACATAGATTACTTCTTAGAATTTAAACCTTCTCCCATCCTATTGTGTGATTGAGTGTTAATGCATGCAGTGAAATTGCTGAGCTTTCTCTAAATTACTTATCTTCTCGGGATCAACCATTCTTCCCTTAGCTAAACTCTTATCTTCTCACAGGCAATATGACTACCCTTGATGTATCAGTTTGACCTGTGTAGTTGACCTAACACACAGTCATTCCAAGGTATTTTGTAAATTATATTATTTTGTCTAATTGGGTCAAACCACCGGGTTTTTTAGCCTACAGAGCTTGTCCTACCTGAGTGAGTTTGTAGGTTTGAATGCCACTCTAATTCCTGCTTTGTTGAGAATCCTTCGTAGTGAGTGTCTCAGACGTCCCTTTATTATATGGTATAACAGTAGATGCCTTATATTCTTTCTTATTTATGTTATAATTATTATTTTGCTTTTGACTTATTCTGATTTTCCTAATGAATTTTATAGGATAGTTATTTATTTGACACCAACGCTTCTTCCTCTGTCTGTTTCATTTCATCATTTAGGTCTTTGCTTGTACTACTTAGTACTTTAAAGAAAAAAAAAACCGAGGAGGCTGAAAGGAATGTTTATTTAGTGAAACGTATTGTACATAGGTAAATTTCGTATACCATATTTTCAAACTGCCATTTGCACATCATTTACCACATCCGTGACGAATTGGTCGAATAACGTGACATTCGATAGCTTCTTGGATTGTGCATCATATGGCAACATTATTCTCATGGTTCTCTTCTTCAATAGCTCCTTCCAGTGTGCAAAACATATTGTTACTTTTCTGAATTCGTTTCTGATATACTACTTATATCGGATTATAAGTAGCATTCACCACAGTACGGTCTGTTAGACACTTAACTAAACCAGCCTTTCGAGGCAGACACCGGATGAGATGAATTCAAGTCTAGATATATATTGGGATGCGTTGGCTTTTTATATACGCTAGTGTGCTGTATACCTTCTTTCGTTCGTTTTATTTTACAACCTAACATCATGGCTAATTCTCCTTGTTCATTTCCTGATTCAAATGTGAATTTTATTCCCTATACTAGTGAGTTTATTTGTGTCAAGAAGCTAGAGATATGTTCTGTTTTTAACACTGTGAAAGTGTCATCCACATATCTCCACCATATTTTTGGAGTAAGATTAAACGTATTAAAAGCAATATTTGCCCAGCTGTCCATAAATATATCAATGCAAATACCAGATATATGCATGGAAGATATTATTACCACCAGTCAGTCAAACCAGAAGAGGATGATAAATAATCTCAAAATTCTATTTCAATTCAAACACATTACAACATTTCAACAAGTAACTTATTATGATTATAAAAACAATCGTCTTATTTCCCATCTGATTGTATTTGATCAATAGCACTCATATTATTATTTTTTTTTGAATGTACATTATCCCATATTGAATTTTATTCCAATATCTAATCGATTCCACTCATGTATATAAATGAAGGAAAAAGTTGTGTGAGTGACTTGATATGATTATGAGTGGCAATAGTTTGTGCTCGAAACGTGGTCATCAGTTAATATTACTGTATAACAACACTGTGTGACTTATCAAAATAAAATCTTATCCATAATGGAATAAAAGCTTCTCTCTGAACTAATCATCTCGCAAAACAAAATGAAACCTGAAATATTGTTTATTTACATGGTTAAACGTTCATTATTTCTTTCCGAAAAATACAATTTTCCCACATACATACCAGTGTATGCATATTTGCATGTATAAATCCATTTTAGTGGATGAAAATTTATATACCAATCACATGCCTAATGTGATTACCATTTTCGCATTATTTTTTGTGTTCTCTGTCGCCGTTGATGTATTTCCATTGTATTCAAAGTATAAAACACTAGAGGGAGAAAGAAAACAGTTTCCTACGAGATCTCATTTTCAAGAAATCTAAAACTCTGCATAGAATTTATTCTAAAGGGTGAATCACATGAGGCTGAATGACCTGATTCCAGAATTGAAATTCCAAATTGAAAACTTCGTCATCCTGCGCTCACCTTTCACTAACGAAACTACTTAGTGTTCATCTGCTCATTCCCAGATAAAACATTTACAACGTTCAATGAAATCAGCGCCGCATCAGCATGTGAAAGAGTAGACTAAATGCATACACAGAGGTGGACATAAGCGGTAGTTTATCCTTGGCACATTGTCGAATTATATTTACACTGGTGAATACTAAATGTAAGCCGGCCAGATGCATCAAAAGAGCATTTAATAAATTTAGATAAATGACTTTTAATCAATTCAGCAATGATGTCATCTCTGGTAGTCCAACTCATAAACAGTGTCTTTCTTGGTACTGTGATTTGTCTAGGAAAGGTTTCTTTCTTTACTAATGGTTTTTTTCAATAAGTCGTGTAGGATATTCATTATCTAAGACAGTTTTGAGAAGCATTTCTAGTTCTAGCTAAGCCTTGAAAGAACGAAGCTGAAGCATGCAATCGACGAAAAAACTTCCTACTGTCGATACGTTGATGACACATTTATAGTGTGCAAAAATGAAAGTCATGCTTCACACTTACTCAGATTATTCAATGATGCACACGCCAATATTCAGTTCACTATGGAACATGTAAGTAACGGGAAGTTCTACTTCCTCGATATCGCCATGGAGCGCCTAGAAGGCGGTAGTCTTCAAAAGTCAATTTATCGAAAGTTCACATGGAAAAGACAATACTTACATTTTAATAGCTTTTGTCTAAATAGCTTTAAACGTGGTCTAGTCAAGACTGTGTACTATAGAGCGAGGAGAATATGCTCTATAGAGAAATTAGAGGAAGAATTTGAGTTTCTTGAAAAGACACTGAAGAGCAATGGGCACCCTCAAAGGTTCATCAACAAGTGTGGAAGATCTGAAGTCACAAATTAAAAACAAATCACAGTGGGTAAAAAGCCAATCTGCTTTCAGCTTGATTATAAGGGCGATGATCAACAGAAGGCTGAGCACATCACTAGCCATAGCCTATCCACAAGCTAAGCTCGTTCCAGTTTATAGAACAACTTGCTCTCTGGTGCAATCAAAAATCGATATATACCCATCTCATGTTAACTCTAACTGTATATACAAATTTACATGTATCTGCGGGAGCAGTTACATTGGTAGGACAGAAAGAAGGGCATACCCACGATTTTCTGAACATGTACCAAAAAGCTTACCTCTAGAGGGAACAAATGCCTTCAGCAGCAGTGCCATCAAGAGGAATCTCCTCGACACGAGTCATGAGGTGCACATCGAAAAGTCGTTCAAAATTATCAATAAGCAAAAGAGTTCCATTCTCCTTAAGTTTGCTGAAGCCATTTCCATCAAGCGCCTGAAACTTGATGTATACATCCAGAAAGAAGCGGTTACAAGTCTTTTTATGCCCTGGTAACTGGATATTTTTCATCCGAATGCGAGATGCTGAAAAGTTCTCATTGTGTATGATTATTATTGTTCGGAATAGTGTGTAATATTGCATATATATATATATATACATTATTAGTGTATGCGTATATCGATCGATTGATTTTTGTTTAAGATGAACTCTGTGCAAGTATGTTAAAATTGTTTTTGTAGATACATTTAATAATGTCTTTGCCCTGTAAGCAGCTGACGAGGAGGCAACGAACTAAACACTGATGGTACCATTTTATTCTGCTAAAAGTGTAGCTTTGCTTTGTTCAAACTAAGCCGTATCTATTGAGCAAATTTTCTGAATTCTGAAGCATAAGGAAGGGATAAGATTTGTCTTCCTGCGTATAGGTACACAACTGTTGAAGTTTGGCGTGCCGCTCTGCAAATGTTCGCTTTCGGTAAATCGACCTTTTCAGTTTGCCATCCCCTCTCAAAAATCTAGCATAACATCGAAGAAATGAAATCTGGATTTCGACATTCCATCGAAACTGAGAATCATAGATGGGTTAAAACTATTAAATATTCCGACAAGTCCAGCAGTTGAACAGTTAACATCAGGAAGAATACAGTTGTCGTCCGCATATCTCTTATACAGATATAGGCTCGAGGCAGTTTCTTCCTATGCACCATCCTTTGAGTTCACCATGAATACATTCGATTTTCCAATAGCTCCTTCGAAGAGTTGGTAATCTATATTAAATCAAATTCTTCAATGAACGAAATATTCCCATAGTGAGTCATAAGAAAAAAGCACAAACAACGAATAAACGTTTCTTTTCGACGATTCATTTTCACCAGCTGTACAATCGTAAGTATATTTAACAAAGAAATCTTTAGACCAATCAGATACTGGTAAACTTTATCTACGAAAAATTGTATTACATAATGTAAGGTGTAAGAAGGGATGACTAATTGTGAGTTATAAAGGAGACAGAAGTTGGTATGACGTAATAAGTGTGAGATAATGACTAATCAATAAGCTCGTGTAAAATGGACAGGAACTAGTGGAAAGGCTATAAAGTGTTTTTGTATAAAATCTGTATGAAAAAGCAATGTTATTCATAAACAGTAATAGAGTGGTAATAAAATGTGGATGATGGGAATAATAATGATAATAAAATAACTAAAATAATAAAATAACTTACATAATCACAAAAGAAGAAGCAAGATTATACTAAGAACTTTATTCTGGCCATAGTAGGGCGAGTGAATGTATGTATCGCTTCTGAATGCAGAGGTCCGGTTTCAGATCTCGAATAGCTAATGCTTCAGCTATGTACAGATGGCGTATCCGAAGTCCGTTTGTACGATGTTGAGGGACTGTGTAACTCTGTGTAACACTGGGAGGCATTCATGTGAAGGTGCTCGATGTCCGGAGATGACAGGGCGTTCGAGGTGTTCGTTTATTATGTATGTTCACTATTATTATTATTAATACTTTTATTATCATTATTATTCCCATCATCCACATTTTATTACCACTCTATTACTGTTTATTAATAACATTGCTTTTTCATACAGATTTTATACAAAAACACTTTATAGCCTTTCCACTAGTTCCTGTCCATTTTACACGAGCTTATTGATTAGTCATTATCTCACACTTATTACATCATGCCTACTTCTATCTCTTTTCTAACTTACAATTAGTCATCCCTTCTTACACCTTACATTATGTAATACAATTTTTCGTAGACAAAGTTTACCAGTATCTGATTGGTCTAAAGATTTCTTTGCGTATTATAATTACGATTGTACAGCTGGTGAAAATGAATCGTCGAAAAGAAACTTTTCTTCGTCGTTTGTGCCTTTTTCTATATTAAATCAAATTCGCAGTTTAGTTTCAACTGATTTGGCTCGCTGAATTGAGTCAAACGGAGGGTACCAGTGATCAGGTTCACCCCGTCAAGAAAGAAACTGATGTCCGATGTTTATGCCTCTTCGGTCTGGCTGACAGGCGTTACCGATCCACGTGAGTGGTATTCAACTACTCAATTAGATCAATCAGTAGTTTATACTCTTAAAAATTGACATTTGCATTGTTGCATACTATGGTTTGAATAATTTCGGTTTCCAAGTGAAACTGTGATGGCGTATAAATTGCAGACCTCGATTGTGCAGCGCTAAGGGAAATGAAGTCGGACGTGCAATTTAAGCACGACTTGCTTTTCTACCATTTCCTTCTCATTATATTCTTCCTACTTATACCTATGTAAAGAAAGATATTCTGCGTATTGTGTTTATTCGTATTCTCCTTCGCATTGAAAAGAAGCGTTCATGTAACCACTGTTAGTTTTAGGTCTTTTGAATGGTTTTCATTTTTCGAGTCTGTTAAGCGAATTGAGACCGATTTCCACCACCTACCAACAATTAACGCATTCAGTAAGAAACAGACTGTATCAGGACTATGAAGACTGAAAAAATCTCAGTAACAAGTTAACAAATAATTTATGGAGCATTTGATTGCATCCAAAAATCATGATAACACTTTCCGTCAATTACTGTCAAGTTAAAATTATTTTTATTCTAAAGGTGACGTCATAATTCTTTCGAATAGTAAGTGCTATTTTTATGCACAGCTCAGTAAATCAAAAAACATTCTAAAGAACTATTAAGCAAATAAATACGGGCAGATTTAGGAACCCTGTCAACGGATAATCAGGAGACACAGACAAACACACACAGGTCTACATCAATGCAAATCAGATATAACAAAGAAAGATATTTATATAGTCTGAAAATCAGATCACTGATACACATCGAATCATGTGTGCATTCAATCACTGTGCAACTTGCAGAGCAACCAATCACACCACTCTACAAGTTGAGTTATGCTGATAATTGAAAAACAAGACGATACAGCTCAAAACAAAACACCTCACACAGTCTACTGGTGCGTCATAAGGTGAGGTACAATGACGGTGTGATTATCACGATTTCACTTGTGAGCATCAAGAGCTGTAATGAAACTGGAATTAAAAGTTATTGGGGTTACGATTACAGAACGCGTTACACCGAAAAATAACTAAAAGAGGATTTCTACCGATAACCAATTGTTGACAATAATGGAAGAGACCCACACCAGATTGCGGTGTCATAATTCCCATAGGTGATATATAATTGCCAGTCTAAATAGAAACAGTCAAGAAAAGAAGAGAATGTACAATGAGTGAACATACCCTGGGGTTAGCTTGTTGTCTAGATTTGATCAGGTGTTCTAGGATAGAACTGTGTAAATGGGAATCTTTTTTCTCCCCCAAAAAGTCATCAAAGAAGGTGTTTCATGATACGTTTGGATAGCAAACGCTAGGAACCGTTGAAATACCTAGGGCCATACCTATCCGATTCCAGCCAGTTTTCACAATTAATGTGTGCGGACTGAATTTAGCTCTAACGATACTTCTTAAATAAATGAATAACCTCAAGGGAATAATCAATAATAAAAGGAGGAGCCTGTAGCCTGCTCAAATACACACCAGTGAGGTAAGTTAGCAAGTTGGCATGAAAGCAGATTAATAAGTACACGATGTAGTCATTTATGCTTCACATAAAATCTGCGTTTGCATATGATGTCGTCATATGTACGCCGTAAGTGTGAAATATTCTAATCATTCTGTAATTCGATACGGGCTATCAGCTGCTTATGCTTAAGTCTCAATTTACAGAATGAAATTTGAAGTGCACTCAATATATTTCAACAAAAACGATTAATGTGTTAGTGTGTCTAAGCATATTTGTTGTATATGGTGTTTGCGACACAAGTATAGTCGAAAAAAGTGTTTGCGAAATCCCCTCTGAACGACATACTTTCAATACTCATATTTACTTGGATGTTTCAACTAACAGTGTAACTAGTTTACTCTATTCTCCTAGACAGTATATGTTCGCTATGAAGATTCCATAACGTATGCTGGTTGACTTCGCTCTTCTTCTTAGAATTTATCATTTCACATCCGATCATCTGATTGTTTTTGGAAGCGATGGATATAACTGAGGCCCATTTCCAACTACTGATAATTAACGCAGTCAGCGAAATGGATTATATCAGGACTGTCAGATGGAAAGTCACACTAACAAGTTTATTCTATCAAAAATAATAGCGTAAATTTCGGTCGATAATTCTAACGTCACACATCACTTTAGCTAATTAGTGACGTCAACATTCCTCTTTCTTTCGCATGATATGCGCTATTTTTATCCACAACATAGTGATTCAACAAACATGTTTGATTTAACTATATGCCAAACAAAACTGTCTCAGATTTAGAAACCCTGTCAACGGATAATCAGAAGACACAGACAAACACACACGAGTGTGTACATCAATGCAAATCAATTATAACAAAGATAGATATTTATAGATAGTCTGAGAATCAGATCACTGATACACATCCAGTCGCGTGTGCATTCAATCACTGTGCAACTTGCAAAGCAACCAATTACACCACACTACAAGTTCAGTTATGCTGACAGCTGAAAAACAAGACGATACAGCTCAAAACAAAACACCTCACACAGTCTACTAGTCCATCATAAGCGCAGGTACGATGACGGTGTGATTGTCATGACATCACTGCGAGCATCAAGAGCTGTATTGAAACTGGAAATGACCTCCTTCTATATCAGTATGACTGGAATTAAAAGTTATGAGGTTCAGGATTAGAGAATGCTACACGTGGAAAAATAACTCAAAGAGGATTTCTCCACATAATGATTCCAGGCAATACGGACGATAACCACACCAGATTGCGGTGCCAGATTTCCCATAAGTTATAAAAGTGGAAGTCAAAATGGAAACAGGCGACAAACGAAGAGAATGTACAAGGAGTTAACATGCCCTCAGTGGAATGAATCAGAACGCAAGTTCCACCAAAATGACTGTCAGGGGAATCTGAACGTATTCTCCAGCAAGTGATAGTGTTTTCATTGAAATTCGCACTGATTTTTGATTTTTAATACCCCTGTTGTATTTAGCAAATCCCTGTGCCTAAATTATCTTCCTCCAAACATCAAATCACTAAACGAAGAAACGTCTGAAATGATTTCTCTGTTCTAATTGGCTTCACTGAACGCCTTTCCACTTATGGTACGAAATTTTTCATTATCCTCTGATTCCATTTTGGCTTGCATTCATATCGCCCGTCGATATTTTGAGGTGTCCTACTGATCTGGTGTTTTTGTCGATTATTGCTTGTAATTCCTCCTCCCTGCTCTCTACCGGATCTGCGGGATTCGTGTAATCGTACCTCGACTTCTGACGGACTATTAGACTATGGGAGGTGTTTTGTGAGCTGCATTGTCTTGTTTTGCAACTGTCAGCATAATTTAACTTGTATTGCGCTGTAATTGGTTGCTTTGCAAGTTGCACAGAGACGATCTGAAGCTCAGGTGGATGATTTTGGTGTGGTTGTGTTCTCTGAGCTGGATAGTTAATTTGCGAAGCTTTCATCACCTTTCTAGGTGACATCTTCAGTGAATACTTCAATTTGAAGTGAACTTTTGGATTTCTCCACGAGAGGGCCAGGACTCATTGCAGCACTCCCAACTTATGGAAAATTGAAGAAAGATATCTCATGGACGTCTTTCAAAAGAATGGATATCCACGGAATTTAATCGAAAGACATATAACCCCAAGCCAATCTATCAAACCAAAAGCCCCCAAGGAAAGCACAAATAAAATCGCCCTGCCATATGCAAAGGGTGCCTCAGAAATCACTGCAAGACTCTTCAAACCTTTAGGAATTGACGTCTCACACAAGCCAACAAAATCACTTCACTCAGCTGGCTCCATGTCAACCAAAAGACTCAACAGCGAAAGAAGATAAAACCAACATCATCTACAAAATAAATTGTAACAACTGCGAAAAACAATACATCGGCCAAAGTGAACGTCCTCCGTCTTCGTATCCACGAAAATAAGCTAGCCGTCAAAAGACATGACATCCACTCCGTCGCTCAAATCACTACATACAGACAACCACAGGCATCAATTCGACTGGGACAACGTTCAAATATTAGACAGAGGAAACACCAAGAATGCTAGAGAATTTTTAGAAGCTTCGCATTCCAGTGAATCATCAATCAATAGACACATCGAGATAGACAAAATTTATCAACCGATAAAAAAGAAACCTCACACACAAAGGGTCAAAGTACAAGTCAAACAAACAATCAGTTCCCACACAATTAACCTAGAAGGTGTGAAACGACACAAAAACAACCAATCACGTCCAAGGTCACCGACCACGAGAGATGATTGATAAACTCGTGGAGAAATCTAAAAAGCTCACTTGAATTCAAATTGAAGTATGCGCTGAAGATGTCGCCTAGTAAGGTGATGAAAGCTTCGCAAATTAACTATCCAGCTCAGAGAACACAACCACACTAAAAGATTGCACAGTGACTGAATGCACACATGATTCGATATGTCTCAGTGATCTGATTTTCAGACTATGTATAAATATCTATCTTTGTTATAATTGATTTGCATTGATGTACATACGTTTGTGTTTGTCTGTGTCTCCTGATTATCCTTTGACAGGGTTTCTAAATCTGTGAGAGTTTTGTTTGGCATATAGTTAAATCAAACGTGTTTGTTGATTCACTGAGCTGTGGATAAAAATAGTGCATACCATGCGAAAGAATGAGGAATGTTGACGTCACTAATTAGCTAAAGAGATGTGTGACGTTGGAATTATTAACCCAAATTTAGGGTGTTCTTTTTGATAGAATAAACTTGTTAGTGTGACTTTCCATCTGACAGTCCTGATATAATCCATTTCGCTGACTGTGTTAATTATCAGTTGGTTTGGAAAGGGGTCTCAGTCATATTCATCGCTTCCAAATTATTATTATTATTGTACCCTTGGGTTCTTAGTGGAACATAGGGCTTCACCTACACGTCTCCACTTGCTTCTGTCTTCTGCTGTTTTTTTCACTTGCATGCATGTTAGTCCATACTGTTTCACCTCTTCTTCACACGATATCCTCCATGTCACCCTTGCACGTCCCACTCGCCGCTTCCCTTTCGGGTTCCACTCGAGCATTGGCCTGACGTGCGATGTCACCCAGCGGTCTCCTCAGCGAGTATCCAATCCATCTCCACTTTCTTCTGCATATTTGTTGGGCGATTGGTTCTTGTTTTGTTTGTTCCCATAGTTTCTTGTTGGTGATTCTTTCCGGCCGGCCATCTGATCTTCAGTATAGAGCGAAGATAGCTGTTGGTTGATAAAGGTCTGCAACAGGCTGTTGGAAATATTCTTTGTGACCCGCTAAGTTTCTGATCCGAATAGAAGAAGTGACTTGACTGACGTTTGCATTGGAAATCCGAATTTTGTTGTTGATGCTGAGTGACGAAGATTTCCAGATTGGTTTCAGGTTGGTGAATGTGTTTCTCGCCTTCCCGATTCTCGATTTGACATCCTCGTCCATTCCTCCTGTAGATGAGACAATGCTCCCTAGATAATTGGATGAAGTTACCTCTTTCAAATCCCTCCCGTTGATGGTGATTGGAGCTGGATGTTGCTGTTGTTGTTGTTGTTGGTTGGTTATTTTCATAACCTCCATCTTGTCTATGTTCACTTGGAGTCCTGTCTTCTCTGGCTGCTTCTTCGACCAGTTTGTCGGTTTTCGCTTGCGAGTCTTCGATTTTGTGTGACATCAAACATAAATCATCCACGCGCGAAATCCAGGTCTTCTAGGTTCTTCATTTCGGTCCAGGATATCCCTGTCTTCTCGTTTCCCACTGTCTGACACATATTCAAGTCCAACACAATTAGGAATATCATTGGTGATAATAAGCACCCTTGTCTGACTCCTGTGTTTATTTCAAACGCTTCGCTGAGTTTTCCGTTGTGGATCACTTGACATGTGCCGTTGTCGTACAGCTGTTGAATAAGGTTGATCGGTTCCAAAATAATCAGATAATCGGATGCGAAATGATAAATTCTAAGAAAAAGAGCGAGGTCAACCAGCACACGTTAAGGAAACTTCACAGTGATCATATATAGCCTCGGAGAATAGAGCAAACTATTTACACTCTTAGTTGAAACATTCAAATAAATATCAATATTGAAAGTATGTCGTTCAGGGTGGATTTCCCAAACACTTGTTCGAGTATAGTTGTGTTGCAAACACCACATACAATAAATATGCTTAGACACACTAACACATTAATTGTTTGTGATTAAATGTATTGAGTGCAATTCAAATTTCATTCTATAAGTGGAGACTTAAGCAAAAGCAGCTGATGAGCTGTATCGAATTACAGAATGATCAGGATATTTCACATTTACAGCGTACATTTGATGAAACCATATGCAAACAGCAAGATCAATACTAACAGATCTCATGTGAAAAGTACATCACTAAATATTTTATTTATCAATCAGCTTTCATATCAACTTGCTAACCTACTCACTAGTGTGTATTTGAGCAGGCTACAGGCTCCTCCTCTTATTATTGATTATTCCCTTGGGGTTATTCAATTATCTAGGAAGGATCATTTGAACAAAAGCCAGTTGACACGAATGAAGATATCAACAACAGGCAGGATGGAGAAGGCAGGACAAACCATCATGAATCTGAAATCAGCCTATAGTGAAATTTTGTGAGCAGTCAAATCCTCACAAACGAATACTTGATTCTGAAATCAGTTTGAAAATCTTCTGAACTCCAGTTAAGCATGAACAACAATACTGTGATTTTTAGCTCTAATTTCAAGTGAATTGTGCGTCAGCACCACAGATGTAGAGTGCTCGTTGATCACGCAGGTGACCCAGGTTCGATCCCCTGCCACGGACGCACACCTTTACCTCGCTATTTCAGTAATAAAGCTGATGAAGAGGAAAGGTTGGAATGAGGCTAGCAACCCCATTCTATAAAAATAAATACCACTGCTACCGAAACGTCAAGTTTCTAGCTTGAAGCCCTCATTATGTTCCACTGGGAACGTAAAGGAATGAGAAAAAGAACTTCAAATCAATTAGTTCTGCTATGTGGGTCAGAAAGGTGACTAGCACGCCACGAAAACCGTTTCCATCGGAATAATGCAGACTCTTATCAACAGCCACAATCGCTAGCCTGGTGGAAAGAACTAGCGACAAGAAAATTTGGGAAAGAACCAATCAAGAACGTAAAGCCCGACAAATGTGTAGAGGAGAATGGACATAGATCTGACACACGCTGAGGAGATCAGAGAGTGGAATCTGCATAGGAAACGATGAGTTGGGTGTTGGTCTAAGCGTGTTATGGAGGAAGTCATGTGAGGAGAAGACGAGAGGTTATAGGCGGCTGTGAGGCCAGTTGAAGAGGATCGCAGAGAGTAGGATATAAAAACGATATTCTGTTGAAATTTTATGTTCCACTCGGAACCCACGCGAAGAACATTAATAATAATATTGTAGTCTACTCGAATACACATCGATAAGCAGTTAAACTCAAACTCTTGTCCTTTGCGCTTTCTTTACTCCATACATCTCCAATTTATGCGCAGTGATCCTAGCACAGTCATTACTAAACCCTCATCAGTCAGCAAAGTATACCTCAACGATAATCTTAATCATTGATTAATCAGAAATAGAGTACTCTCTTCGATTGTGTTTGTGCGCTGCTATAACTACAAGTAGATCAGGTGATTTACGGCTTAGTTTATCATCAGTACGGGTCACTTTCAGTAGGCCTGAATATGTGCTGCGGAATAACAACATATTCAGCCTCTACAAACACACGTCAAAAATCAGGTCAGAAACCCGCGTCGGTATGTTTTCCTGTTCAATGCGGTATGAGAGTCATGGTTTTATCACTTCAGAAGACTAGTAGTTACAGCTTAATATATAAGATAATGCTAATTTATTCAAATAAGCGGGGATCATTGATGACCTGGAGTCGGAACAAACTGATTCTTATGTTTCGATAAAGAAAGGAAGACGAAATTTGCAGTATAAAATGATATCATTCTATTTCAGGTAGTCTGCAGCTGATGAGAACCTGTGAAATAGAATGATATCATTTTATACTGCAAATTTCGTCTTCCTTTCTTTATCGAAATTTATCAAGGGAACCAGTTGTATGATTCTTATGTGTTTGAGTAGACTTGCAACCGGTCGTAATCTGTCACCAGTAATTGGAGTCTGGGCTCCACAAAATAACATTACAACCTTTATTTACATTTATATGATTATATGTAGGATATCTCAGAAAAAAAGTAACTCTTCGCAGAACGCATTTCCTTTTGTATGACTCAATAAGGATTTTCAAGTTGCTCAAAAGCCGCAAGGACTCGGTGACGGAGAGGGAGATGGACAGTTTCTTGCGTTACTCCGTTAAGCTTAAGGTAGTGAAGAGAGAGAGTTTTTTGGAGAGTGTTTAGATCGACGTGAATATCAAAAGTTGTACTGGAGATCACTCAGATGCAAGCATATCCAACCGAATACCAGAAGACTGAAACATCACACACTTTTATTTTTATTGTTCCCTTGCGTTCCAAGTGGAACATAAGGATTCAACAGCGCATCTCCATTTCATTCCATTCTCCTCTGAGGTCCTCTTTAGCTGGCTGCATGACTGGTCGTACACTTTGACTTCCTATACACATGATCTCCTCCATGTCACCCATGGACCTATGCCCAACCCGTTGTTCCATATTCGAGCTCCAATCGAGTGATGTTTTGATATATGATGTTATTCGGTGGTCTCCTCAGTGTGTGTCCAATCCACCTCTATTTTCTTCTACATATTTGGTGAGCAGTAGGTTATTGATTGTTTTACTCCCGGAGTCTATCACTACTCATTCTTTCTGGCTTTTTGATACTCAATATGAATTCAAGGCACCTGTCGATTGAGGTCTAAAGTAGCCAGTATTAAATGCTTCTGGTTAGGCACTAGTCAAGTTTCTGAATCATATAGAACTCACTGACATTGATGGCATTGGTGAAGAAAATCTGAATTGGATTGTTTATACTGTAAAGTGCAGCAGGATTTTAAACTGATTTCAGAGTGATTGTGGCCTGTCTTGTCTTTCCGATTGTGGTTTTGACAACGTCATCAATGCAGTCTCCTGTATTGAAATAACCCAGGGTATTATTATTATATCCTTTAATTCCTAGAGGAACATAGGGCTTCAGCCATGCGTCTCCATTGCGTTCGGTTCTCTGCTAGACTCTTCACCTGGCTCCAAGTCTGCCCACACGTTTTCATCTCCTCCTCACATGACCTCCTCCAAGTCACCCTTGCACTGACGAACAACTCGCTGCTTCCCTTTCGGGTTCCACTCGAGCAATGGCTTGTCTAGTGATGTCACTTGATGGTTTCCTCAGAGTATGGCCAATCCATCTCCATTTCTTCCTGCATATTTGTTTTACAATCGGTTCCTATTGGGTTGGTTCACTCCCAGAGATCTCTGTTGCTGATCTTTTCTGGCCATCTGATCTTGAGTATTGAGCGAAGACAGCTGTTAGTGAGGGTCTGTAATTTGTTTGAGGTGCTCTTTATGACGCTCAGTGCAAGTCTCTGATCCGTATAGTAGCACTGACTTCACATAAATTTGAAGAACTACAAACGGAAATCAGTAAGTTGTCAGACAATGTAGACAGCAAACGTGGGAATTCAATTGAAAGAACAAAGAAGACGGAGGTGATGAATATAACCAACCAACAACTACAAAAACAACGAAAAAAAAGGGCACCAATCAATATCAACCGAAGAAATCTGGAAAATGTCACTTACCCTGGGAGGCACGCTTTCAGTGCTGCATGCCAAGTAATCCACAAGGGGAAACTTACGGAATCCTTCGAAGTGAGGACAGGAGTAAGACAAGCTGGCTGCCTACTATCGCCAATGATTTTCCTGATTGCAGTAGATTGGATAATGCGACAAACAGCGGGCAATGAGGAAACAGGCATAAAATGGAGTGACACAACAAACTTGGAGGATCTGGACTTCGCCGATGATATATGTCTCATTTCCCACAAACTGGAAGCGAAAAGCAACAAGTTGGCAGAAGAAGCATCCAGAGAAGCTAGCGCTTCAGGTGAACATAGAAGAAACAGAGGTGGGTGTTGAAGATTCCTGGCAAACAGTAACAGCAACAACAATAACAGCAGACAACAATCACCATAAATGAGAGAAATCTGAAAGAAGCAACGTCTTTTCTATGCCGACCTGGGAAGCACCGTTTCAACTACAGGCGGAACTGACGAGGATATCAAAGCAAGAATCGGAAAAGCAAGACAACCTTTCATTACTCTCAAGTCTGTGTGGACGTCAGCAGCACTCAGCATCAAAAGTAAGATTCGGATTTTCAACTCTAATGTGAAGTCAGTGCTACTATACGGATCAGAGACTTGCACTGAGCGTCATAAAGAGCACCTCAAACAAATTACAGACCCTCACTAACAGCTGTCTTCGCTCAATACTCAAGATCAGATGGCCAGAAAAGATCAGCAACAGAGATCTCTGGGAGTGAACCAACCCAATAGGAACCGATTGTAAAACAAATATGCAGGAAGAAATGGAGATGGATTGGCCATACTCTGAGGAAACCATCAAGTGACATCACTAGACAAGCCATTGCTCGAGTGGAACCCGAAAGGGAAGCAGCGAGTTGTTCGTCAGTGCAAGGGTGACTTGGAGGAGGTCATGTGAGGAGGAGATGAAAACGTGTGGGCAGACTTGGAGCCAGGTGAAGAGTCTAGCAGAGAACCGAACGCAATGGAGACGCATGGCTGAAGCCCTATGTTCCTCTAGGAATTAAAGGAAACAATAATAATAATAATTCTCCGTCGTGAATCGCCTGACAATTATTTCCGTATGATTTGTGTGAAGAAAGAAAGAACGAACGAACAAATCTGCAGGAAATAATACGAGCTCTTTTTGAGTGCCAAATTTCCACAAACTGAGTACAACTTCAACAGTATCGAAAAATAACTTAAAAGATGGTATCTGAACATATTTTGATCAGAATGACGTCGAGTTATTGATAAAACAGTATAGGCAACATACTTCCAGAAATGTGACCTAAGTGGACAAAACACTCCATCCTAAAAAGGCTAACTATTTATTGCATAATTGGAAAAGAAGGGTGAGCCAGAGTTCAATTTCTGCATTGATTCAAGGATAGACTAGACACAGAGTAGAAACTCAAACAACAGAAGGAATTCAAACCCAATGTGAAAAAACATTTGAGAGAGTGTAAGTGAAAAGTGAAAGTACAGTTACGTCTACTACTTGCATCTGACATCTGTACAAACCTTGATTTCTATCGCTTCTTCCCCTTGTCTTTACCACTGAACCACAAGATTTCGTTTGGTTGTATTCCCGTGATGAAGAATGTCAATAAGCATGCCAATAATCTGGACCTAGTGCATCTTGCTGACTGCGTCAAACATCAGTCAAAAAGACCCCCTCAGTGGTAAGTCGATAAACGTGACTGGTGGAATTCAATCAACTGTAAATGCAGCTGGGCATGACATAGATTAATCCCAGGTTATGAATCAGTGTAGTGTTAAAGTAGGTCTTCTATACCCAAGTAAAACGAGGGTCTGATGAGGCTGATATGTCATACCGCCTATTATCCTTCTTTCTGAATACAATAATCGCGACTTATATAGATTTTGTATTGATTTAAAAGGAAACATTCGCTTTTTACAATAAAGCTATATGCACTGCCAATTTTAGACAGAAATATTAAATACCTTACAAAAAGGAATTAATGAGACCATTTTCGATTCGTATAAGAAAGCTTCACTCAGACGATAACACTGAGAAAGAGCTATCAATGGTGGGAAAATTCCTACGTGATAATGGTTACCTGACCACAGAATTTCATAGACGAACATAGGAAACGTAGTGTTAACAAAGTGAATTGCAGTACATTACAGAAAAGTTCATCTTTCTACAGTTTGCCATCGAAGGTGGTGACAGTTCCAGTAGAATAAATTGCAGACTGAGCACTGTCCAGGAACGAATATATCCAACCACCAAGCTTCTATGTGTTTATTAAACGACCAGTTGTTTAAAAGAGTGGAAAGTGGACACACTCCTTACTCATGTTACCACCAACTGTTTATCAATTGACATGTACGCGTGGCAAAGTATATGAATTTAGAGAATGGAGAGAAGGGTTATTGTCCTAATTCCTGAACAAATGCCAAAGAACTTGAGAGTGAAGTGCTCCGGAGCATTAAACAGTGCATTTGTTCGCCATCTATTGGACACTCGCCATGTTGTGGACAATCTAAATGCGTTCAAAATAATCACCAAGCAAAAGAAACCTAACTTACTGAGGCAATCGAAAGACTAAAACGGAATCTATGCACTCAGAAAGAGACAGCGATGATTGTTTCACTGCCTCAGTGATAAAGTGAGGCACAAATTTCACTGCGTCATCTTCTGTTCTGCTTAGAAAATGTCATTCTTCCATCTAAGCATGAATCAACCTACCTTCCACCTCATCTGTTTGCTATTTTATAAAGACACATCTTCTGCGATTACGTAACCTACCATCTGTTATACTCTTCCTAGGTCAACTTTGTTTCTATCCACAAAAAGTCTGTTGAACTCTGTTCTTTTGTTTCCGAGCGTATTCGTCTTATCTTCCTATAAACAGTCAATCCTTTTCACTCTTAATTGTTTAACAACTTATATTATTTCTGACTAATGCCTCACTCTGATGAAATGAACTTTGTTAAATATGCCGATGACCTAACTATTTCATTGTCTGTTAACTCCCAGCTAGACTGTGCTAAGATGAACAGCTTTCCATCAAGAATTAGCAAATGGCCTTCGTCTAACGGCCTTACACTAAATCCTTCCAAATGTCAGACTGTTAATTTCAGTTTCCGATGTAAACGAAAGTTAAATGAAGTTGCTGGTTCCTATGACTCTTGCACGACTGATGACACTGATATAGAAACTAAGTCTGAAGTTAAGTATCCTGGATTAATTCTTTCTTCTGATCTATCCTGGTCCTCCCAAGTCTTAGCGATTTCTAAAAGAATATTTCGTCTGACTTTTTACATTATGAAGTTAAGGCATTCAGGCACAACTCAACCACTCCTCTTACAGTTTATCAACTCGTGTATTTTACCTATTCTTCTGTACTGTTCACCCTTATTCTTTACTGGATTGCGTATAAAGGACTATGATATACTTCGTAGAACTCTGAAGACTGTCAGTAAGTAGGATGAGTGGTATCTCATTGAGCCGTATAGTTCAAATTGTCACTGATAGGCACTTGATGTCATGCAACGAATTTGCTAAAGGAATGTTGTCAAACTGTGAGCACCCACTCTACTCGCAGCTCCAACCTTCTGTATCCTCAGGTAAAACAAGAAGTCTTTTCAGAAGAATTTATGCACGTACATCTAAGTATAAAAATTCCACTATACCATATTTGGCGTCACGTACTTTATGTGATGAAAATAGTGTTAGGCATGAACTAACTAACTAACCTTCTTTGCACCACTAAATAAACCATTTCCTCCACCCTTAAAGCATCAAACTTTATTGTTATTATATTTCTTATATTTATAATCCTCTCAATTTTTGTTTTCTTTATTTTTTTCATAAGTGTGAACATCATTTAAGCTGTGTTATAACTGTTAATTTTGTATTTCCCCTCACAATTTTGTATCAACAGAACATTAGATGCAATAATCTATAACATGCTAAAGTTTCCAAACTGAATCGACAATACTGTTTGAAACAAACTCACTGTTATTATTATTATTATCATCATTATATTTAATATCCTCAGTTCGTGCTCCAAGTATTTTTGACTTTATGTCGTAAATGTGGAGAAATGCCTCCGGTTAATTTTGTTTTAATTTTTAATTTAATTTATATTTTAAGTAAATCAGATGCAAGGTGTTTTGACAAATGCTGAGAATTCCATTCTGTATTATAAGTGCTGTTTTTGGAATAAAGTAGATTATTATTATTGTTATTAGTTCCTACCAATTGCTGCTTGTCATTGTGGGAAAAGTATGTTCAAATCTTCAGTGTAATTTATATATAGTTTTGTATTGTTCAGGAGGTTGCAGCTAGTTGGGAAGTATTCGCGAAATAATAAAATGAATGAGCTTATATCATCCTGGTACACATATGTCGTTCTTGCATTGTTTAGGTTTGACATTCCTGGTGATTGACTGGACCGATTTTCTTTGGCCTCTGTCGATTGACATGTTGACTGCTTGTGTGGGTGCTTCGACAATGACAGTCTAATCAATCACCGTGAAAATCGAACCAGGATTAAAAGTAAATAGGCCAGATTAGGCTAAATTACTTAAAGTTTTGCTCTGAAATTAGGCGATTAACGATTGTTGAGAAACAGTGATCTTAGACAAATGATTAACATAGAAAATATACTCATTTAGACATTTGGAAAGCAGAAAGATTGAGCAAGTTTATGATATCTTTTGATGTATCCTCCTTGTTCACCAATGTACCGTTAATGGAGACAGTGGATTTTATATGTGAGGAGATTACTACACGAAACATAG
The DNA here is from genome assembly GCA_944472155.2 of Trichobilharzia szidati. Taxonomy (NCBI): domain Eukaryota; kingdom Metazoa; phylum Platyhelminthes; class Trematoda; order Strigeidida; family Schistosomatidae; genus Trichobilharzia; species Trichobilharzia szidati. The sequence goes on from OX235273.1 coordinate 140,254,183, forward strand.
ACATCGGGATTTCTATATCCACCTTGAAGGAACTTATTTTAAGATGTACAATGAATGTTCATTTCTTATTCAATAAGGAATATTACAGGGAAATTGATGGTGTAGCTATGGGTTCCCCATTAGGTCCAATCCTAGCTGAATTTTTCCTAGCTAAATTATAGAATGGACCACTGAAAGGAGTAATTAATGACATGGATTTCTACTGTCGATATATGGATGACACATTTGTGGTTTTGAAAGACGAGAATGATGCAATGAATATCCTTGACAAGTTTAATGACGCACATTCAGCAATAAACTTTACCATAGAGAAAGAAAGTAACGACAGTATCTCATTCCTAGATGTCTTCATGGCAAGGAAAGAAGATGGCACACTAATAAAGAGTGTGTATAGGAAACCTACAACATCAGGTCAGTACACTCCTTTATTGAGTTTTGTACTTTTGAAATATAAACGTAACCTGGTAAAGTGTCTGGTTGATAGAGCCAGGTTAATCTGTTCAGAAGACTGCCTCAATGAGAGCTTAGGATTATTGAAGAATTACTTGGAAAACCTGGTTATCCAGAAAAATATGAATTCAGCACCAAAGGGACTCAGTATTGCTACAGTTTCGAAAAAGCCAATGTTCATAAAATTGCAGTTCCTCGGTGACAACATCAGTGAAATCATAACACAGCGCTTGAAGAAGGCAGTTAAAAGAGCTTATTATGCAGCAGAAATACGCTGTCTCTTCAAAACCACCCCTTTTCTATGTTCAAGAAATGAGGATAAACTACCTAATTTTGCCTCTTCTATGTGTGTCTACCAGTTTGACTGCAGCTGCGGAGCCAGCTACATTGGGCGTACAATTAGGCAGTTTCATCGTTGTATTTCTGAACATCATCCAGCGTGGTTAAGCAAGGGACAAACAAAATCAATTCGTAGTTCTATTTTTGCACACCTTGTTGATACTGAGCACAAGGTTGATGTGAATACTGCATTTAAAATTATTTATCGCATTCCAACTAATCTTAACTTTGCTCTAAGAGTTCGTCTTCTACAAACAGCTGAAGCAATTGGAATCCACCAGAAGAAACCAAGCCTATGTGTACAGAAGAAATTTGTACGGCCACTTTGCTTACCGTGGCCATCGTTACAAGACAGGACTACGTCGCCCCCCTCCCCCTATTAAATTATAATTGTCCAAATTATTTTATTTTTATTTTGACCACTTCATCTTTAATTACGTGTTATTCTTGTAAAATTAATTTATTCTATCCATTTCTACTTTTTAAATGTGTATTGATTTTGAAATGATTAACATTTGAATCAAATAGTCAGATTTCACGGAATCTGTGGAGTACGTAACAATATGATCGTACACCTTTTGTTAGATGTTGAATTTAGAGACATTGTACACGATTTTTGTTTAAAACGATCCATGTTAAAATATACACAACTTCCGAGTCCAGTTCAAAAATACAATATATACTGTTGGTAGCTTCGCCTTCTCACTGGCCATTCCTGTCTACTTGCTCCACTCATACCGTGTGGTATACTTTGGATTTATTGCAGGAATCTATTATCCTTATGCGAAGACAACTCTAAAACCGGTAGACAGCTTTTACCAGTAGACACGATTCCAACAGTGAACACTTCTGCGGATTATATTTTTTTAGTGATACTAATAATGTGCTTTATTCCAGAAACAGTACTAGTGGTACAGTGTGGAATTTTCAGCACATATCTACAATATTTGCATCTAATTTTGCAAATATTTAAAAGGAGCATTTAACAAAAAAAATAAATCTAAAGACACCAACAGCAAAACAAAAAAACAGGAAAAGCACAAAAATAATTATAAATGCGAAAAAATACCAAGAAGTAGAAAGGAAAATAAACATCATATAATAATAACTCAGTATTGGGTGGTGGAAGCTATGATATGATTATGCATGGTGACAGTAAAGCTATAGTCATACAAGAAGTTATGAACTGATATTTAAGAATGTTTATCACCAAGATGATCAGTTAATTTGATTGAAACAACACTAAACAGTCATAAAATAACATTTCAGGGTTGTTTTTTTATTGTCAGGTCTGATGCGGTGTTTGTAGTGGTAGCGTGAGTAATCCTGCATAATACAAAATTTTGAGATGATGGTAATGGCGTTCACAACCAATGATTGTCAGTTAATATTGCCGAAAAAAATAAAATAAAACAAACACAAAACTAATAAATTACATGATGGTTAATGACAGGACAATTTTGTAATACTCATAGTGCTAATATAGTCAGAACCAGTAGATACACAAAAGAAGGGATACAGCAAAGTACAAAAGTAAGCCAATGTTTATAATTTAGGTAGCTAAGTATGTTTAAGAAAGATTTCACTATAGAATACAAAACCAGAGAGAAATAAAAGAGCCTAAAATTATGTTACTAACAACAAAGCAAGTCATAGGTTTCACGCTTAACATTGTCTCTGTCAGTTAGAACACGGGCGGCCTGCTTAAATCTTGGGCTACCAAATACCTTAATCATTACAAATCATATTGCATCTAATTGCTCACTTCCAATTTTATTTTAAATAATTAAATATTATTCTAATATGTCCTCAAATCGGATTATTTATCCTCGTGAGTATTTAATATCCTTAAAACCTACTGATCGGAAATGCCACAAAAAAGACAAAAAAAAGCATCACGCCGGGTGGCAAAGAGCCTTAAAAAACACCCCTATTCAATTTATGACCGTTCCTGCAATCATGAGTACTAACTGTCGCTCCCTGCCAGCCAAGATTAACTATCTTCAATCACTTGTGTCTTCCATTATATATCGAAATACTGGGATCATATCACTTCAAGAAACATGGCTACACGATCTGTACGATGACAATCTAGTGTATTCAAATGATTTCAAACTATTCAGACAAGATCGATGCAGTTCTAGGAAGAAACGTGGTGGAGGTGTCGCCATCTTCATAAATTCACAATGGTGTACATCTAATAAAGTATGTTTCAAATTCTCTAGTGACAACATTGACTGCCTCACCGTCAAATGTCGACCTAAGCATTTGTCAAAATATAACTACATATACATCTCAAACATTTATATTGCACCTGGATGCAATTCCACTGAATTGTCTTTATTTGCTGATGAATTTACCTCCTTTGCTGCCACCTCCTTCGGAAACTCCTTGTCTATTGTTACTGGAGATTTCAATTCTAGTGATCACAATTTCCTTATTTCACTTGGTCATGATAACATTGTCAACTTCCCGACTCGAATGGATAATATTCTAGATCTTGTGTTCACAAATGACATAGGAATATTTGAAGCTCGGAAAAGAGCCCCACTACTTAACTCTGATCACTGCATCATAAGAGTATTGCCCAAGGTATATGGAAAGCTGCACAAAAGGGTCTTCTCCAACCTTGGAAAGAAAACACAACACAGATGCTATTCACATGATAACATACAGAATCTAAGGACAATGTTAAAAGACACAAACTGGGACCTGTTTACTGAACAAGCTCTTGACAACACAATTAGTAACATAACGCATTATCTCAATTTCTGTCTTGATGTTTGTTGTCCTAAAGAGACAATCTTCTTAAAGTTCGACCGTTTCGCGTCATCTCAACTCAAAAAGCTTCGCCGTCAAAAAGAGAGGTTATACAAAATGAAAAATAAATCTGGTGTTAAGAGAATAAACACTTTGATTAAAGCCGAATTACAAAGATTAAATGCTCTCTATAACCAGAAGTTTCTTTCATGTAAATCCTCATCTAATATGTGGAAGCTATTAAAGGAAATCACAGGTGGTAAGCAAATAATGAATGATACTTCTGTCGATGTTGATATGCTAAATAAATCCTTCATATGTATCCCTGCAGATGTTATGATTCCCAAATCTAATAGTATAAATAATGACTGCTTTTCATGTTTTAACACGAATGATGTCCTCAAGTGTCTTCAATCTCTCAAACCTACCCAGTCCCTTGGTCCTGATGGAGTTCCTGCTGTTATCCTTAAGAAATGTGCTGACATCTTATGTTACCCATTAACTGACATTTTCAATGAATCTTTTTCCAATAGTTTTATTCCTGACTCATGGAAAAATATCAAGGTTGTTCCAGTGCCCAAATCAACAAGTGGACCTACTGTCAAGTTTAGACCCATTGCTATTACCTCACCTTTTTTAAAAGTTATGGAAAGACTTATTTTACTTAATCTTGAACCCTCTTTAAAGCCTTTTAACGACCCCAACCAGTTTGCCTATAAACATAGTAGGTGTACCCTAGATGCCGCTGTAGTTCTATATCATAATATAGTCTCTAGTTTAGATAGAGGAGCCAAATATGTTCGGTGTGCCTTCCTTGATTACACATCTGCATTTGACTCTGTACCTAGGTCTCTCTTGTTAAGTAAGCTTGCTGCAACACAGAGTGAGAGCTGGATAAATAAGTGGTTGTATTCCCACTTTTCTGATAGGAAGCAGTACACTGTCTACAATGGAAAGTCCTCCTCTACCTCACTTACTTTAGCTGGTGTTCCTCAAGGTGCCGTTCTTTCTCCTTTTCTGTTTTCTTTTTTCTTACATGACTTGCCCCATTCTGATGTAGCCACTTTTGTCAAGTATGCTGATGACCTCTCTGTCTCCATGCCTGTCAACTCTCAGTCAGACTGTTCCATATTAAATATTTTTCTCTCGGAAATTAGTCAGTGGTCCTCTTCAAACGGTCTTAAGCTGAATCCGTCTAAATGTCAGGTAGTAAATTTTACTTTCAGACGAAAAAGTGACCTTCAACAACTAGCTAGCTCACATGGTCCCACTATCATAGACGGCATAGAGGTTGAAACTACATCAGATGTCAAGTACCTTGGACTGAGTATTTCCTCCGATCTTTCCTGGTCCTCTCACATCTTGCTAGTGACTAGAAAGATGTTTCGCTCAACGTTCTACCTTAGGAAGTTTAGGCAGTCTGGTATAAAGCAGTCTTTACTTTCTCAGTTTGTCAATTCCTGTATTCTACCCATCCCTCTTTACTGCTCCCCATTAATCTTGCCTGGACTACTTAAGAAAGACTTTGCTTCGCTGCGTAGGGCACTAAAAGCTGTTAGTAGGGCAAGTGGGATATCGTTAAACCAACTGGTTAACACCATAGTGGATAGACATATAATGTCATGTAAGAAACTAGCGAATACTATATTGTCAGACCCTGAGCATCCTCTCTATACACAGCTCTCTCCTTGCATATCATCTGGTAGAACTAGAAGTAACTATAGGAAGCTATATGCCAGGACTACCAAGTATAAAAACTCCACAATACCTTATCTGGCACAGCTGTTATGTGATGAGAAAACTGTTAGGCATGACATGATCAATTTACTGCGGCACTCTAACAAATAGTTCCCATTAGCTTTTGCTCTCCTTTCCTTGTTACTATTATATTGCTGCTCATATATTCTATTACAGACTAATTTTATATATCGTATCCTGTGGTGCACTGTTTAAATATGTGAATGTAATGCTGTTCTTTTTTTATTTTATTTCTCTTTTTCTTTTTGTTGTTGTTGCTTTATATTTCTAAATCCTTATAAAATTTATGAGGTAATTAGATGCAATATTGTAATGAACGCTGAAAATTCCATACCTGTACCACAAATACTGTTTGGAATAAAGCCATTATTATTATTATTATATCAATAATTTGTAGCAGTGGACATTAACAAGATATCCAAGTAACCTTTTTATTAACATAACTCATTACTGCATTTTGGATAATATGTTGTTACACTATCATCTCACTGACTTGGATTTTTATTCGCATATTTGTTATGTTATTGATCTCTCTAGACAGCCCTCTACAAATCTCTTCTAGACACAGTCATAAGGCAGATACAGAAAGTTCCAGACGAGTTAATCGCATCTTAAGACTTCAAGAAAAGAAGTAATCGGACGATACTACTGAGTGTGAGCTGTATACTATACACCCACCTAATAAGGGTAACTGGATTGCGTTTTTGCAGAAACTACACTCAATGCTAATTTTATATGGATTCATTGTAATTATGAAATAAAAAAACAACATATCCCCGCCAGTATCATTAATTTCTACAATATTTGGTGTATTCACTTCGAATGTCATAACAAAAATCATTTTTCAGACAAAGGAATTCATTATTTAATGAAAAAAGTCACCTCATAATGCTATTTATGTGTCCTTGAATAGACTGATCTTGTCGGACTATTTCATTGAGTTTTGCTTTTCGGTTCTTGTTTATGACAATCGTGTTTTCTGCGGTCAAGGTCACTGGATTTCATTGTACTTGTACTTAGATGATGACCTTAGATTATGTAAGAAATCGCAAGATAGACTGAATTATACAATGATAATTATTTGTTTGTTCTCATTCTATTGAATTTCTAGAGGAACATTGTTATAGGCACCTAATTAAGCCTAATTTCGCCTAAAACTTTAAAATAACTACTTTAAGCAGTTATCATACACTCGTGTGAGCCTTTTGTTTTTCCCTTTGTTTGGATTGTTGGATTCCTATTGGATGTTAGTACTTTAAATGCATCACTGAATTACTGTGCTTTCAAGGTCGTTCCAACTGTATATATATACAAGCAGTGTTATTGCTGTTGCTGCTGGCGTGCAATGAGGACAGATTAGCCAGCGCATTAGGCTAGTCTACTAGGGTGGTAGTTCAGGTCATAACAAACATACGCCCTCAAGGGTTTAAAGTTTCACTAGCCATGGTGTACTTCCTCTTTAACGCAGTGAGGTTATTAATCCCACGCCTCTTTCATCTTACTCCTCTTCCTAGGTTACTATCGCTTAGCAAACTCGGTGAAATTGGCCGGTAATCAGACCTGCCTGGCCAATGTGAGGCATTGGCGAGCATTCAGCCAATGAAATCCCAACACATTGAGCACTATTTTCCTTACTTGTCAGTCACATTTCTACCAAAAATTCATCGACTTTGGAAAGGCCTCGGATAGAGTTCATCGTGATGTGGTTTTGAAACCAATTTAACACAATGAAGTGTGACAAATTTTCTTTATCAACCTCATTCCGCAGTTAGCAATATGACAGTGCCATATATCAGTTAATCAAAGACGGAGAATTTAGTCAGACCTCTGAAGGGAAGACAGGAGTAAGACAAGACTGCCCGTCTGCTATCGTCAGCGATACCGCTTATTGTGACGGACTAGACTATGCCGCACACTGTGTGTGTGGGGGGGGAAGGTGAGAAGACAGAAATACGTTGGACCGATAAGGAGACTCTAGAAGATCTGGATTTCTAGGCGGATGATTTATATCTAATATCACACAAATCCGAAGACTTACAGGTGAAAAACAACAGACTGGCAGAACAAGCAGGCGGCGAAGACAGGAATTCACTTGACCATAGACAGGACGGAGGTGATGAAGATAACCAATCAACCAAACAACAACAACAAGCACCAATCACCACCAACGGGAGGTCAACTCCTTCACTTATGTAGACAGCAAGCTCAATTTCAACTACAGGTGACAGCATGAGTGACGATTTCAAAGCCAGCCAGATTCGGAAAGGCAAGACATACATTCGTCATTCTGAAGTCAATCTGAAAATCTGCTTCTTTTAGCATGAAGAATAAAATTTGGGTTTTCAATCAATCAATCAGTCAATCAGTCCTTCCATATCGATCAAGAACTTGAGAAGGATGCGGGGAATAGTATTTCTAACAGGCTGCTGTATACTTCTGTTGACAGCTGATAACTTCTTTGACTCCATATTGAAGATCAGGTGGTCGTAAAGAAAGGACTGGCGACAAGAAATTCTATGAAAAAACCAATCAGTTACACGTATCTCAACAAATATGCAGGAGAAGGTGGAGATGAATCAGAGACACCCTGAAAGGACCATCGAATGACATCTAGAGCTAGGCAGAAATTCGAGTGGAATGCGAATGGGGAATAGGAAATTAGATGTTGGTCTTCAACGACATCAAATTCACAGGAGGAGAGGGATCCGAAGACGAAATATCATTTTTGGACGTCTTAGTTAAACGAACAACCACAGGAAAATTAGGAACTTAAGTTTTCAGAAAATTAAATCGCACAGATGAAATAGTGAATTACAAAAGCAACAATCCAACAAATAGCACAGAAGAAGAGTTGCATACAAACAGTATTCAAGGGAGGCATGAGGCATTGCAGCACTCCTGACTTGAGGGATTTGAAGAGAAATACCTCATGGGCGTCTTCCAAAAGAATGGATATCCACGAAACTTCATCAAAAGACATCTACCCCAAGCAAACTAACCAAATCAGAGGCGCCCAAGGCAAACACAAAGCAAATGATCTTATCATGTATAAAAACGAAATCTCAGAAATCACTGCGAGACTCTTCAAACCTTTAGGAATTGATGTCTCACACAAAGCAACAAAATCACTTCACTCAGCTGGCTCCATTTCAACCGAAAGACTCAACAAGGAAAAAAGATAAAACCAGCATCATCTGAAAAATAAATCGCAGCGACTGCGAAAACACTACATTAGCCAAAGTGAACGTACCCTTCTTCTCATTCATTAACACAGACTAGTCATCAAAAAACATGACATCCACTCCATCACTCATATCGCTGCATACAGACAACCACAGACATCAATTCGACTGAGACAACGTTCGAATATTAGCCAGAAGAAACACAAAGTCAAACTTTACTTCAAGGATAAAATCACTAACAATACAAATAGACTAGAGGGTGTGAAAACCCATGAAAACAAACAATCACATTCAAGGTGACTGGGAGAGATGACTAATAAACTCGTGGAGAAATTTAAAAGCTCACTTCAAAATGAAGTATGTGCTGAAAATGTTGCCTAATAGGCCTATTATAGCTTTGCAAGTAAACAATCCAGCTCAGAGAACACAACTGCATCACAATCATCCACCTGAGCTTTCGCCATTTCGCTGACCCATTTTGAATCACTTACGAACATAACAGTGATGTTGAAAATTTGAATTTTATCGTTTATGCTGAAGCGGAGTGCACAAGATTTCCAGAGTGTTAATGATCTGTCCTCCCTTCACGACCTGTGATGGTTTTGAAATTCTCATTCGTGCCGTCACCTGTAGTTGGAAGTATGTTGCCTAGATAAGTGAATGAAGCGGTCTCTTTCAAATTTCCTCCATTGACAGTGAATATTGATTGTGTTTGTTTTTGGTTTGTTTGATTATTTTCATCATTTCCGTCATCCCTGTGCTCCCTTAGAATCCTGTCTTTGCTGGTGGCCTCTTCTGCAAACTTGTTGGTTTTTGCCTGTAAGTCTTCGTATTTATGTAACACTGGACATAAATCTTCTATCGAATCCAGATCTCCTGCAGCCTTCTTATGCGTCCGGTGTATCCCTGCCTTCTCTCAACTCACAGTCTCTTGCTAAATCTAGTCAACCACAATTAGGAATGTCATCAGTGATAGTACGTAGCCAGTCTTATCCTACTCCTGTCTGTACTTCAAAGGCTTCGCTGAGTTCTCCAACATTTGGCTGTCATTATCATATCGAAGTGAGGACAGGAGTAAGACAAGCTGGCGGCCTACTATCGCCAATGATTTTCCTGATTGCAGTAGACTGGATAATGCGACAAACAGCGGGCAATCAGGTAACAGGCATAAAATGGACTCACACAAAAACAACTTGGAGGATCTGGACTTCGCCGATGATATATGTCTGATTTCCGACAAACTGGAAGATATGCAAGCGAAAAGCAACAAGTTGGCAGAAGAAGCATCAAAGATAGGACTTCAGGTGAACATTGAGAAAACAGAGGTGATGAAGATTCCTGGGCAACACCAACAGCAACAACAACAACAGACAACGATCAGCAATAATAGGAGGAACCTAAAAGAAACAACTTCCTTTACCTACAGACCTGAGAAACATCGTTCCAGCTACAGGCGGAACTGACGAGGATATCAAAGCAAGAATCGGAAAAGCAAGACAAGCTTTCACTACTCTCAAGTCTGTGTGGAGGTCAACAGCACTACACAGCATGAAAAATACAATTCAGATTTTCAACTCCAATGTAAAGTCAGTGCTACTATACAGATCAGAGACTTGCACTGCGCGTCATAAAGAGCATCTCAAACAAACTACAGACCTTCACTAACAGCTGTCTTCGCTCAATACTCAAGATCAGATGGCCAGAAAGGATCAGCAACAGGGATCTCTGGGAGCGAACCAACCAGGAACGGATTGTACAACAAATAGACAGGAAGAAATCGAGATGGATTGGCCAGCCATAGTCTGAGGAAACAAAGCATCAAGTGACATCACTAGACAAGCCATTGCTCGAGTGGAACCCGAAAGGGAAGCGGCGAGTTGGTCGTCAGTGCAAGGGTGACTTGGAGGAGGTCATGTGAGGAGGAGATGAAAACGTGTGGGCAGACTTGGAGCCAGGTGAAAACGTTGGCAGAGAACCGAACTCAATGGAGACGCACGGCTGAAGCCCTATGTTCCTCTAGGAACTAAAGGAAACAATAATATAAAAATAATAATAATAATCATATAGCCAGCTGTTGAATGAAGTTGATAAAAATATGGGACAGTATACCCCCATTGTACAGAAGTGTTTTCCAAATTACTTTGCAGTCAATGCTGTGTATTGGAATAGCTTATCTCAACGTCTTAAATAGTAAGCCCTTATTACCTATCTACTAGAGTAACACCACTGAGTAATAAATCAATTACACAAAGTTTAGATTGCATGATTTATCTATTCTTCACGCTGTGTGAACAAATATTTATTATGACTGATAATCTGAAACCAGTTTGATTGACTGATATGAAATCGATAAATGTTTACCTATGGTGCTTAAAAGTTGTAGAATGCATATAATACATTTTGGGTGTAGTAAGTAGATGATACCGACCACTGACAAAACTGAAGTTATCTGTCATTTGTCGTTTGTTAAAACAAATCTTCACTGATGCGTGTTTGTTTATAAATTCATTTTATATATGCCGCTAGATTACTTATCAAGCCCCCAACGAAATTTAACAGAAAAATTGAATGATTGACAATTGAAAAGATAAATTTTAAGAATCGAAAGTGTACAAACAAATTTCGTCACTGTCTAATACATATCTAACTTTTCAGTTCATAGTCTGTAGACAGGAGCGAAGACGTACATTCCGTGCTGTTTGGAACTCGATAGGCGAGTTTACTTGCAGCCCCAGTGAGTGATAACATCTTTTCCACTTACAACCAAACCCATCACTCTATCGTTTCAAGAGCCATAGCCTTATTTACTACGCTAGTGAGTTTTAAGAACTGTCTCTTGTGCAGGAGTACTCTTGCTCAATGAGAATAAATTGAAGCGAACCCATGTCCTCAGTTCAAATACGATTCGTCATCAGTCAAATCATATGAAGTAGGTCTGGCTACAGGAGGAAGTAGCCTGAAAATCTAGTGAGAAATCGTGACCAGTTGGGCCTACCAGCAGGTGGAGATTGAGGACGAACACTCACCTCCGAAGACACCGATTGGTGCCAATCGTGCTAAAACCGGACTGTACACTGACTCAGGTGCCAGTGTGCGTGGCTGAATGGTCTACGAGCTAGTTTTCCTTCTATTAGAAAAGTCCGTGTTCGAATCCTGGCGGTGTGTACGTACTTCTGATAAGTTCCGGACTAGAAGGAAAAAGTTCTCCAGTACTCCATTACTGATTTTTAACGCTTTCCTAACTGATCTCATTTCGTGGTCAAAATTTGACCAAATTTGATACCTGCGATTAAGATCCAATTTCTCCCTAGGTTTAGTTAAAATATATCAAGGAGACTTATTGAAACCACTGAAAATATTAAGGAAAACCCATCTGATCGATCATTATTCTTCTTAGTATTGAATACTCTAGGTGTTTGTTTCAATCCACTTCAAAGATAATTAACAATTAATTGTTGAACACAGTATACTTTGAAGGTGGAAAAGTGTACAAAACATCTTAGAAATTTTTCAGAAATGAAAGCTACCTCAACAAAGTACACATAAGTGCAGATAAATACTCATGTTTCCAAACTCTCATCGACACCTATCTTTATTCAATTCTTAATACTATCTAGTTAGTGGGAAAGGATTAGCAACGAGTAACTCTGGCAACACAACTCTGATATGCTGGTTGATGTCTAATATCTGGTTGAACCAATCAGAATCGGCCAACTAAAGTGATCGATATCCAGTCTGGAAATAAACCAATGAGAATCTGGTCCATGTAAAATAACGCCCACTGTTTTATTGATTGAGAGTAAAAACTTACTGACATAACCTTGGTGATAATTTGAATTATATATTATTTGCTCACGTCATTGTGTGTTCTCGATTAATCAGTGTGCACTGGGGAAACAGTTAGCCGTCGAATAATCGTTTTAGCGTATTTAGTCAAGTGATATTGGTGACCGGTAAGTACGTGTCCTATTCGGCATCCATATTTCAGTCTTGACATATTGCGAAAGATAACAGTAAGAAACCAATAACCTATCGCTCAGGTAAATATTCCGAATAAAATGGAAATGCATCAGGCGCACCCTGAAAAGATAGTTGAGTGTTACCACGTGCCTGGCCATCTTGCGTGGAAGCGACCGATCAGGAGGCCATATGAGTTTGAAATAAGACAACAGAGACTGGAGGGAAGTGCAGATGCGTTGTTAAAGCCCAATAATCCACTTGGTCGGAATCCAAGGGATGAATTAAATGTATTTAGATGTGAGGAGTCAGTGACATCCTCCTGCTTATTCAGGATAAGTTGAAATATTCAGAATGCATGTAAACACCACGTAAACAACTGCACTTGTTGAAATTTTCAAATGATTTCGAGTAAATAATTATTTATTGTTTATTGTCTAGAGATACAAACCAGATGTTCATTCACTTGATCACATGATCCATTCAGATTGTTGTTGTTATTTTTTGAGAGTTTACGCATGTCATCAACTTTTAAAATCTTCTGCATTTGTCTCTTCCTACTACATCATCAGGCGACAACAGCAACAACAATGATAACAGTAATCAAAAACAAATTGAAATAGAGATGGAACTATCAATCAATTCGGAGAGCAGACGAAAAACAGGATCTGGTGACACGTGACTGCAAGCTTGTATTATTCGATACTACTTACTATCGTTTAACTGTAAACAGAAAGGCAAAATAAACAAGGAATATGTAAGCTAAAGTTAAACGATAAATTACCATGCCTACTTTATTCCCAGTAATAATCCTAGAGTGCTAAGATCTACTCTGATGTTTGTAGTACATTGTTATCAGTCGGCTTGTTTATTGACTGCCATAGCACCTTGCCACTCATCTTGTGGTGGTGTGATACAGACAGTGTGTACCAACGGAATATAATTCTCACATATTCCCACAGTTCAATTCGGCATTAGCAACAGAATACTAGATATGTATTTGAACATTCTTTTTGATGTTAGAGACAGAATACTTTTCCCACGGTTATACACTGCATTAACAAGAGAATGCTATGGATATTTGAACATTCTATTTCATGTCGTTTGATGTAACACGAGAATTCACGCGCTCAGATATTAGTTACAGAATATAAACTGCGTATATATAAACTGCGGTTTGACCAATGGAAAATATACCTTGGCTTCAGTGTCTTGCCTTCTGCTGTTACAATCTAACATTCACTATCTAGTGAAGTCAGGTGTTCATGAAGTTATTCAGCAAGTTGTTGGAAATGCTTTTCGTAACGCGCATGCCATTTCTCTGAACCATATAGGTTCACTTACCAACTCGACATTATTGTCGATAATTAGGATACTGTTTGTTGTGATGAATGTTGCTGATCTCCACACTGACTTCAAGCTGTTGGACGCCTACCATGCCGTTCCGGTTTTACCTTATTATTATTATCGTTATTATTATACTACTCCTCTGCGTCCCCAATGGGACTTAGGGCTTCAGGCTTGAGCTTCGAAGTTTCAGTAGCACCAGTGCCTCTTTTACGTGATAGGGTTGATAGCCTCACTCCCAACCTTCCATCTTTCTCAGACTTACAACCACCTAGGTGGGGTAAAGTTATGCAACTGCCAGGTTTCGAATCCCAGACAGTGTGCCTGGTCGGCGAGCATTCTACCGCTGGATTGTCACAACTACCGATGTTACTGCCTAGCCAGGTAAGTGAAATAGATGACTTCCCATAAAATTCTCCTGTCGATGGTGATTGGTGCTTGTTTTTGCAGTCGGTTAGGTGTCTTTATCACCATTGTTCAACTGAGGTTCTCTCTTCGCTGATTCTTTTGCCAATTTGTTGGTTTTCGTAAGGAGATCTTTGAGTCTATGAGACATTAGACATCCGCCTCGAAGTTGAGATATAGAGTTTTCTTGTCAACCCAAATTATTCCAGTTTTATCTCTTCCCGTGTACGGTATGCTGAATTATTCAGTTCACCACAGTCAAGAATATCTTCGTTGACAGTAGGAAGGCTGCCTGATCTCGCTGCTTCCTGTCTTCACTCTAATGACGCCGATGAATTTCCTGTCACGAATGACTTGACATATATAGCATCACCATATGGCTGTCGAATGAGGCTGATCAAAATTTATGGCCCTGCACTCGACCGTATTGAAGCTATCTTTAAAATGTTTCAAACTCATCGCTACCAAAATTCTTTTGAAACTACCTGATGTTGATAAGGAGATCTGACTGCCATTGCATTCCGAAGTCTAAAGGTGACATACTTCTCATAAAGTTGAGAGTGTCCAGTTTTTTTTTATTATAGCTTGATTCCACACCGTATTTTTGATACAAGTATGGAATTTTCAGCATGCGATATCGGTAGCCCAAATTTAGCAGGCCGACCATAGATATCAGGTGTGCGTCGGCGGGGGATCGAGCCACGGACCATGTGCATGGTCGGCGAGAGTCCTAACCGCTGTGCCACCGACGCTCTGTGCAATTGGCGTTATTTGTAGTACACAGTTCGATGAAAATACAACAAGAGTTAGTTTGTAGAGATGTGACTTGTTTCAATTTTCACCACAGTTTGATATCAATAACAAAAGTAGACTAATTTTGAAAGTCTGAGTTCAAATTTTGATCACAGTTCATATTAAAGATTTTGTTTTGTTTTGTTTACTATACCTATTGATATCTGTTTATTGATTCACATGACTGGACAAACAATTTAAAAGAGATGTACTTTTATATATAAACATACTTTTTTATTTATTTATTTATGTTGATGACTGTTGCATGACTCATGATTGGACAAAATTTAAAAAACATGAGTTGTTCCCTTTATATATAAACCTGTTTATTTTAATTCGATTAATTTCCCTGAAGAAGTTCGGACCAGATTGCCCAACGAAACGTTGGAATTAATCATTTCAATTTCGCTGAGATTTTACAAATATAATTTTATAAATGTCTACTTCTCACTCAGCGCTCAATTATTTTGCAACTATCCGGTCAAATCTTGATCACTGTTCATATGAAAACAATAAGTCCCTTTGATAAATTTGAATAAGGCATTTAGAAGACAAATTTTGCGAGATGGTATCGTCATTTCGTAGTTCCTACACAACCGCTTTACAACTAACATTGTTGACAATAATAAAACAAAATAAAGTTCATGACAATTACTCAGTTAAATAAAAAAACAAAAGTACATACTAATGACCAATCATACTTAAATAGGTCATGTAGTCCATGGTAGGCGAAGGTTGAAGTCCATTGTTTTTTGTACACACAGTTTAGGCCCTATGTGATTAATCCACAGTGCTACAACCACCTTCAATAACCAACTTTGAATTAGAGTTATGTTATGAAATAATTGTGAAACAGTCATCAATATTGATTTTGTGACCTGACATTAATAAGTGTTTTGCAATGGATGATGATGATGGATTTCTATTCAGATTAATCGCGTTGGGATTTTTTACATGATTTAGTAACCACTTTGGAACATGTTCTTTTCGACGACGACATTGAAACATTCTGTTAGTTCTACCTATACAGGTGTCACCTCAGCTGCAGGTGAACTTGTAGATACAGTTTGAAGTAGAGTCCACAGAATTTCGTCCTTTAATCATAGGTACAGGGATCGTGAAATGTTCGGCATGTGAGAAAAAGAGATGCGGCGTAGAATATGCGTTTGATGGCTGACCGAAGTCTCTGAGTTAGCTGTCAACTGCATAATCTGGTCACCCTTGAATGGTAGGTTAATAAAGATAGCTTTCTTTGGTACAGAAGCTGTCTTTTTGAGATGTGGTCTGTTCTTACTGTGACGAGTGATGAAGTTCTCTGGATAACCATTAGGTAATAAAAGTGAATGTATATGTCGTAGCTCATCCATCAATGTGTCACTCGTGCATCTTTTTCGGGCACTTGAAAACAAGCATTTCACTAGGGAACGTTTATACTGTCCACTCCATGTCTGTTTACGACATATAGGTCACTGGATCGTTCCATCATCTCTCCCGGTCATTGTAATATCCAGGAAACCGATTCGAGTTCAGAAGTCACTCGGATATTTGGATGAATATGATTAAATAGAGTAATAAAATTTTAAACAGATTTACTATTATTACCAATAAGGAGAGTATCATCTACATAACGTTTATGCAGCATGTTAGTTAGAAAACCATTGAAACCAAATCAAGGAGTGTTGGTGGATGCCTACTCTCGATGTCTTCCAAACTAGGCTGACAAAATAGCTGTCCAGTGCTTGCTCCCTGTGACTGGTTTTCAGTGGTTCTCTGACTGATACCAATCAGTGGTCATACTAGAAACAAAATGTAGCAGGGACTTACTTTCACGTTTACATTGTGGTGAAACAAGTGAAAAGTAGGACATTACCCTGTCTTTCCATGAAACACTAACCTCCGTAGAAGTTACTTGAGAATCAACGGAATCCTGTGTATATATCTCCAAGCGTCATAAAAGAAACTGACCATTTACCTTAGACTTCTAACCAATAGGTCCTGCCGTTGAATCATTTTCCTCCTAGTTGAAGCTCGGCGACTAAGTAGTATCATGAGCCCACTCGCTTGGTAACTCACATAAGATTACAGGATCCATACATATCCGTCGAAAGCACCCTCAATGAAGATAGATGCGGCTACCGATACACTAGAAGTGTGAATAATTAATATGAAAACAAGTTTATCGGAAGTGAAAATGTTAAACAGTGGAAATGTCACAAAAATGGAGCAAATTGAGGCAGATTGGGACAAACAAACAAGCAAACTGGCTAATATTTCAGATACTGTTCAGCTGAACAATAATTTTTCAAAAAAATGGATACTGAACAAAGAATACTTCTTTCGATGACCCCTTCATCATCAGGCTCTACAGTTATGTATAAATTATAGTGAATGAATGAATGAATTAGTGTTATGAACAAAAATAATGTTGTTTAAATAACATCGAATCAATAATAATATCAATGGATTACAGTTCAATAGCATCAACATAACAATAAACTGAATGTCAGGAAAATTAGGAAAGATAATGATGCGAAATCATAAATTTATGGTCTCTAGTGAAGGCCAGCTAGGGCAGTAGTCGTGGCTGGAATCGCTCCTTCAGCACACAGAGCACTGATTACTTCATGCGAATTGCAATAGCCTCTGCTGCTTGGGGCATGTGGTTCTTCGGTGATTTTGGCAATTTATTTGGCAGCCGGTAGATTATAGATAAGAATTCTTCAACGCTGGCTGACTTTGTGGCCGGTTTCCACCAGATGGTCCAATATCGAACTGTTAATGGTTTTCACTACACTTTTACTTAGCCATTGTTGATTTTCTCAAGAGAGCACGAAAATTCGAGTTCTTAGAGCAACGGCCGATATAACTCGCTTCAAAAGAACAGTTGAATTGATAGATACAATTAGAAGTGACTAGCTAGTCTAGGTAATACATCTTTCAATCGAGGAATTACCATCGGTCTTGTAGAGAATAAGACGTGTAGTTCGCCAGGATTAAAAGTTTTTTGAACTGAATTTCTTAATTTCCTCGTAATTATTTCTCTCGGTATATTGAATTGCAGTTCTATATAAGGTGGCTTCTTGTTTACAGATAGTGAGTAGTCCCTTTCCGCTTTCTTTGTCATGTGTTTCTTGATAAATTTTTCGGGATAGCTATTTTCGATCAAAGTATCATATACAATGCCTAATTCATCCTCAGTTACTTCTTCTGAGCAATATAGCTCTAACTCTGTGGCTGAGGGTCTTCACTAAATTTCGTTTGTACTTGATGGGAATGAAGCTGTGAAAATGTGTATATTGTCCTGTCCAAGTACTTTTTCTATCCAAATTTCTTTTTAATACTACCATCTGGTTTTCTTGTAAGGAGGACATTCAGGATTGGGATTCCTTTTCACATGTGAATTTCATAGCCGAATGTACTTCATTGAATTCAGTAGTCATTGTACTCCTATCAGAATCATTATCACAAAGAATAAAGGTATCATCCATATATTACTCCTAATGTACATTGCAGTTTTTTGTAGGGAGGTGTAATATAACTCCACTATCGATTAAAACCTTTCATCGATTGGGAATTATGAGAGTGACTAACTGATTTATCACTGTAGAATTGTGTACGTAAGTGCAATAGTACAAGATGGCACAAATACCAGAAGTGCACATAAAAAGGCACAACAAAAAATGTAATTCAACTAACTACAATAGACGAAGATAGATGAGAGACATAAGAAAATTTTGTGAAATCTGGATGGCGATGCAGAGTGAATATATTTGAGTCATTGTGGAGGATTTTAGAGCATGTTGTCAGAAGTCTACAACCTTGTTTGCTTAGTATATCTAGGATACCATCCAGGAAAGTCCATACTCCCCTCAAAGTGTCTCAAACCAGAAGTCAAAGACTTCATTGGTTTGGCGCTGTATTTATTGACTGACCACCCCGCGCAACTCTTTCAAACTGGTTCTATTTCAGATAAACGCGGTTTGTGAAAGGTAGAAATTGACGGTCTATCAACTGGAAATGTGTGGAATTCCTTCCAGTAACCTTGCCATCCATTTTGATTCTCGTCAAGTTTACTAACGAATCTCAAGCCAAGAAAACAGTCAACGTTCAGAGTGGATTGAAGAATCCGGAATAATAGCTGTTCTTCAGTGACTTCATTTTCAAGCTTTCTCAGTTTGTCAACTCTTGTATTCTACCCATCCCTCTTTACTGCTCCCCATTAATCTTTCCTGGACTACTTAAGAAAGACTTTGCTTTGCTGCGTAGGGCACTAAAAACTGTTAGTAGGGGAAGTGGGATATCGGTAAACCAACTGGTTAACACAATTGTGGGTAGACATATAATGTCATGTAAGAAACTACTATATTTTCAGACAGCGAACATCCTCTCTATACGCAGCTCTTTCCTTACATTTCATCTGGTAGAACTAGAAGCAGCTAAAGGAGGCTATATGCTTGGAATACCAAGTACAAAAACTCCACAATACTTTATCTGGCACAGCTGTTATGTGATGAGAAAACTGTTAGGTGTGACACGATCAACTTACTGTGGCACTCTAACAAATAGTTCCCATTAGTTTTTGTTTTCCTTTCTGTGTCACTATTATATTGTTGTTCGCATCTTCTATTACACACTAGTTTTATATTTCATATCCTGTGGTGCATTGTTTAAATATGTGAATGCAATGCGGTTCTTTTTTATTCTTTTTATTTACCATTTTTTTTATTGTTGTTGCTTTTTGTTTTTAAAATCTTATAAAATTTATGAGGTAATTAGATGCAATATTGTAATGCACGCTGAAAATTCCATACCTGTACTACAAATACTGTTTGGAATAAAGCTCTACTTACTATTATTATCATTGATATTGAGCAAGGACATTTTCACTGTGCAAAAAAATTTACAGATGTCGTATTCTGAAATATTTTCAACCATGGAAAAATGGGGTTGTGGGAAGGGGGAGCAGCAACTACTGATTTCTAAGATTCCAAGATCTTTAGTCAGGCAATGTTCACCGGAGACTTCGTGCACTAATGTCACTTTTCAATCTGACCACTCCCAACTAACTTTTTCAACCCGTCTCAGCATGCGTAATGCATGACACCTGTCAGTGAAAGTTAACAGTCTCAACGGGAGATTTACCTGTCTTAGAACAAGACATATAAGCGAACAATATTGTTTTCAATTAGATCTTCTTCAGGCTTTACTCTAATTTACATAGATTTATATATACAATTTTAACCAATGACGGTGATTTTGGGAATCAAATAATAATCTTAATAGTCTTAATAATAATAATAATGTGGTAAATGTTTTGAACATAGTTAATAACGATGATTATAATGATAACAAAATATTGATAATAAGAAGATCTAATTGAAAACAATATTGTTCGCTTATATGTCTTGTTCTAATATTTTAAATGGGAATATTTGAAGATTTACCTGTCTTGCCTAACATTGCGTGCAGACTCAGTATTACTTATAATGTGTTTCCATCCAGTAAAACGCACTGAACGAAGTCAAGTACATGTATTCTGTACACAAATTCTATTTCAGTTAAGTTTGTCTTATTCTCAGGAATCCTAGTGTCACTCAGGTGAAGACTAAAGTGAATGTTACTTGTACAATAGAAGACGATCAATTCTACTACTCACGAAGTTGTACATTGTACTTGTTACTATTCACATCTGAACTTACGTTTATGTTAAATTTCTAACTGGTGTTTCAGTCATTCTAGCTGATTCTCTATGACCTTCTCTTCTGATCCTAATGAACTAACATTTAATCGTTTAATAAGTATTTTTATTTATTATTATTGTTTCCTTTAATTCCTAGAGGAACATGAGGCTTCAGCTGCACGTCTTCACTGCATTCGGTTCTCTGCTAACGTTTTCACCTGTCCCCACGTCTGCCCACATGCTGTCGTCATCTCCTCTTCACATGACCTCCTCTTCGCATGTCACCCTTGCACTGACGACTAACTCTCTGCTTCCTGATAGGGTTTCACTTGAGTCATGGCCTGTCGTGTGATGTCACTTGATGGTTTGTTTTCTCAGAGTATGGCCAATCCAACTAACTCCACTTCTGCCTACATATTTGTTGCACAATCGGTTCCTGCTGAGTTGGTTCACTTATTGCCAGAGATCCCTGTTGCTGGTCTTCTCTGGCCGGCCATCTGGTCTTGAGAAGTTTTGGGCGAAGGCAGCTGTTGATGAAGGTCTGCAGTTTGTTCGAAGTGCCCTTAGTGAGGCGCCAAGTCTCTGGTCTGTATGGTAGCACTGATTTCACAATGGAGTTGAAAATCCGGATCTCATTTTTCATACTGAGTGCTGCTGACCTCCACACAGACTTGAGGGAAATGAAAGGTTGCCTTGCTTTCCCGATCCTTGCTTTGATGTCTTCATCAGTTCCATCCGTCTGTAGTTGAAACGATGCTTTCCAGGTTGGTAGGTAAAGGTATAAGTAAGGTAATAAGTAATTCACCACTAATTTTATAGGCTGATGGTGATGACGATGAATGAGGGCCAAGTGAAAGTTTGAATCGTGATAACTGGCTAAAACGCTGTTACCATTCATTCCCCTTTTTATGAATCTGACCAAGGCAAGAACAACAGCTTGTGCAAAATAAGATGGCACCGTCACTGTTTATTTCGTCGGCTTCTCATCATTTTTAAGTTTATGAACAGAACAAGTTTCACATAATTACAAATGTTAAGTGATTTTAATTGACAGGAGGCTACAAACTTAATAAACACTGCTCAGATAAATACTCTCAATATACAGCTTTAACCCAGAGTATTTAAGTTTTAACAAACAACGAGGTGTGGATAGGATAACGATGCAGTTATGTGACAAAGACAAGAGGTGAGTGAGATGATGAGTAACTAATAAGCTGAGTGATAGTATATTGAGTATAACTCAAATCGTAGAAACAAGAGACAACCAAAGTTTCATTATATCAATTTCAGCAGAACAGAAAGAAGAATGGCACACCTCCAATTTTTTGAACATGTGCCGAAAAGCCTACGTCTCTAGGGAACAAACTCTTATAATAGCGCTATTACCAGACATCTTCTTGATACGGGTCACGAGGTGGAATCCTTTAAAATTTTCAACAGACAATGACCTCGGTTCTCTTCAATTACTCAGCAACGACAGACACCTCCCACAACAATCAAAAATACAACACACAAGCTGGATAAACCTATGTCTAGCAACGTACATCCAATTCAACTGCCAAATATATGAACAAGTCAAAGGAACACCCATAGGATCGCCAGTATCAGGTTTGATTGCAGAAGCAGTGATGCAAAGGCTCGAAAACATAATCCCACCAAAGATCAAACTCAAAATTTGGATACTTTACGTGAATGACACATTCATAAAAATCAAAAGAAACGACTTAGACAATCTAATAAACAACATCTTCGGCGAAATCATATTCACAATAGAAGAGGAATCCGAGAACAAAATCCCATTTTTGGACATCTTAGTCAGGTGAACAACCACAGGAGAATTAGAAACTCAAGTTTGTAGAAAATCAACTCATACAGACCTAATACTCAATTACAACAGCAACAATCCAATAACACACAAAAGGAATTGCTTAAAAACACTATTCAAGAGGGCCAGGACTCATTGCAGCACTCCCACCTTAAGAAAAATTGAAGAAAGATATCTCATGGACGTCTTATAAAAGAATGGATATCCACGGAATTTCATCAAAAGACAAGCCAACCTACCAAAACAAAAGTCCCCAAGGAAAGTACAAAGAAAATCGCCTTGCCATATATATAAAGGATATATCAGAAATCACTGCAAGACTCGTCAAACCTTCAGGAATTGACGTCTCACACAAACTAACAAAATCACTTCACTCAGTTCCATGTCAACCAAAAGACTCAACAACGAAAGAAGATAAAACCAACATAATCTACAAAATAAATTGTATCAACTGCGAAAAACACTACATTGGCCAAAGTGGACGTCCCCTTCATCTTCATATTCATGAATACAAACTGGCCGTCAAAAGACATGACATCCACTCCTTCATATCACTACATACAGACAACCACAGACATCAATTCGACTGGGACAACGTTGAAATATTAGACAGAGGAAACAACAAGAATGCTAGAGAATTTTTAGAAGGCTGCCTGGTATTCCAATGAATCGTTAATCAATAGACCCATAGATATAGACAAAATTTACCAGCCGATAAGAAAGAAACCTCAAACACAAAATGTGAAAGTTCAAGTCAAAGAAACAATCAGTTCCAATACAAGAAGCCTAGAGG
The DNA here is from genome assembly GCA_944472155.2 of Trichobilharzia szidati. NCBI lineage: Eukaryota > Metazoa > Platyhelminthes > Trematoda > Strigeidida > Schistosomatidae > Trichobilharzia > Trichobilharzia szidati. The sequence continues at coordinate 140,277,471 of OX235273.1, forward strand.
GAATGAAAACACACGAAAACAACCAATCACGTCCAAGGTCACTAGGAGAGATGATTAATAAACTCGTGGAGAAATCTAAAAGCTCACTTCAATAGATTGAAGTATGCGATGAAGATGTCATGTAGTAGGTTGATGAAAGCTTCGCAAATTAACTAACCAGCTGAGAGAACACAACCACATCAAAACCTTATAATTTATTTAGGCTGTAAGCAGCTGATGAGAAGCCAACGAAATAAATGATGGCAACATACTATTCTGAACAAAACACTGTTGTTCTTGCCTTATTCAAATTGATTAAGGCGAAGAAATACATGAAATTCCAGGAGAGTTCAAAGCCAAAGATTATATAATCGAGTGAAGGAGAGAATAACGACACCCAATTACCAGGGCAAGAAAAGACTGATAACTGCTTCCTTCTGAACACATAAATTGGACTCCGGTCATTTGATAGTGATTGTTTCGGTGAACTTGAGGAAAATCGAGTTCCTTTGTCTGTTGATGATTTCAAAGGATTTCGCGATGTCCATCTCATCACCCGTATGAAGTGGATGTCTGATAATTGCACTGTTGTAAGCGTTTGTTCCCTTCGAGATGTAGAGGTTTTGGTGCATTTTCAGAAAATCTGAGGTGTGTCGTTCTTCTTATTTCTGTTCTCACAGGTTTACATAAATCCGTTACACAGTTGGAGTTAACATGAGTAGGATATGTGTCGACTTTTGACTACACCAAAGAAGAGCATATTGTCCGATAGACGGGAACCAACTTACCTGCAGAACAGTTTTGTGGTTATTGACGTATTTGGTCTTCTGTTGGTTATTCATGCAATAATTTCCTTTGATGACATTAGATAGTTGAAAGCGATCGACCACAGGAAGACTCTCTTGACCTAGGTTTCTTGCTAGTTGGCACTCACTAGTCAGTCAGGAAGGCGTATCTGCAACCACCTTGAAGGAACTCATATCCCTTCTGAGATTCGAACTCGCGTCACGTCACACTAGTTACTAGTGTCCAATCAAAATAATTTCGCTTTATAAAAGTGAGTTGGATGCAGATAGGCTTCTTTCCCAGTGTGATTTGCTTGGCTTTAGAGCCTTCCCATATTCTTTACTTGTTGATGAATTTCAGAGGGTAACTGTTGTTTTTTTCAGAAATTCTTACTCGTATTTCTCTGTAGTGCATATTCTCGTGTCTCTACGAAACACAGAAGCTAACGAAATAACGATGATGACAGCATTTTATTCTGCATACACTACGTTTCTTGATTTGTTCAGATTTAAGTGTTCTGCAAATATCAAACAATAAATAGTGTATGAATTCCGATTGTGCGTTATTATATTGGTTAGAAACTTTGTTTAAACAACATCACAGTAAGGCGATGGTGGCCAGGTGGACCTTATTAGTAAGTTCTCATTTTATTGCTGGCATATGGATGACACCTTCATTCTTTGTGATGATGATACGGATAGGAGTACAACAATTACTGAATTCAGTGAAGTACATTCTGCTAAGAAATTCACATGTGAAGAGGAATCCCAAGAAAAAAAAGGGCCTTCCCGGATGCCCTCCTTACAAGAAAGCCAGAAATTTGCATTGGAAATGTACATGGAGAGGACAATATACACATTTCCACAGCTTCATTCCTTTCCAGTGCTAAAGAAATTCAGTGAAGACCCTCAGACACAGAGTTAGAGCTATATTGCTCAGAAGAAGTAAGTGAAGATGAATTAAGCATTGTATATGATACTTTGATCGAAAATGGCTATCCTGACAAATTTATCAAGAAACACATGACAAAGAAAGTGGAAAAGGACTACTCACTATCTGTAAACAAGAAGCCTCTTTATACACGACTGCAATTCAAGGGTGATATACCTTGTGAGATAATTACGAAGAAATTAAGAAAATCAGCTCCAGGAACTTTTAATCCTGGCGGACTACATGTCTTATTCTCTACACGAACGGTGATTATTCCTCGATTGAAAGATGTATTACCTAGACTAGCTAGTCACTTCTAATTGTATCTACCAATTCAACTGCGCTTGTGTGGGAGAGGGTTATGCTGGCCGTTGCTGTAGGAACTTGATTTTTCCTGCTCGAGAACATCTCCCAGATGTAGTGAAAATCATCAACAGTTCGATATTGGACCATCTGGTACAAACCGGCCACAAAGCCAGCCAGCGTTAAAGAATCCCTCTCACTCATCTACCGCGTACGTAATAAATTGTCAAAAACATCGAAGCACCGCATGCTCTAAACAGCAGAGGCTATTGCAATTAGACTCAAGCAACCAGTGCTTTGTGTGCAGAAGGAGCTATTCGAGCCACTACTACTGCACTGGAGACTATAAATTTATGAATTTGTAATATTATCTTTCCCAATTTTTCTGACATTCAGCTTTTTTTTATGTTAATGCTATCCATCTAATATCATCAAATCAATGTGCACTGTGATGGCGAGCTATCTAGAATGGTGGCCGCATTGCAAACCTGACCGATAGAATTCAGTCTGCATCAAACAAAGGACTAGATACAATACATCACACTAGTTACTGACTAGTGTTCAATAAAAATACCCAATATGGTCCTACAGGAAGTCAGTCACTAGTTAGAATAGCCCAGTGGTAACGTCTATGACTGCAGCACTCACTGGACGACACAGGTTCAAATCTCAGAAGAGACTAGAGTTCCTTCAAGGTTGCAGATACGCCTTGGAGACTGGGAAGTGCCAACTAGCATGAAACCTAGGTCCAAGCATGGCTTCCTGATGATTGTCTCCAACCGTCTAATGTCACCAAGTTCGTGACTTTAGTACTAATGGCACCAGCCAATGTCATCGGATGAACCTTAGTGGTCAGTACTTTCCATTTGAACTCTGAAGACAACTGCATCTTGTAGACAATCAGTGGGGCTAAAATCATGAATTATTAGAAGTTAGAATTCATAAACCTGGTCAATGAATCGGGTCCTAGCTGTTGAATAAACTATCAGCTTTCCTTATAACCTGAAGGTGTTGGGTTTAAACCCAAACGGTAGATACATAAATGTGGCGTATGCTACTGATGAGATTTATCAGTAGTAGTATATAAAGAAGCCTTGATCGGTATAAAACCGTCAAAAATGGCAGGCAGTTAGAGATTTGACGTCAGAGAAAGCAAATGATACAGCGTTGCTGAGATATATGGGAGACCCATGAAAGGAACACGAAGAAACACAATATGCAGGAAGACGCCAGCAGTAGCAGGCATAACATGGAAGGTCTGTGGAAATCGTGATTTGAAGATAATAAGGTGTACATAATTTGGCTATGTAGAAATGTCTTTGGTCATCTACCGTTACAACTGATGTTTGAACTCTCTTGGTGGGTGCCTACTTACAAGGAGTTACAAACTAGGCTGGCGAAACAGCTATCCAGTACCCCATGATTCTTAGTTAAATGAATGTCAGAACAATTATAAAGACTCACTTCAGAAACGTTTTCGGAGCCTTACTAAGAAAAAAATATCATTCTGAGTGAACAATAAAATCCTGTTTATTGGATAAATTAGTTTATTTCATGTCAGTATTATTATGTAACAACTGTTATTTTTTACTGCAATGCAAACAGTTCAACTAGATTTTGCATTGTCATTTGTCCAGAAAAAATGTACAACACACTTGACTGATTCATTTCTGTTTTTCTGGTAAACAGGAGTATATGTTTATTCACTTCTTTTTATGTATGTATTTATTTTTGAAAATAAGAAATCATTTTAAGACAGTTTTGCTGATCGATGGCTCTGGTTGTAAAACCTAATTTATAGAATTTTCCTAACCTAAATTGTCTGGCTTCAGCTAACAAACAGTGTTAGAGAGATGATTTATGTCCGGAAGGTAGTTAGTGATACAGTGGGTCGTGCAATTTATTGATATTTTGAAAAGAATGGTTATTTAACAAAGAATATTCTTTTCTATAACCTGCTCTTCATTGGGTTCGACAGCTATATATATACATTATAGTGAATGAATGAATTAGTGTTATGAACAACATTAATGTTGCTGTTTAAATAACATGGAATCAATAATAATATCAGTAGATTACAGTTCTATGCCATCAACATAACAATACACACTGAATGTCAGAAAAATTAGGAAAGATAATAATACCAATTCATGAATTTATAGTCTCCACTGAAGCCCGGCCAGGGTAGTAGTAGTGGCTGGAATCGCTCCTTCTGCACACAGAGCACTGGTTACTTCACGCGAATTGCAATAGCCTCTGCTGTTTGGAGCATGCAGTGCTTCGGTGTTTTTGGCAATTTATTTGGCGCCCGGTGGATGATAGAGTAGGATTTTTCAATGCTGGCAATGTGGCGCTTTTGAAACAGGTGGTCTAATATCAAAGTACTAATGCTCCTCACTTCAACTTTATTTAACCACAATAGTAGGAGTTCTCGAGAGAGCTCGAAAAATCAAGTTCCTAGAGAAACAGCCAATATAACTCGCTTTCCCACAAGCGCAGTTGGATTGATAAATACAATTAGAAGTGACTAGTCTAGATACTTCTTCTTTCATTTGAGGAATCACCACAGATCTTGTAGAGAATAAGACGTGTAGTTTGAACAGATTTTCTTAATTTCTTCGTAATTATTTCACTTGGTATATCGCCTTTGGATTGCAGTTGTATATAAAAAGGCTTCTTGTTTATGGATAGTGACTAGTCCTTTTCCATTATCTTTGTCATGTGTTTCTTGATAAATTTGTCGGGATAGCCATTTTCGATCACATGGATGATATAATATTGCAGCTATAATCACTAGGCACAGCCTGTTCTGTAGCTAAGTTAGTTCTCGTTTATCGGACAGCAATTCCCTTGGATCATTTAAAAGTTGACGAATACCTTCTCATTTTAACTCTAAACGTGTACAAAAATTTACATTCATCTACGGGAGCAATTACACTGGGAGGACAGAAAAGAAGAAGGGCACATTTCCGATTTTCTGAAGATGTACAAAAAAGTCAACGTCTCTAAGGGCCAAATAATCTGATTAGTGCCGTCGCTAGATATCTCATCACTCCGCGTTATGAGATGGACATCGCGAAATCCTTTAAAACTATCAATAGACAAAACAGGTTATTTCCGCTCGAGTTTAGCAAAACAATCACTATCAAACCCCTGAAACTCGATTTATGTGTTCAGAAGGAAACAGTTATCTGTCTTTCCTTGCCCTGGTAATTTGGTATCTTTATTTTCTATTTCGCTCGATTATATAATCTTTAGCTTCACTATCATTTATTATTACTATTGTTCCCTTGGGTTCCTAGTGGAACATAGGGCTTCAACTGCACATCTCCACTTACTTCTGTCTTCTGCTGTACTTTTCGCCTGCATCCATATTAATCCATACTGTTTCAGTTCCTCTTCACACGATCTCCTCCATGTCACACTTGCACGTCCCACTCGACGCTTCCCTTTCGGGTTCCACTCGAGCACTGGCCTGACGCGCGATGTCACCCAGCGGCCTCCTCAGCGAGTGTCCAATCCATCTCCACTTTCTCCTGCATATTTGTTGGGCGATTGGTTCTTGTTTTGTTTGTTCCCATAGTTTCTTGTTGATGATTCTTTCCGGCCATCTGATTTTCAGTGTAGAACGAAGGCAGCTGTTGATAAAGGTCTGCAACAGGCTGTTGGAAATATTATTTGTGACCCGCCAAGTTTCTGATCCGCATAGAAGAACAGCTGACTTGACGTTTGTATTGAAAATCCGAATTTTGTTGTTGAGTGTTGCTGAGTGACGAAGATTTCCAGATTGGTTTCAAGTTGATGAATGTGTTTCTCGCCTTCCTGATTCTCGATTTGACATCCTCGTCCGTTCCTCCTGTAGTTGATTGAGACAATGCTCCCTAGATAAGTGAATGAAGTAACCTCTTTCAAATCCCTCCCGTTGATGGTGATTGGCACTGGATGTTGCTGCCGTTGTTGTTGTTGGTTGGTTATTTTCATAACCTCCGTCTTGTCTATGTTCACCTGGAGTCCTGTCTTTGCTGCTTCTTTGACCAGTTTTTCGGTTTTCGCTTGTAAGTCTTCGATATTGTGTGACATCAGACATAAATCATCCGCAAAATCCAGGTCTTCTAGGTTCTTCACGTCGGTTCAGGATATCCCTGTCTTCTCGTTTCCTACTGTCTGACGCATAATCCAGTCTACCACAATTAGGAATATCATTGGTGATAATAAGCACCCTTGTCTGACTCCTGTGTTTACTCGAAACGCCTCGCTGAGTTTTCCGTTGTGGATCACTTGACATGTGCAAAGTGACGATAGGAGTAAGATAATTCTGCCCACTAATAATAATGATATTCGTAATTGTGGTGGACTGGAGTGTGCGAACGCATGTGAAGGATTAGAAGGAGGGAATATGTCGGACCCATAAGAAGACTATAGAAGATCTGGACCTTGCGGACGACTTATTTCTAATTTCACATAAATTAGAAGACTTGCAAGCGAAAACTGACAGGGTAGTAGACATGGGGGTTCAAATAAACATACAGAAGTTGCAGTTGGTTAAGATAATCGACCACTACCATCACCACATCAACAAAAAGAGGCACAAATCAGTAGCAACGGAAGAATTCTGGAAGAAGTTACTTACCCCGGGAGGTACACTTTAAGCTACAGGCGGCAGCAAGGATGACGACGTCAAAATCACAGTCGGAAATGGAAGACAGGTCACCATCACTCTGAAATCAGTCTGGAAATGTACTGCTCTTGGCTTGAAGAATAAAATTCGGAATTCCAACACTAGAGGTAAATCCGCCAGTCAGTCATTCTCTATGAGTGAAAAATCTGACTAGCACCTCACCAGAAGCATTTCTAACTGGCTACATCAGACCTTCATCAACAGCTGCCTTGAATCCATAATGAGTATCAAATGGCCGGAAAGAATCATTAGTAAAAGACTCTGGAAAAGAACCAATCAAGAACCTACTCCTCACCAAATATGTAGAAGAAAATATAGGTGCATTGGACACACTGAGAAGACGACCAAATAACATCATATGTCAGAACATCGCTCGATTGGAGCTCGAATCTAGAACAACGGATTGGGTGTAAGTCACTGTGTGATATAGAGAATATTGTGTGTGGAGGAGGTCAGAGCGTATGAACGGTCGTGGAGCCAGCTAAAAAAGACCTCAGAAAACGGAATGAAGTGGAGATGCGCTGTTGAATCCCTATGTTCCACATACGCCACATTTACGCATCTACCGTTTGGGTTTAAACCGAACACCTTCAGGTTATAAGGAAAGCTGATAGTTTATTCAACAGCTAGGACCCGATTCAGTGACCAGGTTTATGAATTCTAACTTCTATTAATTCATGATTTTAGCCCCACTGATTGTCTACAAGATGCAGTTGTCTTCAGAGTTCAAATGGAAAGTACTGACCACTAAGGTTCATCCGATGACATTGGCTGGTGCCATTAGTACTAAAGTCACGAACTTGGTGACATTAGACGGTTGGAGACAATCATCAGGAAGCCATGCTTGGACCTAGGTTTCATGCTAGTTGGCACTTCCCAGTCTCCAAGGCGTATCTGCAACCTTGAAGGAACTCTAGTCTCTTCTGAGATTTGAACCTGTGTCGCCCAGTGAGTGCTGCAGTCATAGACGTTACCACTGGGCTATTCCAACTAGTGACTGACTTCCTGTAGGACCATATTGGGTACTTTTATTGAACACTAGTCAGTGACTAGTGTGATGTATTGTATCTAGTCCTTTGTTTGATGCAGACTGAATTCTATCGGTCAGGTTTGCAATGTGGCCACCATTCTAGGTAGTGCGCCATCACAGTGCATATTGATTTGATGATATTAGATGGACAGTGTCAACATAAAAAAAGCTGAATGTCAGAAAAATTGGGAAAGATAATATTACAAATTCATAAATTTATAGTCTCCAGTGCAGTAGTAGTGGCTCGAATAGCTCCTTCTGCACACAAAGCACTGGTTGCTTGAGTCTAATTGCAATAGCCTCTGGTGTTTGCAGCATGCGGTGCTTCGATGCTTTTGACGATTTATTACGTACGCCGTAGATGAGTGAGAGGGATTCTTTAACGCTGGCTGGCTTTGTGGCTTTGTGGGATTCCTCTTCGCATGTGAATTTCTTAGCAGAATGTACTTCACTGAATTCAGTAATTGTTGTACTCCTATCCGTATCATCATCACAAAGAATGAAGGTGTCATGCATATACCAGCAATAAAATGAGAACTTACTAATAAGGTCCACCTGGCCACCACCGCCTTACTGTGATGGTGTTTAAACAAAGTTTCTAACCAATATAATGACACACAATCGGAATTCATACATTATTTATTGTTTGATATTTGCAGAACACTTAAATCTGAACAAATCAAGAAACGTAGTGTATGCAGAATAAAATGCTGTCATCATCGTTATTTCGTTGGCGTCTGCGTTTCGTAGAGACACGAGAATATTCTCTGAAGAGAAATAAGAGTAAGAATTTCTTTAAAACAACGGTTACCCTCTGAAATTCATCACGAAGTATAGAATATATGAAGGCTCTAAGGCCAAGAAAATCACACTGGGAACGAAGCCTATCTTCAATCAACTCAGTTTTAAAAAGTGAAATTATTTTGACTGGACACTAGTGCGACGTGACGCGGGTTCGAGTCTCAGAAGGGACATGAGTTCCTACAAGGTTGCAGATACGCCTTGCTGACTGGTAAGTGCCACTTAGCACGAAACCTAGGTCCAGCGAGAATTCCTGTGGCCGATTGCCTTCAACTATCTAATATCATCAAATTAAATAATTGCAGAAATAATCAACAGAAGACCAAGTACGTCAATGACCACAAAATTGTTCTACAGGTAAGTTGGTTCCCATCTATCGGACAACAGGCTCTTCTTTGATGCAGTCAAAAGTCGACAGATACCCTACTCATGTTAACTCCAAGTGTGTATACGAATTTATGTGAATCTGTGAGACCATTTAGTTCGCGAGAACAGAAATAAGAAGAGCGGCACACCTCCGATTTTTTTAAATGCAGTGAAAAGCCTACGTCTCTAGGTAACAAACGTTTACAGCACTGTCATTACCAGACATCTCCTCGATACGGGTCATGATGTGGAAATCGCGAAATCCTTTAAAACTATCAATAGACGAAGGAGCTCGATTCTCCTCAAGTTTACCGAAACAATCCCTATCAAATGACCGGAGTCCAGTTTATGTGTTCAGAAAGAAGCAGTTATCAGTCTTTCCTTGGCCTGGTAATTGGGTGTCTTTTTTCTCTCTTTCACCCGATTATATTATCTTTGGCTCTAATCTCTCCTGAAATTTCATGCATTTCTCCCCCTAGATGAATTTGAATAAAGCAAGAACAACAGTGGTTTGTGCTATCATTTATTTCGTTGACTTCTCATCAGCTGCTTACGGTCGTAGTAAATTATGAGGTTTATGTACAGAAAAGTTTTAACATACTTGCACATTTTTTCATGATGTCAGTTAACAGAAAGTTCCGCAATTAGTGAACAGTGCTTTTACACAGGCAGTTTAAGTTTAAACAAAATAAATGTGTGCATACAATGGTAAAGAAGTTACGTAATAAAGACGAGAGATGCGTAAGATGCTGAGTGACTTATAAATTAGGTCACAATGTAGTCAGTTCAACTCAAATCATAGAATTAAGAGACGAGCAAAATTACACTATGTCAAAGGGATGAGGTTAAAGCCAAAGATTCTGTAATCAGATGAAAGAAAAAAAAGACATCTAGTTACCAGGGCAAGGAATGACTAATAACTGTTTCTTTCTGAACACATAAATCTGGTTTCAAGCGTTTGGGGGAAATGCCTTCGGCAAACTTGAGGAGCATCGACCTTCTTTGTCTGTTAATAATTTTAAAGGACTTCGCGATTTCCACCTCATGTGACCCGTGTTGAGGAGATGTCTGGTAATAGCGCTATTATAAGAGTTTGTTCCCTTGAGACGTAGGCTTTTTGGCACATGTTCAGAAAATTGGAGGTGTGCCCTTCTTTCTGTTCCCCTGAAATTGATGAAATAAAACTTTGGGTGTCTTTTGTTTCTATGATTTGAGTTAAACTCAGTATACTGTCACTCAGTTAATCAGTTACTCATCATCTCACTCATCTTTTGTCTTTATCACCTAACTGCTTTGTCATTGTGTACAGACATTTATTTTTGTTTAGACTTAAGCTTCCTGGGTTAAAACTGAATATTGAGTGTGATTTTCCGAGCAGTGTTTATTAAAGTTTGTGCTCTCCTATCAACTTAAATCACTCAACACGTGTAATTATGTGAAACTTGTTCTGTACATAAACTTAATAATGATGGGAAGCCCAGGAAATAAACAATGATGGTACCATCTTATTTTGCACAAGTTGTTGTTCTTGCCTTCCTCAGATTCATAAAAAAGGGAATGAATGGTAACAGCGTTTTAGCCAGTTATCACGATTCAAACTTTCACTTGGCCCTCATTCATCGTCATCACCATCAGCCTATAAAATTAGTGGTGAATTACTTGTTACCTTACTTAAACCTTCACCTACCGACCTGGGAAGCACCGGCTCAACTACAGGCGGAGGGAACTGATGACAATATCGAAGCAGCAAGGATCGGGAAAGCAAAACAAGCTTTCATTTCTCTCAAGTCTGTGTGATGGTCAACAGCATTCAGCATGAAAAATAAGATCCGATTTTCAACTCCAATGTGAAGTCAGTGAGCGCGTCACTAAGGGCACTTCGGACAAACTGCAGACTTTCATCAACAGCTGTCTTCGCTCAATACTTCGCTCAAGATCAGATGGCCAGGAAAGAAGAGCATTAGAGATCAACCCAGCAGGAACCAATTGTGCAACAAATATGCAGTAAGAAATGGAGTTAGGTGGATTGGCCATACTCTGAGAAAACAAACCATCAAGTGACATCACACGACAGTCTGTCTCTCTCTCTTGAGTGGAACCCGAATGTGAAGCGGTTAGCTTGTTGGTCATCTGTGCAAGGGTAACACGAAGGATGAGGTTATGTGAAGAGGAGATGAAAGCATATGGGCAGACGTAAAGCCAGGTGAAGACGTTAGCAGAGAACCGAAAACAATGGAGACGTGCAGCTGAAGCCCTATGTTCCTCGAAGAACTAAAGAAAACAATAATAATAAATAACAATACTTATTAAATGATTACACGTTAGTTCATTAGGATTAGAAGAGAAGGTCGTAGAGAATCAGTTAGAATGACTGAAACACCAGTTAGCGGGTTAACATAAACGTATGTTCAGATGTGAATAGTAATGAGTAGAATGTACAACTTTGTGAGTGGTAGAATTGATCGTCTTCTATTGTGCAAGTAACATTCACTTTTGTCTGCAAACTGAGTGACACTAGGAATCCTGAGAAAAAGATAAACTCAACAGAAATAGAATAAGTGCACAGGTCACATGTACTTGACTTCGTTCAATGCATTCTACTGGATGGAAACACATTATAAGTAATACTGAATCTGGACGCAATGTTAGACAAGACAGGTAAATCTCCCGTTGAGACTGTTGACTTTCACTGACAAACGACATGCATTATGCATGCTGAGACAAGTTCAGAATGTTAGTTAGGAGTGGTCAGATTAAAAAATGACATTAGTGCATGAAGTCTCCAGTGAACATTGCCTGACTAGAGATCTTGAAATCTTAGAAATCCATAGTTGCTGTACCCCCACTCCCACAACCCCATTTTTACATGGTTGAAAATATTTCAGTATATGACATTTGTAAATACTTTTGCACATTCTAAATGTTCGAGCTCAATATCTTTCAATTACTGACGCTTAACTTTGTCAGTTCCAGCAAAATCCTATTTCCGATGGGTTTACGAAGTGTGTCAGTCAGTTAGTCAACAAGTTAGCATTGTAGCAATAGTTTTTGTTTTAGATAACCATAAAACCGAAAAGGTGCGATTTCTTTAGACACAGAGATAATCTGATCTTTATATGGAATTCGAACATTGAATAAATTATCTGATGATTCACATTAACCCGCCAATATGAAATTAAAGATGGAATAACAATTATGAAACACATTCGCATTTCTATTTAGGCTTGGGATTCTAACCGACCATCTCAATCAATAAGTCAACCTGTGTAAATGAAATCGCAGTCATTTAAATATTCATATGCATGATACTTTGATTGAACTCTAACTAGTGTCGTGTGTCTAGGCCTTTGTTTACAGCAGACTAAATCCTATCAGTCAAGTCATGTTTATCTCAACAAAATCTTACTTATAGTACTTAACACTTCTGTTTGCATCGACACACAAGCAAATAGAACATTAGTATACAAATTTCATATAGCCTGTTCCATTCTGTGTCATAAATCATGCCACATGTAGTCCACAGTTAGATCTCTGACCGACGCACCCACCAAACCTCGCTTAGTTGATAACAAGCCCAATAAAGAGGTATTGTTAGGCATAAGACTAGCAATTTCATCCCGTATAAAAATTAGACCACTGCTATCGAAACTTCTGAGCTCAAACGTGAAGCCCAATGTTTCACTAGGAATGCAAAAAAATGCAATAAATCCATAAATAAATAATAAAGTTTTCAAACGAATGGATACTGAACAAAGAGTACTCTTTTCAATAAATTCATCTTGAGGCTCTAAAATTATGTATACATTATAGTGAATGAATGAATGAATTAGTGTTATGAACAACATTAATGTCGTTGTTTAAATAACATCGAATCAATAATATCAATGGATTACAGTTCAATAGCATCAACATAAAAATAAGCTGAATGTCAGAAAAATTAGCAAAGATAATAATACAAATTCATGAATTTATAGTCTTGACTGAAGACTGGCCAGGGCAGTAATAGTGGCTGGGCTTGCTTATTTTGCACACAAGGCACTGGTTGTTTCACGAGAATTGCGATAGCCTTTGCTGTATAAAGCATGCGGTGCTTCGATGATTTTGTCAGTTAATTTGGTACCCACTGGTTATGATATAGAAGGATTCTTCAACGCTGGCTTTGTGTCCGGTTTGGACCAGGTAGACTAATATCCAACTGTTGATGATTTTCACTACACCTTTACTTAGTCATACTGGGAGATGTTCTCGAGCACGAGAAATCAAGTTCCTAGAGCAACGGCCAATATAACTGGCTCCACCACAAAAGGAGTTGTATTGGTAGATACAATTAGAAGTGACTAGCTAGTCTAGATAATTCATCTTTCAGTTGAGGAGTCACTATAGGTCTTTCAGAGAATAATACGTGTAATTCGCCAGCATTAAGGGTTCTTTGAAATGAATTTCTTAAGGTCTTCATAATTATTTCACAAGGTATATCACCCTTGAAATGCAGTTTCATTTAAAGAGGCTTCTTGTTTACGAATAGTGAGTAGTCCTTTCCACTTTCTTTGTCATGTGTTTCTTGATAAATTTGTCAGGATAGCTATTTTCGATCAAAGTATCAAATACAATGCTTAATTCATCTTCAATTACTTCTTCTGAGCATACAGCTGTAACTCTGTGGCAGAGGGTCTTCACTAAATTTCTTTTGTACTTGAGAGAAACGAAGCTGTGGAAATGTGTATATTGTACTGTCCATGTGCATTTCCCTGTGGAGATTTCTCTTTGTACTACCATCTGGTTTTCTTGTAAGGAGGAAATCTAGGAAGACAATTCTATTTTGAGATCCCTCTTTGCCCGTGAATTTCATAGCCGAATGTACTTCATTGAATTCAGTAATTATTGTACTCCTATCCGAACCATTATCACAAGGAACGAAGGTGTCATCCATATATCGGCAATAATAATCAATTTGAATAAAGTGAGAGCGCAAATGTTTTACAGGAGATTTTGATGTTTATCTTTATTTCACACCCCTTCAGCAGCTGCTTGACAAAAGCAAAACAAGTGCTTAACGCAATTCAAAAATTATTTAAACTCGAAACAGTATTTTCGATAAAGAAAGGAAGACGAAATTTGCAGTATAAAATGATATCATTCTATTTCACAGCTTCTCATCATCTGCAGACGCCTACGTGAAATTACAATGGTTATATTATAGATGATAATAACATACTTTAATGTTTAAGTGGTAGTAGAGAAGGGATACTATAAAACTGACGCATCCAAAATGAAAGTATTACAATTTTTAGTTTAAGTTTTCATCATCAATTTATACGGTTTTAAAGTTGAAAAGAGGGGGTAGGGGTAAGACAGAAAACAGAAAAAATAATTAACAGAACAGTGTAAGCTTGTAGGTTCACACAGCAACTCAAAAAACAAAAGCGGTTACAGTTTATGAGATTAAGATTTGTTCACAGTGAGTTGAGATCACTGAATTAGATGACTAATTAATGTAATAAAAATCAGAATTCAGTTACCAAGGGAGTGAGAGGTTAATCACACTCTCTTTCTGTAGGCATAAGTCTGGTTGGTCTGAATCGTTTGATTGCGATCGCTTCGGTAAATCGTAGTAAATTTGCTGTCCTTTGTGTATTTAATATTTTTTTTTGAAGGACTTAGAAATCTCTACGAGATGTCCGGTATCAACAATATGTCTGGTAATTGCACTCTGAAAATATTTGCTTTCTTTCAGGCACAAGTTTCTTAGAATATGTTCAGAAAACCGCGGATAGAAACCCTTCTTTCCGTCCTTCAAATCTACTTGCTCCCTCAAGTGCACGTAAATTCATAAACGCAGTTGGAGGTGACATCAAAACGGTATATTCGTGAAACAAGAGGTATGAATACAAGAGTATCAATTATGTTAACTGTCTGAGTTTATTTATACAGAATGTGATGAGATGTAGGAGAGGAGAAGGTGGGAGTGACAAGAAATGATGAATCAAAGTAATTTTCAAGAATTGCTTTATTGGGATTTCATTTGTTTGACGTTTCAGCAGCTAGAGAACCATTGTCAACCAGCAAAGAGTACTTGACGGCTATTTCGTCAGAATACTTTGAGACTTATCAGAAGTGTGCACCCAGCACCAGGGCTGTAATCCGGGACCTTCCGGTGACAAGGATAGCTCGCAGACCATTCAATGACCAGTCGATGAATTCTAGCTACTACCAATTCGTGATTTTTCAGCTCAGCTGGTACCAGCTGCTGTCTGTCTGTTTTTGACATAGAACTTTGCACATATGTGCACCAGTTCAAGTCGCCACACTCCCTCCTTGTTGCACACAAACCAAGAGAATAAAGTAGGAGAAATGCATAATATAGACAGTAAACAGAGGTGTGAGACAAAGGTATAGTAATAACGAAGAGCAAAATAGTTTCATTGGAAATCATAAGTCACAAGTAACTGATGCATCTGCCCCCCCGGGAACGATTTTGAGCCATGTCACCAATTGTTTCCAACCATTGGTTTTCACCATCCCGAGGACCCCAACTGGTCAAGAAGTCTACACCTTCCTACGTGGCTGGCTTAAACTAACTGTTGTGGATTTCATTGACTGGTGCCATGTTTTGGTTTGACCGCCGTTAGCTCCTTTCCAGCCTGACCCTATGTCAGCTAACATTGCCCGTCGAGGAAGGCGATGACTAGGCATACGTAACACATGTCCTAACCATCTCAGTCTATGTAACTTCACAGCCTCGTTGACTGATTTCCCCTCCTTACCTAGCACTCGACCGAAGCCTAACCTCAATATTGCTCACCTCATTATACCACTTCACACGGGAGATAGAACGCAGGCACCTATGATCGAAGACAACTAATCTTTTCATGTCTTCCACTCTCAATGACCAGGTCTCACTGACGGCCATAAAGGAGGACGGAGAGGACTGATGAGCAGTACACCCGCCCTTTGGTCGATAGCCCGATATTACGTCTACACCAGAGACGGCGTAAACTGTCATATGCGAAACTAGCCCTCTGTATTCGTACTGAGATTTCGTCAGAGATCAACGAAAGATCAACCAGCCATTGTCAAAGGCGGCGAGTATTTCTTCTTACTCCCGATCAGTTACGACATAATAATAATAGCCACTTTATTCCAAACAATAATAATTATACAGAATGGAATTTTCAGTGTATTTTATACATAATGCAACAATTCAGCTGCTTCTATAAATATATACATACTTGGAATTTAAAATAGTAATAATAATATTAATAAAGAAACCACTATAAACAGAATGTTGGTGGAGACATAATGAAGTATAAGTACATGGTATCGAGGATAATACCTTTAAAAAATAATAATAATAATCTTTGCGTATACTTTGCAGTTCAGTTACCGATTTAAAAGTTTATTAGTTCTTTTCTGACATCCACCCCTCCTGACACAAAACCCGTACTAAATATGGTGGTATGGTAGAATTTTTATATTTAGTTGTAGGAGAGTAAATTCTGACGACATTTCTTCTGGTTTTACCAAAACAGATACAAGGAGAAAGTTGGGAATAAAGAGGATGTTCAGACAAGATAACTTTAGCCAACTGCTTACAAGAACTGAAATGCCCACTGACAATAATGTCAGTTAGCTGAGTCAAAGGCAGCAACCCACTAATTCTACTTACAGTCCTCAGTGTTCTAAGTAATATAACATTGTGTTTTTTGAGAAGCCCAGAGAAGAATAAGTGGAGCGAACAATAAACCAGAATGGGCAGAATACATGAATTAATAAATTGTTAGGGTGGGGTGAGAGCTGTCTACTAACCAAATTGGTAGACAGTAATTTACGTCAATATTTACGTTCCCAAGATTTGTCGTGAGAAAATGTGAACGAAGATTGATTCAAAACCGACCACAGCAGATTTTGCGTAGGTGGATGCAGTTAACATATAGAGGATTTGACATTCAAGAAACAGTCACAAATAGATGAAAGATTAACTTTACGTGAGAAACAACCAATCGGAAGACTGTGTTTGTTTACTTAAATATCCATAGTAATGTACATGCAAATATATAAATATGCGTTGATTTACTTAATAAATGATCTGTTGCCTGACCCTTGTCTCCTGTTGTTACAACGGAAGAGGTTGAGATTGTTCCACTGGGAACGTGAAGGAATAAAGAAAAGAGAAGAGGTTGAACTATGCCAGCACAATGTCTCAACTTCTTTATAAAATAAGTCAAACAAAACATTTTTTTGGAAATCGACAAGATGTGGGACGATCAACAGAGATTCGAAGAGGAACTGATGCCAAGATGAGAGATATTCGATTTACTCCCTGTCATCACAGTGCAGTCAATATTACAGGAATCATGCGACTGAATCAGTCCACGCACGCCAGTCTTGTTCATATCTGAAACCGAAATCAACAAACTGTATGACATTTAGATGGATTTAGTTTAAGACCATTTGAGTGAGACTATTGGTTAACCTCAGCTAAGAATCCATTCATAGAAAGAACAATGCAAAGTGGAAACTACTGGGACAGAAATAGTTAGAACATCGGCATATTTAATGAGGTTAACCTTTTCAAAAAAAGGGATCCTGAACAAAGAATACTCTTTTCGATAACCTGCTCTTCATCATCAGGCTCTACAATTACATATATATATATATATATATATATATATATATATTATAGTGAATGAATGAATGAATTAGTGTTATGAACGACATTAATGTTGTTTAAATAACATTGAATCAATAATATCAATGGATTACAGTTCGACAGCATTAATATAACAATAAGCTGAATGCCAGAAAAATTAGGAAACACAATATAACAAATTCATGAATTTATAGTTTCCATTGAAGGCCAGCCGGGGCAGTAGTAGTGCCTAGAATCGCTCCTTCTGCAAACAGAGCACTGGTGAGGCGAATTGCAATAGCCTCTGCTGTTTGGAGCATGTGGAGCTTCTATGATTTTGGCAATTTATTTGGTACTCGGTAGATGATAGAGGAGGATTCTTCAACGTTGGCTGGCTTTGTGGCCGGTTTGCACCAGATGGTCCAAAATCGAACTTTTAAAGCTTTTCACTACACTTTTAATTGGTCATACAGGGAGGTGTTCTCGAGCGAGCATGAAAAATCAAGTTCCTAGAGCAACGGCCAATATAACTCGCTCCCCCACAAGCGCAATTGAATTAGTACATACAATTAGAAGTGACTAGCTAGTCTAGGTACTACATCTTTCAGTTGAGGAATCACCATTGGTTGTGTAGAGAATAAGACGTGTAGTTCGCCAGCATCAAAAGTTCTTTGAACTGATTTTCTTTAGGTCTTCGTAATTATTTCACTTGGCATATCGCCTTTGAATTCCAGTCGTATATAGATAGGCTTCTTGTTTACAGACAGTGAGTAGTCCCTTTCAACTTTCTTTGTCATGTGTTTCTTGATAAATTTTTCGGGATAGCCATTTTCAACCGAAGTATCATATACAATGCTTAATTCATCTTCAGTTACTTCTTCTGAGCATATAACTCTAACCCTGTGCCTGAGGGTCCTTACTAAATTTCTTTTGTACTTGAGACGAACGAAGCCGTGAAAATGTGTGCATGGAAGGTCATGCAAGAAGAAAGAAGAAAGAAATGGGTAGAGTATAGTGGCTTTAGGTCGACACGTGTAGCTGTACACTACCTTGTTTGATTGATGTAAGGTGAACATTGGAGGAAGAGGTTTCCCATTCGTAAACAGCTTCTTAAGTGAGGTCATTCCGCTGCACAAAGTTATATACGCAGTTAAATTTAGCCACCGTAAATGTTTAGGTTTTCTCAAGTTGTGTATAGTTGAAGCTCTAATTATACAGGGACACAACATTAAAATATGTATTCTAAACCATTTCACTAATCCCTTTCCATTTACCTTAGTCATAGTAATGTTCTACTTTTATATTATTATTATTATCTTTATTATTACTATTGTATCCTTTAATTCTTAGAGGAACATAGGGCTTCAGCCATGCGTCTCCATTGTGTTCTGTTCTCTGATAGAGTCTTCATCTGGCTCCAGGTCTACCCACACGTTTTCATCTCATCTTCACATAATCTCCTCCAAGTCACCCTCACACTAACGACCAACTCGCCGCTTCCCTTTCGGGTTCCACTCGAGCAATGGCTTGTCTAGTGATGTCGCTTGATGGTTTCCTAAGAGTATGGCCAATCCATCTCCATTTCTTCCTGCCTATTTGTTTCACGATCGGTTCCTGCTGAGTTGGTTCACTCCCAGAGATCTCTATTGCTGAACTTTCTGGCCGGCCGTCTGATCTTGAGTACTGAGCGAAGACAACTGTTGATGAAGGTCTGTAGTTTGTTCGAGATGCTCTTTATGACGCGCAGTGCAAGTCTCTGATCCATATGGTAAATAGCACTGACTTCACATCGGAGTTGAAAATCCGGATCTTATTTTTCATGCTGAGTGCTGTTGACCTCCACACAGGCTTGAGAGTAAAGAAAGCTTGTCTTGCTTTTCCGATTCTTGCTTTGATATCCTCGTCAGTTTCGCCTGTAGTTGAAACGATGCTTCCCAGGTAGATAGGTAGGTAAAGGAGGTTGTTCCTTTCAGGTTTCTTCCATTTATGCTGATTGTTGTCTGTTGCTGCTGTTGCTGTTGGTGGTGTTGGCCAGGAATCTTCATCACCTCTGTTTTCTCTATGTTCACCTGAAGTCCTTGCTATCTTTGATGCTTCTTCTGCCAACTTGTTGCTTTTCGCTTGCATGTCTTCCAGTATGTGGCAAATCAGACATATATCATCATCGGCGAAGTCCAGATCCTCCAAGTTTTTTGTGCTGGTCCATTTTATGCCTGTTTCCTCATTGCCCACTGTTTGTCGCATTATCCAATCTACTGCAATCAGGAAAATCACTGGCGATAGTAGGCAGCCAGCTTGTCTTACTGCTGTCCCCACTTCGAAGGATTCTGTAAGTTTCCCGTTGTGGATTACTTGGCATGCAGCATTGTCGTACAGCAGTTGGATGAGATGTATAATTGTCGGTAGCACCCCATAGTAGCGAAGTAGTTGCCAAAGCACCTCTCGATCTACGCTGTGATATCGAAGGTCTTTTCAAAGTCGATGAAGTTGAGATAGAGAGGTGACTGCCATTCCAAGCTCTGTTCAATGATGATCCGTAATGTGGCAATCTGATCAATGCATGACTTGTTCCTCCTGAATCCAGCCTGTTCCGGTCGAAGTTTTCTACTTTTATAGGTTAAGTTCAATACACTTCACTTTATCTTTGCCATCATTATCGTTATCATCATTCCACCAAGCTTAATTTAAAACTCTTAACGCGAACTAACTTATTTCTCTAATTAATCCATTTCAACTCTACCCTACCTATTAAACATCAAATTAATGATCTTCATTCTTATCATATTTGTATATTGACTCTAGAAATTTTCATTGCCACTCTTAATGCTTTTTTTCTTTAGTAAATAATAAATAAAACTATACATCGGCTCGATGAAAACAAAAACTGTGCGTTTTGTCGTTATTAATGAAGAAACAAATGAGTATATCTCATGATGTCAAGTTATTGATTCAGAGAGAGAGCAAGAGAGATGAGAGTAGCCGTTAATTTACTTCGTTTCAGCTACGTATGCGCCACTGTTTTATTTATGTCTATTAGTCACACAAACTTAAACACACCTTCAGAAGAAAACCAACAAACTGGCAGAAGAAGCAGCTGGCAAAGACAAAACTTCAAGTCAATACAGAGAGAAGACGGAGGGGATGAAAATAACCAACCAATCAATACCAACAGGAGGAGTTCGAAAGAGGTCACTTCAGTCACTTATCTAGCGAGTGTCGTTTAAATTTCAGGAAAACGGTGTGGTGCGCATGAGAATGTTAAAACCAGACATAGGAAGGCGAAATGGACCTTTTTTAATCTGATAATATCAGTGTGGAAGTCTGCTACGAACCGCATTAAAAAATTCAACTCAAATCTCATTTTCGATACCAATGTGAAGAGAGTCGATTGTTCTATAGAGTTCAGAAAGCACTTCGAACATAACTGCTGTTTCGGTTCACAGTGAATATCAGATGGCCAGCGAGAAAGAATTAGTAACAAGAAACTCTGAGGAAACAAACTAACCGAGAAATTAATGTTCAACAAATATGCCAAATGAAATGGAGGTGAGTTGGATACACTTTGAGGGAATCAGTGAGTGGCATCGCATACTAGCCCCTCCAGTGAAATTCGAATGGATTGTTATTAAAAGAGACCAGTTGGCAGATAGTCTGACTGCAAAATGGAGAAGATCGTATCAGGAGGAGATGAGAGCCTATGGACAGTTGCGGAACCAGTTAAAGACGACGACAGGAAACACGATGAAATGCAGGTGTTCTGCTGAAGCTCTATGTTCCACTTGGGATCTAAGAGAATAATAGTAATAATAATAATCATAATAATAATATTTTCTATAGTTAGTTTGTAAGGCTTAAATTCGTTTTTAGAAGTTTGACCACGGATTGATATCAGTTAGAGAGCCATTGAAAACAACGAGGGAGTACTGCCAGACAGCTGTTTCATCCTGGTTTGGGAATCACTGTCAGTATTCACCCACCACAAGGGGTTCCAACGCAGGACCTTCCGGTTACAAAGCTAGCAAGCTCGTATACCATTCAGCCAATGGGACCCGATTCAGTGGCCAGCCAATGCATGAATTCTAACTTCTACCAATTCGTGAATTAACGCGACCCCAATCAATGTCATCGGTAGGACATCCATATTGTTATGATAAATTTGAGAGTGTGAGTTCTCAAAATTCAAGCACATCCTTTGTTGAACTTGTCTGACTGACTGGCTGATTGACAAATTGGGATTCCTTTTGTCAGTAATTAAGGTTGGAAGTATTGCTGTCCAGTCGGTGTATAATGCAGCACAACAATACTTATTTATGATTGTTATTAATAATACTCATTCCTTGAGTCAACTTCTTACCTCCACCAAGTGAAGTTGACACAAAAACTTCCCATAAGCTTGGTCGGGGACATCTGATCCTCAGGTGGATAGTGTCACTACTTTCTATTCAGGTTCCCCTCCACGACCTAATGTGTAATGTAACTTCAACTGAAGGTTTCCTCAGCGTATTTCCAATCCGCCTCAGTTGGTTAGGTGATAGGTTATTCGTTCGGCACATTTTCAGTCTGAATGAAGGAAGACAACTGTTGATAAAACTCCTCAGCAGTTTGTGAATAGTGCTTTCGGTGACGTGAACGTCAAATCTCTGAACTGTGTAGGGTTATTTAATGAGTAACATATATTAAATATTCCAATAGTAAAAATTAGATCAACACATGTGTAAGCGAGGAATATTTTGGTTTCAATGAGATCTCATCAGGCTTAACTCTCTAATATACTTAACCTTACAAATAAATATTCATATATAAACCAATCACGGTGTTTTGTCAATAGGATAATAAGATTGTGCATATGCATTGTATAATTAGTCATAATAATAATAATGGTCCTATCAATAATAAGGATGAAAAAGTGAGGCATCTGTGATAACACGAATACTGATGAAAAACAGCATGATTAAACAAACAAATGTTCAGATAGACATAGTAGTCAATAAAGGCTAAGAAAAACAAATGAACTGATTAAGTAATTCTAGAATGTAAGGAAAGTAAATGAAACAAGTTTTCAATGAAGATGTGATAAGATTAAGGGATGATAAGCGAGGGGTTGATAATATGAGTAAGGGGTGGTGGAGAAGTCATCAGTTGGTTATGTCTTAATAGGCCAGCAAGGGGGGGGAATAACGGCTGTAAGAACTTCTTATGAATGCATAATTTAGGCTTAATAGTTCGAATGCCTATCACCTCAGCTGTGTGAAGTAGAAGAATACGAAGTCTATTGGAAAGATTCGGTGGGATACGATGAATTACCTTGAAAGCTCTCGTTTTCTCCACTACATGACCACTATCAACGAAATTGAGCTACGGATTGTTTTTGTCTGTCCTTTACCAAACCACTATGATGGGTGATATTCAGTAGTGACATGTTCGCTAAGCTGTCTGGGAGAACGCCCAACATAACTGTCACCACAGCTGCAATAGAACTGACAAATGCACATAGATGTGGCAAAACTATCTAGCTTAACCTATGTGCATTTATCAATTCAACTGCGCCTGTGGTGAAAGTTATGTTGGGCGTACTCCCAGATAGCTTAGCCAACGTGTCACTACTGAACATCTCCCATCATGGTGGTTTGGCAAAGGACAGACAAAATCCATCCGTAACACTATTTTGTCATATTTAGTTGACAATGGTCATGTATTGGAGAAAACGAGAGCTTTCAAGGTAATTCATCGTATCCCGCCGAATCTTTCCAATAGATATCGTATTCGTCTACTGCATACAAGTGAGACAGGCGATAGGCATTCAAACTAAAGCAACATATATGATATTAATAATCTTAATTCCTCATTCTAGTACACAAACATTTATCTTCTACAAGAAATCTTATCCTAGCAATCGATAAAAGCTACAACCAATGATAGTAAAGTAGTTGATAATATAAGAAAAAGAAAGAAAAAAATCGATTGAAGGAGGTGAAATGCTAACGCCCTTTTTCAGTGACCTTCATCAGTATTAGATTTACTTACTTACTTACTTACTTACTTTCTTACTTACCTTATTTAAGTACTAATCAATCTAAAAATAACTAATGTTTAACGTAGTTATTGAAAACTTGAACAAATGGTGAATATTAGTACTTAACCATTGAATAAAACAAAATGAAGGGAATATACACATCATTCATGCTTGATGTGAATTGCATGAACAGATGACACTTTCATTGGTGAAATTAGAATTCGTAGGCCATTGGATTCCATCGCAATAGCTGCAATATGTTAAGCCCCCACCACCACTACCACTTAACCTGAAAGTCCTATATTGGATCCATGGTGAGGTAATGGGTGCGTACTGCTGATTAGCCTCAAGACAGGATGAAACAGCTATTCATTACTGCATGGCTTTCATTGGTTCTCTAACTAGTGTTATTCCCCTGGGTTCCTAGTGGAAAATAAGGGGCTTCAACAAGACATCTCCATTTTTTTCCGATTCTCTACGGTCCTCTCTCAGCTGGCTGCACGATTCACCATAGTCTACCAACTCCTCCTCCCACGATCTAACTATTTCAATGTCTGTTAACTCTCAGGTAAACAGTACTAAGATGAACAACTTTCAATCTGGAATTAGCAAAATGGGCCTCGTCTAACGGCCTTAAACTAAATCCTTTTAAATGTTAGACTGTTAATTTCAGTTTCCGATGTAAACGAAGGTTAAATGAAGCTGTTGGTTCCTATGAACCTTGCAAAATTGATGATACTGATATAGAAACCAAGTCTGAAGTTAAGTATCTTGGATTAATTCTTTCTTCTGACCTATCCTGGTCTTCCCATGTCTTAGCGATTTCTAAAAGAATATTTCGTCTGACTTTTTACATAAGGAAGTTAAGGCACTAGGGCATAACTCAATCCCTCCTCTGACAGTTTGTCAACTCTTGCACCTCACCTACTCTTCTTTACTGTTCACTGTTATTCTTTCCTAGATTGCTTAAAAAAGACTATGTCATACTTCGTAGGACTCTGAAGGCTGTCACTCAGTAGGGTGAGTGGTATCTCGTTGGGCTATATCGCTGACATCGTCATTGATAGGCACTTGATTTCATGCAACAAATTTGCTAAAGGAATTTTGTCATACTCTGAGCACCCACTCTACCCGCAACTCCAGCCTTGTGTCTCCTCAGGTAAAACAAGAAGTCTTTTCAGAAGAATTTATGCACGTACGTCTAAGTATAAAAATTCCAATATACCATATTTGGCGGCACGTAATTTATGTGATGAAAATAGTGTCAGGCATGAATTAACTAAGTAACCTTCTTTGCACTACTAAATAAACCATTTCCTTCACCCTTACAACATCAAACTTTATTGTTATTGTACTTCTTATATTTATAATCCTCTCAATTTTTTGTATATCTTTATTTTTTTCATAAGTGTAACCATCATTTAAGCTGTGTTGTAACTATTAATTTTGTATTTCCCCTCACCATACTATATCAACAGAACATTAGACCCAATAATCTATAACATGCTAAAGATTTCCAAACTGAATCGACAGTACTGTTTGAAACAAACTCACTGTTATTATTATTATATTTAATATTCTCAATTCGTATTTCGAATATTTTTGACTTTATATCGTAAATGTGGACAAATTCCTCAGGTTAATTTTGTTTTAATTTTTAATTTTATTTATATTCTGAGTGAATCAGATGCAAGGTGTTTTGACAAATGCTGAGAATTCCATTCTGTATTATAAGTGAAGTTTTTGGAATAAAGCAGATTATTATTATTATCCCCTCTATTTCACCCATGGACTGCCTCACAATATCATTCGACAGTGTCCACAGTGTGTGCCACATCCATCTTCATTTTCTTCAGAATATTTGCTCACCAAGAGGTTCTTGATTAGATAGTTCCCACAGTTTCTTGTCGTTTAGTTATATCAGAATAGAGCTAACGAATACAGGCGATGATAAAAATCTATGCTAGGCGGTTAGAAATGCTTTCGCTGGTGCGCTAGCCAAGTTTTTGACTCATATACAAGAGGTGACTCCAAATGCATTCGTGTTGAAAATTCGAATATTGTTCTTTATACTGAGTGATTGCAGAAGGCTTCCATTATATGACATTAGACATAAATCGCCCGCCTCAAAATTCAGATCTTCTAGTGTCCTCTTACCGGTTCAACATGTTTCTGTTTTCCCGCTCCCCAACACACGGTGTTCCGCATAACCTAGTCCGCCAAAATTACGAATATTTTCATTGTTTCGTGGTTTTTTTATTTACATTGCTTTACGTTCCCAGTGGAATATATGGCTTCAAGCTAGAAGCTTTGCCAGTCTTATTACCGGTTTAACGAAGAAAAGGAGTGCCTTGTCGGTTGGGGATAGAACCCCGGACCACACGAGGCATGGTTGGTGAGCATTCTGTCGCTGTACCACCGACGCAAAGCCCGAGGGTAATAGACAGCTGTTTCATCCTAGTTTGGAAATCATCGATAGTACGCAACCACCACAAGGGTTCCAGCCCAGGACCTTCTCGTTACAAGGCAAGCTAGCTCGTAGACCATTCAGCCAGTCAGACCGCTTCGTGGCCTTACTTGAAATGAATTTAGCCAGACAAAACACTTATCCTACCTGAAGTGGACATATCATGTGCCAGATAGTGAACAGCACTTAATGTGCGAGGGCTATAAGATGTATAGAATCCGTCACTCATCAGCTGAAAGTCAAATGCTTCAGCTAGACAACCACATCTCCATGTGACTGACTGCTCTATATAATTGAATAAGATGTCTATGATCACAATTCTTTATTCTTAAAAAAAGGTGAAATATGTGCGTAAATGCCTATTGGGAATAGTGATCACATGTCACATTGTTTCTCCATTAAAACAACCATATATATCAGATGACCTTGTTATTTGTTAAAAATGAATAGAATGTTGAACATGTGATCAATAAATTTTTAAAACTATTGGTTAAAGATGTCTATCTTTTGTTTTCACAGTTAGATGAATGTATTTATGTTGTTTTAATGATTGATCGTTTCATATTAAGCGACACACAAGACAAAACTTTTCAATCATTTTGTTACTTTAATCAGTCACAATAAAGAAAGAAAGAAAGATCAAATTTGCAGTAATGGAATGTGATATTGTTTTATTTCTACAGGTTCTCTTCAGCTGTCATAGACCACCTGAAATTACTCTTGTTATAAATACTGAAGAATTGATCAAATAGCAACACTACGGATCATCCATCATTGAACAGAGCTTGGAATGGTAGTCAGCTCTCTACCTAACTAAACTTCATTGACTTTGAAAAGGCCTTCGATAGCACAGCGTCGATGGAGAGGTGATTTGGAAACTACTTCGCTACTACCAAGGGGTACCGCCAACAATTATGTATCTCATCCAACAGTTAGTTGTAAGATAATGCTGAATGCGAAGTAATTCACGACGGGAAACTCTCGGAATCCCTCAAAGAAGTGAAGACGGGAGTAAGACAAGGCTGGCTGGCTGTCCACTACTATCTCCAATGATTTTCCTGATTGCGGTAGACTCTATAATGCGACAGAAACACAGCGGGCAACGAGGAAACAGGCATAAAATGAACTTACACAAAAAACTTGGAGGATCTGGACTTCGTCGATGATATATGTCTGCTTTCCCACAAACCGAAAGATATGCAAGTGAAAAGCAACAAGTTGGCAGAAGAAGCATCCAGAGAAGAAAGGAATTCAAGTGAACATAGAGGAAACAGAATTAGGTGATGAAGATTCCTGGCCAGCAGCAAAAGCTACAACAACAGACAACAGTCAGCATAAATGTGAGAAATCTTAAAGAAGCAACTTCCTTTACCTACCTACCTACCTGGAAAGCATGGTTTCAACTACGGGTGGACAGAACTGATGAGGATCGGGAAAGCAAGGCAAGCTTTCATTTCTCTCAAGTCTGTGTGAAGGTTAACAGCATTCAGCATGAAAAATGAGATCCGAATTTTCAACTCCAATGTGAAGTCAGTGCTACTTACTATAAGGGTCAGAGTCTTTCACTGCGTGTCACGAAGGGCACTTCGAACAAACTACACACCTTCATCAACATCTGTCTTCGCTCAACGCTACTCAAGATCAAATGGGCGGCCAGGAAAGATCAGCAACAGGTATCTAAGGCAGTGAACGAACCAACCCATCAAGAACCAAATGTGCAACAAATATGTAGGAAGAAATGGAGGTGGATTGGTCACACTCTGAGAAAACAAACTATCAAGTAACATTGCATGCCAGGCTGTTTCTCTCGCCAGTGGGACCCGAATGCGAAGTGGCGAGTTGGTCGTCAGTGCGAGGGTGACATGGAGGAGGTCATGTGAACAGGAGATAAAAGCATGTGGGCAGAAGTGGAGCCAGGTGAAAACGTCGGCAGAGAACCGAACGCAATGGAGACGTGCAGCTGAAGCCCTATGTTCCTCTAGGAACTAAAGGAAATAATAGTAATAATAAATAAATAATGAAAAGAAACATCAATGTTTCAACGGTAAGAGATAAAACATTATAAAAGTAGAGTATCCAAGATAGGCCTTAAAATCTTCATTTTAAGTTACCATCAATACAGAAAACAGGAAAATCTGATAAATAGTCAGTTTTAGCTTTTATGTTCACATAACCACTCAAAAAGGTTATACTTCATAGGATTGAAAACTTGCTCAGTGAGCTGAAACTATTAATATGGTTGACTAATCAAGGTAATCATAATATATTGATTAGTCAATGTTGCAGATACGCCCCGCTGACTGACTGGTGAGCGGTAACAAGCATGAAGCATAGGTCAAGCAAACCTACCAGCCACTTATGAAAGTAGCAATCGCTAAGTGATCACGATAAACTCACGATTTTTGTAGAAGGTAGAATTCATTAGTCCAAGGGCTGGATGATCTGCGAGGTAGCCTTCCTTGTAACCAAAAGATTTTGGGTTCGAACCCCGAGGATGGATGCATAATGTCGATGAAATTCCAACTAGTGGGACGAAACAGCTATCCAGTACTCCATGTTAGTTTCCAACGGTGCTATAACTGCCATCAATCCATGATCAAAAGTGAGACAGATCGAAACCCCTAGAAACTAACTCCTGAAGAAGAATAAGATCCCTGAAAAATTCTCAAGAAATCAACTATGTCATCAACAGATATGTCACGAATAGCCATCAATTTTTCAGTCGTAAATTCTATCCCGCATAGTATTCATCACCATCAACAATATGCCAGACGGCAACAGTCCGAGTGAGTTTTCAACGAAGAACTTTGCACCGAAGTGCAGCGGCTCAAATCCCTGTACTTTATATTTTTTTTATTCCTTCGCGTTCCCAGTGGAACATAGGACTTCAAGCTAGTGACTTGAAGTTTCTGTAGCAATGGTGTTTATTTTTACGGGATGGGGTTGCTAGCCTCATGCCCAACTTTCCCTCTCTACCAGTCTTACTAATAGCTTAGCGAGGTAATGGAGTGCATCCATGGCCGGGGATCAAACTCCGGATCACATGAGGCGTGGTTGGCGAGCATTCTACCGCTTTGGCACCGACACATACTTTGTATAGCGCACACAAAAGCGGTAAAATCCCAAAGTCTAAACGACCTACAATAAACGGATTTGTATAGAAGAATGTATAATGAGGATTTGATGCATCTAGCAGCCTGACTCAATACTGAACACATCTGCACCACTGGAAATGACTTTTGAGCTATCTCACCAACAGTTTTCAGACAGGCGAAATACACCTCCAAACCTGACTGAAAAAATCAATAGTGCTTGATACAACATTTTGATCTGACCACTCCCAGCTAGCTCTTTTTCAACATTGTTCAAGGACAAAAGTGATGGCTTGGCACACCCAACAGGTGCCGTAGTCACTTACAATCGATATATATATATATATATATATATATATAGGATCATTGGATCGGGTCCCAGTGGCACAATGGTCTACGAGCTAGCCTTGTAACCAGAAAGTCCTGGGTTCGAACCCCAGTGGGTGCGTACTGATGAAGAGTCCCAAACTAGGACGAAACAGCTGTCCAGTTCTCCCATATGTATGCCAAAGGAACCCTAACAATCACAATAGACACGACATCACTATCCCACTATGACATACATATTGCTTATTCCAACTATACTGAATTATTATCACCCATCAATCAATTCAAATGAAGAACTGCTTTTTTCTTAAGCTCAATTAGTCTGACTGTGTATTTCCTCTGATGTTTACTGGTCTTCCCACATCGCGTTAGTTTCTAGACAGATATTTCGTTTCACACCTTACGTAAGGAAGTTGAGACAATCTACTATCATTCAGTCAGCCTCTGCTGTTACAGTTTGTTAATTCTCGTACTCTACCTATCCCCGCCTTCACTACCCTCCCCCTTTCAATCGTTCCTGAGCTACTTAAGAAAGACTTCATTACACTGCGATGTCCACTACAAGCCATTCATCCTGGAAGGCAAGCAGGGTGTTGCTAAACCAACTCGTTATTACTGTTACTGTAGATAGACCCATGGACTCAGGCAGGAAGTTAGCGAATATACTATCTTGTCAGACACACACACACATACACAGCATCTTATCTATACACAACTCTGTCTTTGAATCTCATCAAGTAGGTAGGCCAACCTAGAACCAACTTATAGAAGACATATGTACTCGGATGAGTAAGTAATAAAAACTCTACAATATACCTTGCTTGACCAGGACACACATTTTATGTGATGAGAAAGGTGTGTCAGGCAGGACACTACCTAATTAAGACACACTAAGTAGACCATCTGCGTCGGTAGCATAGCCGACCATGCACATGGTACGGGGTTCGATCCCCGGCCGACGCACTCCTTTACCTTGCTAAACCAGGAATAATAGTTGGTAAAGAGGAAAGGTTGGGCATGAGGCTGGCAACCCCATCCTGTAAAAATAAACACTGCGACAGAAACTTCAAGTCTCTAGCTTGAAGCCCTATGTTCCACTGGGAACGTGAAGGAATAAAAGAAGTAGACCATCTGGTGCAAGCCGACCACAAAGCCAGCTAGCGTGCAAGAATCCTTCTCTATCATCTACCGGCTGCCTAATAAACTGCCAAAATCATCGAAGCACCACATGCTCCAAACAGCAGAAGCTTTTGCAATTCGCCTCAAACACCCATTGCTCTGTGTTCAAAAGGAACAAGTTCAGCCCCTACTACTGCCCTGGCTGGCCTTCACTAGAGACTATAAATTCATGAATTTGTAATATTATCTTTCCTAATTTTTCTGACATTCAGCTTATTTTATGTTGATGCTATTGAACTGTAATCCATTGATATTATTATTGATTCGATGTTATTTAAACAACATTAATGTTGTTCATAACACTAATTCATTCATTCACTATAATGTGTATATATAACTGTAGAGCCTGATGATAAAGGGGTTATCGAAAAGAGTACTCTATGTTCAGTATCCATTCTTTTGAAAAATTTTTCCTCATCATTATATATTGTTGCTAATATTTTCACTGAATCTAATTTTACGTTCACATTCAAGCTGAACAATACTACCAGTTTCAATTATTACCCCTGTAATAAGATAATTAGAAGCAATACCGTACTCCTCATGTGGAGCTAGTTATATTGGCCGCACAAAGCGCACGCTTTCCAAACGCATCTCTGAACTTTATCCGGCATGGTTAGCAAAGGGACAGTGTAAAACAATTACTAGCTCAATTATCGAGCATTTGGTGAACTCAGGCCACGTAGCTCCACCGGAGTCGTCTTTCAAGATCATCTACAAAGTGAAGCCAAATGGTACAAAGGGCGTCAGGTTTAGGCTTTTGTGTATGGCGGAGGCGCTGGCAATTCAACAATACAACCCCAAGCTCTGTATACAGAAAAAGTTTGTCCAGTCTCTTATTCTACCTTGGTCTTAACCTTCTCACTAATCGTTCCCTGTTAAAAAGAATTTTGATTTTTTTCCTTTCTGTTTTGTAATTTTTAATCTTACTTTTATTTTGCTTTTGCTTTAATAATTAATTCACTATTATCACTCTCATATGCTCCTTTTTTGTTCATTTTCACACTTGTTAAATTGACACTCAACTACCTTTATTCTCACTCAATAGCAATTTTAACCTTATCAAATTTCTAACTTTGTGCCGTTGAGTACCACGTAATTTACAACTTTTATTTTTTACTTCTAAAGCCACTTCTGAGTAATTATATCAATTATGTCCCCTCTATTACTCAATAATAGACCACTATATATTTTTGTAAGTATAAATACGACTGTGTACAGCCTCTGAAGATGATTTCGTCGATCAAGAAAATTTTCTTCGCTGAATCTGTCTTTTATTTTCTTCAGTACCGTACTAATACATGCTGAAAATCTCATATCTATACCTAAAGTACTGTTTGGAATAAAG
Source organism: Trichobilharzia szidati (assembly GCA_944472155.2). Taxonomy (NCBI): domain Eukaryota; kingdom Metazoa; phylum Platyhelminthes; class Trematoda; order Strigeidida; family Schistosomatidae; genus Trichobilharzia; species Trichobilharzia szidati. Next base: position 140,309,399 of record OX235273.1, read on the forward strand.
TCATTATTATTATTATGCACAAGGGGCTATGGACCACATTTGTCGTGTAAGAGGACTACTGACGACACACAACCCAATTTGCTCAGGACTCAGGTACGTAGGTGGGGCGGGACTCAGACCTATGACTTATCATCTAAAAACTCTATAACTGCATCGTCCAATGAACCACATAACCTGAAATAGTGTTACGTGACCAAAGAGACCCCAGCCAACAACAGCTTGAGGCCGATCACACACTGCCTGTATGAACTCAATTTTAGATTTGTCGTATTAGCTACCTACCACCGGCTACGGATCACCGACGGGTAAGTTGGAATGTACGATTTTTAAGGCTGACCTATTCTAACCCGCCCACCCATCGGAAGGAAACACTTTACTTCTGTTACACCCCTGTCCCCCCACCCAGCATAGCATAAACATCTTATAACGATCCCGGTGATAACTGCTTCTAAAATATAATCACTATCCTAACAAATTTCTGGTATGCATGGTAGGACGATGTGGAGGAACATTAGTCCCAGAGCCAGTATGTGTAGCCTTGTTGGGTGTCACTGTGATATATATACAATCTCGACGACAACCATCGGTCAAGGTAGTATTAGCAGCAGCAGCTATTGCGGTCGGCAGCCACATGTCCACAAATGAAGAACTTAACTAATATTAGGTGCGAATATTTTCAGAAATGCATCCAGACTTTAAACAAACATATATATATATATATATATATATATATATATATATATATATATATATATATATATATATATATATATATACAATCTAATGACACAAACCCAGTAGGAAGTCATTCGCATGAACTGTCTGTCTGTCTCTTTTCGACATAGAACTTTGCACCGATATACGGCACTTCCAGGCACTAAATTCCCTCTTTGTAGCATACAAAGGAAGAGAAGAAATGCATATTAGAGACAGTAGACAGAGGTGTGAGACGAAGGAATGGTAATAACGAAGAACGATATAGTTTCATTTGAAATCGTAAGTCACAAGCAGTGGATGCATCTGCGCCATTGAGAACGATTTTGAGCCATATCACAAATTGTCTCCAGCCATTGGTGTTCACCGTCCCGAGGACCCCAACCAGTCAGGAAGTCTACACCTTCCTACGTGGCTGGCTTAAACTGACTGTTGTGGATTTCATTGACCGGTGCCATGTTTTAGTTTGACCGCTGCTAGCTCTTTTCCAGCCTGACCCTATATCAACTAACATTGACCGTCGAGGAAGGCGATGACTAGGCATACGTAACACATGTCCCAAACATCTCAGTCGATGTAGCTTCACAGCCTCGTCTATTGATTTCCCCTCCTTACCTAGTACTCGACCGAAGCCTAACCTCAGTATTGCTCACCTTATTATACCACTTCACACGGGACGCAGGCACCTATGATCAAAGACGGCTAGCTAATCTTTTCATTTCTTCCACTCTCAATGGCCAGGTCTTACAGCCATAAAGGAGGACGGAGCGGACTGTTGAGCAGTACACCTGCCCTTTGGTCGATAGCCAGACGGATATCACGTTTACGCCAGAGACGGCGTAAACTGGCATATGCGAAACTAGCCCTCTGTATTCGTACTGAGATTTCTTCAGAGATCAACCCCTTGGCACTCGCTGATGGTACTTCCCAAATAAGTGAAGCAGTGAACGTGCTCCACTAACCACTTCACTCCCTATTTCTAAACTAGGGGTCAGTGCAGTCCTGTAACATCATCTTACATTTGGCGGGAGCGAATCGCATGCCAAACATTCGTAGATTTCAGCTCAAGGTGTTCAAAAGACTCTGCATTTTCGCATGAACAACTAATGGGCACAAATAGCTCCCTACCTTACAAAAGATTGAAAACAACAGAGTATCTGAAACATATATGAATCAAGAATCCAATACATTCCTACAAGAGGTCAAACGCTAGCCCAAATCGCTCAATGGTAACGTCTCTGACTGCGCCACTCAGTGGGTGGTGGTGATAGAGGTTTGAATCTTAGAAGAAGGGACAAGAGTTTCCCCGCCAACCCCCTCCTTGGGCCGCCTTACTGACGACTGCCAACCAGCACGGAACCAATTGCCGCCAACCATCTAATATCAAGAATCAAGTCAATGTTCATATATATGTATATGTATTTATATGCAAGAATAAAAATAACTGAGTGTGTGTGACCATATCGTCATTATCGTCATCACCATAAGAAGAAGAAGACTGAAAAGATGAACACACACACACACACACACGAATAATCGTCAGATAGTGCGAAGGAAACATTTGACATACAGACAGACAGACGACGGAAGAGAAAATAGACTGGATAAAAGAATGTGATAGACAAATGAAAATTAAATACTGTGCAAGTGAACTGACAATGTGTTGTATCAGTAATAGTAATAGTGATAATGAGGATTCATAAAATCGTGGAGTGGAATGGGGTGGGGTGAGGTGAAGGGGAACAATAAACATAGGGTTGTTAGTAATTTGTAGAAATATATATATCATAGTTTACATTTCATAAAAGTCGACAACACCATTCCTCACCTCCGGCGCCCCTACCACTGCCGCCGCAGTCGCCAATGAACACGGGGCAAGGAGGGCGAGGGTAGAATTGGGCAGTAGCAGCAGGATGTGTCGACGGATCGGAAGGGAGGCGGCAGTGACTGAAGGCGCTGGGAGCGGGGGAGGTACTAGTAACAACACAGCATCGGATAAATTTGAACAAGGATTGACAGAGAGAGATAAGTCAACGTTTTCTATCAGTTTCAAACAACAACAGTGATGATGATAATAATAATGATGATAATTAATATGATAAAAATTGACGACTCTTCAAGAAGAAGAACCAGAAAGTTAGTAAAGATTGATTCAAAGAAGTGTGACACAAGGAGAAAACGCACTGTGTACAAGCAAAGAAATAAAATAAGACTTGGTTTTCCTTTTGTTAAGAAGAGAGAGAGGAAAGCAGAGATCCACTGAGTCAGTCAGTCAGTCAGTATCATCATAAATGTGAATGTATGTATATATGCACGTATACAGTTAGTTAGTTAATTCGTGTGTATGTGTGTAAGAAAGCGAATCATTTCTTACCAGTTGATGGGAGAAAGACAGCTTTAATATTTGCAATGGGATTGACAGCCGATCCATTCACATTATTCACATTACTACAATTATTCTGTGATGCTAGTGCAGCATTAATTCCATCATCGAATCCATCATCGCGTTCTTCACTCCCTGTAGCTGGTCGAGCGAAATCCCATATTAAGATGGTATCATCATGCGATGAAGAGACAATCTGGAAATCATCGAATTGCAGACGGAATACTCGTCCCGTGTGCTGTTGCAGCGTGTGAATACACAATTGGTTCGGTTTGGAACGTGGATTCAGCGCAGCTTTTAAATTCCACACCTTGATTTTTCTTTTAAATATATTTGATAATTAAAGAAAGTACAATAAAATAGAAGGATGAAATGTTAACGAACGAAATATTAAAATGTGATAAATAACAATTTACAATAAAGGTTTCTTTGTATTTCTCACTCAATGAATGAATGAAAAACAAAACGATATTGTTGTTTTTACTGACGTTTCGTTATTTAATGCTGCTGCTAATAGCTTTATCAAAGTATTATTAAACCTGAATTTACAAAATCTCAGCATATATATAACAAAGAGTTTAGAGGTGTGAAAATAGACTCTTCGGAAGCAAAATCAAACGTCGGTGAACTACCATTTCTAGACTTCATGCCTAGTTAAGAGGAGGGAGAACGGACATTTTAGTATATCCATATTCAGGAAGAAAACCCACTCCAACAAATATTTATAGACTTCGGATCATTACACCCCATCAGCGCAAAGATTTCAGTTGTTTCAAGTTTTCCTAGACGAGCACACCCTCTGATAACGGATGAGAAAGAAAAAGAAGAAAAAGTATCGAACATTACTGAAACTCTCAAGCAAAACAACTACCCAAGGAACTTCATCAACAAAATCAACACTGACATTAAGTATGGTCGAAAATGCATTCCGAAAACATGGACATCAACAGTCGTCATTCCATATAGAGCAGAGTGCCCAATCAGCCTAACATTAGAGTTTTGTTCAAAGCATCAGAAACACTACGAAACAACCTTGTCCATATAAAAGACCATATCCCTAAAGATTCTCTATCTAATTGTGTCTATAAAATAAAATGCTTGGAATGTGATGCGATATACATCGAACAAACATCTCGAGAGATCAAAATCAGAAGAAATGAACACCGCAGAGCATCTATTCGACCACAGAGAAATCTATGAGACTGGAAAAACTTGAAAAATCATCAGCCATAGGTCTACATGCTATGGAATTAGGTCACAAAATTGATTTTGACAATATTGAAGTAATCCAGAAAAACTTCAGAAATCACAAAGAACGTCTAATATCAGAAGCACTTCATATCAAGTGGAATCCAAATTGTTTGAACTGAATAGGAATGATGGACTAAAACAGAATCTGACCTGGTTACAACACCTCCCTCCCTCATCAAGTGACAAAATCAACACGAATGTGATATGCAAGTTCATTATGTAAACACACACTGCTTTTATTATTTTACACAATGATCAAATCCAACAATCTACACTTGGTTTTGTTATCTTTACCAATTGGCAAACTTGACAACGAAAAATGACCCCAGACTGACGAACGATGATCAAGTTAGTAAACTTTATTTTGATACCATAACAGATGTACTACTACCTTTGTTAATTGGTTTAGTGATCTTCATTGTTATTTTGACTTTCAATATGTCCTTTTAACTCTTTGTTATGTATATCCTGAGATTTTGTAAATTCTGGTTTAATAATACTACTTTGATAAAGCTATTAGCAGCGTTAAATAGCGAAACGTCAGTAAAAACAATATCGTTTTGTTTTTCATTCATTCATTGGGAAATACAAAAAAGAACCTTTATTATAATGAATATCATATACCCAATGCCCAAAAGATTTTTTCACACTGTTAAAAGTGAACTTAGTTTGGACATAATTAAAAAATAACAATTTAATTCACAACAATTATGCGAAAATATCTATGGATAAAATCATGTCGATTCCGATATAAAGATAATGTACAATGGAAACTATTCATCTCCATGAAGGCATATTATACAGTTTACTTTGGTTAAAAGACAAAATTTCAACGATTGATGATTGTTTCGCAAATCAGAAGTTAGCATTCTGATAAAATCAGTCTTCATCCTAGGCAAAAACAGTTCCGAGCATGCAGTTCACTCATGGCCAAGTATAAGATAACTCTGTAGGACTGATCTTCATTGCCTCTTGAATTTAAAGGAAGCCAATGTTGACCAATTCACTTATTCGGGGAGTTAAATCAACCCAAATGGACTAAATTCTGGTGAAATTTTAGCATGAACACAAACGCTTTGTGTGGCATTTGCCAGCTTACATCACCACACCACTAGCGTAGACATGATATCCGGCCTTAAGCTAAGAGTCGATGTGTAGTCCAGTCCAGTCCCGTTGTAGCCTCCCTTATCTTATGTTCATCACAACAGGAGCAAATCATATACCAAACATTAGAAGATTGCTGCTGCTCCTCATGGTGTTGAAAAGACCGCATTTTATCAGCATATTCACCTAGAATGGAGGACTACATATTGTTCCCTGGTAATAATCCAATCCCTATATCGATGAAGTTAGTTCGGGTTAATTTCACTAGTACAATTCCTATGATGAAATAAAAAACAGAAATGGCAACAGTGGATATCCCTGAGCAACACCACTGTTCGTCATCACTTAAGATGATAACTCTCCGTCGGCACGATATACTTTCTCGCCACTCCCTTCACGACTATGAAAACACTGTCATAGTACCTTTCGGTCGAAGCGGGGAAAATCCCTCCTTTATTCAGGTCAAGAACTATGATACAGGTGTTGGACTCTGATAAATATGCCACCCTATGTTCGAGAATCTGTTCAAAGATGAAGAAACACAACTCAAGAACAGATGGACTTGAACAAAAAACCTCGATTGTTGGGGTAGGTTGGGGTGGGGAGGCTCGAACACTTGACTTACACAGAGGTTGGAAATCCAGCGCCTACACACACCAATAAACCACAACTCCAATGACACGGAAGAGAACACAATGCAAGAGTACAGATCAAGGTAGCAATTATAATTGTAGAGAGGAATCAGACATTTGAAAAGGAGCAAACGAACAAACTTCATGTAATGGTGATAATTTTCTCTTTTGATTATAGCTTGATTCCATACTGTACTTTTGGTACAAGTATGGAATTTTCGGCACGTTGTTATCGGTAGCTCAAATTTTGCAGGCCGACCATTGTTATCAGGTGTGCGCGTCGGCAGGGGATCGAATTCCAGACCATGTGCATGGTCGGTGAGAGTCCTAACAGCTGCTGTGTTCATTTACAAGCTATACCAATTTATTATTTATTATTAATATTATTGCTCCTTTGGTTTCCGAGTGGAACAACACATAGCTTCAACAGCACATCTCCATCTTGTTCTATTCTTTCTGCAGTGCTACTCAGTTGACTATACGATTAACCATACTCTCCTTATCTCCTTGATGTCACCCTCAGACCTATGCCTAACTCTTCGTTTCTGATTCGAATTCCATTCGAGCCATAAACTGGAAGATGATGTCACTCGACGGTTTCCTCAGCATGTGTCTGATATACCCCCCCCCTACTTTCCTCGCCATATTTGTTGAGTAGTAGTAATTAGTTAGTTGGTTTGTTCATTCCCATAGTTTCGTATTGCTAATTCTTCCTGGTCGGCTATCTGACCTTTACTAGGGAGCCAGAGAAGGTAGATGTTGATATGGTCTGAGGCACAGAACTGCCTGCCAGTGCACACGAAAGCAGAAATCTTGAATACGATCAAGCTACTGAAAGCCGGACGTACAGACAGCAGGGGGGCCAGATGGACTTCCCCCACCCCGAAGCACTGAAAACGGACCTAAAGACTGTGGCAAATATGTTCACGCCATTGCAAAAGATTTGGAAGGAAGAAAAGGTGCCTACCGATTGGAAGAAAGGCTAGCTAGGTACCTTGTCAAGCTACCAAAGAAGGGAAACTCACGCCTCATTCTCCACGCCAAGTAAAATGCTAAGTCACATCATCCTGGAGAGAATGAAAGATTCACTGGAAGCGCAACTCCACCCGCCAGAACAAGCTGGATTCAAGAAGGCAAATCATGTGCTGATTAAATTGTGACTCTACGCACCGACATCGAACAGAGCATGGAATAGGAGTCAAATATCACTCTATCTCAATTTCATCGACTTCGAAAACGCCTTCGACAGACGGTGTTGACCACGAAGTAATTCGGAAATTACTTCAACACTACGGTGTCCAGTGCCTCAACTCTTTATCAACCTAATTCAACAGCTGGCTACATGACAATTAGGCCACGTGTCAGCTGATCCACAACGGAAAAATCAGTGAGGCGTTTGAAGTGAATACAGCAGTAAGACAGGCTGACTGCCTATCATCACATACGATATTCTGAATTGTGGTGGACTGAATTATGCGCTAGACTGTGCACAAGGAGTGAGAAGAAAGGAATACGCTGAACCGACAAGAAGACTCTAGAAGATCTGGATCTCTCAGATGATATATATATCTAATGTCACAAAAACATCTGCAGTCGAAAACAACAAGTTGATAGAAGCAGTGCAAACAAGGTAGGACTTCTCAAGTGAAGGATAGATAAAGGATAGAAGTGATGAAGGTAATCAACCCATGGCAACAACAAACAGCACCACTTACTACCAATGGGAGAAATTTGAGAGAGGTCACTTCACTCACTTTTCTGACCAAGCAGCATCCTGTCAACTACAGACGGCCGGCACGGATACGAATGTCAAAAATAACCAGGATAGGAAAGGCAGGGCACACTTTCAGTTTGGAAATTTTCTCCAACCAGCTGGAGGAGTATAAACAATGAAATTCGAATTTTCAACACTAATGTGCTAAATCAGTCACTTCTTCCATATGGGTCAGAAACTTGGCTGGTACATCACTGAAAACATTTCCAAGAGTTAGCTAGCTGCAGACTTTTATCAACAGCTGCCTTCACTGGTTACACACTAAAGATCAAGATGACCAGACAGAAAGGATTAACAACAAGAAACTCTGATAGACAGCGAAACAATCAACAACCTTTTATTTTATTTTACTCCTTTGAGTTCCCAGTGGAACATAGGGCCTCAAGAGAGAGCTTGGAAGTTTCAGTAGCATTGGTGTATTTTACGGCATGAAATTGCTAACCTCATGCCCAGCCTTCCCTATTTGTCAGGCTTATAACCCGCTGGAGGGTGGGGTAAGGATGTGCGCCGGTCGGGATTCCAACCCCGGACCACACGCATGGTTGGCGGCCATCCTCTCGCTGAGCCACCGACGAACAAAAGCCTACCAGCTCCGGTAAAGTGGATTCGAACCACCGACCCAAGGATCACTGCACCACCAACCTACAGTCCTCCGCCCTACTCAACTGAGCTATCGCCGGACCAGAACCTGTTGCTCCACAAATATTTTGAAGAAAATAGAGATGGATCGGACAGTTGTTGATGAGACCGTTGGATGACATCGCACGCGACAAGTTGAGTGTAGCTCCGAGGTTGACATAGAGGAAATCGTGTAGGGAGAAGATGAAAATAGCTTATCGGTAACTGTGGGGACTGCAGAGATTGGGACAAAATGAAGATGTACTGCTGAAGCCCCATGTTCCATGAGGGGAACCCAAGGGGGTGAAATAATGATAATCACGAATTATAGAATAACACAAAAGGAAAACTACGATAGAGTGTGAAAAAACGTTTTCACCTACTGTGTACACACAAAATTAAAACAATATTAAATTTTCCTACTTACCCATCATATGCACCTGATACAATACGCTTAGAATCAAAACGGATACAGCGTACAAGTTCCTCGTGTCCTTCAAGTACACGGAAACAAACACCAGTTTCAATATCCCAAATACGAATTGTATTATCTGAACTGCCGGAAACAACTAATCGATCCCGATATTGTAGGCATGCAATACCTCGTCGATGACCGGTTAACGTGCGTACATATGCACAGGTATCTGTAGCCCAAACCTGAAATATATAAACACATGATATATATATAAAAAGAACAAATTGAAGGATTAGTGAGGATTAGAGAGGTTTCGCGTACATTTCGGATTGTGAGGGCGATTGTTACCTCCCGGCCGCCAACACCGTGGAAGTTGGTTGCGCGACCGCAGAGCCCAGAGGACAACTGCTTGAGGCCGGTCACACGAGGCCTGTTTTTGTTTGTTCTTTTTTATTTGGTGTGTCTCAGTAGCATATTTATCACTTCTGCCCTGTGACACGGCAGCAGGAAGCGCGGTCGTTGTTAATCCGGGCCCCGACCGATCCGGCATGATATTTTGTGATTTTGTTTGGGTCAAAGCAATTGGATTGGGTAACTGCTTTTTGTCTAACTGCTATCCAAACAACCCTTCTGGCATGGTAGGACCTCAAGCGACACAAGTATCAGCCAGTATAGCTTGTTGGGTCATTGCGGTGTTCAAGCCCGACCACCACGTGTCAAGGTAGCAGCTTTCGGTCGGGCTAACAAATTGAAACCAGATATATGAACAGATAGATACATTTAAAGTGAGTTTTTTCATACCAACTGAACAGTTGTTTCATCCTAGATTAGTAGCCATCAGCACTGCGTACCTGTGGTCCTGTGGTGAGAGCTGTCTACTAGCCAAATTGGTAGACAGTAATTTACGTCAATGTTTACGTTCCCAAGATTTGTCGTGAGAAAATGTGAACAAAGATTGATTCAAAACCGACCACAGCATACTTTGCGTAGGCGGATGCAGTTAACATTTGGAGGATTGAACATTCAAGAAACAGTCACAAATAGATGAAAGATTAACTTTACGTGAGAAACAACCAATCGGAAGACTGTCTTTGTTTACTTAAATATCCATAGTAATGTACATGAAAATATATAAATATGCGTTGATTTCCTTAATAAATGATCTGTTGCCTTCTGTCGTTACAGTCCAACCTATGATCGAATCTAGCACCTTCTGGCTATGAGATCAAGCTGCTCGAGCAGGAAGATATACGTTGTGAAAATATAAAATATCATTTGTGGAGTATAAAAATCACCACTCACTTTGATTGTACGATCACCACTAGCCGAGACAATATACTTATCGTCAAAATCAACAACATTGACAGCAGCTCTATGTCCAACAAGCACCTGGCGCAATTGAACATCTTTTGGCCATGGACCCATATCCCAAACTGCTATACTACGATCCTAGAAATTAATAATTTGAAGCAAAAAGAAAAATAGACAGGAACTGTTGAATAATACTGACAATAGAGAGTATTAATTAATGGTGGAGGGGACAGGGGGAATAAATAAAATTCGTAATATAATAGTAATTATTTGCTTTGTTGCAAAACAGTAATTATGTGATACAGTGTGGAATTCTCCGAATTTGGCACAAAATTGCATATAATTTACTCCACATGGCATATGCCAACTTACGTCATCTTTGGTTTAGTAGACGGGATATCCGGCTGGTTCGGTCGGTCGGTCGGTTTTCGACATAGAACTTTGCACATATGTGCGGCAGTTCAAGTCGCCACACTCCCTCCTTGTAGCACACAAAGCAAGAGAAGAAAGTAGGAGAAATGCATATCAGAGACAGTAAACAGGGGTGTGAGACAAAGGAATAGTAATAACGGAGAACAAAACAGTTTAATTGGAAATCATAAGTCACAAGGAGTGGACGCATCTGCGCCACTGAGAACGACTGGTTATCGATCAAAGGACGTGTATACTACTCAGCAGTTCGCTCTACCCGCCTTCATGACTGTGAGACATGGCCACTGAAAGTAGAAGATATGAAAAAGCCGGCTAACTGAAGTGAGCTTCACGAGCCATTTCCTCTCAGGACCTTGGGCAATAGAAGGCCTCACAACTAAATGATCCGGCTTACAGAAAACAACTACATCTGTTTGTCTGTCTGTTTTCAACATAGAACTTTGCACCACTGTGCAGCAGTTCGAGTCGCCACACTTTACTCAGCACACAAAGCCAGAGAGGAAAGGAAAAAGAAACGCAAAATAGATACAATAAAGAGAGATATGAGGCAAAAAGAATAGTAATATCGAACAACAGTATAGTTTTACTGGAAATTATATGTCACAAGGAGTGGATGCATCTGCGCCAGCCATTGAGAACGATTTTGAGCCATATCACCGATTGTCTCCAACCTTCATTGGTTTTTACCGCCCCGAGGACCCCAACTGGTCAGGAAGTCTACTCCCTCCCACATGGCTTAAACTAACTAACATCGATATCATCCTCCTGAGATACAAAAATATTCTCCACATCCAATAAACTCGAACCCGTGAATTCTTCAGAAGTACTGGTCAAATCACTACTCAACTAGTGAATGCTGGTAAATAAATGGCCCAGACGTCATGAGCTATGAGTCATAAAACAGAAAGCTAATTAAAAATAATCAAAGCAGAGACTCCCACAAAATTTGAAGTTAGCAAATACTGATTTTCTGAATAGACACAAACGTTGATAATATATATCCGCCATCAACCGATTCTTCAGCAATAAAATAACCGCTTGTAATAATCCCCACGGCAGTTGGTAATGAGCCACACCTTTCGTGTGACAACTAATTGATATCATTTGGTTGCCCAAAACCTCACTCGGTTGACTGAAAGTTGAGCACCTAGACTTATACATTATAATTGTCCCCTTGGGTTCCGAAGTAATTTACAACGGGAAACTCACGGAATCCTTCGAAATGAAGACGGGAGTAAGACAAGGCTGTCTATTATCGCCAATGATATTCCTGATTGCAGTAGATTGCATAATGCGACACACAGCGGCGAGCAGCGAGAAAACAGGCATAAAAGGGACCCACACAAAAAACTTGGAGGATCTGAAATTCACCGATGATATGTCTGATTTCCCCCAAACTTGAAGGTATGCAAGTGGAAAGCAACAAGTTGGCAGAAGAAGCATCAAAGATAGGACACCACTTCAGGTGAACATAGAGAAAACACAGGTGATGAAGATTCCTGGCCAACACCACCAACAGCAACAACAACAACAGACAATGATCAGCATGAATGGGAGAAATCTGAAAGAATCTCTGCTTTATAGACCAACCTAACTAGGAAGCATCGTTTCAACTACAGGCGGACGAAACTGATGAGGATATCAAAGCAAGGATCGCGAAAGCAAGATCCGGATTTTCAACTCCAATGTGAAATTAGCGCTGCTCTACGGATCAGATACTCACACTGCGTAATTCCATAATGGATAAGATTTTATTTTGATAAATCACACAGTGTAGTACAGTTATATTAACTGATGACGTTTCGAGTACAAACTATTGCTCATAATCATATCAACTTGATATGATTATGAGCAATAGTTTGTACTCGAAACGTCATCAGTTAACATAACTGTACTACACTGTGTGATTTGTGCGTCGGTGGCATAGCGGTTAGGACGCTCGCCGATCATGCACAGGGTCCGGGGTTCGATCCCCGACCGGCGCACTCCTTTACCTCGCTAACCCAGAAATAATGCTGGTGAAGAGGAAAGGTTAGGCATGAGGCTAGCAACCCCATCCTGTAAAAATAAACACTGCTACAGAAACTTCAAGCCACTAGCTTGAAGCCCTATGTTCCACTGGGAACGTGAAGGAATAAAAAAAAACTGTGATTTATCAAAATAAAATCTTATCCATTATGGAATTATACTCTACCACAGTGCCCAAGTTTTATACTTATATCAATAATACTCACACTGCGTGTCACGGAGGGCGTGTCACTTCGAACAAACTACAGACTTTCATCAACAACTGTCTTCGCTCAATACTCAAGATCAGATGGTCGGCCAGAAAAGATCAGCAACAGAGTGGGATCTCTGAGAGCGAACCAACCCAGCTGGAACCAATTGTGCAACAAATATGCAGGAATAAATGGAGGTGAATTGGCCATACTCTGAGGAAACCATCAAGTGACATCGCGCATCAGGCCAGTGCTCGAGTGGAACCCGAAAGGGAAGCGGTGAGTTGGTCGTCCAAGGGTGACTTGGAGGAGGTCATGTGAAGAGGAGATAAAAGACGTGGAGCCAGGTGAAAACTTTAGCAGAGAACTGAACGCAATGGAGACATTTGGTTGAGGCCCTATGTTCCTCTAGGAATTAAAGGTAATAATAATAATAAAAGGGTTCCGAGTAGAACATAGGGCTTCAGCAGGACAACTCCACTTTGTCCTACTCTCTGTAGTCCTCTTTATCTGACCCTCCGACTAATCATAGTCTCTAATCCCCTTCATGTCACACTCTGACCAACGCCTAACTCGTCATCTCCTATTCGGTTTCCAATCGAACGATGGCCTGGAGTACGATACCACTCAACGGTCTCCTCAGTATGTCTCTGATCCATCTCCATTTTCTGCAAAATATTTGTTGAGTGAGGAATAGATTCTTGTATAAACCTACGTATGTACTACTGATTGTTCGGAATGAGTAGTGCTTGCCAGCCAGCCAGCCGGATAGAAGTAATTTAAAAAACCGGACGGCCGTTTCACTCCTTCTGGAACGAGCTTATCAGTCCGCGGTGTGCCCAGTATGACTCAGCTCTCTGAGGTAAATCAGTGCAAACCATCCGATTTATATCACCTCGATCTGGCTAGCTGGAAAGCACTGCTGGTTAATAATGAGTAGTATGCAACTATGACTCATCTCAACCAATCAGTAGTACACAGTATTATGCAAATTCGCCTTCTTTCTTGGTTACAATTTATGGTATCAAGCAGACCACACAGTGTGTCTTATCTGAATAACTTGGTCTCCAGAGGAACTGTGTAAATTGAAAATTGTGAATTTGGTTCAATAGATTCAGAGGGTTGGTTCAGTCCCAGAGTTGTTTCCTGCTAATTCTTTCTGACCAGCCACCAAGGCAGCTATTGATAAAAGTCTGCAGTGGCCTGCTGGAAATGCTTTTGGTGACATGCTGGTCAAATTTCTGACCCATATAGAAGAATTGAATAACTTAATATTGGTGTTAAATTTTGTTGTGCTATGCTCCTCCAGCGAAACTACATGTGGAACGGACGAAGATGTCAAATCCAGGTAGCCAGAATAGGAAGCAAGGAAAGCAAGATAGGCCTTCATCAACTTGAAACCAGTTTGGATATCTTCTACACTCAGCCAGCATAAGGAACACGATTCGCATTTTCAACACCAATACCAAATCGGTTCTTCTGTACGGGTCAGAAACTTGCAATGAATGTGAGTGACGAAAAGGATTTCCAACAGCTTGTTGTAGAAGACTTTCATCAACAGCTGCCCCCCTTCGCTGACTCCATACTGAAGATCAAATGGCCCATGGAAAGAATAAGCGACAAGAAACTCTAGCTGGGAACAAAGCAACAAGCGAGAGCTGATCACAAATATGTAGGAGAAAGTAGAGATGGATCGGGCATACGCCAATGAGGAGGCCGTCGAATGACATCGCATACAATGCAGGCCATTGCTCAAGTGGAATTCAAATGGGAAGCGACGAGTGGGTCGTCAGTGCGAGCGAGGATGACATGGAGGAGATCGTGTGAGGAAGAGATGAGAGAGTATGGTCAATCGTGGGGTTAGCCAGCTGAAGAGAACGACAGAAAACAGAACAAAGTGGATATGTGTTGTTGAAGCCAGTCGTATGTCCCACTCGGTACGCAAGGGAATAATAATAATAATAATAATAATAATAATGCTCCTCCGGCGGAGTATAGAAAATTTCCAACCAAACTGATTTCGCAGTGATGATGAATGCAGATATGATAGACAAGATTTGTAGCTCAGGTGGATGATTTTGATGTGGTTGTGTTCTCTGAGCTGGATAGTTAATTTGCGAAGCTTTCATCACCCTACTAGGTGGCATCTTCAGCGCATACTTCAATTTGAAGTGAGTCACATCGAGATTGACAAAATTTATCAACCGATAAGAAAGAAACCTCACACACAAAGGGTCAAAGTTCAAGTCAAAAAAACAATCAGTTCCCATACAAGTAACCTAGAAGGTGTGAAAACGTACAAAAACAATCAGAGTCACGTCCAAGGTCACCCACCAGGAGAGATGACTGAGAAACTCGTGGAGAAATCTAAAAGCTCACTTCAACAAATTGAAGTATGCGCTGAAGATGTCACCTAGTAGGGTGATGAAAGCTTCGCAAATTAACTATCCAGCTCAGAGAACACAACCACATCAAAAAAGATGATGAATGTGTCTCTCTTGACTTTCTGATCCTAGCGGCTGGTTTTGACATCCTCATCGGCGGATAACAAGCCTTCTCGTTGGACAGGATGCTGCACAAGATTAAGTAAGCGAAGGAAGGAAGCAACCTCTTTCATATTTCTTCTATTTTTAGTTATGATTGATGCCTAGATCTTCAAAAACCACTGACTATTACTCAACACTTCTTGCTTGGTTTTTATTCTAGGGGAAAAGAAACAGAATAGATTTACTTACCTACCCACTATGAAAATGAACCCAAGTCATTTACACAAGAATAACAATAACCACTACAACCACTACAACTCACTTTTGAACAGGTTACAAGGACATTATTTCGAAATCTTAAGTGTAACACAGCCTCTGCATGATGATTAATCACACTCAAGCAACAACCAGTTGATAGATCCCATAGACGAACAGTTGTATCACTTGAACCACTGATCAATAAATTTCCAATATACTGTAAGCATAACACAGAACCAGAATGACCTTCAAGGACCTACAAAAAGAAAAAGCAAGGTAATAGAGAAAAAAACAGATTTTCTTTTTAAAGTACTCACTCAAAAATAGTTATTATAACACAGGGACAGTGAGAGAAAGAGTGGAGAAGAGAAAATCAATAAGATATAATTGGATTAATTGTAAAGTAAATAATTATATATACATATTCAATAAATAATTATGCCTTTTTACAGTATGACAATCAGCTGTTTTTTGGATGAGTGGATGTAAAACACGAAAAGTTGAGATAAATTCAGAGTTGTTTGGTTAGCAATTAATACTGTTCTCTGAGCTGATTGGTTTAGTTACGTAATTGAAAGCAATTATGCGTTTAAATGGATTTTGTTTTCCGTATGATTGGTGGTATCCAATCATCATTCAAAATAATAATAATGTGCCCTACACTTCTTCTTTGAATCCTTCTGTCTCTATCTCTCTGCCCATGTTGTTCGGAATATCTGAACAATGCAAGTTAGGTTTGTGGTGATATTAGATGGTTGGAGGCAATCGGCAGGAAGCCTTGGAACTACGTTTAGGGCTAGTTGGCACTCACCAGTCAGCAAGGCGTATCTGCAACCTTGAAGGAACTCATGTCCCTTCTGAGATTCGAACCCGCGTCACCCAGTGCTGCAGTCAGAGACGCTACCAGTGAGCTATTCGGGCTCGCGATTGACCACCTGTAGGACTGTAGTGGATATTTTGATTTGACACTAGTAACTAGTGTGATGCGTCTAGTCCTCTCTTTGGTGCAGACTGAATTCTATCAGTCAGGTTGTAATGTGGCCACCATTCTAGGTAGCTCGCCATCACGGTGTACATTGTTTGTGATGATATTAGATGGTTGAAGGCGATCGGCAGGAAGCCTTGGACCTAGGTTTCGTGCTAGTTAGGTTGTATTCATATGTAAGAACTACAAAAATGTTGAATTAAATTGCCTTTCATTGGACACTAGGCTGGTAACTAACTAATGTCAAGTGTCCAGTCTTTTCATTGGTTGCTACACACTGAATTCTATCAGTCAGTCAGTCAAGTTCGCCATGTGGCCACCATACTAGAGAGACAGTGGCACGCCATCACGGTACACTTTCAGTTCTGCTTATTAGATGGTTGGAGACAATCGGCTACAGGAACTCCTGCTCAACCTGGGTTTCGTGCTTGCTGGCACTCATCAGCCAGTCAGTCACAACACGGCATATCTGCAACGACGTTGAAGGGACTTATATCCACTCTTCTGAGATTCGAACCCAAGTCATCTAGTGAGTGTTGCAGTCAGAGACGTTTTTTTCGGGATCACGATTAACTTCATATACGACTGTATTGGACACTTCAATTAGACACTAACTAGTGTCATGTGCTTAGTACTTTGTTGGGTGCAGAATGAATTCTATCAGTCGAGTTTGTACTGTGGCCACTAGGCTAGGTGGCTGACATAATTCAATCTGCACCAAACAAAGGACTAGACGCATTACATTAATTACTCACTACCAACTGGGTGACACCCGTTCGAACCTCAAAAGAAGGGACATGAGTTGCTTCGAGATTGCAGATACGCCCTGCTGACCAGTGAATGCCTAGGTCAAGCAAGGCTTTCTGCAGCTGATTGACTCCAGCTATCTAATATCAACAATTAAATTATCAACGAGAGACGCTGCATACACTCAATGAAAACGAGTGCATTCGACAGAAGTGCGGTGTATGCCATATATACATATATATATATATATATATACACTGATTGATCAGGGTGGGGTGGTAGCTAGCTTCACTCACACCTCACCTCATTTATTACTTGGGACTTACACCACCGAAAAAGCCAGGTGGTTTGGGAGTCCATCTATGGCCGGAAATGGAACTTGGACCAGGTGTCACGTGGTTGGTTGGTTGATGAGCACTGAGAACGATTTTGAGCCATATCGCCAATTATCTCCAACCTTCATTGGTTCTCACCATTCCGAGGACCCCAACCAGTCAGACAGTCAGTCTACATCTCCTTACGTGGCTGGCTGACTCAAACTAATTATTATGGATTTCATTGACTGATGAAGCAATGCTTTGGTTTGACCACCGCTGGCTCTTTTCCAACCTAACCTTATGTCAGCTAACATTGCCCTTTTTCGAGGAAGACGGTGGCTAGGCATGCGTAACACATATCCTAACCATCTCAGTCAATGTAGCTTCACAGCCCCGTCTATTGACTTCCCCTCCTTACCTATCATTCGACCGAAACCTAATCTCAATATTGCTCACTCTTTTATACCACCTAACAAAGGAGATAGAACCTGGACACCTATGATCAAAGACAGCTAGCCGGCCTTTTCACATCGTTCACTTCCAGTGACCATGTCTCACAGACATGAAGAAGAACAGAGCAAACCACTGAGCAGCATACACGTCTTTTGATCGACAGTCAGAAATCACGTCTACTAAGCCAGAGGTGGCGTAGGTTGGCATATACCAAGCGAGCCTTCTGTAACCGTGCTGAGATTTCCTCAGTTATCAACCCGCTGATGGGACTGATGCAACTTCCCAATCAAGTGAATGGTAGTCAACACGCTCTATCACTTCACTCCTGCCCATCTTTGGAGCTATGAATCAATCAGTGTAGTCCACTCCCGTGGTATCATCTTACATTTAACGGGGGAGGGCGAATCACATGCCAAAACATTCAAAGCATGCTGCTTCTCAAGGTATTCAGAAGACTATGTATTTTATTAGAGTCTTCAACTAGGAGAAGAAGCAAAGAATCAGTCGGGCATATGAATGTAACGCTGTGAAGAGAAGAGGAGAATGACTGAGTTGAATTAACAATTGGTAGATCATGTGATCCAATAGCTCTTACTTAAGATTACTCTTTATGTGGATGATATACATATGGTTCACTCACAAGCAAAAACAATAGTTACCATGGTGCAGTTATACTGTTATGCTGTTTTATAATCCATTGCCATCAAAGTGATCACACCCATGTGCTATGTACTTTTCTCATCTCAAACATTCTTCAGTTTTAAATTACATGAAAACTTTAAAAATATCTATTCTACTGTGTGTTTTTTTAATCTAATATAAGCTTTAAGAATGGATATATATGATGGTGATGATGATGATTATGAACAAATATACCTCTAAACTATTTATATAAGTGAGTTTACAATCAATAGTGTTCTCTGAGCTGGTTGTTTTAGTTACGGAGCTTTCGTCGTCCCTCTGGACAACATCTTCAGTGCATAAAATGAACTAATTTAAATTTCTTCATGAGTGGTGATAGAATTGCGTCAGCCAGCCTTTGTCTTTTGATATTTGCGTGGCTCAGTGAATCGGAATCGTAATCTTCGTATGTTTGGCATGCGATTCGCCCCTGTAAAATGTAAGATGATGTTGCAGGATTGAACTACACCGACCCCTAGATTAGAAATAGGATGTGAAGTGGTAGAGCACGTTGACCGCTTCACTTACTTGGGAAGTACCATCAGCCAACGCCAACGGGTTGATCTCTGACGAAATCTCAGCACGAATACAGAAGTCTAGTTTTGCATATGCCAGTTTACGCCATCTCTGGCGTAGACATGATATCCGACTATCAACCAAAGGGCGTGTGTACTGTTCAACAGTCCGCTCCGTCCTCCTTTATGGCTGTGAGATATGGCCATTGAGAGTGGAAAACATGAAAAACTTGGCTAGTTGTCTTTGATCATAGGTGCCTGTATTATATGTCCCATGTTAGGTGGTATAATAAGGTGAGCAATATTGAGATTAGGCGTCGAGTGCTAGGTAAGGAGGGGAAATCAGTCAACGAGACTGTGAAATTACATCGACTGAGATGGTTAGGACATGTGTCACGTATGCCTAGCCATCGACTTCCTCGACGGGCAATGTTAACTGATATAGGGTCAGGCTGGAAACGAGCTAGCGGTTGTCAAACCAAAACATGGCTTTATCAGTCAATGAAATCTACAAGTTAGTTTAAGCCACGTAGGAAGGTGTAGACTTCCTGGTTGGGGTCCTCGGGACGGTAAAAACCAATGGTTGGAAACAATTGCTGACATGGCTCAAAATCGTTCTCAATGGCGAAGATGGATCCACTCCTTGTGACTTATGATTTCCATTGAAACTGTTTCGCTCTTCTTTATTACTATACTTTTGTCTCACACCTCTGTTTACTGTCCATATTATTATGCATTTCTCCAACTTTCTTCTCTTCCTTTGTGTGCTACATGGAGTGTGGCGACTCGAACTGCCGAACATCGGTGCAAAGTTCTATGTCGAAAACCGACCGACTGACCGAGTGTATCGGAAGGTACACCGGACAAACAGATGCATTAGCGTATCAGTCGAGTTCATTACCCCGTTATTAATTAATTAACAGGCGCAGACATAACAAAGTAGCGACGGCCTTATTCAGTTCAGTTATAACAAATTGGCAACGGGGTTATAACAATTGGCCCGAGGGTCAGTTCAGTTAAGTTATAACACAGATAATACACACGCCTTACTGATCGATGAGTGCCAACAAAGCATGAAACCTAGGGTTCAGGGTTACCCTGACGACTGACTACTCTGACAATCTAGCATTATTTTTCAGTGTACCACAATGGCACGTCACCCACCTTGAAACCCACTTTGCAAACTCGACTACTGGTGGGATTCAGTTGGCACCGACACCAAGTACTAGACGCATGACACTGGTTATACCCCTGTGAACAATCAACTAATATATATATATATATATATATATATGTAGGTTTGTTACTGGTAGTATGCAAAATATCCCTCACACAAAGACAGAGAAACACGCCATCTGCTATTCAAAACTTGTTAAGAATGACAGCTTTCATGCTACACTGGTGTTATAGTTCAAGCTATTATTATTATTATTATTATTATTATTTCAATACCGTATCAAGTCATGGGAAAAAGTGAGTCGGTAGTATAGCGGTTAGGACGCTCGCTGACCATGCACATGGTCCGGGGTTCGATCCCCGGCCAACGCACTCCTTTACCTCTCTGAGCCAGAAATAATGCTGTTAAAGGGGAAAGGTTGGGCATGAGGCTAACATCTCCATCCTATAAATAAACACTGCTACAGAAACTTCAAGCCACTAGCTTGAAGCCCTATGTTCCACTGGGGAATGTGAAGGAAAAAAATGAAGTCATGAGTCGCAATAGGCATCAGACCAAACAATATTTTCACGAGTTTATTTGTACGGGATTTGATTTGTTTCTGGAGTTTGACCTCGGACTGATATCAATCAGTTAGAAAACCACTGAGTGCTGGACTGAACATGTGTTTCGTCCCAGTACGGCAGTACGCACCTACCGCCAAGGTTCAAACACAGGACCTACCGGTGGTTATACAAGGCAAGCTATAACTAGCTTGTAGATCATTCACAATTCAACAATATTCATCTTGGAGACAATGACGTCTCCAGTAAGTAAGTGTACATCAATTTTAACGAAGAAACCCTATAATGGGAAAATATTTCACTCCATAATGAATGATAATAAGCGAGTAACAGAAATGTCTCCAATAGAGATAAGATTTTATTTTGATAAATCACACAGTGGTGTTATACAATAATATTAACTGACGATCACGTTTCGAGCACAAATTATTGCCATTCATGATAATATCAAGTTACTCACACAACTTTTTCCTTCATTTATATGAATGAGTGAAATTGACCAGATATACCATATACCATATAAGGAGGGGACATCTGAGACCTTACGTAGGATTCTTAATAAAGCAGGAATTAGCGCGGCATTGAAACCTACAAACTCACTCAGGTAGGACAATCTGTGTAGGCTAAAAGACCCGGTGGACCCAATGAAACAAAATAATTTAATTTACAAAATACCTTGCAATGACCGTCAGTTAGGTCAACTACATTGGTCAAACTAGTAGATCCGGAGTAGTGAGATTGTCGGAACGTAAGAAATTAGCTAAGATAAGAATGGCTGACCCCGAGAAGATGAGTAATTTAGGAAAAAGCTCAGAAATTGCACTACATACATTAACACACAACCACACAATAGGTTAGGAGAGGGTTAAGATTCGAAGAAGTAATCTATGTAGGTGGAGAGAGATTGATTACTGAATCCTGGTTCATCGAGTCTACACCCAACACAACACATGCAACAGAAATGACTCAATGCAAATACCAGAGATATGCATGGAAGATATTATTACCACCAGTCAGACAAATCAGAGGAGAATAATAAATAATCTCAAAATTCTATTTCAGTTCACGTACATCACAACATTCTAACATGTTACTTATTATGACTATAGAAACACTCGTCTTATTTCCCATCTGACTGTAATTGATCAACAACACTCATATTATTATTTCTGAATGTACATTATTCCATACTGATTTTTATTCCAATATCTGGTCAATTCCACACATGTATATAAATGAAGGAAAAGTTGTGTGAGTAACTTGATATGATTATGAGCAATAATTTGTGCTCGAAACGTCATCAGTTAATATTATTATTATTTTTATTTTGATTATAGCTTGATGCCACACCGTATTTTCAGTACAAGTATGGAATTTTCAGCATGGATATCAGTAGCCTAAATTTCGCAGGCCGACCATAGATATCGGGTGTGCGTCGGCAGCGGATCGAACCCCAGATCATGTGCATGGTCGGCGAGAGTCCTAACCACTGTGCCACCGACGCACTGTGTAACACTGTCTTATCAAAATAAAGTCTTATCTATAATGGAGTTATACTCTACCACAGTGCCCAATTTTCATACTTATAACAGAAATATGGTTTAACAAAATTATTTTTTTCTAAAAACCAACTTACTTGTGTACAATGATAGCCATCGGAGCATGCTGCTCCACTGAAACCTTCTTGATTCGAGGCTTCAACACCACCACCAACACCAACACCGACACCGACACCTCCACCGGCTGAGACATCACTTCTTGGTCGATTTTTAAAAGCGGGATCACCATTCCCATCAGGATTTGCGAGAGCAGAAGCACCATCAGAGGTAGAAGCTTTATTCTTATTAGTTGTACAAATATTTGGTATTCTTTGCCATACTTTAATAGTATCATCTCTTAAACCACTAACAATTTTATGCTTATCATATTGAAGACAATAAACACCTTTTGTAACATCACTTCGACATGGGATCCGGGTTAAGTGATATTGACCTCTAGTCCAGTTATCTTCTACACGCTGTAAAAACAAAATGAGAAATTTATGAAAACATAAAAAATAAGAAGAATCAAGTTATTATAACTTCAAGTTCAAAGTGGGGGGAAGCCTATCTGTGATAGTAAATATTCATTCAATATTTGGATTGAGTTCATCATGAGCTGACACCAGTTAGAGAACCACCGGAAAACCTGAGAGTACTGTTGGAGAGCTGTTTCATCCTAATTTGGGACTCTTCATTAGTACGCACCCACATTGGGGAGTTCGAACTCAGGACCTTCTGGTTACAAACAAGGCGAGCTCGTCGATCATTGAAGAGTCCCAAACTAGGCTGACGAAACAGCTTTCCGGTATCCCCAGCTTGTTTTCCAATGGTTCCCTAACTGATGTCAGCTCATGATGAACTCCTCTATCCAATCAAACAAAATCTCTACAAAATCAGTACTTGAACATTCAATATTTGTTGACAAGATGACTATGAAGACTTCGGTTACAACCGGATAATTTCTACATCACCGTAATTTGATGGACAACATAACATGCGATTATTTATCGACTGTAAAAATGCAATTTTGCTGGCAAAGGAATTCACTGGTGGTACTGGTGTCTACTACATGATTCAGTGATTTGGCTAGCGCGTCACGAAAACCATTTGTAAAAAGACGACAAGCAGTTTATCGAAGGCGCTCCTTTTTGGTCAATTCATTTTCCCCTTTAAGCTGTACAATCGCATTTATACGCAATTATTTTTCCGCGGAAGAGAATAATAACAAAAGTGATGACCTATCAAAAAACATAGCTGTTAAATATTAGTCAATGCATAAGAGAAGTTGAATAAGTATATTATAGCTACGTCATCTTTAAGAATAATCTTCGCGAGTTGGTGTTCTCCAGCCGAAAATTGGTTTGAAGAAGTCTTAAGGACAAGACCTCACATCTAACCACTTCTATTTGCATATATCAGTTTCACCCGTTGCTGTGGAGCCACGTACATTGGTCGTTCAACGCGTATCTTGTCCAAAAGGATTCAAGAACACTATCCCGCATGGCTACAAAAAGGTAATAGTGGATGTATAAGGAGTGAGATAATAGAACATATCGTCAACAGTGTTCATTCCAGCTCAACAAACGCCTCCTTCAAAGTAATTTACGAAGTGAAGAAGGATCTACCAAAAGCGATACGCTTTTGTCTCCTTTGAATGACTGAAGGTTTATATATTCATTTAGAGAAACCGGAGCGATGGGGACAAAATAAAATTATTCAGCCACTTTTCCTATCATGGTAATGTGACAAGTGCTATAAGTGCTACTCTCTATATTGTTTTCCTCACTACTTATAACTCGCGTGTTTCTTCAAAACTTTTACATTATTCCACATTTTCCTTCGTTTCTATGTTCACATCCTGATTAGAACTCATTCAAATAACTTACTCACCCAATTGTGTAACTCTAATACACTGACTCAACACCGTTTATGCATTATGCATTGACTAATATTTAACAAACTATATTTGTGACAACTCATCATCACTTTTGTTGCTACTCTCTTTCATGAAAAGTAAATAGTGTATAAAAATGCGACTGTAGAGAGCTAAATGTGAAAAAGAATTCACCCACAAGAGCCTCTTCATTGAACCTACTTGTCTCCTTTTTCTAATAATGTTTGGATGGGAATTTTCCATGAACTAAAACTACTTGTAACAAACTACTGCAAAACTTTCATCAACAGGTGCCCCATTTCGCTGACCGCATACTGAACCAAGGAACTCTGGGAACGGGCCAACCAAGAACCTATTGTTACACAAATATGCAGAAGAGAATGGAGGTCGACTGGACTACACATGCTAAAGAGACCGCTGAGTGACATCGCACGCTATCCTGCCAGGAGAAACCCGGACTGGATACAAGTTAGGAGTCCGAAGATAACATGGAGAAAATCATATGAGGAGGAAACAAAGGCTTATACAGGCAGTGATGGAATGATCCAGAAAAGATTTCAGAGCATAGAATACAACGAAAATGTACTGCTGAATGTCACACACTTACAGAATAAATAATAAACACATCTGCGGCACTATTTACCGATTTCGAGTCATAAAATCAAGAGTTTCCAGTCGTCAATGCTTAACACATCGGGGACTCAAGATAGGAAATTCATACCATCCTCTACATAACTGAGAACAAAAACAGATGGCGGCATCATGTTTTAGTTGTTTTAGACAACATTCTTAATCAGGGTGACAGTTCACAAACTTATCAACTAACTTAATTTAAAATCCTACGTAAAAATCGTAGCACTACCCATATTCACTCCATGATTACATCTCACGTAAACAATGGGAAGAAAATACTAATATTCAAACATTTGCTACCTTTCCGTATCTTTCAGCTTTTGCTGATTTCAAAGCAATAAAGTAGGGCAGAGTGAAGTACAGAACAGTCAATCATTGTCTTAAGTATCTTTATACCAAAGTTGGCGGGAGTCGGAGACCACCAAGCGAGATTTTTTTTAGAAATCAGTCTACAAGAGCTTATGAGAATTATCCCTAAGAAAGATTTTGTCATCGTATTCAACCATTTCACAGTTAAAACTCACATTAAATAAAAATGTCATGATGAGGGTCGCTGACAAACATTTCAGTGATAACTACGATATCCACCCCCAAGACTCCACATATCACATGCATGAGAGTACCAAAAGAAGCCTGCACTTATCATCTCTTGGAAAATAATGACGCTCTCTTGCAGTGTAATGTAAGAGGAGGGTATGAACAAAAACAATATATGATGTAGTGCATTAAATCGAATAGGGCTATAGAGTGAGTGAGTGAGTGAGTGAGTGAGTGAGTGAGTGAGTGAGTGAGTGAGTGAGTGAGTGAGTGAGTGAGTGAGTGAGTGAGTGAGTGAGTGAGTGAGTGAGTGAGTGAGTGAGAGGGTGAAGGAGATTAATTCATTCCTTTAGTCTTCATTTTGAGATGCAGGCGGCAGTAGAAAAGCTGTAACCGGGACATAATTACAACTTAACCAATCGGAAAAAAATAGTTAGAGAGAGGATTCAGTTGCCGGGAAAAGATTTTTTATGTACCAGTACTGTATGACGGCTGATGCCTAAACTGAAGCCAGCAGAATGGAACCAACACCTCGGACCCACTGGTTAGTACTCCAGCCGACGGGCCACCAGAAGAAAAAGTGGCAGGTGTGAGTTAAACGGTTTTCTACATACACAAAATCAAACTTTATTTTCAGCATGATGAAGGACTGTGGAATTCGTTAATAAACTTGATTGTTTCAGGTAATATTGTAGCAAGTAACCCTAAAGTGGCTTATCCCGACCGATACAGGTGCTACCTTGACGTGGTAGTCAGGCGCCCATATTGCAGTGATAGTGATCAGGCCAAGATGTTGGGGGTCTTTGGGAAAAGTTGTACTGATGGGAATCAGGCAAGTAACAGCAGTAAAGTGTCTCCCTCAGATGACCAGAATACCAGCTACGCCACCTCTCCACTCTGGAAAACAGGGGGGGGCTAGAAAAGCTTAACCCCAAAAACTGTACATCCCGACTCACCCTACGGTGGTCCGTAGCCATGTGTGACCGGCTTCAAGCAGTTGTCTCCTGGGTTCTGTGCACTGCGGTCACGCAACACGCAATTCTTTTTCTGTCTCAGGTACCTCAAGAAAAAATTAACTTCCACAGTGTGGTCACAGTCGGGGAGTAACAACCATACACAAAACCTGCTTATACAACGAGCCAAAAAAAACAAAGTCAAAATACTCCCTTTCTAATATATCCAGAGAGAGACTTACCGCAATGTCACGGATTATGCGTGGATACAGTTGCTTATAAAAACGATGAGCAAACATCACAGTTTCATAGGATAAGGCATCGTGTAAATCAGTTTCCATGTTGAAAGAGGAATTTGTATTCGTGAATCGATGTTGATGATGACTTGAACCACTGTCATTCGAATTGTAGGGAATCAGAGAACAGCTTGGTGTGTTGTTGTTGTTGCTGTTGCTGTTGCTGCTACTGCCAGGAGCATCGTTAACAGGATCTCTTGAAAAAGAAACACTCTGTGTTCTTGATATGTGATGAGATGAATGGGATGAATCAGAAGGATATACTGCAGGATGTTGATTGTTGTTCAAGTGACATTGACAAACTGGAGGATTTTGTTGCTGCTGTTGATTTGCACTACTACTATTACTATTACTAGTGGAATCTAACTTTGGAGAGAGTTTAGACGCTTCACACTCCATACATGAACTATTAGCATCAAGGAATGGAGAGAATTCGGTTAGTTTATGATGCCTGACGCCTATGGGAACTCGACGTCTTTCAAGCAATGCTGGCAGATAAGCTGGATCAGAATGATCAATAAACTCGATCCATCCACGACGTTCGCATAGACCATGCCATACTGGATCTGTGGCTACACGACGCGCCAGGAGACGTCGCCAAAGTTGATATTTGGCTACACTCCATTGCCAACCTCTAGAGGCAAGTTCCACTGAAAGTAGACTAGATGCATCTAACTGGACTAATATCATTTCAGCGAGATATGGGACTCCACGATCTAAAGGAATTGAAATGAAATACCAATTTTAGAAAAAGATTAACGTATTTATTTTAACGGCAACAGTGTGAATGAAAGTCATATTTACACAAGTGAACTTGAATTACCATTACAAGATATTGATAATGTAATTTATCCAGTTGTGTGAGATTTCATCATAATTTCCTCTTTCTTATTCCTTTACGCTCGCAGTGGAACATAATGAGGGCTTCAAGCTAGGGACTTGAAGTTTCGGTAGCAGTGGTGTTTATTTTTTACGGGATGGGGTTGCTAGCTAGCTTCATGCCCAAACCTTCCCTCTTTACCAGTCTTATTACTGGGGTTTACTGAGGTAAAGGAGTGGGTCCGTGACCGGGGATCGAACCCTAGATCACACGAGACGTGGTTGGCAAGCATTCTACTGCTGTATTACGGGGACGCATCATACATTCCTTAGGAAATCAAGATTATTCAAATCACAATATATGCAACCAATCTGCTTGATACCACAATGAAAAATGGTAAGCATGAAAGTGTCAGACTTCAGACTTCATGCTACTGATTGGTTGAGATGAGTAGATTGTACATCACTCACATCAATTAGTCGTACCTGGTTGACCAGGCAGATCGAAGTGATTTAAACGCCGGACAACCGTTTCACTCGTTTGTAGCCAAGTTCGTCGGTGATGTGCCCGGTTTCACTCAGCTCAAAGAAAAGAACCAGTCCACATCACCCGATTCCTCGCTGGTTACCTAGCTAGCTAGCTAGCAGCAGCTATTTGGGCGAATTAATAACACTAAATTGAAGTTTCAAACCGGGTACAGTGCTGATGAGCTTGGCCCCAAAGGAGAGAAACAACCGCCCAGTGTTCATACCACTGCGATCTAGTTAACAAGCACTACTGGCTGATGTATGCCATATACAACTGCTCAATCTCAATCAGTAGAATACAGTTCTACGGACTGACTAACTGACTGATTGACTGACTGACTGGTTTCAACGTAGAACTTTGCACAGATCTGCACCACTTCGAGTTGGATTATACTCAAGGTACCACACAAAGCAAGAGAATAGAGTTAAGAGAGATAATAAACAGAAATATGAGGCAACAAGAATAGTAATATAGAAGAACAATAGAATTTTATTGGTTATTATAAATCACAAAAAGTGAATACATCTGAGTCAGCCATTGAGAACGATTCTGAACCATATCATCAGTTGTCTCCAACCTTACTATCCAGAGGATCCCAACCAGTCACACGGCCAGTCTACATCTCCCTACGTAGCTGGCCCAAACTAACTGTTATGGATTTCATTGACTGGCTCTTTCCCAACCTCACCGACCCTATGCCAGCCAACATCGTCAGTTGTCGAGGAAGACGATGGCTAAGAATGCGTAACGCATATCCTAATACTCAACACCCAACCTCAATATTCCTCACAGGAGATAGAACGAAGATACCTATGATCAAAGAAAGCCAGCCGGTCTTTCACTTTCAATGACCATGACTTACAGTCGTCATCAGAACAAACTGATGAGCAGTGTACACACCCTTTGGTCCACAGCCAGGCGGATATCACGTCATAGACGGCGAAAGTTGGCATATACCAAACGAGCCTTCTGTATCCGGGCTGAGATTTCTTCAGTGATCAACTGGCTGGCATTGGCTGATGCAACTTCCCAAATAAGTGAAGTGGTCAACATGCTCTTCGACTTCACTCCTGCCTACCTTCGGAGCCAGGACACAATGTAGTCCAGTCCCGTAGCATCCTCTTACATCTGACGGGAGTGAATCGCATGCCAAACATTCGCAGATTGCTGCTCAATGTGTTTAGAAGACTCTGCATTTTGTCAGTTTTACGCATTGAGGTTATGAGCCACCTAGAATTTGAATAACATTGAGTTGGTAAGTTTTTCACATTTGTTTGTGGGAGGTAGGAGGGGTGGGGGGTAAATTTTATTTGATTCTGTGCGAGGCATCTCATCAATAATATTTTATTACTAATACTACGACAATTAAAAACAACCCAGACGACTATGATTCTATAACCTGGATAGAAAAACACCAATCTGATGGTGGTAATTATGAGAAGGCCAACCTTCAATCAAACCTTTAAACGTAATCACTAAAGCTAATAGACATAAAATGCTTACGTTTACTGCGCTATGATGAATTAAAGTGTTTTTAAAAAACAGCTAATTACAATATTAGGAAAGATAAGAAAAATATTTGTTGGTTTGCAGGAATTTGATTGGTTACAGGATTTCATCATGAAATCACATCGCTTATAGGACCATGGGAAAACCTGGGCAGCTGTTTCGTCCCAGTTTGGGACTCTTCATAGTAGCACTCATTGACGCCCAAACCCAGGACTTTCTGGTTACAAAGAGGGCTCGTAGACCACAAGATTTTAACGTTATCAGGAAGAAATTATTCTGTCAACTGACTCTTATTAGTAAAGTACACGTATCTATTCAAATATCCCTTAAAATAGAATTTATTAACATGTCTCACTGCATGGAGATGGGTTAGACATATGCTGAGGAGACAGCAGCCCTCCAATAGGACACCCTAAGTGAGGAACGACGAAAGGGAAATCCGAAGGTGATACGAAGGAAGTCGTGTGAGGAGATGGAAACTTATGAGAAATTGTGGAGCCGGGATAGGATGAAATGGAGATTTGCTATTGAAGCCCTCACTCAACAAATAGTAACATTTATCACACACCGACTTACGTAGCGTGTATATTAGACAATTGTGGTCAGTATTCTCCAAGATATTTACGCCACAAATCAATTTTTGTCAAGTGGTGGTTTGCAGAGAGTTGATTGGTCATAGGATTGATTACGAGCTGGCATCAGTTGGAGAATCATTGGAAAACCCAGGAGCATTGCCAGACAGCTGTTTCTCCCCATTAGTCTAGGACTCCTCAGCGGTTCGTAACCAGGTCCTTCCCATCACGAAGCGAGCTTATAGACCATTCAGGCACCGGGACCTGACCCAGTGGCCCATGAATTCCAACCTCTGGTAACTCCCGATACATGTAGCGCAACTGCCAGCCGATGTCATAGGCAAGTAACTGATCTCTTACCTGACCTGGTGGATCCCGCTGATTACTACTTCCTGTGTAAGGCCAGCATCAGATTAATTGTCAATTGTTGGTTTGCTGGGCTTTGGTTGATTACAGAATTGATCACGAGCTGATGAAGAGCCCCAAACTAGGACGAAACAGCTGTCCAATACTCCCTGATTCTCTAACCCATATCAGCTCATCATGAAATCCTGTTTAACCGAAGGTATGTCTTAGATGGATGTCTAAATGTTATATTCTGTCAGTTGGATGACTACTCAATTGCGAGTAAAACAAAAAGCCAGTCTTTAAATATAAAAAACCAACAACAATAGAAAGGTGACTTACTTTGAAGGGCAACGATGAAATCACGTTTCAACAGTGGTTCTAAAAAGTCATTAATTTGACTTTGTTGAAAATGTGAAATTTTCGATAATAAATGACAGATAAAATCCACTTGATCTCCACTTGACCAACAACTGAATGTATCTATACAATCTTTTTTTGCCATAGGAAGTGATAAACTAGTATTAGTATTAGTGTTATTATTATTATTGTTATTATGCAAACGTTTCTTCTTTTGATCAACAGGCATACCCGTATTGTCTGATGATGGTTTCGCCCGTTTGATATTTGAAATACAAGTACAATGAACCTAGATAAAAAAAAATATATGGAAAGCAAGAACTTAGCGCTTCTGTATTAATAAAAAAAACACATCAAAAACTGAAAATAACTCAGAAGTTAAAAATAAATTAGCATGGAATTGATAACAGATGTTTTAACACATTCAACACTGAGTTGGTGAAAAAAACTGGGCAAAGTTAAAGTCTAAGCACCACTAACTACCAACTACCAATTAGCGAATGACCTCGAAAGCACCAATCACGTGAAAGACGCATTTTTGTGTATGAAATACATAAATTTATGAAAAAATGCATAAAATCTGTAGAAAAGTGTTACAGAGGATACCTTTCTTTCATATGTGATAAAAATAGCTCTCAGTTTTAGGTTGGAGTATCAACAGAGTATAATTCATAGTGTAATACAGTAATATTTCCTGATCAATAAATTGTACTCGAAACGTGGTCATCAGTAAATATTACTGTATAACACTGTGAGACTTTATCAAAATAAATTTTACCCACAATGGAATTATACTCTACCACCACAGTGCACAAGTTCTATTCTTATATCAACAGAGTAATTTAACCACATTCTATGCATGTAATTATTTAGGTCTTCTAACAATAACAATCTTTCCTGAACCTAACCTTAACGTGGAAATATCCCTAAACTTACTGTAATCTAACTCGAACCAAACCTACTGTCGGCTTTGTTAAGTTAACCTAACCCTAACTTTTCCTTGGCTTAAAGCGTAACTTAGTCTTTCCCAAACCTAACCCAAAACTTGCCAAATATCCCATTGAATAACGTAACACTTCGGTGAGCATATTTTATTGATGATGAAAACATTATTTGCCTGGCTTCACTAACTTGCTCAGTGAGCATTTCAAGGTCATTGGTGCGGTCATACTCCATCGGTAGTTAGTGGTGCTTAAAGTTTCACTTGGCCGAAAATTGCTTGGATAACGAGACAATTTTAAAAAATTTGGTTGTGGAGTCTTCGGTTATAGGATACACAAGGCACAGATGGACACTTCAATCTTATGTTAATTGCAATAGCATATTGCATTTATTCCTTCACGCTCCCAGTGGAATATATAGCGTACAGCTACAGGCTTGAAGTTTTGGTAGCAGTGGCGTTTATTTTTACGGGATTGGGTTGCTAGTCCCATGTCTAACCTTCGCTATTTACCAGTTTTAAAACTGGTTTAGTGAAGTAAAAGAGGTGGGCCGGGACCGGGGATCTAACCCCGAATCATACGAGGCGTGGTTGGCGAGCATTCTACCGCTGTGCTACCGATGCACTAATCGCATATTTAGTTATTTAATTTCCTTCACTTCAAATTGCCATCTACGACAATGACTACTTCTGCTGATAAATTATTTCTATCCCCATACTTTTCCTTCCCTCATTTTTCAACTGAAGTGAAGAAAGTGAAGTGTGCTACTTGGGGAATTCTTGTTCCCTGGACAATTTGGAAGATCGCTTCTAAAGACAGACTGAATGACTGGCTTCAACAGGGGACTTTGCACAGAGAAGCGCATCAGTTCGAGTTATCACACACAAACACACTCCACTAACTACAGCAAGGAAGAGATTTGAAAGGGCAATGATAAGCGGAAATGCGAGGGAGAAAGGACAGTAACATGCAAAAGCCTTAGAGTTTTAATGGATTATAAAAAGGTGAATGCATCTGTGCCAGCGAAAACGATTTTGAGCTATATCACCGATTGTCTCTAGCCATTGGTTTTCACCATCACGAGGACCCCGACCAGGAATTCTACATCTCCCTACGTGGCTTAAATTAACTGTTGTGGATTTCACTGACATGTCATTTTTTCATTTGACCATCACAAGCTTTTTTTCAAACCTGATCCTGTATCAGATAACATTATTCTTCGAGAAAAGCGATTACTAGGCACACGTAACACATGTCCTAGTTATCTGAATCGATGTAGTTTCGCAGCCTCGTAGGTTGATTTTCCATTCTTACCTAACACTCGACGCCTAACCCCAGTATTACTCACCCTATCATACTACGTAATATGGGAGATACAAAGCAGACACCTATGTTAGCTGACATAGGATCAAGTTGGAGAAAAGCTAGTGATGGTCAAACCATAACAAGGCTTTATCAGTTATTGAAGTCTACAATAGTTATTTCAAGCCAGCAGCTAGCCAGCTACGTAGAGACGTGCAGACTTCATATTTGGTTGGGATCCTCAAGGTGATATGGCTCAAATCGTTGTCGATGGCTGACGCAGATGCATCCACTCTTTGTGACTTGTCATATCCAATAAAATTCTATTGTTCTTCTATATTACTGTTCTTTTTACCTCATATTTCTGTTTATCATCTCTCTTTATTCTCTTCTTTTGCTTTGTGTGCTTTGTTCTACGTTAAAACCAGTTAGTCATGATCAAAGGCAGCTAGCCTTTTCATATCTCTCATTTACAATGGGCATGTCTCACTCACAGCCATAAAGGAGGACTGAGAGAACTGCTGAATAGCAGCATACGTCCTTTTGTCGATAACCAGCCGGATATCACGTCTAAGTCAGAGATGATGCTGGTTGGCAAATGTCACATGAGTCGTTTGTATCCGTGTTGAACTTTTGAAGATAAGTGTTCTACTCAAAACATCACCATTTTAAAAAATGTTTTATTTGAAATGCTTAGTGTAAAACAAATTCAGTGTTATTTTTGTTCTGGAAACGACAAAAAGTGAAGACAGATGACTGCAAACTGTAAGGCAGTTTATAAATACTACTTAGGCGAGCTTATGGGCGATTTTGTTACTTTTTTAACTTTCACTTTGCTCAGTGAAGTTACATCAACTCATTCATTTAAAAGGCGAAATTGGTGGTGCAGTATAAGTATTAAATTATACGCCAAACAATGCAGTCTGATCTGAAAATGAACACAGACGACAAATGATGATCTAACTATAACTCCTTATGAGCTCAGTGCACTGCCTTCGTATCAGAGGAGAAAATTGGTATAAGAATAGAGAAGGGAGTTTAAATAATGATGCAGGGAGACGTAAAGCCGTCAAAACAACAAGGGGGTGGTAAAGGGAATATAAATACTGTAGAAAATATTTAACACTTGGACGAAAAGGATGCATCGATGTAACTATGTCTCATCATCTAAAGTTCCCAACCATCATCTGTTTTCTAACGTATCAAAATTCTATACAAAACATACCAACAATGGTACCTGCTTTACCATGCTTCGATGTCCTACCCTAGTTCTATTCCAACAGACATCTTAAATGTGATCATTTATAAACTTGAGAGGGGCGATAAAACACATCAATACCTAACGCTTGCTTAAAATGCAATGCATACAAATACGCCTAAACTAAAAGTTACTTCCATAAAGATGTGTGAACAAACACCTGTAGTGCCATCTTGTAGTTTATATTGCAAAGCAGTAAACTAACAACAAGGGATTGACCAGGTTAGTTTTTGTTGCTGCATTCCCACTAAAAATTATGCGACTTCTTATATATCTAAAGAGCGGTTCTTATTTTTCAGTGGAAAGTTATCCACTGACGATGACATTAAATGAAAAATGTATTCTACTGACACCACTTTTCATTCAGTATATCATCAATGTATACACTCAGCATCCAGGACCAAGACTTCATATATCAAGTAATGAAGCACACATATTTGTGTGAGGGGCTGATGGTACAAGGCAGTCACCCATGCTAATGTAAATGGGAAATAATACAAAGCGGTGACATAGATGCAAAATGAATTCTTAAGTTAAGTGACATCAACGTAGAACTTTGTACATAAAGCGCATCAATTTAAGTTTTCATACTTCTGAAGAACACGAAAGAGTAGTGCGGATAAACGTAATCAAACCACGGTGAATTATACAAGACACAGATTTATAAGAAAACACGAAGATATTTAGACTGAAGTGGCCCCTGAGCTGGTCTATGACAAACTGGCAAACGAAATTAAACCTGAATAATAACCGACCTGATACAATGAACGCATTAGGATAGTCAAGAGAAAACCGTATTTTCTAACATACTTAAAATCGCAGACAGCAATGACTAACATGTCACTACTTGTCTTGAGAAATGCCAGTCTGAAGAGTGCTTAGACCGAAGAATACTAAGGCAGGACAACAACAATAGATACAAGGCTTTAGGAAAACTGGAAACAAATAGTATGACCCAGTTACATAAAACACATAATTAAGCCTTAGAGAAGCCATATATAAAAACCGCATGAATGACACAAAAGTCAACAAATCATCATTAAAAACTAAATGAGAAGTAATATATCGATCGTTAAGGCCTTAGGATAAAACATCCATTAGTTGTCCACCAGGTTACGAGCTGTAAATTATCATGGCTGTCCGGTCGCTCACGAAGTAAGTGGGCTAGGATTGGACCCTTGTACTACCGGTTAGAGTTTCAAGATATCTTTCTACACTGAAATAAGGAGAGTTGAAAAGCTGTCTGATCTTATTTTTGGATAGCAGGCACAACCTGGCTAGTATTCCAAGAGAAAACTGAAGTTTCCTAGCCACGAAATTTCGAAACTAAGCTGAGCTTCTCTATACCACATCATCTGATAATCCACACCAGCATCACAGATTTCGAAGTTTGAGCTCATGTGCACACTAGCTAGTGCTGAAACATTTATTTCTTACCATAGACATGAAAGTCCTAGTGATTGCATTTTTAAACAAAAGTACATAGAGAAAACTTAGTATGAAACTTGTCACTTACTGAAAGAAAACTGTCATTTCCTCCCTAATAGTCACTCAATCTTACATGCAAAAGCTAAACTCTATCATGGATAATCTAAATGACATGCATGAAAGTAAATCACTGAGACGGGTGACCCACATACTCATTCTGAGTAACACAAAATATTCAAGCTTCACTCAAACAGGTTTCCTTCACAATTTATACAAGAATAGAACTCTTACCAGTTTAGCGTCTAATATACTTCCCAACCTGTTGAGTGACGTGACTCAGCTAAGTAAACTCGCTTTACGGAATACAAGGCAAACATTTCTGGGGATTTTAGCAACACAATCCACAATTAGCAGTGCTTAAGCCGTCAAACCTGCTCGATATCACTAGGAAAGTATGTATACTACACGGAGAAAAGTCATATAGACAGCAGGACTAGGAAATGTCATCGAGGAATATCAACATATATACCACCAATCTCCAAGGTTCTTAATTGCTAATTCACACCATGGATAAAATGATTCCGATAAACATGCTAAAACCGGTAGCTGAATATCGCATGCCGATAAAAGAAGCTGTGGAAAAACCTTCATGCAATTATTTTACCTTTCTACTACGAGTTTATTTCACTACGA
Organism: Trichobilharzia szidati; assembly: GCA_944472155.2. Lineage (NCBI taxonomy): Eukaryota > Metazoa > Platyhelminthes > Trematoda > Strigeidida > Schistosomatidae > Trichobilharzia > Trichobilharzia szidati. The sequence goes on from OX235273.1 coordinate 140,346,044, forward strand.
TTCACTTCGTTCTCTTAATGTTGCGAAAATATGGTAGTTTTAACCGATCCAGCTAAATACAAGCCCGGAAATTGACGTCTTCCGAAGTCAACACCCAAATAACTTGCCCTTGTATAGTTATCGCATAATTGCTCTTCTACTCAACTTCCAGCCAATGGGCCTCGTTCAAAACTCGTTAGACCTAATTCAGCATAGTTAGTAATGTCAAGAGTTATAAGAATGCTACTCGTGACACAGCTAATATAAGAAGAATGTGCAACAGTTTAACTAAATCTATGCTTAAATTCGCAAGACAAGCTTTCACTACTCTCAAGTATGTGTGGAGGTCAACAGCACTCAGCATCAAAAATAAGATCCAGATTTTCAACTCCAATGTGAAGTCAGTGCTACTCGCTATACGGACCAGAGACTTGGCGCGTCATAAAGAGCATCTCAAACAAACTACAGACCTTCATTAACAGTTGTCTTCCCTCAATACGCAAGATCAGATGGCCAGCCAGAAAAGATCAGCAACAGAGATCTCTGGGAGCGAACCAACCAGGAACCGATCGAGAAACAAATAGGCAGGAAGAAATGAAGATGGATTGGCCATACTCTTAGGAAACCATCAAGTGACATCACTAGACAAGCCATTGCTCGAGTGGAACTCGAAAGGGAAGCGGCGAGTTGGTCGTCAGTGCAAGGGTGACTTGGGGGAGGTCATGTGAAGAGGAGATGAAGGCGTGTGGGCAGACTTGGAGCCAGGTGAAGACTCTAGCAGAGGACCGAACGCAATGGAGACGCACGGCTGAAGCCCTATGTTCCTCTATGAATTAAAGGAAACAATAATAATAATAATAATATATGCCTAAATTCGCGAGCATATCGAAGGACAGGAACATAAATTCAAGTTACCCCACAAAGTTTGTTCACAATCGGGAAGAAAACTAAAGTCATCCAATAGCTTCAGCTAACAACTACCTTCCAATCAATATCTCCTAGAGCACAGTAAAAAAATAAAACTGTGCAGCAGACACATAATCACGAACGAGCAAACATGCTTGATTCGCCTAACTAAATGAGGTGTTTAGCAAACCCAATAGACTTCACGGTAAACAGTCTACATGGATACGTATTAAACGGAGAATCTGCACTTTGCGGGAAGGAACAAATTCATAGCCATTAGTTTTTGTGGCTAACTTCACCAGTTCTCATTCATGATAGTACCTACTTCAACTACACACCATAGCTAGTGCAAGGTTATAATCCTGCACGGACTCTACATACTTATTGGTCCGAAGAAACACACACGAAAGAACAAAATCTCGGATAAGACCCTATCAACCCAGACAATCTTCGGCTATATGACTAGGGAAATGCTACTGAGATGTAAAACAGGCTTTTGAGACATTGGCAAGCATTGATGCAGTATTTTTGAATTGATTTTTCATGAAGCTTGCTGTAATTGCCCCAGTATAAGGAGTTGGCCCCCAAGAACTCCAAATATAGCCAACAAAAAGTACAAACTTAAGGGTCCGAATACATTGTTAAATTCCACATCACACATGAGAAGACTAGTAAGCAGTGTTGCAATATGTTTTTAAGAATTTGCTTACGTTTTCAGATAAATCACGACAGCTATCACAACCCCGATCCGCACAAATATCTCTATGCTGACCAGAGAACATAATCCTAATTAAAGCGCAACTTTTTAGTTGTGCAACTAAACAATGCTCAATATGTGTATGTACATTTTCTTGGCACTACCATTCATATAGGCACAGCTATGCACTTAAAATCTTAGCCTCCCTTAAATTATTGTAAGCCACCTTAATGAATGGTTTTCAGGCTATTTCCACCTCGCCCAGTTTGCTAATAAGGCCTGAGCCTATGATCCAGTGCAGGGTCGGCAACCTCACCTCGCAGAACACAACTCCTTCACAGAAATTTGAGATGTTGGATGAAGTTGGCTGGTGAAAGCCCTCAAGCAGTCATTCGACCAATGTGTCTTTCTTCAATGAAGGTAAAAGCAAACATTGTAATGTGGAATGTCCACATCACGTTTGAAGCTAACAAAAACTGCTCATATTGCAAAATAAGTGGGAGGCGTGTCATAGAAGTGCAAAGAATTTGTGAAAGAAGATGGAATGGATATTAGATGGTTGTAGGCAATCGGCAGGAAGCCTTGGAATTGAGTTTCGTGCTAGTTGGCACTCGTCAGTAAGAAGTATCTTCAACTTTGAAGGAACTCATGTCCCTTCTGAGACTCAAACCCACGTCAGCGACGTCATCACTGAGCTACTCGCGTTCACGATTGACCTCCTGTAGAACTGAACACTAGTAACTGACTAGTTTCCAGTCAAAGGTTAAGTGGAGTGTCAATAATTCACTCTGATCACCCAGACGACAACTACAAGAAAGCCGAAAGTATGTCTACCATGATGTTACTAACAGCATCTAAGGCTCTCAATCAGTGAGAAATAATCTCCTCCGGAGTCATGACTGTAAGATTCAACTGGAAAGAGAGGGAAATTACAATTAGCCCACTATATGCACCTTCAGTGAGATGCAGTGCTCTGTTCTTTGCCTGAAATTTTAATCTATCCTCAACAAACCCATGGTTTTTGCCAACGCAAAGTCAATACTTCCATATTTCCTAATGGATTACTTTGACTAATCACTTGCCAGATTGTAATGTCAAAAATACTAGTTTATGTAATGTTAATAGTAACCTGTCGATGCCTGCATGGATGGTATTTGTCTGTGTGGACTGGAATAAGCATTTTATTTTTACTAAGAATGAACCAGAAGACCTCGGTGGACATGTTCACACTACCACTACCGAGGATGTAGAAGGAAAGAAAGGTATCCTAGTCAGACGGCCCAAAACTATGCGGGAATTGGGGGAGTGTGTTATGGTCTTGTTGATTCCTAGCAAATTGTTAATCTGCAAAATCCTAGAGCAGCTATGTGATGCCATGTAAAACAAGTCATGTGTGGACCATATTTCAACACAGTGCACAATCACTAAACGAAATATAATATGGTAGCCAGCCTTCCACCTTAACTCCACGAATGATAAAATTATTTGGAAACTACTGTAGCACCACAGAATATAACAATGCAGAAAACAGCAAACCTTTTTCAGCAGTTCTAAATGAGATGCCCAGTATGCTTGAATTTAATTTTAAACAACTCCATTCTAATGATGTCTTATGGGCTCGGAAAACTCTAATGTCTCACTTGCCGACGTCTCTCAGGAAAGATTATCAAACCCTTGGGTTGGCTGAACATATAGAAGGCCAGTTAGAAACGGAACTGTAACAAAGTCGAGCTTGGTTTTCCGTCAGCTTCAACCAGAAATGACGCCAATGTTCGTTGCGTGGCCGTCTGTCCTGCTAGACTTTCGCTTTGGCCACACTATCTGCTGACGCACCTAACTCGGTGGCCAGGCTGCTCTTAATACCACCCCAAGCATTGAAGGGGGCATACAATACTTACAGCTGTTCACGGATGTACTAATGAACGATGGTGCAAGAAGAATATAAATACATGGAATCACACCACAACTCAGTAACCACGTTCTTGTCCCGTAAAACTTCAGGATACCTGCACTGCGTGTCAGCATTCACAGAAAAACAAACGGATAGTCGAATTCAGAAAAACTGAGGTTCAGTGGAGTCGAAACATTTAATTGATCACCTACAGGCAGCCTACTACGACCAGAGTTTGTCTTTCCGCGTGAGTGTACGTAGAAGGTCCGTGAGCCAGTCTATACCCGTTATGCCGATGAGGCTCTACATAACTACTAAAAGGGTCGGGAATACATTTCCGTTCCTGTGGTACCTAGTGCTGTCCCGTCTAGTCACCCATGTGTTCTTGTTATTCATTATGGGTCCCGTGCTCTGTTTATATGTGCCTATACGCATATTACAACCTCAGCTATTACGGGAATTGTGGGTCTCATCCTGGTGTTTAATCAGCTCGGTGCCCCTTGCGTGTCTGCAAGCGTGTGACTTGGGGTGGATAAAGCTATTTTTGCTGTTAGTTCTCAGTTCATGTAGTCTGTCGCCCACAGTTTGTCTATTACACTTAGTTCAAAGAAGAGCACTTACACTTCTCCTGCCGCAATGCGTGCCTAGTTCTTTTTTAGGTTTACATGCTGCTTGTTGGGCTTGTCACAAGGGAGGCATATGGACGCCTGTGGAGGGACTCTGGCTTTAAGGGACTTCTTTTCAGGTTTTACAGTGAGATTATCTTGCTTGGCCCTGGGTGCAGTGTGATCTGCCGATATTTGCAGGTTATCGTAGTTCGGGCATCTACGTCTACTTCATGTGTGGGGTCGGTAGATTTCCTAGGAGTGTTCTCATGAACTTCAAGACCCATTCTAGTGTTACTGCTCCTTTTGGGTTTCCCTTCACCTTCACGTGTCGTCTGTTCACCTAGTACAACTCGAGTGTCTAAGTATGCGTATCCAAATTCGAGACCACGAAATACTCCGTCAATGAAACGTTGGAATGTTTGTGCTACATTCCGAATGGCGTACGTAGAAACTCAAAAAGTCTGAAAGGCCTAAGGATGGCTGTAAAGGAATGTGAACATTGAACGTTGGTTCATTGATCTTGGTAGCCATTGCCGGGCAACTCAAAGGCGCAAATTGTAAGGCCTGGTAAGTAAGCGGTTTTCTAGTGTTTAAACTGTATGTTTATCTAATTTCAGGTTGGCCACGTAGCGTACAGGGATTGGTCGCCCAAGACGACGCAACGGATGACCAATAGGAGGACTCTTCCCCTCTCCCCTAATTGTATTATGATTGGTTGTAAATAAACTCCTTGACCTTGAGTCTTCGTTCTTACTAGCACGCGGCACTTGTGTGATCACCCTGCTAACGTGCGCTTTGCTCTCTGTTTCAGATCATTGCTTGACGATTGGCCCTACATAAATGGCGAGCCTGCCAACGAAAAACTCTCTTCTTCTAAGTCTCGACTCACTGAGGCTTCCAAGACCACTTCTCCTGTCCAGGAGACAGCATCTAACGAGCTTGTTGATCAACTAGCTGTGGCCATGGCCAGAGCATTCCAATCAAATCAGTCTGGATCGCGCTATGTCCATCCCATGCCACATAAATTAGAAGTTGGTGATGACTTCGATCTATGGTCGGACAAGGTTCACCGATATGTCGATCTGATGAACGTCCCTCACCCAAACGCGTTTGTCCTCGATTGTGTCGGACGTTCTTTGGAAATGCACGTGATAGGTTTGGACCATGTGCATCTGACAATGGGCACCCTTTTGAGTACTCTACGAGCACGCATAGTACCACCAGTGCCTCAAATAGAAGCATTGAAACGCCTTAATGAGTGCAGGCAAGGTCAAGGGGAAGCGGTCAACCAATTTTCACTACGGCTACGCAAGCTTGCTCGTCAAGCTATGCAAAACAGCCCTTTTACAGAGGTCGAAGAAGTTGTTTTCAGCAAGTTCCTGCAAGGTGTCGACTTCCGTTACAGGAAAGACTTCATCTTGCATACTCCGGCATCCATGGAAGAAGCGGAAAACAGGGCACGTTTACTGGAAAGCCTGGAAGAGCCAGGAACCACATCACAACCAGTTAATGCAGTGGACTACCGTCACAAGACACCACAATACACTCAACAGCCCAGACAACAGTATAAAGGACGTCCACAGTCACAAATGGCTTCAAGAAACAATTGCTACTACTGCAGGCAGTTTGGTAAGCATGCTCGAACTTGTGGGCACAATTCAGGTAAGTCACATGTCGATGTGAATTGTTTACCGACTATTAACCTAATCGGCGCCACCTCCTCCCCGAAAGTTTCAGGGTATATAGGTAACAGATTATGTGTAATGCTAGTTGATTCAGGAGCAAATTGCTCCGTTATACATTCCTCATGTGTCCCAGAAAATTTCAGGCCCAAAATAGACAATCACAAGTTGCGGCTTACGACAGCCAGCGGAGATTGCATGCAATCCCAGGGAGTAGTCCTACTACCTCTAAAGTTAGGGACACTGTCACTTCAGCACGCTTTCGTTGTGTCAACTCAGGTGCCGTGGCAAGTAATCCTAGGAGTTGACCTCTTAGAAAAGCTGTCCGGGATAATAGACTGTGGCCAGAAGACTCTTATATTGAATGACAGCTTCATTCCGTTCATTCCAGGAAACGACTTAGAGCACGGCACGTTTGGCGTACAGGGCCATGTTATGAAAGAGAAACTTAGAATGTTAACTACGGTGGAAACCTTACCCTTGGAGACAACAGCCAGTTTTAATAAGATGCTCGACAATTACATAGACTGTTTTGACTGGGATGGAAAAAACCCAGGGAGAACAAAACTGATCCAACACCACATAGATACAGGTAACGCCCCACCTTGTAGACAACCTGCACGGCGAGTACCTGCACATTATCAGAAAGAGCTGAATAAGTTAGTGGATGAACTGTTAGAGAAGAATGTCATCAAACCATCTGTATCCCCATGGGCTTCCCCAGTAGTGTTAGTTAAGAAATCGAATGGAACACTTCGGTTGTGTGTGGATTATCGTAAGTTGAATCAAGTAACTAGGCGAGACTGTTTCCCCTTACCACGTATAGACGACACATTTGATGCCCTAGGGGGATCGAATTGGTTTACTACCTTAGATCTAGCTTCTGGATATTGGCAAGTAGAAGTACACCCAGAAGATAGACAAAAAACAGCATTTATTGTACAATCAGGTCTGTATGAATTTGAAACGATGCCATTTGGTCTGGTAAATGCTCCAGCGACATTTCAACGTCTCATGCAGACGGTCCTTAGCGATTGTATACCAGGTAAGTGTTTGGTATATTTAGACGATATTATCATACATAGCAAGACAGTGAATGAACATTTAAGTGACATTGCTAAAGTACTAGAACGAATGCAAGCAGTTGGGCTAAAACTGAACCCAAATAAATGTCAATTTTTCAGGAAAGAAGTGTGCTTCTTGGGTCATATTGTATCAGCCGAAGGCATTAGATGTGATCCAACAAAAGTGAAGGAAGTTAAGGACTGGCCCGTCCCAAACTCAGCTTCCGAGCTACACAGTTTTCTAGGGTTAGCTTCTTATTATAGACGTTTTGTACTTAACTTCTCTTTACTTGCAGCTCCTTTATTCGACATTCTTAAGAAGAAGGACTACAGTTGGACAAAATCGGCTACTGAAGCTTTCGAGAAACTTAAAGACCGTTTATGTAGCCCTCCCATTCTGGTATACCCCAACGTTTCTGACCAGGCAGGTCCTTTCATCCTAGATACAGACGCTAGCGACACCGGTATCGGAGCTGTTCTTTCTCAGAAAGATGCAGATGGAGTAGAGAGAGTGGTAGCATATGCAAGTCGTGCACTCAACAAGAGTGAAAAGAATTACTGCACCACGCGGAAAGAAATGCTGGCACTTGTCAATTTCGTTAAACACTTTCGAGCATATCTCCTCGGTAGACATTTCTTAGTACGGACTGATCACAAAGCCCTTAGCTGGCTACATAACTTTAAAGATGCTGAGGGTCAGATTGCTAGATGGCAAGAACAGCTGCAAGAGTATGACTTCGAGTGCAAGCACAGACCTGGAAAAAATCACGGAAATGCAGATGCATTATCGAGAAAACCTCTTAGGTATCACGGTGACTGCCCATCATGCACCGAAGCACAAGTTTCTTTGCTCCAACTAGAGGCGCATAGTTCATATAGTTGGCCCGAGCTTCAGTCTTCAGACCCTGAACTGGCCCTGATTTACGAACGTGTTCGAAGTGGAGGCGAACGACCAACAGCCCAGGAAATAAGTAAGCTTGGATGGGAAACTCGGTGTTTGTGGGCTCTGTGGGACAATTTGAAAATTGTCGATAACATCCTTTACTACCAACATGGGCCCACTTATACTCGCCGCGTTGTGGCACCACAGTCGGCACTACCCACGGTACTGTTGTCATTACACCAGCAGTTAGGCCACGCGGGCTCAGGTAAGATGATAGAAGCAGCTAAAAGGCGTTATTGGTGGCCTCATCAAAGAAAGGATATCGTAGATTTCTGTGACTCCTGCGAGGTATGCCAAACCATTAAGGCTCCACACAAATATAATAGGGCACCCTTAGAACCCATTATAACTGGCCATCCAAATGACTTAGTGCAAATAGACTTGGTTGGCCCTCTCCCAGTAACCTCTAGAAATAATAACTATATATTAGTCATGGTAGACCATTTTACCAAGTGGTGCGAGGCTATCGCGATTCCTCAAATTGATGCTGTAACCATCGCAGAATCAATTTTCGACCACTGGGTCAGCCGTTGGGGGGCACCACTTCAGCTACATTCAGATCGAGGATCCAACTTTGAAAGTATCGTTGTTAGTGAACTCTGTCGCATAATGGGTATTCGTAAAACACGCACTACAGCATACCACCCACAAGGAAATGGTTTGGTTGAACGCACTAATCGGACACTAAAATCACTTCTGCAGGCATTTGTAGATCAAAACAACCCTCGGGAATGGGACAGATCTCTCTCGCAGTGCTTAATGGCGTACAGAGCAAGCATTCACAAAGCTACGCGTCAAACGCCTCACTATATGATTACCGGAAGAGAACTCCGGTTGCCAGTTGACTTAACTTCAAACACACTAGGAGATGACACGCTGTTAGCATCAGAACACGTTATCAAACTGAGACGTAACCTAAACAAGGTACACCAGATGACTAGGGATATACTTCAAACAAATCAGAGGTACCAGAAGGAATACTACGACAGGAAAGCACATGGATCACCCGTGGAGCCGGGAGACAAGGTAATGTTACTAAAGGAGGCACCGCCTAAAGGGAAAGCTCTTAAATTCCATAAACGTTGGGATGGACCATTTACGGTAGTAGAGGTACTTAGTGACTGCACATGTAGGATCCAGGGTCCCAATGCCGCTCATAGTCTAGTCACACATTTTAATAAACTGAAACCTTTTCGGCAACAAGCCTTAGTTCAGACAAGTCCCGCACTAACAGCCACCTAGCACTGTGGACAGTGCTCCTATAGGAGAGGGGGTAGTGTAAGGCCTGGTAAGTAAGCGGTTTTCTAGTGTTTAAACTGTATGTTTATCTAATTTCAGGTTGGCCACGTAGCGTACAGGGATTGGTCGCCCAAGACGACGCAACGGATGACCAATAGGAGGACTCTTCCCCTCTCCCCTAATTGTATTATGATTGGTTGTAAATAAACTCCTTGACCTTGAGTCTTCGTTCTTACTAGCACGCGGCACTTGTGTGATCACCCTGCTAACGTGCGCTTTGCTCTCTGTTTCAGATCATTGCTTGACGATTGGCCCTACAAAATGATTCAGTCGTGTACAAGTTGGATGAAGACGAAAGAATACGAATAAAAGTATAATACATAATTTGTAAAACATTTGTTTATAGACTCTGTACCATAGATCGAATTTAACTGCTGAAGAATATATATTCTTATTGCAAGTCCTTGTGTTTTGGAGTTAAAGTCGATAATCATACTAAGTAGTTGTCGATTCGCAAAAAATAGGAACTTAGGGTTAAGTTCCTTGGCAATAGCCGTTTTCAGAATATCTTCTGGTGCCATCGGAATTTGGTTGTACGCTTTAACCAAGTCGATTTTCGAGAATATATTTGCGCCAGAGAATGTTGCCGTCAAGTCGTGTATGTGAGTCAATGGATAGCAATCAGGGATTGTTTTGGCGTTCACTCACCGGTAATCACCAGTGGGTCGCCAGTCGTTGCATTCTGTTTTCGGTACCGTTTGCAGTGGGGATGGCCATGGGCTATTCGATGGCCGAATGATGCCAGGGGCGAGCATACAGTCGAACTCATTTCTAGCTAGTCGTAGTTTGTCAGGAGCAAGTCGTCATGTTCTAAATGTCACGGGTTGTCCTGAGGTTATGATGTGGTGCATAACATTGTTGGTTATGCACGGTAGATCGTTAGACGGGCAATTAAGTTCCGGATATTTGTCAGCAATCGGTTGAAAAGTTGGATCAAGGATTGCTTTCATCTTAACAAGTGACAACCTGGGGCCTATGTAGGTGATGCCTTTGATAGACAGACTAGTAGTATTGTCAGTCAGAGGTTTTCGGCGGACGTCTACGAGTAAATCATGATGATTAAGTAGGTCCGTGCCAATGATGGGCATTGTGACGTCAGCGAGAATGAAAATTCACTGAATAGGTTTGCGTAAGCCTACGTTCAGATAGATGTATTTCCTACCAAAGGTTGCAATTGGTTTTCCTTTTGCAGCCTGTAAGTTGAAGGTAGGTTCCTTCTGTCGATCTGCTGCTGTAGCAGGAAGGACGTCGACTTCAGTGTCTGCGTTGACTAAATATCGAGTCTGGCTGATCACATCACGAACGTAAAGCAGGCAACTGGTGTCACCGGTGACGGTCGCCGCTAACGCGTGCCGGCGGAATAGTTTCCCACAGTCTGTGAGAAATTGCCGAAATTACAAGGTATTATGATACCAACAGCAGTTAGGGTTTTTAAGAGAACGTGGCTTGGACTTGGTGGTGGTCAGTGTACGTGTCGATGCACACTGAAGTGATGAGTGCAATAAACGATTTCTCATACAATGTCCATCACCGTGCAGTTATCTATATTCATCCTTTTAATGGATCACCTGAAAGATACACAATTAATGGTAATTCTTTGTGAACGTGTCCACTTAGGGGGATTTACTAGTGCCGTAACCGACGAATTTTAACCGGCTAATAGCTCATGTAGGGGATCAAAGAAGTCCTTCAACTCAATCGAAGCTTAGCCGTTTCACCGTCAGCTATCAATTCGTTCATCCGTGCGGATTGAAACATGTAGTGGTCAACATAATTATCAAATGCCAAGAGGTGGGAAGCTTCGTTGGGGTGTGACTATCTACTTGTGCACTCTCCGCTAATCATCGTCAATAAATACATCTTTTAGAAGCCGCGTCACATTCTCTTTTCACTATCATGGGCAGTGTTAATGGTAGCCTGGCCAGCAGGTTAGATGAACCAGGTTAAAGCGTCATTAGGTAGTTTAGCTAGAGCTCCGCTTAAGAAGAATTGGTGGCCACACATCTATTGTGAGCGTTATTTCTCGTTGAAGCCAACTAGAAGCGAGCTGGAATCTATACAAGCAGGCTAGTTAATAGGTTTCCTGGGCTCACACCCATTGCTCGTTTACTCGTTGGCTTGATTAGCAATGACTTCAATGTTTGTCATGATGCTAACGTCTTGACTACACAGTTAATCATCTAGCCCACCTAAACTTGTTCATGCAACTGCACACAGTACTACTGAACTAATGGAGGGGAACGTAATACACACATCAATTTAAGAACGTGCTTAAATGAATAAGGTAATGTGAGCCTACGACAATACACAACCACTGCAGAACACAGTGAGTTCTGTTGTCTCAATTCCCAAAACAATTGACTGAGGCAGTTTTACTTGATCTCAAGCAGTAAGCGAAATAGATAAATCGGAGAGAAGCGAACTATCCAGAGTTACACCAACTACTTCAGTTTCAATACACGAAAATGCAGTGTACCACAGTAGAAGTATCCGCGGATCTCACACGCACTGTTCCTGAACTGTCATAAGCTTATGCTCCACTTTCTGTTAACGGACTTGTAGCGGCAAATAATTCCACAAAATTATTGGCCACAGCATTCATCATTGAACATTGGGTGCTGACCCTCACCATTTAAGTCGTCCTGTTTAGCTGAAGGCTTTCGGTCGAGCATCCATGCCATTTGGTACGCCGTTGTGTCACGTTCGTTCGTTCGTGCGCGGTCCTTAGCTAGTTAAGCAATCATCTTACACTCTGATTTGGTAATCGTAATTTGGACGATCAATTCTGGTGTTTTGCTTTGCCTTTGGTCTACGTGGAACGAATACTATAGAAGTTGTGGGTATTAGATCTTGCGTTAGTATACTTCGTACTATCCATGAACGTCAATACCGTCAGCCTCTAAACTGGTGAGCCCTACCGTGAACTTCATCTTTGGTGAGTACACAGACAAATCCGATGAGTTCGTTCCATTTTGCACTTATTCCTGTACTGTGTTTAAACTACATATATTTCGTCATGAGTGATCATACTCCTAAGGTCACTCGTATTCGCTCAACCGCTAAAACAACTCAGCTTGTACAATATTGACCAGATAATGCTGAATCATGGTTTCAGATAGCTGAGTCTGATATTAGCGAACGCGGGTTAACTGATCAACGTTCACAGTTCCTTGCACTTTTTCACGCCCTACCGCAGGAATTCAGCAAGTGCGTAAATGTGCAGATTTCGAGCCCAGAGTTAAGTAACTGGTATGAGTTGCTTAAAACAACCCTCCTAAGGAGAAACGTTCTCACAGATCGACAGCGTCTAGACGAATTATTTCGCAACGTGGAGTTGGGTGATCAGTCAGCTATGAGCATGCTAACTAGAAGTTATTGGCCAACAACGGTTCAGTGCAGGACGTTTCAGACAACTCTTTTTATCCAAACTGCCACAGTCAGTACAGGCTGTGCTGGTGACACTTCAAGGTGTTATTTTGGACGACCTAGCTATTTCTGCATATAAAATTCTAGAAATAACAAAACCGCCAGTCACTGAAATATGCTCATTTGCCAAAAAGATTTCGAGTAGGTACGCTGCAGTGATAGAGTTATGCAACTCTGTCCACGGGCTACTTAGGTCAAATATACTCTGTAATTCCTCCAATTGCAATCCGAACTCCCCTCAACGCCAAAACTCATGTGATTGGTCTAAGTCCAAGCTTAAAAACCCTAACTGCTGTTGGTATCATAATACCTTGTAATTTCGGCAATTTCTCACAGACTGTGGGAAACTATTCCGCCGGCACGCGTTAGCGGCGACCGTCACCGGTGACACCAGTTGCCTGCTTTACGTTCGTGATGTGATCAGCCAGACTCGATATTTAGTCAACGCAGACACTGAAGTCGACGTCCTTCCTGCTACAGCAGCAGATCGACAGAAGGAACCTACCTTCAACTTACAGGCTGCAAAAGGAAAACCAATTGCAACCTTTGGTAGGAAATACATCTATCTGAACGTAGGCTTACGCAAACCTATTCAGTGAATTTTCATTCTCGCTGACGTCACAATGCCCATCATTGGCACGGACCTACTTAATCATCATGATTTACTCGTAGACGTCCGCCGAAAACCTCTGACTGACAATACTACTAGTCTGTCTATCAAAGGCATCACCTACATAGGCCCCAGGTTGTCACTTGTTAAGATGAAAGCAATCCTTGATCCAACTTTTCAACCGATTGCTGACAAATATCCGGAACTTAATTGCCCGTCTAACGATCTACCGTGCATAACCAACAATGTTATGCACCACATCATAACCTCAGGACAACCCGTGACATTTAGAACATGACGACTTGCTCCTGACAAACTACGACTAGCTAGAAATGAGTTCGACTGTATGCTCGCCCCTGGCATCATTCGGCCATCGAATAGCCCATGGCCATCCCCACTGCAAACGGTACCGAAAACAGAATGCAACGACTGGCGACCCACTGGTGATTACCGGTGAGTGAACGCCAAAACAATCCCTGATTGCTATCCATTGACTCACATACACGACTTGACGGCAACATTCTCTGGCGCAAATATATTCTCGAAAATCGACTTGGTTAAAGCGTACAACCAAATTCCGATGGCACCAGAAGATATTCTGAAAACGGCTATTGCCAAGGAACTTAACCCTAAGTTCCTATTTTTTGCGAATCGACAACTACTTAGTATGATTATCGACTTTAACTCCAAAACACAAGGACTTGCAATAAGAATATATATTCTTCAGCAGTTAAATTCGATCTATGGTACAGAGTCTATAAACAAATGTTTTACAAATTATGTATTATACTTTTATTCGTATTCTTTCGTCTTCATCCAACTTGTACACGACTGAATCATTTGCGCCTTTGAGTTGCCCGGCAATGGCTACCAAGATCAATGAACCAACGTTCAATGTTCACATTCCTTTACAGCCATCCTTAGGCCTTTCAGACTTTTTGAGTTTCTACGTACGCCATTCGGAATGTAGCACAAACATTCCAACGTTTCATTGACGGAGTATTTCGTGGTCTCGAATTTGGATACGCATACTTAGACACTCGAGTTGTACTAGGTGAACAGACGACACGTGAAGGTGAAGGGAAACCCAAAAGGAGCAGTAACACTAGAATGGGTCTTGAAGTTCATGAGAACACTCCTAGGAAATCTATCGACCCCACACATGAAGTAGACGTAGATGCCCGAACTACGATAACCTGCAAATATCGGCAGATCACACTGCACCCAGGGCCAAGCAAGATAATCTCACTGTAAAACCTGAAAAGAAGTCCCTTAAAGCCAGAGTCCCTCCACAGGCGTCCATATGCCTCCCTTGTGACAAGCCCAACAAGCAGCATGTAAACCTAAAAAAGAACTAGGCACGCATTGCGGCAGGAGAAGTGTAAGTGCTCTTCTTTGAACTAAGTGTAATAGACAAACTGTGGGCGACAGACTACATGAACTGAGAACTAACAGCAAAAATAGCTTTATCCACCCCAAGTCACACGCTTGCAGACACGCAAGGGGCACCGAGCTGATTAAACACCAGGATGAGACCCACAATTCCCGTAATAGCTGAGGTTGTAATATGCGTATAGGCACATATAAACAGAGCACGGGACCCATAATGAATAACAAGAACACATGGGTGACTAGACGGGACAGCACTAGGTACCACAGGAACGGAAATGTATTCCCGACCCTTTTAGTAGTTATGTAGAGCCTCATCGGCATAACGGGTATAGACTGGCTCACGGACCTTCTACGTACATCAACGAAATGAGTTAACAAATGTACAACTACGAGAGACTTAGCACGCACTATCCTCAAAACAACCTAAAAGCAGGGTACTTCAAACCTGGAAATTGCAATCTGAACAGCGATGCAGACTATCTAATGCCGAGAAATAATTCCAGATACACATTTAATGATGCCGAAAACCAATATATGCAACAGGATTATTTTCGGCTGCAGCAAACAATAGCTCCTTTCGCAGCACAGTTTGTTCAGGGAATAGTGGATTTGCTGACAATGTCTCATCTCAGAATCCCTCCGAACATAACATAGGCAACCAGGAGTTAGGGATAATAATAAGAAAACCTACTAACTGCCCTCCCAACAACCCTGGTTTTCTGAAAATAATGCTCTTAAATGCTCGATCTCTTCTCAACAAAATAACCTTTCTTCGCAGCTTGGTATACATGGAACAGCCAACACTGATCCTGGTGACTGAAACTTGGCTAACTAATGATATAGCTGACACAAAGCTGATAATTGATAACTATGACATCCACAGGAATGGTAGAGTGGACAAAGCTGAGGAGGCACGTGTCTAATATATGCTTCTAAATCCACTGACTCCAATACTTTGACAAACCTAACCATCGACAAATTCCCAGAATTTAAGTGGATAAGCATCCACACGAATGAAAATAAAACTCTAGTGGGATGTATATACAGAGCCCCCAACAGCCCTAAAACGGCTGATACGGCTATCGGAGAAATACTAGAGCATGTACCTACCCTGGAATTCGACTACAAACTAGTTGGTGGCGATTTCAACATCCATGGAGTGAAGTGGGATGCCTACACTGGACCTAGAACCCACGAGGAGCTCCTAGAAGCTACAGATGTAGGAGGATGGAAGCAGTGCGTACGCTTCCCAACACGATATAACAATATTCCCGACTTAGTCCTCTTCCAAAAAATAGAGCCGATCCCGATAGAGGTGGGGAATAAACTCGACAACAGTGATCACAACATATTGTACTGTACCCTACCTCTTCAACTAACAACTAAACACACACTATAGAAATGCTGACTGAGAATTCCTACCAGCAATCTTGAGAAGCTTTCACTGGGGTGAATGCTTCACCAATAATAACTTACAAGTAACACTTAATACCTTCTACGAGACAATCATTTCGGTAAGAGACACAATCGCACACCTTAAATAATAATTTTTATATTTTCATATAAACATAAATTTACATGAAAATGCATGCCATTTTTACAGGCACGATCAAGTATGATATAATGTCAAATAGTAGACTGTCTACAAGTTAGTAATGTTTGAACAGCTAAATATTTGATATATGTATAAATACACTCTTTGTCTGACCCATGTCGTATCATTATTGAATTAAACAGCAGTCCTCCAGGTTGCGCAGGAAAATCGACTTCATTTCGTTTTCAACCCGTAGTTGTAGGCATACGATAACCAACCAATATTGAGGTAAGTACAGCGTTTACAAGGGATAGTAAGCTGTTTTAGAAAAGTAAAGGTGCAAAGGTGAATCATTAAAGTGTAATGAAATAGGTAAATGCAATATATCATTAATACATGCATTCATAAAGTAAATACAATGGGAGACTATAATCCCTAGACTGACAAAGATCATTTGCAATGTATAATGGTACCCTATAGGTTTTACTATCATGTTGTCCACTTTTGGTTTAATACAATTATCCACAAGCCGGTTGTTTTTATTTCATACCTTTTTGTGTTTGGTGCACAACCGTACCCTATAGAGAATAGGAATAAAATAAGTCGAATCAAATTCATAAAGAGCTATAAAATGTTAGGTTTAGTGGAATATAATGAGCAAGTGAAGACGTTATTAGAAAATGTATGAGATGAGACATTGTTAAGTGATATTCGAAGATACGACAAAGGAAAGCATGTTAATTTATAAGATGCCCCATAAATCTGTGCAGAGCCCACGTGGTCGCATCTCAGTAATACGCTGACCGAATGGTATACATTTAAAGGTAGAAGCATGATCTGTCTAGGCGATCATTATTATCTTATACAAGATAAAGATTCAAGCCCTCATAGAAATCTCGAGCCATCAAATTGCATATTGCTGTTCCTGCAGAATTGGTGATTCACCTTAGTGCCCTAAAGACACCAACTCTATTCATAGACCGCAAAACGCGATTAGAGCTGACGAAACTAAAAAGGAAATTTTATTTGTATAAAGAATTTACTACATTACACCAGATACATGGAACATTTAAATATCTTGAGGAGAGGCATAAAATAAAGCCAAAACCCGAGGAAAATAAAGCCCTAGTGGACACCTCTAAAACTTAGGAACTCTGCAAGATCTTGCAAAAACGACTGAAGGAGGGTGAAGGCAACAATGTTAGCCACTTAAAGCATGAAGGCACAATATATGTTGATCCCCAGATTATTAGTGAACTCAGCCAGTGATTTTCCAATGGCACCAAAGCGCATCCATCCCCAGTTCTCGACATAACCTGCAAAAATAACTACGAGTTAGGTGAAATCAACTTTAATATTCAAAATATAGCATCAGCGGTAAAGACATTAAAAGCTAACGGTAGTTGTGGGATAGATATATCATCTGTCATATACAGAAACGGAGGCAAGGATTTAATAATATTATTACTTAGAATATTTACTATCTCATTAGTGACTGGGACCTACCCGAATATTTGGAAAAACACGTATATATTACCTAAGTATAAAGGAGGGGCCAAAACTAGTGCACTTAATTGTAGCCCTATCGGTACAAAACCTGTCATATCACGGATCATGGAGAAAGTAATCAAAGACCAAATGTCAGATTACTTCCTAAAACACAAACCCATCAACCAGTCACAACACGGGTTCCTTGAGAAAAGATTTTCCGCCACTTGCCATATAGACTTTTTCAACGAAGTCACCTATATGAGAGATAGGAGAGAACTAGTAATTATCCTCTATTCTAATATAAGGAAAGCCTTAAGCAGAGTCCCACATAGTCTGTTAGTCATCAGGCTATGCTCACTTGGGATACGCAACCCCCTCCACAACTGGATAAAATCATTTCTCAGTGACAGAAATCAGACAACAAAAATTGGCTCAATGACCTCCAGGCCTAGGCCGATTAGCAGTGATATCATCCAGGGGAGTGTATTGGGCCCCCTTCTTTTCATGATATACATAAACAGTATATGTGAATGCCTAAGTTTAGGCAAACAAATACTGCATGCAGACAACTTAAAGGTGACCTAAACATGCACAAATACAGATATCGGTACAACTATGGGCTCTATGCATGAAGAACTGATAAAAGTGGATAGATGGTGTGGTACCTGGAGACTCGAGTTTAATGTCGAAAAGTGTGGCTGGCTCTGCATAGGCTGTTCTAACCAAGAACTGAACCTAACAATTCAAGGCCACAAAATCCCTATACTCAAATCTGTACTAGAACTACGACTGAAATATTCACATAATCTATCATTTTCTGAGTATATCTCGAAACAAGTATCGAAATCACACAAGCTTATTGGTTTCTTACTCAGGAACTTCTACAGAAGTGAATCCAGAATACTACTGTACAAGCTTTGTGTGCGCCCACTCCTGAATTACTGCTCATTCATATTTGGTAGTATATCGGTAGAAGACAAAATAAAAGTAGTAGGAGTGCAGAGGTACTTCACGCTAAAAGTACTCAGAACTGAAAACGGTACGAACTACTCCACCAGATGCGAGGCCCTAGGACTCAAAACACTGTGGTTTAGACGACTGCAACAAAACCTGGTACTCTTATGTAATCTTAACCACATAGTGTACACCTGGTTTACAGAAGACACTGAATATAACCTTAGACATACTAAAGGTACAGTGGCTTTAGAACAATGTAAAACAGCCACCAGGCAAAAGTATTTCTTGATTAGGTGTGCTCAAATATGGAACAAACTACCTAAGGAAATGTGACTAGCAAGAACCCTGGCCTCCTTTAAAAAGGCACTTAATGACACACTGAGTGAGTTTGCAAGCGATACCATATAAGAGCTTCAGAAATCATGGGCCCATTTAATGTATGAACTTAGAGACTACACCTATTGTTTCTTTTGCCTCTATTTACAATTTTGGACAAGAAAGCAACAGTCATGACAGTAACACCCATACAAATAAGAGTCGATCGAATAAAGTCCACCTGAAGCAAAGGGTGAACCATAACCGACATACGAATGAAATATGAGAAAACAAGGTTGAAACTTACCACAACGTCACATGGAAAGATATAAGTTACTTGGACATGATATATAATGCATAGACTAATCTCCTTTCCGAAAAGAATGCGGTGATGCTCTATCATTCACAAAAAACAGGTCCCAAATATTTAAACTCGGGTCTGTACCTTCCAAACCTAACCCAATCACATCAGGTGTAGTATAAGGTAGTGTCATTGGACCCCTCCTATTCACTCTATATATCAACGACATATGCACTTGCTTCTATCACGGGAAACCATTCATCTTTGCAGATGAACGGAAAGTAGCTTATACATTCCAGTGTAATGACCTAGGGCACTTCCAGAATGTTCTGCAGGATGAGTTAGATGAAGCGACTGCTTGGTCGCCTTTATGGAATCTACAGTTTAACCTGAGCAAATGTGGTTGGATCTGCTTCGGCGCACCCTCAATGGACATGAAATTAACGCTTCAATCGGCTTGTCTAACCAGCCTCCAAAGTGTCGTTGACCTAGGTCTGAGGTACTCGAGTAACCTAACATTTTCTGAGCAAGTGGCTTCACAGACTCGAGATTCGAGGATGCTCTTAGGATGCACACTCAGGAACTTTCACGACAATGAAGCCAAGCTAATTCTGTACAAAGCCTGTGTGAGGCCACTACTAGAATACTGTCCATTTATTATTAGCAGCACTCACACGTGACAAGCTAAGGATGGAAAGTATCTAACGATATTTTACCTCTAAACTACTTGGCCGCGATTGTACGAAGGACTACATCTCACGGTGCATAATTCTAAGACTTGACCCACTCTGGACAAGACGACTTATAATTAACCTAGTGTCCTTCTTTAAGGTCCTACACAAAATATCATTCTCAGACAATAAGGACATACAACTCGCACAGGAAGGCTCTTATGATTTACGTAACCAAACTTGCACAGTGACAATAAAAGCCTTTAAGTCAACACTCCGCGAAAACTTCTTCACAGTCATGTATTCTAAAATATGGAACAACCTGCCCCTAGAAGTCAGAAACTGCAATACGGTTATAAGTTTCAAACGCTCTCTGTACAGACTGTTTCACTCTACTGATTACATTAATAAACTGTTTATTCCTAGAACGAATCAATTATTAGTTTACTATAGTACCTAATAAACGCACATAAATACCCTTATTACTGTATAAACGATAAATAAACTAGTCGCATAGTTGCATAAGAAGACTAAGTGGAAATAAATCTGTCTGTCTAATAAAACATAATGTACAACGAATATAAACATATAAGTACAAACACTAAGATGATTTTTATCGCTGTCGTCATGAGTTTAAAACTGACTGAAATTTTAGTGTGCCATGTGAAAGAAGAACACTGGGGAGATCATCCACCAGGCGGTCTCAGACACTGTTCCTTTAGTCACACCAAAAGCTAGGAATCAAAGTTCATGGCTAAAAAGGGGGACACAACGCCTTCCTCAGGCGAAGCGAAAAGCCTGGTTTGCGTGGCGACTATCGAAGAGTCAACCCGAACATGAAGTGTACCTTGAACTCAGGAATCGATGTAACATACGAGTCCGGAGTGATAGAAAGACATTTCAGGGAAACCTCGCTAATAAGCTTCTCGTGAACCCAAAAAGCCTATACAGGTTTATGTCTGGAAGAAAACCGACCAACCACGGAGCATGCAATCTAGTGGGTTCTGATGGGAAATCTCTTACCAGTCTTGAAATGGCAGAGACATCCAGTTTAGCCTTTCACAGGCAACTAAACAGTAGCAAGGATATTACTCCCACAAAACATCAAGATTACAATGCAAAACCAACGCGCGAAAACCTGCTGGGTACATTTCAAATGATCCCGGCTATGATGCTTGTAAAATTGGGAAAGGTGACTTCGGGAAAGTCCTCAGGTTGTGATGACATCAGACCATACGTCCTGAAGCAGTGTTCAGTAAGTCTCTGCCAACTCCTAAGTGATCTGTTTGAACACTCCATTGATGTAGGGAAACTTCCATGTGAATGGAAACGAGCCATCCTATCCCCTATCTTCAAGGGTTGTGACCGGCAGAATGCGACCAGTTACAGACCAGTTGCGCTACTTCCAGTGATATCGAAGATATTGGAAAGTCTCATTGATGACCACATGAGAAAATACTTAGACGGGACTAACCTACTCCATGAAGCACAGCACGGTTTCAGGAGGGGAAGATCCTGTGTTACGAATCTTCTACTAGCTTGGAACGAATGGACACCATCCTGGGACGTATAGGTACCAGTCCATGTGATCTTTCTCAACTTTGCGAAAGCATTTGACACAGTTCACCATGGTCTGCTCCTTCACAAAATAAGCAAGACGGGTGTTTCTGGAGCACTTCTCGCATGGCTGAAAAATTACTTAGGTGAGAGAGAATTCTGCACCAAAGTCAGCCGCATCCGATCATCCTGGCATCAGGGGTTCCTCAGGGTTCTATCTTAGGGCCGTTGATGTTTTTGATTTTTATCAACTACCCGCCCCTTCAACTGAACTGCTCTGCGCTTCTTTACGCTGACGACGTAAAGATTTGGAGAGCAATAAACTCATCGGAAGACTCCGACAGATTGCAGGCTGACCTGCAATCTCTGCGAGACTGGGCTCTGGCTAACGGAATGCCTTTCAACCTAAAGAAGTGCAAAGTATTGAAACTTCATTCCGGCAGGTCACAGAGTGTAAATTACACCCTTGGTGGACAGAACTTGAGTTGTGTGCCATCAGAGCTCGATCTAGGTCTTATTTTATTATTTTTAATTATTTTGATTACAGCTTGATTCCACACCGTATTTCTGGTAAAAGAATGGAATTTTCAGCACGTGACATCGGTAGCCCAAATTTTGCAGGCCGACCATAGACATCAGGTGTGCGTCGACGGGGGCACGAACTCTGGACCATGTGCATGGTCGGCGAGAGTCCTAACCGCCGTGCCACCAACGCACAGAAAAGTTAGACCCCAGTGGAAATTACACGAGGGACGTCTCCAAGGACTAAGCAACTTTACACTTTTGCATAGGCAGCTGGGAGCTCTTACTCCCGAACTATTCTTAAGGTTGTATACGACATACGTGAGGCCACTCCTTGAGGTGCATAATATCATTGGTCCTCCGCTACTCAAAAGGAGTGCTAACATTCTAGAAAGTGTCCAGAAACGAGCGACAGAATGGGTGATCGGCCTGCGTAACAAACCATATGAGGAAAGACAGAAGAAATTAAGTCTTTTCACACTTAGTTACCGTAGTCACAAGGGAGACCTCATCACCGCCTATAAGATTTTTAATTTAATTTTTTTAAAATTTTGATTTACAGCTTGATTCCACACCGCATTTTCAGTACAAGTATGGAACTTTCAGCATGGATATCGGTAGCCCAAATTCAGGCCGACCATGGATATCGGGCGTGCGCCGGCAGGGAATCGAACCCCGGACCATGTGCATGGTCGGCGAGAGTCCTAACCACTGTGCCCAGGCCCACCCTAATAAAAGCATCCTGCCATTAAGTGATTATAGGCTGCCACGAGGTAACCCGCTATGGATAGCACACCAGAGACCAAAGACTCGAGTGCATTCACATTTCTTTTCGCTTCGAGTTTGCCGCCTCTGGAATGCTTTGCCGGCGGCCATGACTACAGCGCCATCTTTGGAGACTTATAAGCGGAAGCTGGACAATCATGCAGAAATGCAAGGTTTGTGTCTTAATAACTTATCCTCTTAAAATTTAAAACCACACTGTCAATGGATAAGCATACAAACTAAATCCCCACGACCCGTTCTGTCTTCTCTCACTGTACCGACTACTCTATCTCTTCCTTAGGTCACCTTTATTATTTCACTTATCTCAACCTATATTATCTACACTACAACCTATTATTATTACTATTCTGCTTTTATGACTTCACCGAGTGACCAACGGGAGTTAGGTCAAACTCCATTCACGGCAGCAACACAGTCCTAGCATACTGCATACTACCAACCACATTTTGACTAATCCCCGCACCACTCCTCTTCGAGTCTACCAGAACTAAAGCAGTCGAGTGGCGGGACTTACTATGCAGAAGTTCACCAAAGATATGGAACCTCTACCTTACAATCAAGAAGCGAGCTAAAAGAAATCACTGGTTTATACTAGCTCGTAATCAGGATATTGGATATTGGACTGCACCTGACCTTGGTGGTCATGACTTTTTAGACGCAACAGATTGAAAATGGTGAAATATGAGCTTATAAAGCCAACCGAACTATACAACATCTTAAACCAGCATCTGATTCAAGCTTTTGTGAGTGATCCATGTTATAACGTTCTTTTCGGTAATTACACATGTATGTTTTACCGAACTTACGGAAGATTCTCGAATTTCAGAAGACTATGATAAGGCTCACATAGTTACAGCCAAAAGACTTAAAAGAGTATTAAAAAGCAATTTTAAACTACTTTAATAGACACCAGACAACAACTTTAGGCTTTCATACGATATAGAGCTTGATTGTAAATGGAATATAGTGGTATATGATGGGAACACATCTTCCCTGGAATGCAAAAGTTTGTCAGTATTCATACAAAAATATAAAACTGAAACTTTAAGGTGATGCTGTCAAGGCTGCAGAATTTCTGTACGATAACGGAAGTCGGGGTGTGGTGAAAGTCCTCGAAGGTTTGTCATTTTACTTACTCTACTAAATGCTTGTTTTGTATTCAGGAGGATTCGAATTATTCACGCGTCTTTATCCATATATGACGAGCGAAAAAATACTTTATCTCCCACAAGTACGGTACATCTTTCTTTCCCTATTTCTAAACTGTTTTCAATGGTTTTCCAGTCCCCTCAACATTTTTATCACTCTGGATATTTACTCTAGAATACATTTTTTAGTACTCAACAGAACAACCAAGCTGCATTCCTTTATATTTTTGCATCAGGATCATCTAACTAAGACAACTAAATATTTTCATGTGAACCTCAACTACTGTTTCTTTCCGGCATTTTCACACGTGTCTTTTTATATATTTTCAACTCAAAACTGTAGTCGATTACACTGATGTGTTAGTGAAAATATTTTTATCTATCTATATTATAAAAAAAGCCATATTCGAAATATTCATACAATTTGGAAATTCAAGAAAACGGTGAAAAAATTACAAGTTATTGGTGTCGCAAAGGAGATATTCATAACTGTTATGCGAGTATTGAAGCTCAAAATGTAAAGGTATTCGGCATCTTTTATCACTGCTACGTGACACTGGAACTAGTTAACTGAAACCGCACAAAATGCATTATCCATAGATTATTTAGAACTTAAAATGCCTGATCTGTACCGATAGCATACACACGTAGATTTGTCCTATCTTTTATAATTCCCCCTTGGGAATAAAACTGTCGGTACTCCAATGGCTTAAAATTACACTACTTGTAAGCGCGTAGCTGCATTCCATCACTGACGAGGCGTAACAATTCAGGTGATCATTAGAACATCCTCTGACATAGATTATGATGAGATAAATCAGTTCCAAATCTATCTGTGTTGCAAATCTCAGCGGAACCAGAGGTTTTCTAACAAATAACGAGTGGAATTTCTGATAATTCTCTTTACCAGTTCAATTGCTAAAGTTTGGTTGGGATGTTTTGTGCTTTTTTGACTCTCATTTCTCGAGCTCAACGATGAGTCTTTTGGTGCACATTCCAGTGTTAAAGACTTTATTTTAATTTGTACTCACACAAACTATCTGTAACGCCATTTTGTGCTACTTCATTGTTCTCTCTATACTCACATTCCTTGAGTTTTTAATGATAAGTTCTAAGGCTTACTCTTGAATAATCTTTACCTTTTATTCTAGTCTCAGATATACGGCTCACTTGAGAACTTTTTCCCAAATAACCAAGTCTTCCTAATTTGCATTTTGTCGTCAGTGCTTAAGGGTCAGGTAGAGTAAGGACTGGTGAAGTGTAACTAATCGTCAGCACTACCAAAACTATAAAAATCCACCTTAATTTCACATTTAGATACTAGTCGTCAGATTTATAGACAGTTTCCATACCCTTTTTTGATTAAACATCACAGCACTTTAGTTAGTTTTATTTCTTCTTCACTAACTTAACTGTGGTCCTGTAGCGGTAGGTAATCCGCCATAATTATTGGCCACAGCATTCATCACTGAACGTATGATGCTGACCCTCACTGTTTAAGTCAACTTGTTTAGCTGAAGGCATTCGGTCAAGCATCCACGCCATTCGATACGCCATCGTGTCACGTTAGTTTGTTCGTGCACGATCCTTAGCTAGTTAAGCAATCATGTTGCACTCCGATTTGGTCCCGAGATATAACTGGTAATTTGGACGATCAATTCTAGTGTTTCGCTTTGCCTTTAGTCTACGTGGAACGAATACTATAGAAGTTGTGGGTATTAGATCTTGCGTTAGTATACTTCTTACTATCCGTGAACGTCAACAACTTTCAGCCTCTAAAGTCTATGAAACTAGGAATGTTCATTTTATATTCTCTCAGAATAGAGCTTGTGAACAATTTGAATAAATAATGATTGGCTACTTTAGTGTAGCATACAAGTAAATAGCTTTATCTAAAATATAATCGTATTATTTATTGAATGGAAAATGTGTTAATTGTGTGAATGAGTAAGTGTCAGTAAAGTGATGGAAAATTATGGCTGTTGTCAGAATATAAAGCTATCCAGTACTCAGAACACTCTATTTTGGTACTAAATAACAGTTTACAATTTATTTAGGATAGTAGGCTATATGCCTGTGTTAATCATTTTGATTTGTTGCACACAGGAGGTCCAATCTCTCCTTGAATGAATCAACGGATGGCTCTGATACGACGTGTTCCGGTAGGGAGTTCCAATGGTTCACAATTCGATGCGAAAAACAGATCTCCAAACGCAGACGATTCGACCGTGGTTTTTGAACCTTGAGGTGATGTTCTCGCAATTGGTTGGTGCTAGGAGGAAGAAATAAATTAGATAAATTAGCTCCAAAATCATTTCTTAGGATACGGTATGCTAGTATTAGGTCATCCCCAAGTCGTCTGTATGACAGTGGAAATAAACCCAGTCGACTTAACCTCTCCTCATATGAGAGGGTTGAGAAACCCTTTATTAGCTTAGTTCCTACTCTTTGCACCCTTTCTAATAAGTCTATTTCGTATTTGAAACACGGGCTCGCTACCTGGATCCCATATTCCAAATGAGGTCTGATATAAGTCGGATATAACATACGAAATATATCAGCGTCAAAGCTCGAAAAAGCCTTGCGTATGGCCCATAATATTCGAAAACTCTTAGTGGCTGCAGCTCTACAGTTTGTTGCTGTTTTCAAGTCATGCCGCACAACCACTCCCAAGTCTTTGTACTCAGTGACCACTGGGAGAGTAATGCCATT
Organism: Trichobilharzia szidati; assembly: GCA_944472155.2. NCBI lineage: Eukaryota > Metazoa > Platyhelminthes > Trematoda > Strigeidida > Schistosomatidae > Trichobilharzia > Trichobilharzia szidati. The sequence goes on from OX235273.1 coordinate 140,372,535, forward strand.
CATTGAGTAACTGTGCACGTGACTGTGAGATACATGCATAACTACACTCTTGCTTAAGTTAATCTCCGAGGCCCAGTGCTTGCACCAATCACTTAACAAGTTTAAACCCTCCTGCAAAGCAAGTTGATCACTGTCATCGTGTAAAGCCCTCCATATCTTGATGTCATCAGCAAACGAAATGAACTTCTGTGTGACGGATAATTCGACATAGACAGGAGGTTGATAATCTGTTGTTCAACCAGCAACGGAGCAATGTGTTGAAGTTAATTACATATCAGGTGTATTATGACGTTGGAAATTGGTTTTCAATCCTGTTTCTTTGGTCCTATGTAAAACAGTAAACATTAAGGACTAAGCAGAGATTTTCACCAGCAATGAAAATTAAACTATTCTGAATAGGTGAGGTCACTTGAAATCTCCTTCAATGTTCACCAAAGTTAACAAATGAAAGTTTATCATTAAGAAATAACTGAATTTTGCTTCTCTCTTATTGTGAAACAGCCATTTCCAAATAAAAGCAATTATAATTTATGAATGTGATCATTACCTAGTTTAGAAACCATGTTCATGGAGTCAGTGTGGTTAAATGAAATTTAAAATATATCACTCAGAGTTAATGGGAGAAATGCAGAGTGGAATGGATTATGGAAGAGTTTGAATTGTTGAAGTTTACATCAAAAACCTCGGTAAACACTAGCATCATGGAAAAAGAATGCGTGGTTTCGAGATCGGGATGGAACTAATATTTATATACACCAATGAAATTGAGTTTTGAGTGCCTTCAGGTACTGCAGAACAGTATTGATTTGATATTGCACAGTGCTCATGTGATGAGTGCGAAACCCGTAAATTTCAGCTTTTATGTGACTATCCTGCAACTCTTGCTTTATTCATACATTAAACAGGATGATTTGTTAACTAAAAGAATGGTTGTACTTGTAAAATTTTCTTCCCAACTCTCGGGTGAGCTTAATGTTTTTACTATCAGTAGGTAGTCGTTTCTTGAACTATTTCATAATACTCTTTCACTGTTTTTGTTCAGTTTTCATTCTCAGTGGACCAGATTTATGTGTATTCTCCTTCTTTGGTAGGAACACCAGAAGCAAACTGTATTCTTGTTTGTCTTAGTGTTTAAATCAATATGTCTGCCTGTTATGTCATTTAAAAGGTGTTTGAATTAAAAAAAGTGGAGTTGATATTTTCAACAGTTGAATAGATTTAGATAGCTAGGACATGTGTGTTACTCATTTTGAGCTCCTGCTTTCCTCACTGAGCAATATTACGTAATGTAGGACTGGTATGGAGATGAGGTGTCTTGGACAAATGAAGAATTGGCGTGAATCTGTGAAGTCCTTAACTTTCCATTTGCACCACATGGGTAGATGTAGACTGCCTAGTCGGTGTCCTCAAGATTCTAAGAACCAAGAGATAAATTCTACTGATGATATAACGCCAAATTGTTTTACATACTCCTATTTCTATCACATTCTCACTCTTCTGCATGTAACTGTGCTTTTTTCCTCCTTATATTTCCTCACATCATAAATCTTTTGAATTCCCATCTTTTCGCTTACTTTTATGTGTTACATTGATTGTGGAAACTTGAACTGTCACTCTTATTTACAAATGTTACGGCGAGCTTAGTGGTCTACGAGCTTGCCTTGTAACTAGACGCTGGTAGGTTTGAATCCCGGTGGGCGCGTACTGATGAAGAGTCCCAAACTAGGACGAAACAGCTGTCCGGTACTCCCAGGTTTTCCAATGGTCCTCTAATCATTATCAGCTCATGATGAAATCCTGTAACCAATCAAGCAAATCCCTACAAACCAACACTGGAATTCAAATTGTCTGATGAATAGGAATGATGGACTAAAACAGAATTTGACCTGGTTACAACACCCCCGTTCACCCATGAAATGACAAAATCAACACGAATGTGATAAGCAATTTTATTATGTAAACACACGCTACTCTTATAATTTTACACACTTATCAAATCCAACAATCTACACACCTAGTTTTCTTATCTACACCAATTGGCCAACTTGACAAAGCAAGATTGACTCCATGCTAAGGAACGATGATTAAATTGTTATATATTAGCTGACGAGATTTTGTAAATTCTAGTTTAGTATCACAACTTGGATAAAGCTATTAGCAGCAGCATTAAATAGAGAAACGTCAGTAAAACAACAATATCGTTTTGTTTTTCATTCATCGGATGGGAAATACCAAAAACCTTTATTATAATGGATACCACATACCCAATGTTCAATTTTTTTCAAAATTTATTTGATTTGATTATTTGATTATTATAGCTTGATTCCACACGGTATTTTTGGTACAAGTATGGAATTTTCAGCATGTGATATCGGTAGCCCAATTTTACAGGCCGACCATAGATAGCGGGTGTGCGCCGGCAGGGGATCGAACCCCGGACCATGTGCATGGTCGGCGAGAGTCCGAACCGCTGTGCCACCGACGCACAAAGTGAACTCCCTTATAATAAAGGTTTTTGTATTTCACAATGAATGAAAAACAAAACGATACTGTTTTTACTGACGTTTCGCTATTGAGTGTCAGTAGCTTTATCAAAGTAGTAATTTTAAACCAGAATTTACAAAATCTCAGCATATATATAACAAAGAGTTAAGGGGTGAGAAAATAGACTTAGGTCAAGTTAAAGGGACATAGTGAAAGTTAAAATACCAATGAAGATAACTAAACCAAATAACAAAGGTAATGGTACATCTGTTATGGTATCAAAACAAAGTTTGATAACTTGATCATCGTTCATTAGTCTGGGGTCATTTTTCGTTGTCAGGTTGGTCATTTGGTAAAGATAACAAAATCAAGTGTAGATTGTTGGATTTGATCAGTATGTAAAACCATAAAGGTAGTGTATATTTACATAGTGAACTTGCATATCACATTCATGTTGATTTTGTCACTTCATGGGGAGGGAGGTGTTGTAACCAGGTCAGATTCTGTTTTAGTCCATCATTCCAATTGAGGCAATTTGGATTCCACTTGATATGAAGTGCTTCTGATGGTATTAAACGTTCTTTGTGATTTCTGAAGTTTTTCTGGATTATTTCAATATTGTCAAAATCAACTTTGTGACCGGATTCTATAGCATGTAGACCTATGGCTGATGATTTTTCAAGTTTTTCCATTTCAATTTCAACATATTTTGTACGGTTTTGTGTATTCCAGGAACTTGAATCCCTGTCTACTTATCCTTTGGAAGTGATTCCTAATGTTCTATATATTGGATTACACAGACATGCTAATGATCGTAAAATCCATAGACAAATGGAGATTAAAGCGCATATCAATTGTGATATGGATAAAGATCCATTGTAAGTTTATACTTTACTTGTTTATATGAAGAAAAAAGTACGCCTATCACTAAGTGTTCTATAATATCTAAAATATCCCATAGCAACATTGATTATTTGTGCTAAGTAAGGCCTGTACATGCATGATTTGAAGATGGACTTTAAAAAAATTTTAAAGACTGGCTAATGAAAAAAGAATATTCCCTTCGATAAATTCATCATCAGGTTCTACATCTCTATGACAGAAATAATTATAGAAATATTGTTTTTAACAACATTATTGATGTTTTTAAATTATAATTATTATTATTCCCCTGGGACATAGGGCTTCAACAACACATCTACACTTTGTTCTGTTTTCTGCCATCCTCTTCAGCTGGGTCCACGACTGACCAAACTCTCTCACCTCTTCCTCACACGATCTCGTCCATGTCACCCTCACTCTGACAACCCACTCATCGCTTCCCACTTGGATTCCACTGGAGGGCCTGGCGTGCGATGTCATTCGCCGGCTTCCTCAATACATAGCTGATCCATCTCCACTTTCTCCTACATATTTGTTGAGCGACTGGCTCTCACTTGTTGGTTTGTTCCCATAGTTTCTTGCTGCTTATTCTTTCTGGCCGGCCATTTGATCTTCAGTATGGAACCAGCGAATGTGTCAGCTGTTGATAAAACTCTGGAGTGGCCTGTTGGAAATCCTTTCCGTGACTCACACGCAGGGAAAATTTCTGACCCGTATAGAAGAACCAACTTCACATTGGTGCTGAAAACGTGAATCTTGTCCTTTATGCTGAGTGAGGAAGATTTCCAAACTGGTTTCAGGTTGATGAAGGCGTATCTTGCCTTTCCGATTCTGACTGGATTGGACATCTTCGTCCGATGCTTCCTAGTTAAGTGAAGGAAGCAACCTCTGTTAAATCTTTTCCGTTAATGGTAATTTGCGCTGATTGTTTTTGCTGTTGATTGGTTATCTTCATCACCTCCGACTTCTCTGTGTTCACCTGCATTCCTGTCTTCGCTGCCTGCCACCTTCATCAGCCAGTTTGTTGGTTTTCGCCTGCAAGTCTTCGAGTTTGTGTAACATTAGACGTATACCCTCCACATGCGGGATCCAGATCTTCTAGAGTCATCCTGTCAGTCAGTCCAACGCATTCTTTTCTTCTCACTCCCAGCGCACAGTCTGACGTATAATCCAGTCGACCACAGTTGAGAAAATCATCGGTGATAATAGCCAGCCAGCTTGTCTTACTCCTGCATGCACTTCGAATGCGTCGCTGAATTTCCCGTTGTGGACCACTCGACACGTGGCATTATCATATAGCTGTTAAAATGTGGTTGACAAAGACTTGCACACTGCACGCCGTAGTGTTAAGTAGTTTTCAAATTACTTCTCGGTCAACGCTACCTGTCGAAGGCCTTTTCGAAGTCAATGAAGTTGAGTTAGAGAGAGGTTTGACTGCCATTCTATGCTTTTTCCTGTTATGACGATGCGTAGAGTCGCAATTTGATCAGAACATGATTTGCCTTTCATGTTTTTAGTTCTATTGAATCAATTATTGTTATTATTCCCTTGGGTTCCGAGGAGAACACAGGGCTTCAACAAGAAATCTCTATATTGTTCTATTTGTTGCTATCCTCTTCAGCTTGCTAGCCCCTGGATTTCCTATAGCCTCTCATCTCCTACTCTCCCACGTCACCCTCGAATGGATGACCCACTCGTCACTTCCCATCGGGATTCCACTCGAGCGATGGCCTGCATTGCATGCAGTGTCATTCGACAGTTTCTTAAATGCATGCCCGATCAATCCATCTCCATTTCTTCCTACATAGTTGTTGAGCAATCGATTGTCGCCTGTTGGTTTGTTTCCAGCTACAGTTTCTTGATGCTAATTCTTTGTAGCCGGCTGGCTGGCTGTCTGGCCATTTGATCTTCAGTATGCAGCCAGTAAAGGTAGCTGTTGATGAAAGTCTGGAGTGGCCTGGCGGTGAGTGCGTACTGTCGATGATTCCCAAACTAGGATGAAACAGCTGGCTGTCCAGTACTCCCTATGGGCTGCTTTTCAATGGTTCTCTAACTGATATCCATCCGTGAACAACTCGTAAAAACAAGACTAATCCTTACAAACTAACTGTAGAAAATCCAAATATAAACCAATCATGGTGTTTTGTCAATAGGATAATAAGATTGTGCATATGAATTGTGCAATTAGTCATAATAATAATGGTACTGTCAATAATAAGTATGAAAAAGTGAGGTAATCTGTGATAACACGAATAATGAAAAACAGCATGATTAAACAAACAGATGCTCAGGTAGAAGTAGTAGTCGATAAAGGCTAAGAAAAACAAATGAGCTGATTACGTAGCGCTAGATTGTGAGGGAGGTAAATGAAACACGTTTTTAATGAAGATGTGATAAGATTAAAGGATGATAAAAGAAGGACTGAAAATATGATATAAATAAGGGGTGGTGGAGAAGTCATCAGCTGGTTATGTCTTAATAGGCCAACAAGAAAAGGATAATGGCTGTACGAACTTCTTTTGAATGCATAGTTTAGGCTTAGTAGTTCAAATGCCTATCGCCTGCATCAGCTATGTGCAGTAGACGAATACGAAATCTATTGGAAAGATTCGGTGGGATACAATGAATTACCTTGAAAGCTCTTTTTTTCTCCACTACATGACCACTGTCAACTAAATGTGACAAAATGGAGCTACGGATTGTTTTTGTCTGTCCTTTACCAAACCACCACACTGGGAAATGTTCAGTAGTGACACGTAGGTTAAGTTATCTAGTAGTATTCCCCACAATAACTGTCACCACAGGTGCAGTTGAATCGATAAATGCACATAGATGTGTCAAAACTATCTATCCTTATCCTTCTTTTGCGCATCAATCATTCGTCGGCTAGAGAATGACAAACATTTAATATTTTCTTTTTTTTTCTTCTAATTTTTCTCCCAGATTTGAAGAATGTAAAGATGCTGTGTTCAATGCGCAAACATTTAATGACCATAATTGCAACTTACTACCATTTCTTGATGATGCTTGCAATTTTATTCGTAAATTTATTTCTTCTATTTTCTTTTTCTGTCTGTCCCAGAGATTAATATCGTTTTATTTGCATGTATTTATAAGTCATTATTATCAGATACTCAGATAGGGAAGTAGTGAACCGGAGTAATCAGTAGACATAGAATGATACTCACCTTTGAAGTGAATCTCTTGTTCCTAGCCGGTGTATATTGTGGGTCGTTGGCGTAAACAATCAGACATAGGCTTGAACCACCCTCCAGCTAACTGAGACCCATTGACTGGATGGCAAGGATAAATAGTCACTCAGTTTGTGTGACTCATAGGAGATATTTTAGGGGTAACTAGATCCTATCTAGCTAAATGCATCCGCTGACTCCATATTTACCGGTAGTTTTTTTAGCTTAATCAGCAGTTAAACTGCTGTAAGGTTGTAACGACAGAAGGCAAGAGTCAGGCAACAGATCGTTTATTAAGGAAATCAACGCATATTTATATATTTTCATGTACATTATTATAGATTAGTCAAGCAAAGAAACACAGTCTTCTGATTGGTTCTTTCTCACTTAAAGTTAATCTTTCATCTCTTTGTGACTGTTTCTTGAATGTCAGATCATCTATATGTTAACTGTATCCGTCTACGCAAAGTCTAATTTGGTCGGTTTCGAATCGATCTTTGTGCATATTTTCTCACGACAAATCTTGAGAACGTAAACATTGACGTAAATTACTTTCTACCAATTTGGCTAGTAGACAGCTCTCACCACAACCTTACGCCCAACCTTCCTTCTTTATCGATCTTACTATCACTTTAGCGAGATGTAGGAGTGAGTCGGTGGCCGGGGATCAAACCCCAGATCACATGCGTGGTTGGTCAGTATTCTACCGCTGTACCACCAATGTAGTCCCGCCATAGTCAGGTTAAAGTGCACAAAACATCAAATTATAATTTCACCTATTCGAGATTTGGATTAACAAGTCATTTAACTGGTTAGTCTAGAAAATCACAACATTACCAGTGAAAGTCTCTGACTTTACAACGACCACAGGCTGGATTTTAAAGTATGAACAAGTATTATTGTTATTATTCCCTTGAGGGCCAAGTTAAACTTTAAGCATCACTAACTATCAATGGAGTGCGATCTCACCAGTGACCTTGAAACGCTCACTGAGCAAGCTAGTGAAGTCAGGCAAATAATGTTGTCATCATCAATAAAATATGCTCATCGAAGTGTTAGGCTATTAAATAGGATATCTGGCAAGTTTCAGCTTAGGTTTTTGAGAAAGATTAAGTTACGCCTTAAGCCAAGGACAAATCAGGGTTAGGTTAACCTGATATAGGCAACATTAAGGTTGGTTCAAGTTAGATTACAGTTAGTCTAGGGATATTTTCACCTTAGGGTTCAGGAAAGATTGGGGTTATTGTTATTGTTAGAAGACCTAAATAATTACGTGCATAGAATGTAGTTAAATTACTCTGTTGATATAAGAATAGAACTTGTGCACTGTGGCAGAATATAATTCCATTTTGGGTAAAATTTATTTTGATAAAGTCTCACTGTTATAGAGTAATATTTACTGATGACGTTTCGAGCACAAATTTATTGCTCAGTAAATATTACTGCATAACACCATGAAACTTTATCCAAATAAATTTCACCCACAATGGAATTATACTCTGTTGATACTGCAAACTGAAACTGAGAGCTATTTCTATCTCATATGAGAGGAAGGTATCCCCTATAACACTTTTGTACAGTTTTTATGCAGTTTTTCATGAATATATGCATTCGATACACAAAAATGCCTCCTTCACATGATCGGTGCGTTCGAGGTCATTCAGTGATTGGTAATTAACGGTGCTTAAAGTTTAACTTTGGCCCCTTGAGTTCCGAGTGAAAAATGGGGCTTCAGCGACATATCTCCATTATAATTTGTTATCTGAAGTCTTATTTAGTTGGCTGCACAATTGCCCGTAAGCTTTCATTTCATTTTTACACAGTGTCCTCCATGTTACCTTCGGATCCATACTCAAGTCGCTGTTGAGAGGTTGAGAGGTAGCCACCCATGACCGTTCATGTATAACTAGCTAGGAGAAATCGTTGGACAAAGTCTTCCAGAAGCTGATTTAAGAGTTTGACAGCGTAAAAGACACGAATAGTTACAGAAAATCAATAGCTGTTGATTCATGATACACGTTTTGCTGCCATGAAGTGAATCATGAATGGTTGTGGTAAAGGTTAAAAATCTCACCCGAAGTCCAAGACCGGATTTACTCGCTCTTCTCGTCAATTCTTGGTTGGTCTTGTGCATCACTGAATTTGTCGGTTTGTCTGACACTAAACGTTAGCTTATAACCAAAGAAAATCAAAACAAATGATTCAGCGAAGAGACTCTTTTCAACGAATTTATCATCAAGCTGTACAATCGTACATATATGGTTTTTAAGAAGTTATATCCGGTGAGGGAATTGAAACATAGGTGTGAATGGATGAAATAATAATAATATGAAATGCAATTAAAACTAAAATGTTTGTGATTATAATCGCAGTTAAATGTCAAGTGGCAAAGCAAATTAATGTCATATATAGAATAATTCATGGGATGGATAGAACTTGAAAAAGGTGTGCAATTATAAGATAAGTAGACAAATCGAATAAAATAAAAATGTTACGTAATATTTTGTGAAATTTAATAGCATAGAATTTAATGTTGCATAAAGGAATTGATTTAGAATGACAAGTGGAACAAGTGAAATAATACCGGGGACAATTAAAAGTGAGAGTAGTAGTAGTAACAATTGACTTAATAAGGAAGAGTATACAAATTGAATAGACAAAAATGAAAAAATGGAGAGTTGGTAGGGCTAAAGTATGATTGGGGATTACCATACTTTAGCATAGAGGGATTAAGACCATTAAAATTAGAGGGGTTGAACGAACTTTTTCTGTACACAGAGATCTGGCTTTTCTGTTTCGATAGCCAAAGCTTCAGAAATGCAGATGAGTCGGGTATTCACACCTATGTTTCAATTCCCTCACCGGATATAACTTCTTAGAAAGCATATGTGTATATATGATTGTACAGCTTGATGATAAATTCGTTGAAAAGAGTCTCTTCGCTGAATCATTTGTTTTGATTTTCTATAACCAAAGAGACAGTGAAATCGGTTAGACCTATTGCTGCTACACATCAGACATTTCCAGCTCTACACGATTGTAGACAGATAAACTAGACTTATTTTTTAAATTAAATTTAAATTGTTCAATTCGAAACACAATAAAAGAAACATCTGTTTCTATTATTTCAGAGGAGAAACGATTGAAAGGCCAACGGGTTCTAATTTTCTCTCGACGTATGATCAGTCGTTCTGTAGTGTTTTGTATTGCCTATCTAATCAAATATGAGTCAATGTCTCTGAAAGTAAGTAAGTAAGTATCAAATAACATTTGCACAGATCATCTCTCCTGTGTATGAACTCTGTGCAGCTAGTTATTCTAATATTGATTTTCATGAGTTTATTTGCGGGGGGGGGGGGGAATTACATTTTGTTTCAGGTTCAATCACTGCCTCATCTTCAACCTGCAACCATGCAATCAAACAAAATCACTGCAAAACCAATACTTGAAAATTATAATCATAGTTAAACGTCAAGTAGCAAAATAATCAATGTCATATATAGAATGATACATAAGGTGTATAGATTTTGGAAAGGGGTACATAATTATAGGATTAGTAGGCGAATATAAGAGGTTACATAACATGGTATGAGATTTGATAAGATAGAATTCAATACTGTAAAAATAAAAAATATAAAAATTATTAATTTTGGGTTTAGAATGACAAGCGGGTCAAGTGGAAAAGATTCAGAGTGAGAATAGTAATAATAATAATAATAATAATCCTAGTAATAAGGGAAAGGTACGTAGAATAACTAAATAAACAAAATAAATAAATGTCTATCCGTCTACGGCCAAGGCAGAAGTAGGGATTGTACATACTTATTTTGTACACAAAGGTGTGACTGGCTTAAAGTCATGAATTGCCAAGGCCTAAGCTGTCTTTAGAAGTCCCCTGTAACGAAGAAAACGCGGGAAGTTAGCATGGATTCTGTATATTATGATATTAAAAGCATGGTCAGGGTTGACAGAGTGACAGAAGTCGATCAGGTGTTCCAGAATCAAAAAAAAGACCAATCAGGTTACCATGTTGGTGCATGTATCAGTCATGATTTGAAAGCTAACAAAGAAGCTTGACTGTCTGAATGCTGATGAATACCATCTCTGGAAAAATGAAACTGGAGTCGAAGAGAAAGAGTTTCTGTTTTTGTAGCTGGTTTAGTTAAGTTCTTGAAAAGTTCTAGAACATACTCATTTATTTAGGTGTATTCTGGGGATTCTACTAATGTCTGTTCTGTGACTGAAGGCTTTGAGAATCTTTAGTATTTCTGGTCCATTAATTATCACTTTTCTGTTAATGGTTATTTCAATCCAAAGTTCTGCGCCGTATAATCAATCAGCTGTTTGGGGGCAAAGTCAGCTCTATTGGCGGCCTGCTTAAAACTTGGGCTATCGAAAACCTCCATCAATATATTGGATAAAATTTCACTTATTCAGTTTGTTTAAATCTATTAAAATATGACCACTAATAGCATTTTCAAAAGAATGGATACTCAACAAAGAGTACTCTCTTCGATAATTTCACCATCAGGTTCTACAGTTATATATACATTATAGTGTTATTAACAACAACATTAATGTTGTTTAAATAACATCGTATCAATAATATCAATAGATTACAGTCCAATAGCATCAACATAACAATACGATTGCAATTCAAGGGCGATAAATCTAGCGAAATAATTACAAAGAAATTAAGAAAATCAGTTCAAAGAACTTTGAATACTGGTGAGCTACAAGTCATGTTTACTACACGACTGATGGTGATTCCTCGACTGAAAGATGAAGTACCTAGACTAGCCACATCTTCTAATTGTATATACCAATTCAACTGCGCTTGTGGTGGAGCGAGTTATGTCGGCCGTCGCTCTAGGAACAACCGGAAACTCCTGCATGATTACTGGACAACTGTTTGTCCTAGATTCAAACCCATCGAAACTACACACACACTAGAGTGGTTCGAATCCAAAGGCACCTTCCGGTTACAAGTCAGGCTACCTTGTAGACCATAGAGCTACCGACACATGAATCAAGGACTCATGGAAATCAAGAAAATCATGAAAATAATTCTGATGCTCACTAGTGACTGGCTGCAGGATGTAGTTGACTGAAGTTCTGGTGAAAAGTCGTGACCAGTGGGCTCCACTCGGTGAGGAGTGAAGACAAATACTCGCCGAAGGATGACAGTGGCTGGTGCCAGTCACTCCAAAATATCGAGAATTCAGTAATCATTCTAGCTAAATTCCTGTGTTCCAAAAATCTAATTGGCTTTGAATGGACACTAGTTAGTAACTAGTGTGGTGTGTGTTTGTCTAGTCCTTTCTTTTGTGCAGACTGGAGTCTATCAGTCAGGTTGGCCATGTGCCAACCATTCTAGGTAGCTCGCCATCACGGTGTACATTGATTTGATGATATTAGATGGTTGGAGGCAGTCGGCAGGAAGCCTGGGACTGACTGACTAGACACATTACACTAGTTAGTGACTGGTGTCCAGTTAAAAGTATCCACTACAGTCCTACAAGAGGTCAACCACGAGTTCGAATAGCAATGTAACGTCTCTGACTGCAGGCGGTACTGGTTGACGTGTGTTCGAATCTCAGGGGGGGGGGTACATGAGTTCCTTCGAGGTGGTTGCAGGCACGCCTAACTCTGACTGGTAAGTGCCAACTAGCGTGAAAACTAGGTCGAGAAAGGCTTCCTGCCCATTACCTCCAACCATTTAATATCATCAACTCTAGTTGACACCGACCTACTTACTGGTTTGATTTATGTAATTAACATCACAATCACACATCTAATCCTCTATCTTCTACGACAGCCATAAATTAGAAGATAGTCAACTGAGTTAGTGGAAATCATTTCTCATTTTGTGGTCTGACGTTTCCATCACAGCATTGAAGACTACTCGTTGTACTGTAAATGACCACTCAATCCTACACAATGGATTACTGTATTCATGATCAATCCACTCGTAGATCTTTTTAAGAGAAGTGTTTCTTGTGTAGATATGTATTTTTACGAGTAAGCAGTTAAACAAACTTTTATGCTGCACTGGAATTTGTGAAGTTTACTCGCATGATATCCGAACGACTGCCATCAGCTTTTCAATACACAAATTTATGTACAACATGGTCACCGCTAATCTTCATATTTCACGCCTTCGAATAGTGGATGGTGATTCGCAGTGGAATCCAGGATGTGCGCATTTTGTCCTCTTTGGGACTTATCAACTAGCTGGATGTACTAGCTGGCGTTCTCCCCACTGAGGCTAGAACCCAGTAACCACATAGATGACGAATCTCAAAGGAGGGGGCGGGGGAAGATATAGTGCATCCTGGATTCTAATGCTAGTCAGCCACCACCTTCCACCAAATTTTTTCAAGTTAGATATTCAGACATCGTCGATGTATTCGCACAAGGAGGCGACATATCAACCTGAAGTCGAATCAATCAATCAACGCGAAGGTTCAAAGTGAATAAAATGTACTTTCTTGTTTTGCGCATTGACTCATTATTCGTTAAAATAAATTGAGATAGTGTTTAGTTACAGGATTTCATCATAAGCTGCCATTGGTTAGGGGACCATTGTAAAACCTGCAGAGAGTACTGGACAGCTGTTTCGTCCTAGTTTGGGACTCTTCACAGTACGCACCCACCGGGCTTCGAGCTCGCCTTGTAACCAGAAGGTCCTGGGTTCGAACCCCAGTGGGTGCGTACTGATGGAGAGTCCCAAACCAGGACGAAATGGCTGTCCAGTACTCCCTGCAGGTTTTCCAAGGGTTCTCTAACTAATGTCAGCTCATCATGAAATCCTGTAACCAATCAACCAAATCCCTATAAACCAATACTTGAATAAGATAGTGTTTGTTTTCTGAAAAAATCAAAATAAACTTCTTATTTCTTTCTTTCTTCCTAACCAGGATGCTTGGATGCATATCCGAAAAATCTGTGTTCCTATGCAACCCAGCTGGTGTTTAAATGAACAGTTAGCTGAATTCGAGCGTAAACTACGCGGAATGGAGAAGGCGATCCCCTTGACAGAAGATGAATACTATCGTAGATAGTGTGACACCAGCATGCCGTCAAAGAATTCCGTGTGAATTCATGACGTGTATCAGAGAAAAAAATAGTAATGGTGTGTGAATGAAATTCTGTTGCATATATACCTAAAGCAAAACTATGCCGAATTGTGCATAGTAGTTTTTAATTTTCAATTTTACTGAATGAGATTTCATTTTCCCTCCTTATTTCGAAGTCGATTTTCTGTTCTGCATAGTTGTGCTTTAAAGCTGTGCAGAGAGCACAGATGAGAAGTGATTTCAATAATACATTTATTTATATATTTAAATAATTTTGAAATTACAGATTGTTTTGTCGTTATCCAGGGGTCGGATTAGTTATAATTCTAGCCTATATGATGGGAAGCCTTCACGCTGCCGTCACTTTGGCTTCAGCTCAGTACACTTCATGCTATCACAATGATTTAGGCATACAGTAGACGAGTCCACAGTGGGACGAAGTACACCACTTGAATTCCACTGATAGTCTCCATGATGTTTGTGAATTCTTTTCTAAGAAATCTAAGCAGAGATAAGTCGAACGATGAACTAAACCACACGTAGAGTGACGCGTAAAATCCAAAACCATACACAGGGTTTGTCTTGAATGCGGTACTGTATTATGCATAAAATTTAAAATAATTGAATATCGAAACCTCAAATTATGAGGTGTCTGTGCCTGAATGCAGTCAAAAGTACATTCACTTTGAGTGCATTAATTAGGAAAACAGCAAAGCTGCGTCAAAGGCGATCCACGCGTATAGATTTGAACGGCACGCGAATGCTAATCAGAGAATAAACGTGCACGAATCAACAATGTTCTTCCTCAAACCGTTGAACACGTGATCCACAACGGAAAATTCAGCGAGGCGTTTGGAGTAAACACAGGAGTTAGACAAGGGTGCTTATTATCACCAATGATATTACTAATTGTAGTGGACTGGATTATGCGTCAGACATTGGGAAACGAGAAGACAGGGATATCCTGGACCGACGTGAAGAACCTAGAAGACCTAGATTTGGCGTGGATGATTTATGTTTGATGTCACACAAAATCGAAGACTTACAAGCGAAAACCGACAAACTGGTCGACGAAGCAGCAAAGACAGGACTCCAAGTGAACATAGACAAGACGGAGGTCATGAAAATAACCAACCAACAACAACAACAGCAGCAGCAACATCCATTGCCGATCACCATGAACGGAAGGGATTTGAAAGAGGTTACTTCTTTCACTTATCTAGGGAGCATTGTCTCAATCAACTACAGGAGGAACGGACGAGGATGTCAAATGGAGAATCGGGAAGGCGAGAAACACATTCATCAACCTGAAACTAATCTGGAAATCTTCGTCACTCAGCATCAACAACCAAAATTCGGATTTTCAATACAAACGTCAAATCAGTTCTTCTATCAGGGATCAGAAACTTGGAGGGTCACAAAGAATATTTCCAACAGCCTGTTGCAGACCATTATCAACAACTGTCTTTGCTCTAAACTGAAGACCAGATGGCCGGCCGGAAAGAATCACCAATAAGAAACTATGGGAACAAACAAAACAAGAACCAATCGCCCAACAAATATGCAAGAGAAAGAAGTGGAGATGGATTGGACACTCGCTAAGGAGGAGGCCGCTGGGTGACATCGCACGTCAAGCCCTCGAGTGGAACCCGAAAGGGATTCAGCGAGTGGGACGTCCAAGGGTGATATGGAGGAGATCGTGTGAAGAGGAGGAGTCGAAACAGTATGGACTCACATGGATGCAGGTGAAAAATACAGCAGAAGCCAGAAACAAGTGGAGGCGTGCAGTTGAAGCCCTATGTTCCACTAGGAACCCAAGGGAGCAATAATAATAATAATCAACAATGTTCAACAGCAAAAAGAGTAAATAAATAGGGTATATACAGCATATAGTAAATATTCATCTATAAGCAATGAATTACATTATATCAAATTGTTTGTTAAATTTCAATATAGTAAACAAAATGATGGTTGTGAAGTAACAATTATATTTCATACTACTATTCTTACTACTGACTAGTGGTAAGTAGTACAACTTTTTAAACAAAAAGAAAAATGCCCTGAAACATAGCTACAGAACTAACAAGATAATTGTTATTTATTTATTATTTGAAAATACATCTAATCATAAAATTCTAGATAGTAAGACAGTTTGAACGGACGTGAAGGTGTGGTGTTGGCTGATGCATGGCGAATCCTGATTAATAAACACAAAATGGATATACATCCCCAAATAATCATACTTTGTGTGAATTCCCGATTGTCTATATCTTCCAGTAGTCAGTCAAATCCCTGCAAACTAACACATTTGCAAATATGGATGAGGATGTCAAAGCCAATATGGATTGGAAGATCAAGACCAAGACTTTCATTAAAACAACTGCCATCACGGACTTGATACTGAAAATGCGATGACCAGAAATGACAAGTGAACGAACCAACCAGGGACCTATTACTCAACAAATATGCCGAAGCCAATGGAGACAGGCTGGTTACAGGTTTGGGAAACCGTTGAATGACATCTCGCGCCAGGTCAGTGTTCGAGCAGAACCCTAATGGGAAATCATGAGTTGAGCGGTAGTGACACAGTAGATGGGTTGTCAAATAGCTGCATTCTTATTTCTCAGGAAAAAAGCAGTACAATGTATGTCAGGGGAAGTCGTCCACTTCATTGCTTACTGAGGCGCTGTTTATTCTGATTTTCTGTTTTCTTTCTTCTTGAACGACTTGATTCACTCTGACGAAGTGGACTTTGTTAAGTATGCTGGTGGCCTAACTGCTTCAATGTCTGTTAACTCCCAGTTAGACTGTACTAAGATGAACAGCTTTCTACCAGAAGTCAGCCGTCATCTAATGGTCTTAAAATAAATTCTTTAAAATGTCGGACTGTTAATTTCAGTTTCCGATGTGAAAGAAAGTTAAATGAAGCCGTTCATCATTCCTATGACCGTTGCAAAATAAATGATAGTGATATAGAAATCAAGTCTGACGTTGACTATCTTGGAACAATTCTTTCTTCTGACCAATCCTGGTCTTCCTATGTCTTAGCGATTTCTAGGAAAATATTCTATCTGACGTTTTACATTAGGAAGTCAATGCGCTCGGCCATAATTCAACCAACCCATCCTCTTATAGTTTGTCAACTCGATCATTTTACCTATTCTTCTTTGCTGTTCACCCTTATTCTTTCCTCGGTTGCTTAAAAAAGACTATGTCATACTTCGTAGAATTTTGAAGACTGTCAGTAGGGCGAGTGGTATCCCGTTGGGCCATATCGTTGACATCGTTGTTGAAGGGCACTTGATTTCATGCAACAAATTTGCTAAAGGAATTTTGTCAGACTGTGAGTATCAACTTTGCGCGCAGCTTCCACCCCGAATCTCTTCCAGTTAAACTATTTTAGTCTTACTTATTGGCTGATTTAATCGTTTTAGTTTCTGTTCCCATTCTTTACTGAACGATGTTTATCGGAATCTTACAACTTGAATTAGGAATCTAAGGAGACATTGAATTTCGTCGCTATGAAAATGTACTAATTCACACTGTGTGCAGCTCCATAGCTCGGAAAAGCATGGTTAAAAGGGGTAACTCTCCTCTGAACGTCTCCTCTTCTGTGTAATCTAATGAAGACTTTATAGCAGTTGAGGGTTTTGCCTAGCTGTCAAATGCCTCAAATAAAAGTTCAGGCGAAATTATTTTGTTATAAACAAAACATACTACTTGTCAAATGCTGAGTAGTTCAAAGTTACTGCCTGTTTTTTCTCCATGGTCATCGAGAAAAATTACTTTGTTTGTTATAGTGAAAATACTGTTGGGAAATTTCATTGTCTCTTTATGTTTAATCATTGGAAATCTTCAGGCAATAGTAATGACAAAGACATTTTTCTGTTTTTCGGAAATATCATGTGATGCTGCTTAATTTTCTATGGTGAATAATTTTATTTTCAAGGTTTTTTGGGAATTGGTTTATCTCAAGTTTGATCACGGAATGATATGATTTAGAGAATCATTGAATATGAGGGCGTTCTGGGTGACTGTTTGATCCCAGGACATGAAAAGAGAGCAATATCTATGTGGTTCTATTCAAAGTTTCCTTTTTGTGGAATTTTCCCAACAAGATGGGATCAAAATATCTGAATGAGTGAATCACACACCAAGAGTTACCGAATACAGTCGAGGGTCAGAATGTGGTATTGAATAGCTCAAACAAAATCACCTCGTTAAACAAAACACAAAGACAAGGATTAGAATGAGAGATTTAACAGGGAGGGGCAAAGAAAAACTCTAATAAGGATCAAGTGAGCATATGATATGCAAATGTTAGGACAATGATATACCTTCTAGACGTGAAAGGGACAATCACTGCAGTGTCAGTTGAAAAACTGAAATAAGTACACATCGTATTCTGAGTAAGTCGCTGAGGAGGGATTTTCCAAACAAATATTCCACTACACATATTTCTCCTCGTGAGTTTTCCCATGTTGCAGGATTATTTTTCAAAGTAAAACCAATCGCAGTGATTAATGTATCTGCTGAAGAGGTAATAGTGAGTGACACTCAGTCAGGTAAGCACTTCTGGAAAGGGCTAAATCACTCACTCACTGTCAAGTATAATCATCATAACACACAGAAATATGTAATTTGACAGCTACCAGGGTTTGTTTTCATTGATATGAAAAGGATATTTTTCTGTAGAGAAAGAAAGATCAGATTGGCAGTACAAAATATAATCTCAGCATTCTGTTTCACAGGTTCTCATGAACTGCTGAAAAATACCTGAAAGCACAATCATAATAAAAGAAGCAGTGAAAATAACTTACTTCAATGTTTCAACGGTTCGTAGTGGAGAAAACACTATAAAATCAACGCATCCAATATATAAGCATTACAATTGGCCTTAGTTCAAGTTATCATCAATTTATATACTGTCAAAATAGAGGAAGAAGGGGTAAAGAGGAGACGACACGAAGCAGTAAAATCTCATGAACAGACAATGTTAGCTCGTAGGTTCATATATAAATTTATGGAGGAACTTGTACAGTGAGCTGAAATCACTTATATGGATGACTAATCAATGTAATCAAAATGCAGCTGTCAAGGGAGTGAGAGATTGACTACACTCTATTTCTCCATACATATTTAAGTTTTCTTTGAAACTTTTGATTTCAGCCACTTCAGCAAATCTTAGTAAATTCACTGTCTTCTGTGTGCTTATTATTTTGAAGGATATAAAAATCTTGACAAATTGACCCGATAGCCACGAGGGGCTTCCGGCAGTCGCATTTGCGAAAATGTACTTCCTTTAAGGCGTTAGTTTCTTGGGATGTGCTCTGTAAACTGAATAGAGCCCCTGCTATCTTTCCCTCCATCTAATCTACTTAATTTCACAAGTGTATATGAATTTATAAGTGCACTTGGAGGTGATATTATCAAGGTTTATCCAGTTTGGATTGGCGGCTTAAAGAGCATGTGATGCTATGTTGAGTTTTGAGCTTAGCTGAAGACAAACATCTTTTTACTGCTCCTTTCATTCTCTTGTCAATCTTTTGTGATATTTGACTCTCTTTCGAAAGGAAAGCAAATGAACACTTTCTACTTTTCAACAATTAGGTGTTTCATAAGTATACAGACCGTAGAAGTAACGAATTTCTCAACATTTCTCAATGAAGTCTAATTCTTCTTCCACAAGATGTATGCGAATTCCAATTTGTGTTTATAAATTTACATCCACTTGTACTTGTCATTCTTAATCATAACTGTAATTTTCGGTAGTCTATGTCAGCTGATGAGAACTTGTGAAACAGAATGATAATGTGATGTTATACTGCAATTCTGGTCTTTCTTTCTTTGTTTGTTTATCGAAATTTTATCCAGGGGATAAAATGTATGAAATTTTCGAAAGAATGACATTTATTACTTATTGGGAAAATTAGTAGTCACATTTGACAGGAATAGTAATAATGCATATTGTAAAATATCTCAGCACACCAGTTATCATGGAGAAAATTATGCATGGCAAATTTGACAAAAATGTTTTTTCTTTTTACTTCTCAGATATTTTGGTGAAATGAAGCATATAATGAATTATAAATGCATGTGACAAGAAAAAATTTTCGTTGTTGTTGACAGAAATGTGATGAAAAGATGGGCAAAGAAGAATTAAAAAAACACAGAAGAGGGGAGGGAAGGCAGATCGATTTGTCAAGGAGGGAGAATAGTATTAGGTTTAATTTTTAAGTTTTTAGTGATGACCAGGGGAAGAAACAATGTCTGAAAGTGTTATTTCTGAGGAGAACAATATGGCTGGTTGCTTAAATCTCAGTAATCCGATTAGTTTTTCAACTACTTGAGACTGTCTATTCATTCCGCTTGACCACCACTAGAGAGAGATTTATACACACTAGAGGAAATCTGGGGGGGGGCAATTTTCAGACTAATGATTTCCTTTCGGTATAATGATTGGGAACAGATTTCACTTGATAACGTTTTTTAGATACTGATGAGTGCTGGAAATTGGACACACTTCTAAAGGTCTGTTATTCCGTTGTTTTCAAACACAATTCTGGAAAGAGAAAGAAATTGTGTTGATTGACGAAAACTTAACATTAGGAGAATGTTTCTCTGTTGACGGAATTACCTGAAGTTTTATGTCCGTCTGATGCAGTAATAGCCATTTACTAACTGAATAGTTTTCAGTTAATGATAAACACTGTTAACTCAAGTAGAAGGTAAAAGGTACCCTCGCTCCCTCCCTCCCGATATTTATTTATCTCCTGGTTACACCATAACGAAGTTGTTTTTATCCAATTAGGAACTTACTTTTCCAACGGCGTACAATATTTAAAGACCTTATTGTCGATGGTAAAGAGGTAAAACCAGCTCAAATAGGCACATAGCAGCTAAAACAAGCCAACTGTTATTATTTCCTTGGATTTCGAGTGAGACAGTGGACTGCAACAGCACATCTCCACTCTACTGTGTTCTCCGCCGTCCTCTCTAGCTGACCCTATGTTCGCTGATGGTCTCTCATCCCCCTCTCACAAGATTCCCTCCAGCTTAACCTCGGACACAACGTTAACTCGTCATTCCCCATTCGAACTCCATTCGAAGGTGTAGCTGGAGTCTGTGTCCAATCAATATCCGTTTCCTTTGGCATGTTTGTTGGATTGATTGACTCGATTCCAGATTTCATTTCTGCTATTCCTTTCAAGCCAGTCATCTGAACTTCAGCGTGGAGCCAGCGAAGGCAGATGCTGATGGAATTCTGCATTAGTCCGTTGGAAATGCTTCTGATACTACGCCGAGTCTCTGACAGATAGAGAAGAGCTAACTAGCTTAACATCGATGTTGCGAATCCGAACCTTTTTCTTTATGCATAGGCAGAGTTAAGAAGATTTCCAAAGTGATTTCAAGGTGAGGACTGGATTTAACATCCTCATCAGTGCCTCTGGGTAAAGTTGAAACGATTTTTTCCTAAATAAGTGAAAGAAGTAGCTTTCTTCAAATTGTTTCTTGTTGTGGTTGGTCCGGTATCTTCATCACCTTTGTCTTCTCTGTGTTCACTTGAAGTTCTGCCTTCGCTGCCTGCTTCATCTGACAAGTTGTTTTTCGCCTGTAAGTCTTCGAATTTATATGACATTAGATATAAATTGTCGTCGAAGTCCAGATCGGTTGAAATTATCCTTGTCTCTTCATTCCTCACGGTCTCTTGCTTAATTGAGTCCACCACAGTTAGGAATTTCATTGTGGGTGATAGCAGGCTGACACAGTCTTGTCCCACTCCTGTCTTAACATGAAAATCTTGGTCGTATTATCCTCTTTGGATCACTTAAAATGTGGCGTTGTCGCATCAGCTATCATAAGCTTAGGTAGGGTTAAGCCAAAACAGATAAATTAAACTGTCAGGACAAGGCAGGATATTTATTACAAGACAACCGGATAACCTAGAAGCCTAACCTTATATAACCAATATAATTGGTTATTTATAACCTTAACTTTCCAAGGTACCTAATTTTTTATATTACGTACTTTTGTATAGTAAAATCGAATGGTTCTCATTAACATGAACGGTGTGTCATCCGTATTTATTTTCATGAGCTTTCGGATTCAGAATTAATCGGTGAAGGATAGCAGTGTAGTGAACGCTACATAACACTTGTCAGGCAGAGTAAGTAGCTGTCCTATCCTATCAACCAGTAGGCACAGACTTTAAAACTTACCGAATACTGCATCATCACTGTGTGATGCTTGAAATAAAATTATCCAAAAAAGCAATCTTCTTCAGAGTTTCTTGTTTGTAGTGGCGAGACCGGAAATTTCTGGAAATTTATACTCATTCAAATACTGTGACCTGTTCGACGCCGCGTTGAGATAAGGCAACACACTGCTAGTCTAGTCAACAATACTTTGACGTTTGAAACTAAAGTAAAACAATTGGGACAGCATAACTCATTGGCAATACCGTCGAATCCAGCTGATGAAGTCAAATTGAGAGGGACAAATTTTCCGCCTAGATGCCACCGCTACTGACAAAGTTACTGAGTGATCATCTGAATGTTGTTAGCTAATAAGAAAGTTTTTGGTTATATGATATACTGACAAGTAGCTTCAAATTGTGCTACCGAATACCACTCTACGTAAATAAATAGTGATTTGCATTTAATAGTGTTCTCTGAACTCGTGGTTGGTTTAGATGAAGAGCTTTCGTCGTCCACCTTTCTGGACAACATCCCCCCTTCAGCGCAATTTTTAGCATAAAGTAAAATGATCTAAATTTCTTCATGAGTGGTGATAGAATTGCGTCTCCCGGTAACCATCTTTACATATGCATTGACCATTTTCTATTGACTTGGATTTTAAACTTTCTCACCACATGATTTACTTTTTATTAGTTGGTAGATTTGGTCTATATGTTAACGTGTTTGTTAATTGCATATTCGTTTGAGTACATCAGGCTTCTAGGAATTCCCTGACTGTAATTTTGGTGTTTCCTCTGTTAAACATTTCGACATTATCCCAAACATCAAATTGATGTCCACAATTATCTACATGCATTGATATGAAAGCTGATTTGTGTTCCTGGATTCTGATTCGAAGGTGACGCCTACTCTGGCCGATGTAATGCCTGTTACAGTCCATACAATTTATTTTGTAAATGGTATTAATTTTATCTTCTTTTTCTGTTGGATCTTTCGGTTTGCATAATATCGAATTAAGTGATTGTGCTGGCTGGCTTGTGTGCTATATCTATATCAAACGGTTTCAGTATTCTAGCTGTTATTTCAGAGATAATTCTCATGTGTGGTATGATGAATTTTCTTGTGGTATTTGATGATGGTTTCGTGTTGGTGTTTTTATTCGACTTTAAACACTTTTTGATGAAATTTTGTGGATAACCATTCTTTTTGAAGACCGTTTGTAGGTATTTTTCTTCCATTCTTTTCAACTCTGGAGTGCTACAATGTGTTTGAATTCTTCTAAACAGTGTCTGCACACAGTTTCGTTTGTGAATAATTGGATTATTGCTAGTATAGTTGAGTATTTGATCTGTGTGCGTTGATTTTCTATATACTTGTGTTTCTAAATCTCCTGTGTTGATTCTCCTGATTAAGACATCTAAAAATGGGATTTTGTTATCTAATTCTTCTTCTCTTGTGAATTTGATGTCTTCAAATTTATTGTTCTCTTAATTATTAAAAATGTATCATCAACGTAACTTACCCAGAATACTAATTTAAGTATATGTAAAGATGGTTACCGGGAGATGCAAATATATCACTTATGAAAAATTTAAATCATTTCACTTTATGCTAAAAATTGCGCTGAAGGGGGATGTTGTCCAGAAAGGTGGACGACGAAAGCTCCACAACTAAACCAACCAACCAGCTCAGAGAACACTATTCATTGCAAATCATCCACCTGAGCTACAAATCTTCTGTATTATATAAAGAAAATAAATACTGAATTTCAGTAGTATATAAAAATATTGTACAAATTTTCTGAACGACACCACTTTACAGTTAGGTTTCCACCTACTCATGCTGTTCTTCTAGGAGAGTGAATTCTGTCAATGTAGTTAAGCGAATTGTTTTGATGCAAAGGATAATTTGCCCATGAATAAGGGGAATAAATCAAGTAACTGATTATCCCAAGAATCAGTTTTTCCCTATCACCATCATATTTGAAGATAACATTTGTGTATATATATTGAAGTCAATAAGTAATTCATTTATTTTGCCCTGAGGATGAATTCTGTTTAGTAGGATAACAGTAAATATGTTTTTTATGTATATCTATAGAGACATATATATTCACTTGGGGAATAATAAAGTGTATTCTGAGTATTATTCACAGATAATGAATGATTACATCGGTAATATATTCAATTATTTACATACAATTATAAGCTAATAATGTCCATAACGAGTTTCTCATTCGAAAATCAAGATTACTGTGTTGACAATGGTGACGTGATGTAATGCATGCATGATATATATGAGACTAACCTTTTAATGAAGGGTCCAATTAGGAGATTCCATCGGTAGTTAAGTTATCCTGCTTACTGTTTGCTGATGACATCAAGAGATATGGAGAGCTTTACACGATGACAGTGATCAACTTGCTTTGCAGGAAGATTTAAACTTGTTAAGTGATTGGTGCAAGCACTACTGGGCCTTAGAGATTAACTTAAGCAAGAGTGTAGTTATGCATGTATCTCATAGTCACGTGCACAATTACCCGAATGAATGGCATTACTCTCCCAGTGGTCACTGAGTACAAGTGGACTTGGGAGTGGTTGTGCAGCATGACTTGAAAACAACAACAAACTGTAGAGCTGCAGCCACTTAGGGTTTTCGAATATTATGGGCCATACGCAAGGCTTTTGAGAACTTTGACGCTGAAATATTTCGTATATTAGATCCGACTTATATCAGACCTCATTTGGAATATGGGATCCAGGCAGCGAGCCCGTGTTTCAAATGCGAAATAGACTTATTAGAAAGGGTGCAAAGAGTGGGAACTAAGCTAATAAAGGGTTTCTCAACCCTCTCATATGAGGAGAGGTTAAGTCGACTGGGTTTATTTCCACTATCATACAGACGACTTAGGGGTGACCTAATACTAGCATACCGTATCCTAAGAAATGATTTTGGAGCTAATTTATCTAATTTATTTCTTCCTTCTAGCACCAACCAATTGCGAGGACATCACCTCAAGGTTCAAAATCCACGGTCGAATCGTCTGCGTCTGGAGATCTGTTTTTCGCATCGAATTGTGAACCATTGGAACTCCCTACCGGAACACGTCGTATCAGCGCCATCCGTTGATTCATTCAAGGCGAGATTGGACCTCCTGTGTGCAACAAATCCAAAGGATTAACACAGGCATATAACATACTATCCTAAATAAATTGTAAACTGTAAACTGTAATGCAGTTTTTACTAAATACCATGTGTATTGACTGTGAGGTAAGTAACACTGGTCACACTAGTAGATCGGAATCATTTAGATTACTGGAGCACAGTAATTAAGCTACAAATCGACCGATTGACCCTGATAATCGTTGAAAATACCCATTGGAACATTAGACTGAGAAGAACAAGAAGTTCGACAAAGATGGCGATCTTTTCGGGGATTTCATTCTCAAAAGCACCTGTACAATCGCATTTATATAGATAAGTTAACATGGAAACAATTCTTATTTGTTTGTTTAATTCCACATAGTAACGAAGTTGATAATAATTTTCAACTTGATATGAAAGTTTGAAGTCATGAGTGAATAAAGATTAAAAGGGGCTTAGGGACAAGATTGCATAGGATTAGAAAAGATGGTTACAACGTATGCAAAATTAATATTTGATAACTGGAGAAATAATAGTCTTAAAGGTGACAATTGAGCATGCGCATTTTGCTCACACCTGTGATTAGTTCTAACCCCCTTGTAATTCATATCAAGTTGAAAATTATTATCACTTTCGTTACTATGTGGAATTAAACAAACAAATAAGAATTGTTTCCATGTTAACTTATCTATATAAATGCGATTGTACAGGTGCTTTTGAGAATGAAATCACCGAAAAGATCACCATCTTTGCTGAACTTCTTGTTCTTCTCAATCTAATGACCCTGATAAATCCGGTAATCTGCAAAGGCCTAGTCATTGCAAGGCGTTCAGTCACATATAGTTAAACATTAGGGTGAGGTAGGGTAAAAATATCTGTTAGGTAGAGAAACAGGTTATCCCGCTGCGTCTTTCTTCACCTAATCATCTGTAGTGACTTAAACTGACTCGTTGTGGTCTGAAGGCAGGGAACTGACTTCCCTATCCTCCTGTATAACCGACCGAAATTCTCTTGAGTAATAAGCAGTTATAAAGATCCTTCCAAAGTCAACAAAATGATGATCTTAACGAGTTGATCATGGATTGCTATCAGTTAGAGAAGCGATGATTCCCAAAAAACTAGGATGAAACAGCTGGCTGTCCATTACTCCACTACTGATTTTCAATGGTTCTCTAACTGATATCAATCCGTGATCAACTCGTAAAAACAAAACCAACCCTACAAACCAAACTATAGGAAATTAATCTGATGCTCGCTAGTGATTTGCTACAGAATGGAGTTTCCTGGAGTTCTAGTGAGAAGTCGTGACCGATGAGGTCCATCCAGTCACGTATGATATTGGTTGGTGGTTGTGCTAAATCACGAATTGGTAGAAAATAGAATTCACGGGCTGACCATTGAATCGGGTCCCAGTGGCTGAATGGTATACGAGATGGCTTGCCTTGTAACCGGAAGGTCCTGAATTCGAGCTCTGGCAGTGGGTGCGTACTACCGATGATTCCCAAAATAGGATGAAACAGCAGCTGTCCAGTACTCCAATACTGGTTTTCAGTGGTTCTCTAATTGATATCACACCGTGATCAACTCGTAAAACATAACTAACTCTTACAAGCCAAACTTTAGAAAATGGTGATAATTTGTTGACAGATGCATGTTGTTCTCAACGGTGCCTTAAGGCAGCTATACACAGAAGATAACTTCATAAGTACAAGACAAGTACTTGAAATCAAGTGGCATATACCCAATGAAAGGTCAGATCAAAGACTCTGTCAGCAAGAATCACACGCCAACAATTATCGAAGAAATTTCACACATTTATTCCCCTTAATGAATTTGAACAAAGCAAGAACTAGAGTTTTAGCAGAATAAAATGGTACCATCTTTTATTTCGTTGCCTTCTCACCAGCTGCTTACAGGGCAAAAACATTATTAAATGTATCTACAAAAACAATTTTAACATACTTGCACAGAGTTCATTTTAAACAAAAATCAACCGATCAATATACGCAAACACTAGTGATATATACCTATATATATATGTATATATATATATATATATATATATGTAATATTAAACACTATTCCAAACAATAATGATCATACACAATGAAAACTTTTCGGAATTACGCATTCAGATGAAAGAGAGATGAAAAAGATCCAGTTACCAGGTTTTCAAAAAAAGGCTGATAACTGCTTCTTTCTTGACGCATAAATCAGGTTTCAGGCGCTTGATGGAAATGGCTTCAGCAAACTTAAGGAGAATTGTGCTCTTTTGCCTATTGATAATTTTGAACGACTTCTTGACGTCCACCTCATGACCCGTGTCGAGGAGATGCCTGGCGATGGCACTGTTTAAAGTATGTGTTCCTTTTAAACGTAAGCTTTTTGGTACATGTTCAGAAAATTGTAGATATGCCCTTCTTTCTGTTATTCCAATGTAACTGCTCCCCCAAAAACATGTAAATTTGTATATACTATAAACATATATATCTTTTGTTTAAAATGAACTCCGTGCAAGTATGTTAAAATTGTTTTTGTAGATACATTTAATAATGTCTTTGCCCTGTAGGCAGCTGATGAGAAGGCAACGAAATAAAAGATGATACCGTCTTATTATGTTAAAATTGTAGTTCTTGCTTTGTTCAAATTATCGAAGATAGTTCAAGGACAGAATCTGGTATCGATTCACGCAAACAAAATCACACCATCAAACGACTCACTATCAGTGTATCACACAACCACGAAGAGAAGCATTAAAGAGATTAAACAGGGAGGGAGAAAGGCAAATGCTGATAAGGATGAAGTCAACATCTGGTATGGTAATGTAAGAACAATGAAATACAATCTAGGAGCAGGAGGAAGACGGATTATGATTTCAAAGTTAGTTGAAACATCCAAACGGGTAGAAATATTGTGATCAGATCGTTGAGGAAGGATTTTCCAGAACAATTATTTTGCCGCATCAGCATCATACAGGCTGAATCGAAATTATGAAGCTCGTCTTTAAGATGCATGATAATTTACAGTTTAAGCTGGCCGGAAGTAAGGCTGTATAAAGCGATTTAGGAAGTTGTTTGGATATTTTCTCCTAAAAAACTCCGGTTCTTACTAATTGTAGTGGATGTGGAACTTAGTAACTCACTGTGAATCTCTTGGTAAGTGGCAGTTGGCAGGGACGACGGCGATAGGCTTGTGTTGAAACTTTCAAGGAAAAATACATAGACAAACAGTAAGTGTAGCAATGGGGTGGATCATCACCAATATCCCCTATCGCAGCAGATATATTTATGGACAGCTGGGAGAATATTGCTCTTAATACATTTAATCCTACTCCAAAAATATCGTGGAGATATGTGGATGACACTTTCACAGTGTTAAATACAGAACATATCACCTCTAGCTTCCTCACACATATAAACTCACTAGTAGTCGAAATAAAATTCACATTTGAATCGGAATATGAACAAGGAGAATTAGCTACGGTGTTAGATAGTAAAATAAAGCGAATAGAAGAAGGTAAACTGAACACTAGTGTTTATTAAACACCAATGCATTGTAATATTGGATATTTAGACTTTAATTCATCTCATCCGTTAACTGTTTAGGCAGGCTTAGTTAAGTGTCTAACAAAATGAATAGTAGCACTAAGCAGCACAAGGAAAGACCTAAATCATGATTTAAAACAGATAGAAGAATAAGCAGTGGTGTCAAATAACTAACTACCCTATAAAATTCATTAGGAAGATCAGTAAATGTCAAAAGCAAATTAAAAATAATAGTGAAGCTGGTAATGATGACATAAATCAGAGAGAATATAAGTCTTCTACTGTTATACCATATAAGGAGGGGACATCTGAGGCCCTACGTAGGATTCTTTATAAAGCAGGAATCAGAGTGGCATTCGAACCTACAAACTCACTCAAGGACGAGCTCTTAAGGCTAAAAGACCAGGCGGACCCGATTAGACAAAATAATATAATTTATAAAATACGCTGCAATGACTGTGAGTGCTGTCTACTACATAGGTCAAACTAGTAGATCGGGAGTAATCCGATTGTCGGAACATGAGAATTTAGCTAACGTAAGAATGATTGACCCCGTGACAGATGAGTAATTTAGAAAAAAACTCAGCACTACATTGCACTGCATGCATTAAAACAAAACCACACAATAGGGTGAGTAGGAAAGTGTTAATATTCTGAGAACTAATCTATGTAGGTGGAGAGAAAGATTGATTACTGAATCCTGCTGGTTCATCGAGTCTACACCCAACACATGCAACAGAAATGACTCAATGCAAATACCAGAGATATGGAAGATATTATTACCACCAGTCAAATCAGAGGAGGATAATAAATAATTTCAAAATTCCATTTCAATTCACATATATTATAACATTCTAACAAGTTACTTATTCTAACTATAGAAACACTCGTCTTATTTCCCATCTGATTGTATTTGATCAATAACACTCATTTTATTATTATTTCTAAATGTACATTATCCCATATTGATTTTTATTCAAATATCTAATCGATTCTACACATGTTTATAAGTGAAGGAAAAAAAGTTTGAGTAGTGACTTGATATGATTATGAGCAGTGACAGTTTGTGCTCGGAACGTTGTCATCAGTTAGTTTTACTGTACAACAACACTGTGTGATTTATCAAAATAAAATCTTATCTATAATGCGGCTATACTCTGCCGGTACAGTGCCCAAGCTTTATGCTTATATCAGAAAGGGATTACGTATACACCGTGTAAAAAAGTTCCACGATAAAACTGTAGGAATACTCATTCTTCTTGAAGACACTTAGTAGGTATTCTTCTTCTATTCTCTTCAGTACTTCAGTGCTACAGTATGTTTGAACTCTTTTAAACGATGTTTAAACTGTAAGCGAAATGAACAACAAGAAACTATCTGTCCTCAAAGATCAAAAGAAAATTCATCCTACCAGAAGTGAAGAATATTTCTGGAATGATAACGGCTACAATTCTTAGACCATTTGAAATGGACATAACATACACACAAGTCAAGGTAGTCACTTCATTCAGTATTGTGCAGACCAAAGCATCCAACAATAGCAAAAGAAGGTAAGGTCAACACCACTCAGAAATATATTGCACAAATTGCGATCAACACCAGATTGGTCAAAGTGGCCTTACCCCTTCTTCAAATCAGAATCTAACAAAATAAATTATTCGTGGAAAGGCACGACATTTTGCATTCTTTCATATCGATGTATTTAGACAATTACGGACACCAATTCGATTTGGTTTTGATTTTGGCAAAACACTAAGCCACATCATCTTGAAGAGAATTAAACAAGCCCTGGATGAAAAACTTCGACCGGAACAGGCTGGATTCAGGAGAAACAAGTCATGCATTGATCAGATCGACACATTGCGGATCATCATTGAACAAAGCTTGGAATGGCAGTCACCTCTCTTCCCCAACATCATCGACTTTGAAAAGGCCTTCGACAGCGTCGTTCGAGAGGTGATTTGGCAACTAATTCGCTACTACGGTATGTCACCGACAATTATACATCTCATCCAACAGCTGTACGACAATGCTGCATGCCAAGTAATCCACAACGGGAAACTAACGGAACCCTTCGAAGAAGTGAGGACAGGAGTAAGACAAGCTGGCTGCCTACTTTCGCCAATGATTTTCCTGATTGCAGTAGACTGGATAAAGCGACAGACAGCGAGCAGCGAGGAGACGGGCATAAAATGGACTCACCGATGATATATATCTCATTTCCCACAAACTGGAAGATATGCAAGTGAAAAGCAACAAGTTGGCAGAAGAAACATCCAGAGAAGATACGACTTCAGGTGAACATAGAGAAAACAGAAGTTGGTGATGAAGATTCCTGGGCAACAACAACAGCAACAACAACAACAGACAACGATCAGCATAAATGGGAGGAACCTGAAAGAAACAACCTCTTTTACCTACCGACCTGAGAAGCATCGTTTCAAATACAGGCGGAACTCACAATGATATCAAAGCAAGAATCGGAAAGACAAAGACAAAAACTCCAATATGACGTCAGTCAGTGCTACTATACGGATCAGAGACTTGCACTGCGCGTCATAAAGAGCATCTCAAACAAACTATAGACCTTCATTAACAGTTCTCTTCGCTCAATACTCAATATCAGCTGGCCGGCCAGAAAAGATCAGCAACAGGGATCACTGCCAATGAGCGAACTGACGCAGCAGTAACCGATTATGATACAAATAGGCAGGAAGAAATGGAGATGGATTGGCTGGCCATACTCTGAGGAAACCATCAAGTGACATCACTAGACAAGCCATTGCTCGAGTGGAACCCGAAAGGGAAGCGGTGAGTTGGTCGTCAGTGCAAGGGTGACTTGGAGGAGGTCATGTGAAGAGGAGATGAAAACGTGTGGGCAGACTTGGAGCCAGGTGAAGACTGTAGCAGAGAACCGATGCAATGGAGACGCACGGCTGAAGCCCTATGTTCCTCTAGGAATTAAAGGAAAAAATACTAATAATTCGATTAGGGGAATGTAGGGATTTTAAACTCTGCAGAAACACCAGAAATGCAGTCAGGGAATCTTCAGAAGCCTGGTAGTAATCAGATGAATATCAGCCATTAACAAACCTAGACACATTACTATAGATCAAGTTTACCAAGTAATAATAAATAAACCTCATGACCTGAGATTTCAAATTCCAAGTCAATAAAAATGACCGATAGAAATGTGAGTTGACAACCAACCACAAATTCTCTATCACATTGATGAGTACCCTTGAAGTATTTCAGCTTAATTACGATTCATAGTGCTCGGGAACAGTTTCTTTCTCATGCGATTACACACATCATCATATATACTACTTATGAAGCATTTTGGTAGTAGTATACTGACTTGTAGAGAAAATAATCTACTGAGAAATCGATAAACATAGAAATTTTAAAATAAATATATATTCTGTGGGTTGTAGGTATTTTTGTCTGTCTCATACCAGTGAGAAAGAACATTTTTCAGACTGTTTTTATCCTATTGGGACAGACAGTGACGTATACGTCTCAGTATATATTTGAGAAAGCTAAAAGAAAACTTCACAAAAAAATATTCTTTCCTTGTATAGATTACAATATGCATGTCTGTCATTTAGAGCATATCTTAAAAATGTCTATGTAACACAATCTACATGTGTATCTGTTTATAACTATTTAGTGAGAAGGGAATAACCTGCAAACATTGAAAACATTGAACTTGACTATTGAGCAGATCGGTTACCATATCAACGCATATATATGTATGTATGCATTGACACTGACAATATACAGTTTAAACACATACAACCACTGTAGGAGCACAAATACATGCTATTTATAAATGTTTATATTTCTGATAGGGAAATGGCTGTCATGTCAGAAGACATAAATAATCCGCTTGGAAAGTAGCATGTTTTCAGAAATATTCTCGATTAAAAACGATAGATAAGAACAATGATATATATATATATATATGGAATATTCTAGATTAGTAGTCAATATCCATATTAGTGTCCTTTAAATAATATCGATTTGTAAAGTATGATCAGTGCAATTACAGTTCATTAAAGATGCTTAAATTATAATAACAATAATAATAATAATAAAGATATAGTAGCAAATAGAATATCAACTAAAATTAGGAAAATTCCACAAAAATTCAGGATCCTCCAAACCTAGATGGCCAAGATAATGTCTGATAATGATTACGTCTGAACTAACTCCTTTTGGATTGACGTTAACCATGCTTTCAGGGTCATTTACCGCACACGGTCCGGGGTTCGACCCCCGACCGACGTACTCCTTTACCTCGCCAAACTAGTAATAAAAAAACTGGTAAAGCGGAAAGGTTGGGCATGAGGCTAGCAACCTCATCCTGTAGAAGTAAAACACTGCTACAGAAACTTCAAGCCTGTAGCTTGAAGCAGCCCTATGTTCCACTGGGAACGTGAAGGAAAAGAAAACGAATCTCAATTTCGCTTTAAGAGTTCGACTACTAAATATTGCTGAGGCTGTTGGGATCCATATTAATTAGGAAGCCTCATTTTTGCGTCCAAAAGAAGGTAGTTCAGACATTGTCCTTACCCGCTTGGCTATCTAGGTTTGAGTGATCCTCAATTTGTTGTGGAATTCTCCTAATTTCAGTTGATATTCTATTTGCTATTATATCTTTATTATTTTTACTATAATTCAAGCATCTTTAATGAACTGTAATTCCACTGATCTTGCTTTATAAATCGATGTCATTTAAAAAACACTAATATTGATATTGACTACTACTATTCTAGAATATTCTATGTATATAAACGTGTATATAATTGTAGAGTCAGAGGGGGAGGAAATTATCGAAAAGGATATTCATTGCTCAATTATTTTGTGTTATATATATATATATATATACATATATATAACATTACAACAAAATTCGGATTTTCAATACAAACGTCAAGTCAGTCAGTTCTTCTATACGGATCAGAAACTTGGCCAGTGTGTCACAAAGAATATTTCCAACAGCCTGTTGCAGACCTTTATCAACAACTGTCTTCTTCGCTCTATACTGAAGATCAGATGGCCGGAAAGAATCACCAACAAGAAACTATGGGAACAACCAAAACAAGAACCAATCGCCCAACAAATATGCAGGAGAAAGTGAAGATGGATTGGACACTCGCTGAGGAGGCCGTTGGGTGACATCGAGCATCAGGCCAGTGCTCGATTGGAACCCGAAAGGGAAGCGGCGAGTGGGACGTTCAAGGGTGACATGGAGGAGATCGTGTGAAGAGGAACTGAAAGAGTATGGACTAACATGGATGCAGGTGAAAAGTATAGGAGAAGACAGAAACAAGTGGAGACGTGCAGTTGAAGCCGTATGTTCCATTAGGAACCCAAGGGAACAATAATAGTAATAATAATATATATAACGACAAAAGTCGATTCTTTTAGGCTGAAAGCAGGGTACTGATCTCTGAGTCCTACTGTATCACTGTTCAAAGTCTACCTGAAACACGCACGGTTAAAAAACGCGCCAAACATAGATAAAAGACGGTTATTCGTCGGTAGATTTATGGTTCTATTCAACAACAGTTATAACATCAAAAACTCAAAATTACCTCAATAGTGCTGTTAAGCAGCTATACACTCCAGCTAATTTTATAAGAATAAAACAAGCTCTGTGGAACAAAACTGGTCAGTCAGAATTCAACCGTGTAAACAGTACCTCAGAATCGAGACGAATATTTCCAACAAGGTAGGATCACAACTCTGCCTATAAGAATCACACACCAAACACTTCGCACAGACAGTCCAAAGTCAGAATCTTGTATAGATTCAGTTGGACTTAATCAAATGATAAGACAACACATTATGAGTACCATCATACAACCTCAAGGAGAACCATTAAAATGCGAGATTAAACAGGGACAAAGGCAAACAATAAGGATCTGGTCAACAATGTGATGTGCAAATGTCAGATCAATCATTATTCTGTTACAATATAATTATATATATACATATATTACATACTCTCAAATATTTTATTATTTTTCTCTTGGTTTCCTAGTGGAACATAGTGCTTCAACAGTTCATCTCCATTTTGTCCTGTTATCTGAAGCCCAATTTAGCTGGCTCCACGAATGACTAAAAGCTTTCATCTCTTTGTCACACGATCTCCTCCATATCATCTTCAGGCTTCCGACGCGCAACTCATTGTTTCCCAGTGAGGGCCTCACTAGACAGTCTGGTGACTGATGTCAGCTGCTAAACAGTCTTCCCACAAATATAGAGCAAACTATTCAAGTATTGGTTTGTAGGGATTCAGATTGATTGGTTATAGGATTTCATCATCGGTTAGAGAACCATTGGAAAACCTGGGAGAACTGGACAGCCAGCTGTTTCGTCAGCCTAGTTTGTGACTCTTCAGCGGTACGCACCCACCACAAGGGTTAAAACTCAGGACCGTCTGGTTACAAGGCCAGCTTGTAGACCATTAAGCCACTGGGACTCGATTCAATGGTGCAGCAGGTCGGGTGTGAGGAAAAATTCTCGCCGAAGACATTGGCTAGCGGTTGCGCTATATCGTGAATTGGCAGAAGTTAGAATTCATGGGCTTATTGGCCATTGGATTGGGTCCCAGTGGCTTAATGGTATACGAGCTCGCCTTGTAACCGGAAGGTCACGGGTTCAAACCCCAGTAGGGTGGGTGCGTACTGATGAAGAGTCACAAACTAGGCTGATGAAACAGCTGGCTGTCCAGTACTCCCAGGTTTTCCAATGGTTCTTTAAGTGATGTCATCTCATGATGTAATCCTGCAACCAATAGAGCAAACTAATTTATGTGATTTCGTGTACATTATGTATCTATGTGATATTGAGTGTGTTTCTCAAACCAATCAAATATGTTTTGCAAAGTCTATGATCACAGATATATGGAAAGTACCATAGAGAGTTATATGACTGTGTATTTGCTTTCTTCACAAGATGTCTACAGGTGAAGAATCGAGATTCCTTTTGGTATAAGACTGATGCGTCATATATACATTCGTCATCGAATAGGAGCCTCCTGTTGACTGTTTCTTTTTTAGGATTTGATTTGCACATCAGATTGAGGAATCACAATAAGTAGCTAAAGTTAAACAGCTGTGTTTAATGAACTCATAGAAAATCTCTATCAAGACGTTTAGAAAAAGAACGTGACGCAGAGAAGAGATCGTTATCAGTAATTCCACCCAATACATTTGTACAATTTTAGTTACGTGAATTTTTTTGTTCATTCGTTAGTTTTGAATTCTTCAAGAGTTGTTTACAAAGATTCGATCAACTTCAAGCCTGATCAGGAATTGACTACACTCAGAGAAGCATTGGAAATCACTAGGGAGTACTGGACAGCTGTTTCTTCATTTTTTGAGACTGTTCAGTTGTACACACAGGTTGATTCTACTGACGGTCGAACCCAGAGCCATTCGGTTAAAAGGTGAGCTTGTTGGCCAGTCACTCAAGCAATGGAATGGAGTCCGATAGCTGATAGTTATTGGTAGAATAAATACAAAGTTAGAATTCATGAGCCATTGGATCAGGACCCAGTGGCTCAATAGTCTACGAGGTAGCTCGTCTTGTAACCAGAAGATCCTGAGTTCGAACCGTGGAGGTGGGTGCGTACTGATGAATAGTCCCAAACTAGGCTGACGAAAGAGCTGTCTGTCCAGTACTCCCAGCTTGTTTTCCAGTGGTTCTCTAACTGATATCAGCTCATGATGAAATCCTCCATCCAATCGAATACAAAGTCGCTAAGATGAATGAGTTTAAATCAAAGTATAATAAATTTGTAGTAAAGCTGAATAAATATAAATGACTTAATAGTGTGAAATATTCCCATATGATGAATTAAAAGCTAATCTGAACAAAGAATATTCTTTGTTCAAATATAAACGAGTTGTGTAGTATGAGCATAACACTACCAGAATGAACTTGGCACCGGAGAGACAGGTGGTTTTATGTATAAATCATATTGGATAAAAGTAGAAGGAACGTTTTTAATGGCAAGATGTTCACTTGTTACACTTCTTATAGATCCATTAGCTTAGGAAAATGTCCAATGACTAAATGGTTTAGCGGTAAGATTCTTACCATTCACGAAAGTGATCCAGGTCCGACTTTTGGCCAACGCACTCTTAGAATTAGTATACCTGACAACGGAATAGGAAAGAGCAGAAGGTTGGACATGATACTAGCGAATCCATCCCTTGAAAACAATAATATTGCTACCAAATTCTTCAAAGCTCGAAGTAGCCTGTCCCAATTGGGATCCAAAGGATTCATAGAAAGCAGTTAACAGAAGTGTATTAAGGATGACAACTAGAATATGGAGCCTTTAAGTGTTTTTTTTGTAACCTGAAAGCTCACAAATCATTCTGCCCGCATGCTGTGAGATGTAACCCAACGGTCATATCAGCGTGTGTTCAAACTATCTATATTTTCTTTCACAAATTTGTTGAGCGATAGGATTCTGACCAGTTCCCTTCCAGAGTGCTTTGTTGCTAATTCTTTCTCGCCAGCTGGCCATCTAATCTTCAGTATGGAGCCAAGGAAGGCAGTTGTTGACAAAAGTGTGCAGTCTACTGGAAATTCTTTTCATGTCACGCAAGCCTAAAATCTCAATTATGCAGAAGCTTTTATTTTGAAGCTCTAGATCCAGTACTTTATGCTGAATGAAGCAGATTTCCAACCCATGCCTTTGATGTCCTCATTTGTGTCACTTGTAGTTGAAACACTACTCCTATATATATAAACAAAAGGGGTGACCTTCTTCCCATTGATGGCGACTAATGTTTATAGGTTGATGCTGAGATAACTAACTAACTCAAAAAGGATAGTTTTACAAGGCTATTTGTTGATTACATGCAGCAGCTGAGCTGATTACTAAACACTATGTGAATGTACCAATCAATCATTAGGGCTGTTCAAACCTTCATGTATACACCTAATTTTCCGTGTTATAAAATTCAATAAATTCAGATAAATACGAAGTTTTACGGGAAAATACAACACCTACCTCCCCCATCAAGTGACAAAATCAACACGAATGTGATATGCAAGTTCACTATGTAAACACATACTGCTTTTATAATTTTAAACACTGATCAAATCCAACAATCTACACTTTTGGTTTGTTATCTTTACCAATTGACCAACTTGACAACGAAAAATGACCCCAGTCTAACAAACGATGATCAAGTTAGCAAACTTTGTTTTGATACCATAACAGATGTACTATTACCTTTGTTATTTGGTTTAGTGATCTTCATTGTTATTTTTACTCTCAATATGTCCTTTTAACTTGACCTAAGTCTATTTTCTCACCCCTTAACTCTTTGTTATATTAAAACAATTAGTCCTTTTGATAAATTTGAATAAGGCATTTAGAAGACAAATTTCGAGAGATGATATCTTCGTTTCGTAGTTTCTCTACAACCGCTTTACAACTAACATGGTTAACAATAATAAAATAAAGATCATGACAATTACTCAGTTAAATAAAAACACAAAAGTACATACTAATGACCAATCATATTTAAAGTTGTGTGAAATAATTGTGAAACAGTCATTAATATTGATTTTCTGACCTGACATTAATAAGTGTTTTGCAATGGATGATGCTGATGGATTTCTATTACGATTAATCGTGTTGGGATTTTCTATATGATTTAGTAACCATTTTGGAACATGTTTTTTTCGACGACCACATTGGAACATTCTGTTGGTTCTATCTATATAGGTGTCACCGCAGCCGCAGATGAACTTGTAGATATATATATATATATAAAGTTTTCCGGAAAACGATTAGCTAACAGAACTGAATGTATATGTCGAAACTCATCCATCACTGTGTCACTCGTGCATATTTTTCGGGCCCTTGAGAACAAACATTTCACTAGGAAACGTTTATACTGGATAGGAACAAAACTTTATCACTTGTCACAGTAAGGATAGACCACATCTCGAAAAGACAGCTTTTGTACCAAAGAAACCTATCTCTAATAACCTACCATTCAAGGGTGACCAGATTATGCAGTTGACAGCTAACTCAAAGACTTCGGTCAGCCATCAAACGCACATTCTACGCCAAATCTCTTTTTCTCACTTTCCGAACATTTTCGATCCCTGTACCTACGATTAAAGGACGCAACTCTGTTGACTCTACTTCAAACTGTATCTGCAAGTTCATCTGCAGCTGCGGTGACACCTATATAGATAGAACCAACAGAATATTCCAATGTGGTAGTCGAAAAAACATGTTCCAAAATGGTTACTAAATCATATAGAAAATCCCAACACGATTAATCGTAATAGAAATCCATCAGCATCATCCATTGCAAAACACTTATTAATGTCAGGTCAGAAAATCAATATTAATGACTGTTTCACAATTATTTCATTGCATAACTCTAATTCAAGGTTGGTTATTGAAGGTTATTGATGGAAGCACTTTGGGGGATTAATCACATACAGCCTAAACTGTGTGTACAAAAATCATCTCGCGAAATTTGTCTTCTTAATGTCTTTGTTATACATTTGCTGAGATTTTGTAATTTCTGGTTTAATAATACTACTTTGATGAAGCTATTAGCGGCATTAAATAGCGAAACGTCAGTAGAAACGACAATATCGTTTTGTTTTTCATTAATTCATTGGGAAATACAAAAAACCTTTATTATAATGAATATCATGTGCCCAATGCCCAAATTTTTTCAAACTGTTTAAAGTGAACTTGGTTTAGACATATATAAGATAATATATATGCAAACTATATGCATACAGTTTTGAATAAAAGTAAATATTACCGCTTTATTCATGCATATATATATATATATATATATACGTATATATGCATCATTCTGTACCGTTACATATTATTATCTATTCAGACACATACATACCCGTCAAGGTGTATAATTCATTTGCCCCCAACAGTGAATCACCACATACACATCCTCTTCACTTTGCATTGATTCCACTTGTTCTAATTACTTAATGTTTGAATGACCGACTGACTGACTGACTGTCTGAATGATACTCAGTAAATCTTGACAGTCATGATTACCGGTATTATCGGTTATATTCTACATATGCATATATATATACATGAAATGAATAACCAGAACAACAGCAAGATAAAGGTGAAGGCGCGAACACGAACAGAAGGTTGAATACATCAATAATACTTGTCAGGATAGCTAATCTAAAGGTCAAATATTAATGCCACTGTCAGTGTGTGTGTGTAAGTGTGCACAGATCCACTTGTTTCTTTTATTTATTATACACAAGCTTACATTATCGGTACATCTTCTTCTGTCCGCTATCAAATGCTTTCTTTCTATGACTACTGTACACATACATAGTTGATCTAGGTAAGTGGCATATAGTGTTTAAATGTCACCAACAATAATAATATTAACAGTAGCAAAAATCAATAACCGATCAACCGAAAGTGCACTTGGTTCGGTAGTGAACAATACCGGTTAAATTTATCTTTCAGGAAAATAAAACAGGATAAATATTTATATATAGACATTTATAAAATTATATTTGTAAAATCTCAGCGAAATTGAAATGATTAATTCCAACGTTTCGTTCGGCAATCTGGTCGGAACTTCTTCAGGGAAATTAATC
This sequence comes from Trichobilharzia szidati, assembly GCA_944472155.2. NCBI lineage: Eukaryota > Metazoa > Platyhelminthes > Trematoda > Strigeidida > Schistosomatidae > Trichobilharzia > Trichobilharzia szidati. The sequence continues at coordinate 140,412,713 of OX235273.1, forward strand.
GAAATTAACATAACATAGGTTTCTATGTATAAAAGGAACATCACTTGTTTTTAAAAACGTTGTCCAATCATTAGTCATTCAACAAGTATCAACAAGTATAATAAACAAAATTTCATGAGCTGTGATCGAAATTTGACCTCGGACTTACAAATATTTGTCTACCTTTGTTAAACACTTTAAACAGAGTGTGTATGTGTGTGTGGGGGTAAACAGTTGTAAAACATTTCTTAACGTCTCCATAAGAAGACCAAGTATTAAGAATTAGTTTTTACGAGTTGATCACGGACTGATATCAGTTAAAGAACCATTGAAAACCAGGGAGTACTGGACAGCCACTGTTTCATCCTAGTTTGGGAATCATCGGCTGTACGCACCCACTGGGAATCGAACCCAGGACCTTCCGGTTACAAGGCAGGCTCGTACTGCAGCTGTCCAGTACTCCCTGGTTTTCAATGGTTCTCTAACTGATATCAATCCGTGATCAACTCGTAAAAACATACGTAACCCTTACAAACCAAACTATAGAAAATTAATAATTAGTGATACATATCCATTTTTTATTTATTAATAATTTATTAATTAATTTCTATTAATTTCCCTGAAGAAGTTCGAACCAGATTGCCGAACGAAACGTTGGAATTACTCATTTCAATCTCGCTGAGATTTTACAAAAAGAATTTTTTACAAATGTCTACTTCTGACTTGGCGCCCAAATATTTTAGAACTATTCTGTCAAATCTTGACAACAGTTCATTTGAATTAAATACATATATATATATATATATATATTGATAAAAGGGTATCAGTTCATTGAAGACATCTTTAAAGAATGTGGAGGACTGATAAGTAGGGAACAATGGATATTTTTTTCGATAAATTCTTCTTTATCAAATTCTACATTGATGTGATAAGAATCATTAAAGAATGATTGCATACATTTGGTTCCCCTGAAAAATTCTGATAAAGAAACAAAGACCAGATTGGCAGTAGAAAGTAGGATCTCATCATTCTATTTCACAGGTTCTCATCACCTGCTGAAAAATACCTGAAACCGCACTCATAAAAGAAGCAGTGAAAATAACATACTTCAATGTTTGGACATTTCGTGGCAGAGAAAACATTATAAAATCAACGCATTCACAATATTACCATTACAATTGGCCTTAGTTTATGTTAGGGCAACTTTGAAGAATTGCAGTCCAAACCGAAACTACCTAGCGAACGGACAAATGACCTTGACAAGGACAACTTCGACCAATCAGAAGGCTCAGAAAAAAACCGTGCATAATTGCAATAAATCGTTTATATAAAAGTAATGCAATGTTAAAAAAAATGGTTACAAAGGACAACGTTCTCGTATATATTAGGAAAAAAACCTCCCAATTTCTCATAGGAGTCTTGATACTCATGTTAAACCAAGTCCTATACATAAACTCATCAAGATAACTGTATATCATTGCATTTCTTGATCCATTCACAGATCTGATACGTTTTTTTTTAGGTGACTCCAGAAACTTTCGATGGAATTGAGAAAGGATTGAGAAAACCATTTGTATGGTTAACCACTTGATGAATATAGCCCAGATTCGATAACTGACTGTAACTACTCCATTCATCTGTATGAATAGTCGTCCCAGGCAGCACTAAGCGCTGGATAATAGACAATAATACACGTGCACTGCGATTAGGGATTGCCTCAATATATCCTTTCTGGAGGTTGGTGTCATATATCCCCAATACCTATTGCTGATTCATACTCAATCTTCCTCGATTACATTTTCTTTTTACGAAAAGTACCTAAGGAATCTGTAAATTAAAGACGAACGACATACGTTCTCGAACTGATTTTCTGGTTCCGACACTCACTTAGCCAACAAACAAACCCATCGATGCACCTATTGTATCTTTGCATATGAATGACACCTCCACATTGGCAATTTTTAGACATTCCTATCAGTCCGTTCTCCAAACAGTAATCAAAAACAAGATCTGGAGCGAATTCGCAACGCAAAATGTATAAAGCACCCACATAAATACGTCTGGAAAATACGGAGTCACCTGATTGGATGCTCAAGGTCATTTATCCGTTTGCTAGGTAGTTTCGGTTTGGGCTGCTAGTCTTCAGAGTTGCTTATGTTATCACCAATTTATATGCTGTCAGAATAGAGAGAGAATGGGCGAAGAGGAAACGACAGGAAGCAGATTAATCTGATGAACAGACAGTGTTAGATTGTACGTTCATGTATCAATTTAGGGAGGTTATAGTTCATATAATTAGGAGCTTGTACAGTCAGCTGAAACCACTCATATGGATGACTAATCAATGTAATCAAAATCCAGCTGTCAAGGGAGTGAGAGATTGATTACACTCTATTTCTCTATACATATATAAGTTTGATTTGCAACATTTGGTTGCAACTGCTTCAGCAAACCGTAGGAAATTAAAATCCCTCATAGTGTCGTAACGACAGAAGACAAGGGTCAGGCATCAGATCGTTTAGTGAGAAAATCAACAGATATTTAAATATTTTTATGTACATTATTATTAGCGTTATTGTTAGCAAAGGAACAGCGTCTTCTGATTGGTCGTTTTCCCACTGGAAGTTATTCTGTCATCTCTTTATGGCCGTTTCTTTGAAGGTCAGACCATATATCTGCTAATCGTATCTGCCCATGCAAAGTCCTTATTCCTCTTCTTTTCTCATGACTAAGATTCGGAAAGTAAACATTGACGTAAATTGCTGTCTACCAATTTTGGCTAGCAGACAGCTCTCACCACAGTGTAACTGGAACAAGATAATTTTGAGCAAACAATTGCGATTTCGACAAATTCTTCTTCAGGTTCATTAGTTATGCATCCATGATTATTATGACACCAACAGTCATTAAGGGCTTGTAGAAATTATATCGAAAAGTACATCTATAATATGGAGTGATAGTTCGTTACTTAATACTGTCAAATGAACGTATATAAAAAAAATGTGCAGTCTTTAAGAACATGAGATAAAGTGTGAATAGACAGAAAGGGTGGATATGCACCTGTAGAACCTGAGGAAGAATTTATCGAAAATAGTGGTCCGCTCAAAAGCGTAGTAAATTTGCTCTCCTTCGTTTGTTAGTCATTTTGAAGGATTTGGAAATCTTGACGAAATCACCCGTATCCATAAGGTGTCTTATGTTTAGACTTTACGAAATCTGCTACCTTCTAGGTATAAGTTTCTTGGGATATGCCCTGAAAGCCAGATAGAAACCCTTCTTTCTATCCTTCTAATGTACTTGCTTCGAAACATGCACATAAATTTATAAAGGTTGTTGGAGGTGACTTATATAGCATGTGATGCTGCATAGTGTTACGAGCATTTTGACTTCAGTGAATATTCATCCATATTAGTGATTTCAGCACATAGAACAAGTTTTTAATCTTATGAATTATAAGCTCCCTAAATTGCTTTATGAACCTACAAGCTAACACTGTCTGCTCATTTTTCTGCATCTTGTCGTCTCCTCTTCACGCCTTTTCTCTACATTGACAGCACATGAATTGATTGTAAGCGCAATATCGCTTGAAATTAGGTCACGAGTAGATAAAGGCTATCCCGGTCCACAACAAACAAGAAGCCGGTCACTGTTTCTACAGTACTATTAATAAACAAATCAATAATTATATATACAACAAACCTTAAAGGTTTCAAGAGTACAAAGCACAACGCTTAACAGAAAGCAAGGTGCCGCCATCAGAGCGGAATAACGTTAAAGCCAAAACTGCGAACTTGCCGGAATCAGACACGACCGTTCCGGTAAGCAGTCAGTAGAAGAATGAACCCAAGTAAGAGATAGACAGAGCATAGGCACAAAGGTAGAATTTAATTGGCTACTTAACCAGGTAGGCTGATACAGATGAAGATCAATAAATAAGATAAACTCGACAGAATAGTACAAAGTAAGACATGGGTCAGCGAAATAACAGTTCACAAAAATACTCTGATTGGGTCATGAGTTCAACCTATATCGTGCTTCACCTCGCCGTTTCTCGTTTTTGTTGTAACGGTTCTGACAAGTCCGTCCGCGGATTGCTCGCATCCCGCAATAACTCCTAGTGGCCAACGGCCTCTTGTCGAAGATTCTGGCGCAATCATCACCCCCGGGGATAGATCTTTAGATTTTGTGTTCTATTTCTGTCTAGTTTGAAGTAAGGGTAGATATTCTCGCTTCCATCTCCGCCTAAACGACGCTGCTAGATGCATTACCTGCCTCCATCCGGAGTTGTACACCTGGACAGTATCTGATGGAGTCTCCATACTAAGGTTTCGACAGACCAGTAGTAGGTGATTTGGCGTGAGAGCTAGATTATCTCTACTATCCGATGTTGATGGTACAAGCAGCCGATCATTCAATATGCTTTCCACTTCTGCCATAAACGTCAATATAGTTTCATCATTTAGATTCTACTCATTGCATACTGCTTGAAGAATAGCTTTCACTGATCTAATCATTCGTTCCCACACTCCACCTCTATGACTCGCATTTGGAGGCTGGAAGAGCCACTGTATCTCTTTGGACAAAAGAGTATCATAATTCTTCTTCTGATTCCATTCATTCACTAGCTCCTTCAGTTCTCTGTTTGTGCTGACAAAGTTGGTCCCATTATCACTGTAGATATTTGTAGGGGTCCCACGTCTTACCGCTCATTCCTTTCCCGTTTTTCTGAACCTTTCAACTAGGAAGGTTTTCCATTTAAGGATCCATGCAAAAGACTTCACTAAGAGCGTCCATTTAGAGTATCGTCTCAACAGACTCTAAACTCAAGTCCATAGAAAATCAACTCACACAGACCAAATACTGAATTGCAACAGCAACAATCCAATGGCATAAAAGAGGAATTGCATACAAACACTATTTTATCAAAAGACATATACCCCCAAGCCAACCTATCAAACCAAAAGCCCCAAGGAAAGCACAAAGAAAGTCGCCTTACCATATACAAAGGATATCTCAGAAATCACTACAACACTCTTCAAACCTTTAGGAATTGACGTCGTACACAAACCAGCAAAGTCACTTCACTCAATTCTATATCAACCAAAAGAATCAACAGCGAAGGAAGATAAAACCAACATCATCTACAAAATAAACTGCAATAGCTGAGAAAAACACTACATTAGTCAAAGTGGACGTCCCCTTCGTCTTCGTATCCACGAACCTAAGCTAGCCGTCAAAAGATATGATATCCACTCCCTCATATCGCTACATACAGACGACCACGGACATCAATTCGACTGCCACAACGTTCAAATATTAGACAGAGAAAACAACAAGAATGCTAGAGAATTTTTAGAAGCTTGGCATTCCAGTGAATCATCAATCAATAGACACATCGAGATAGACAAAATTTATCAACCGATAAGAAAGACGCCACACACACACACAAAGGGTCAAAATTCAAGTCAAATAAACAATTAGTTCCAATACAAGTAGCCTAGAAGCTGTGAAAACACAAAAAAAACAACCAATCACGTCCAAGATCACCAGGAGAGATGAATAATAAACTCGTGGAGAAATCTAAAAGCTCACTTCAAATTGAAGTATGCGCTGAAGATGTCGCCTAGTAAGGTGATGAAAGCTTCGCAAATTAACTATTCAGCTCAGAGAACTCAACCACATCAAAATCATCCATCTGAGCTACAAATCTTCTCTATCACTGTTCTTTTTGGCTGGAAACACCTATTCTGATCGGTTGTTAATCAGACAAAGAACAAGGTGAGACAAACGAAGGGGTCACACGCTAGATGTGTGAGAAATGACACATTCACATAGTAACTCCATCACATGATAAATCACACGATTTGTGAGAAAGGATGATATACTATTCTATGCTGAGTCTTCTCACCTACTCATCAATCGCAAGCGGAGTCTGATAACATCTTTTACAACTAGAATCCGTAGAATCCACAGTCCTAATTCAGTAGACGAATAGATCATTCTGTTGAGGAAGACACTAATTGTGAATCACCATCACTCACACTTTGTAGATAAACACATAAAGCCGAAAATCAACGAAGAAAACTCCATCTCTTTGCTGAGGATGTTGCTATACGTGAATGTGACGTTCAAAAGAGACCTTCTGGGTGACTTCCTAAAGTAGAGAATATCTAACGTCCTGAAAAGAACATTCTCTGATGCTACATCACAATTGGTATTTTCATGTCGTCCATTGCTCTTCAGCAACTCGAAAGGTAAAATATCTACCAATTTACCTGCTCGTGTGGAGAGAGATATATGTAGGTCGTTTGATGCGTGTTTTATCTAAAACAGTCAGAGAGAATTATTCCTCTGGGCTACTACTAAAAGGTGACAGTGGATCAATAAGAATTTTTTTGCTTGACATTTTCATTAACTATCCTTCTGTTCACCCTGTCTACCTACTACAGAATTCACTTCCAACACTTATCTCCATGCTCTTTCGTCAGCATCCTATTTTTCTGGACGTCTTTCATATAATTATAATAAAGGTTTTCGTATTTCCCAATGAATGAAAAAGAGCAAAACAATATTGTTGTTTTTACTGACGTTTCGCTATTTAATGCTAATAGCTTTATCAAAGTATTATTAAACCGGAATTTACAAAATCTCAGTATATATATAAAAAAAAAGAGTTAAGGGGTGAGAAAATAGACTTAGGTCAAGTTAAAGGGATATATTGAAAGTTAAAATATTAATGAAGATCACTAAACCAAATAACAAAGGTAATAGTACATCTGTTATGGTATCAAAACAAAGTTTACTAACTTGATCATCGTTCATTAGTCTGGGGTCATTTTTCGTTGTCAGGTTGGTCATTTGGTAAAGATAACAAAATCAAGTGTAGATTGTTGGATTTGATCAGTATGTAAAACCATAAAGGTAGTGTATATTTACATAGTGAACTTGCATATCACATTCATGTTGATTTTGTCACTTCATGGGGAGGGAGGTGTTGTAACCAGGTCAGATTCTGTTTTAGTCCATCATTCCTATTCAGGCAATTTGGATTCCACTTGATATGAAGTGCTTCTTTCATATGATGTCACCTTAGTTTAGACTTACTAATTTTCAACTCTACACTAGTTATACTTTGATTATTCACTAAATGTTTTGAAATATTTCGATGACGTAAACAATAACTCTAACTAATTTTTATTCTTATGTGACAAATTTAATATAGGGAGACATAAGAATAATTATACATAATTACTATTGTACAGCTAAGTGAGTGAATTCACCGCCGAAAAGAGACTCTTCTCTGAACTATTTTTTTATATTTACTGGGTTTGACGTAACTAAAATATGTTAGGAGATTATCCATTCATTCACCTAAATTGGATAACTGTTCACCGGGGGCAGGCTCGCCAGTCACACCACAGAAGGTTTGGGTTTGATTCTAAGCTAACGCATGCCTAACCCTTACTTAGTTTACTAACTAGAGTGAAGGTTGTGCGTGGGACTAGTAACCCTACCTCCTATTAAAACATCAGTGCTGCCAAAACTTTGGAAAAACTTGACCCCACCTCTTATTCTGCACTCGGAATGAGAGAATATAGGGTGACTACAAGCGGAATTGTGCGTTGGTGGTACAGCGTTAGAGTGCTTGCCAATCACGCCTCATGTGGTCCAGGGTTCGACCCCCGGCCACCGACGCACTCCTTTAACTCACTAAGCCACTAATACGACTGGTAAAGAGGAAAGCTTGGGTATGAGGCTAGCAACCTCATCTCGTAAAGATGAAAACCACTGCCACTGGAACTTCAAGCCTACAGCTTGAAGCCCGATGGTCCACTGGGAACGTAAAGGAATAATAAGCATTATCGCTTGAATTCCACTTTACTTTCAGATTTCCCTGAGGAACAATCACATCTGAGATGGAAAGCACACTGCAATAAAGTTTCTGTAAAGACTCCACACACCATTCCGTAATAAAAAAAGAGAAGTGCCAGGGAGACCTATACCAGCGAGATGACTGAGGCTACCAATATTCTAAGAATAAAACCAAACTGTTAATCGTACTCCCAATCAAAATCTGACTATTACAGCGAATGTAAGCACGCTAACCTATATATTATTTTCTTTTTACGAGTTGATCACGGATTGATATCAGTTAGAGAACCATTGAAAACCAGGGAGTATTGGACAGTTGCTGTTTCATCCTAGTTTGGGAATCATCAGCAGTACGCACCCACTGGGATTATTATTATTTTCTGCTGGTTTTAGAAAAAGAATCTAAACCCCAGGATTGTTTTAAAAAAATACTCGACAACACTATGACTTTTGTTCGTCTCAATGAAAAGGTAGGTTTACGAACGATGGTTCTATTTAGAACCGAAATAGTTATAGGGAACCACTGTGGCTTCAATAAATTCTTCTTCGGGCTCTACAATTGTAAATCTATTAATATAAGCATACAATAGCCAGCCAGTAAAGGCAAATTGGAATCATAGCAGAAATGTGTATTGTGGAACAAGTATAAGGTGGGATGGAACAGTAGTCAGTTGGTTTTTGAATATACATGGTCAGTAGGAACAATGAGATAAAATGAGATGAAATAATTTAATGATGTGTGCATATATATGTATATATTTGGATAGTGTTATTAGAAATGCATTTGCATTATACAATTCGAATAATCTGATCACATTCACTTGTCAAGTCCATATGTGTATATATATATATATATTAAGGGCAATTAAATTGAACAAAGTGACAGCAAAAAAAAGGATTTAAGAATGATTAACACAAAGTTTGGCAATCCAATCAAATAAGGAGTACCAAGGTAAGTTAAGAGTAATAATAAACTGTTTTTGAATACATAGAAAGGGATGAGGGGCTTAAGTTTATGAAAAGCTATAGCCTCAGCGTATTTCAATAGGCGCTCTTGACCATTTTTATGGATGACCTTAAAGGCTGTGTTAACATCAGTCTTATTACTTTACTTTACTTCGGCTATCTCCTACGGGAGGATGAGCCGGCTTCATGAACATCTCGAATCATCGCTGCCCAGGCGCGGCGATCGTTTGTAAGAGAGTTCATGAAGTTTCATGGGAATTTGGTACGAGTGATGTCCCCAGAATCGCTCGGCCTTTTGTTTGAGAGTGCAGCTCTAGCCTTTACACAACCAAGTGTGACCTACAAGGCAGTAGGAGTGGAGTAGGGAGTCCACTATCCATTGGCAGCCGGTGACCGGAGTTCGGTTCATACGCCTTTTTGAATGGGGCCAGACATCCAGGACATCCAACAAGCCCTTTGTCCATACGTCTGTCGGTGAGCTCCAGTGAGCTTCATACGCCAGTCGTTGGAGGTTTGGAATCAGGGTTTAGCCATCTCCCCTAGACTGTTATCCAATGGACAGTCAACCCGGTGAAGAGCGCCGGGCATCCGCTTTCGCCCTCTCACTTTGGTGAAAAACACCTCCGCCACGTGAAGGCAGTGAGTAGGACTTCCTCAGGAGAGGCTATGTAAGACGCCCGGTCATATGGGAGGATTTCAAGAGGTGTGCGGAGGGGTGGCCAACCCGCAGCGCAAGGCACCCACTCCCGACCATCCTGAGGCTTTGGAGGCACATCAGTCTTATGGTTCATCTCAATTAGGTGTTTGGCTATAGACGAAGTTGGTAGTCTGACATCCGCGTCTATTGGTTTTCCACAATTCATTTGTTTTTCCAACCATTTCGGGATATGCTCGCTGTCCCATCCTCACATGCAAAGCACGATTATTCCTCCCTATGTATGTGTGTCCACACACACACGAAAATTGGTAAATAGTGTGGGATGTGACATGATCAATTGTGCACTTTTGAGGTTTGCAGTGGAGCATATTTTTGGCTTTTTCGATAATTACAAGCAGGGCTACATAATTGGTCCAATGGATGACCGAATTCCACCTTTGTCTCAAAATCCCACTGTTTATTTCCCCGTTATATGGTAATTTGATGAAAACATTTTTCTTAGGGCCAGTATAGACTGTAGGTTTAAAGACGAATTGACTTCTACACCTGTTTAAAATTTTTAAAGGATATCCGTTTTCAACAAGAGTATCCATCAATATTTCACTTTATTTCTCTATGACATCAGCCGTGGAAATTCGTTGAATCCTCTTAAATAGACACTTCACCAAGCCACTCTTGTACTGTAATGAACAGAAACTATAAAAATCAAGGTATCGCCCTCAGAAGTATGTCTAAAAATGCCCTGATTGAAATAGATTTTTGAGCATAGCCAATGTAACTAGCTCCACATGAGCAGCTCAATTCATAGATACGCACAGATCAGACCATCGCTTGTAATTTATTGCTGACTCATTATATGAGTACTGGTTTAGTTGAGGAACTGCCTACCAGTTTAGCTAAGGGAAAAGTTCTCTCTACTTCTCTATCAAGTCGACATTTTAGAATGTCAGCTGCAATTTCCCCTTTGTAACTTGCAACTTAAGGTACAAGGACTTTTTATCTACGTTATCTGCCATTACTCTCTCTCTAGGTATCGATTTATACTTCTTCAAAAAGTTCTCTAGATATCCATTTTCTTGTAGTGTAAGTTTCTGTTTACACATTTCTTCCTTAATGCATTCCTCTGAACATATGCGTTCTATTTTATAACTTGTTTATTTATTTTTTTTATTGTAGCTTGACTCCACACCGTATTTTTGATACAAGTATGGAATTTTCAGCATGTGATATAGGCAGCCCAAATTTAGCAAGCCGACCATTGGTATCAGGTGTGCATCAGCCGCAGATCGAACCCCGGACCATGTGCATGGTCGGCGAGCGTCCTAACCGCTATGCCACTTAGATAACTGACTAACGGGTGTGCTGATTTTTCCAAGTTTATTCCATCTTGCACCTGCTCTAACTTGCCTTTACTTTCTAATGTATGCTAACATAATTAATGGATTTATAATTGTAAATTTTGAAGAAGACTTTATTGAAACCGGAATTGTTGGATCTAACTATTTTTGTTCTGATGATAGTTTTACTTCTATGATGCTGAACTTGGTTATCCGATCCATGTGTACATTTGGACAAGTAGCGTACCAGACAAGTGGTTTGTAAGCTATCTTAACTTAATTTTTAGTTGCCGAGAGATCTTGTGTATCTTTTCTTTTGTTCACAAGTTTAAAAATGTTAGAAAGTTTTATCTATTTTGATATGGTTGTGTTCTCTGAGCTGGATACTTAATTTGTGGAGCTTTCATCACCCTACTAGGTGACATCTTCAGCGCATACTTCAATTTGAAGTGAGCTTTTAGATTTCTCCACGAGTTTATTATTCATCTCTCCTGGTGATCTTGGACGTGATTGGTTGTTTTTTTGTGTTTTCACACCTTCTAGGCTACTTGTATTGGAACTAATTGTTTATTTGACTTGAATTTTGACCCTTTGTGTGTGTGTGGTGTCTTTCTTATCGGTTGATAAATTTTGTCTATCTCGATGTGTCTATTGATTGATGATTCACTGGAATGCCAAGCTTCTAAAAATTCTCTAGCATTCTTGTTGTTTCCTCTGTCTAATATTTGAACGTTGTCCCAATCGAATTGATGTCCGTGGTTGTCTGTATGTTGTGATATGAGGGAGTGGATATCATATCTTTTGACGGCTAGCTTATGATCGTGGATACGAAGACGAAGGGGACGTCCACTTTGACTAATGTAGTGTTTTTCTCAGCTATTGCAGTTTATTTTGTAAATGATGTTGGTTTTATCTACTTTTGCTGTTGAGTCCTTTGGTTGACATAGAATTGAGTGAAGTGACTTTGTTGGTTTGTGTACGACGTCAATTCATAAAGGTTTGAAGAGTGTTGTAGTGATTTCTGAGATATCCTTTGTATATGGTAAGGCGATTTTCTTTGTGCTTTCCTTGGGGCTTTTGGTTTGATAGGTTGGCTTGGGGGTATATGTTTTTTGATGAAGTTCCGTTTTATCTATTTTCCCCAGGTTTTGGTAAATACATATAGCTAGAATTGATAACTTGTGACTGCTAAGTTAATTCTCAGTTGGTTCATGAAGTGATGTCAGCTGGTGAACGAAATCCTAGCAAGCAAAAACTTGAAAATTAATTTACTGACCCACTCCATTATACTGAAGTCAGCCAAGTCGGATGTGAGGTCAACTACACTCCATTGACATTGGCTGTCCGTGGTGTCACTTATATATTTTTCAAAATCCTAGCTTGAATTAGAGACGTCGATTAAGACGCAGACGTGCTGATCACGAATGTAGCTTAACTACGCACTCAACAACATTACGCTACAGCTACTCGTTTCTCAGACCGTTTAACTTAAGCGGGAACACACAACAAAGTGAGCTGCGAAGTATATTTCACTCAATAATATATGATTCAAAATATCACCAAGGATATATGTCAATTAGCCTGTAATTATGGCCAATAAAATAATAGGCGTTATTTTATGGAAGCCAATTCTGATTGGTTTTTTCCAGACTATAAATTGATCACTTACGTGGGCCAGTTCTGATTGGTCAATTTCCAGACTGGATATCGATCACTATACCAGCCATATGTAGCGAATTAGGAGATGGTTATAATTCTCAGTTAACTAGATTTATTCCCAGGGGTCAGTGAGGCGACCTCATAACATGAAGGTCCTAGTTTTGACATCCACTGAGGTCTTAGCTGCTCACTATCCAGTACTCACTGGACTCACTCTACGATATAACAGTGATATCAATCAAATCCTTGCTAACCAAAAACTTGAAAATTCAAGTGAATTAATTCTTTTGCAAACATTCTCATGGGTCACTCGCTCACTCACTCACTCACTCACTCACTCGCTAGGTAGCATTTTTTTGAGCTAAATAAAATAATGAAAAACAATGACAGCATGTTTCACATCTTATTATTATAATTATTATTAATTAATTATTGTCATTATTTATTATTTCCATTTATCTTTAATAATTATAATTAATATATTCTTCTTTTTCATGATAATTGAAGCCTATGCAAAAAGAATGAAGATAAAACGTGAATTTTCGGAAGAAGAAAAAGAAGAAGAAAGAAGATAGAAAGGAAGATTGGAAACATTGAACTAATCACTGAACGCTTCCAAAATGTGAAGCATAGATTATACTGTGTAATATGCATTGATCAACAAGGTGACAGAATCTTGTTGAATCCCCTCGCTCTCTCTCTCCCTCTCCAGCCACAAAACAGTGAAGAGACAAAAGAGTTATCAACAAGAGACTGGTGAAGAGGAGGAGGAAGCGCAGATTCAAGTTAAGTAAGTCATTAGTGTTCACACCTTGTGCTTTCGTTCTTGTCATGATTGTTGATTGCACAATGAAATTAGCACTTTGCCCCCTTTTAATAGAAGAGTTTTGTGTTGTTGTCACTTTTCAGCTTTTCCTCTAAGCATAAATATTTTGTTTGTTTGTGAGTTGAAAAGCGGGAACTGTCAACTCCCTTACACATGTATCACAACCAAAAAAAAATAAAAATAAAAATGATGGGATTGAGTTAAAGCAACTATTCGATAAGAAACGGGGAAAGGAAAACAAGTGGTTATTATTATTATTATTATTATTAGAGAGAGAGACAGCTTTCAAGTTCCATTAAAACTTAAAATGTTGAAGAAGCCTTTACTATCTCTGAGTTGATTAAGGTATGACAGAATTTACTATTTGACACAGATTCAGAGAGAGAAAGGGGGAGAGAGAGAAAGGGAGAGATATGGATGGAATCATGAAGAGTGAAATATACTCACAGTAATCATAGTCACATAATGCAGAAAATAATAATAATAAAAGTTAGGTGAAGAAATACATTAAACAATATTTATCAGTTGGAGAGACAGAAACGTACTGACCAATTGATTCAGTTGTGCGTTGGAATCTCACTCGCTCTCTCTGTGTTAAACATACATAATACTACAGGCGCAGATTAATCAGCGGCATCACAGTTATTAATAATAATAGTAATGATAGTAAAAACATCTTATACTCATAAATATCTATACAACGATACATTGCCTAAATTGGGAAACAAAAGAGATTATACATTGATTGTAAAGACTAGAAACACAGCACCCTTGACACTACCATTAAACCACCAGCATGTATTATCAAAAAATCCGAGAAAGAAATGGGATTTGCAAATGATGTACACATAGATCTGTTCCAGGAGTAAAAAGAGAATGACTGTATGTAGAACAGTTCAAAATGCTGTGAAATATATTCGCATCAGTGTTGATGTGCTTTTCATTTCACAGAATAAAAATTAAATAAGAGTGATGGAAAAGAAGAATAGGGGAAGAATTCAAAAGGTCAGGGGTTCGCGGTCTGAGTTGGTGGATCATTAGCCGGAAAGAAAACGTAGGAACCAAAGAAACAAGTATATAAAGGTAATATTAGTTATATCATATTGCGTCACATTGAGTACCACTCATTCTTCTTCTTCTCTAACAATAAATAAATCAATAAATAAATTAATGAATATGACAAGAAACACAGCGGGAGAGTAAATCGTTACCTCCCCCACCCCGCAACAGAATGACACCCAAAGTTTTTTCTACCAAGCTGACTAGTAAATCAATATATTGTGATTTGCATTATTGCCAGCGTAAAGTTGAAAAACACACACATCAGTAGCATGTTGTTTTTTCCGTTGTTGATTGGATGGGTGCATAGCAGTGGACTGCTTTTCACCTCGTAAATTTACAGGAATAATAAATGCAGATCTACCCAGTGATTTGTGCGCTCATCAACTTAGATCTCACAGTGGATATATTTTCAAAAAAGAAAAAAATGAAAAATCGGAGATCAGAAGAGGTCAATCATGATTAACTATAAATTTGTGCAAGTTATATATATTTTGCTTAATGTGTAATTTGATTGAAGCGTGTGTTTTATTTACTATGATTCACCGAAGTAAGCCATAACTCACGGGTAAGCAGATATCTACATCATTCATAACAGCAATGCATGTATATGTATGTGCATATATATGGCGATGCCTCTATTATAATTATTATATACATTATGCTTAACTTCCAAAATCCCGTTTGAGCCGGTTCATTTAAGTGAATGAGACGGCGACAGGTGAATAGGGATAGTATTGAGACCATTCAATTGTGATAATTTGTTCAATGTTCAACCTTTAAATTTGAGTTGATAACGAATCATACAAATAAATAAATAAATAGTAATAATAATAATAGTAATAATGATACATTAAGCATTAGACTCCTTCATTTCAGCGAAATAAGCTACCAGACGATCATGTGATAAACAGAGTAATTCTTGATCCCAACTTAAATCAGACTGTGAATTTAATTGATTATTTAAATTCTCCTCCCCCTCCTTCTCCTCATGTCCTTGTTCTTTTTGATAGTGGTGCTGTTGCTGCGGTTGCTGCTGCTGGCAGCGGCGGCGTATTTGTAATTCCTTGTCATTCTTCACCTCCACCTGCTCCTCCTGTTCCTCTTCTGCTTCCACATCTTCTTGTATTAAATCATTATTAAAATGTAATGGAGGATTTGATATAGCTGGAGTGTTTTGAAATTCGCTCCTTACATCAAGGTCATCTACACAAATAGAAAATTTAAAACAAACGAGTGAGTGTTACAGGATGCGAAGTCGAAAAAAAATGGACAATAGGGTCAAGGTGTTTAGTTGAAAAATTGTATTTCTAGGCAACATCTCCAACTCAGACTTCAATAACAAGAGAACCTTTTAGAATTCTCCAAGAGTTTATCAGCCATCTCTCCAGGTAACCATGAATGTGATTGGCTGTTTCTGGAGATATTCTCACCATCTTTTCCATTTCTGTTTGTTCTGATTACTTTTTTTGATCCAAAAGTTGACCTTCTTTCCATGTGATCGGTATATCTAACCTGTGTCAATGTCAATCTCTTGACTGCAGTTTCGTCTGAGCGCTAGACTTCTAGGAATTCCCAATGATTTTTGGTGTTTACGACTTATAGATTTTCCTAGTTACGTTGACGTGTATATTCATCCTCATGCATTGATATGAAGGCGTGGATATCATATCTTTTTGATAGCTTACTTATGATCGTGAATGCAAGGACGAAGCGGATCCTTACTTTGATCAATGCACTGTTTTTCACCATAACCCACTGCATTCTCTTGATATTTTGCATGAAGAGAAGACAAGACGGAGCCACTGAAAGGAGGTGTGCTCAATACTTAAACTTCGGTAGCTTCTATCCAGTTGATATTAAGTATTGGTTTGTAGGGATTGGGTTGATTGGTTACAGGATTTCATCATGAGCTGACATTGGTTAGAGAACCATTGGAAAATCTGCAGGGAGTACTGGACAGTGTTTTGTCCTAGTTTGGGACTCTTCATCAGTACGCACCCATCGCACGGGTTTGAACCCAGGATCTGCTGGTTACAAGGCAAGCTCGCATACCATTAAGCCATTGGGACCCGATCCAATGGCCAGTGCATGAATTCTAACTTCTACCAATTCACGACATAGTGTGACCGCTAGCCAATGTCTTCGGCGAGTATTTGTCCTCACACCCAACCTGCTGCACCCTACTGGTCACGACTTCCCACTGGAACCCCAGGTAACTACCTACCTGAATAGGACCAGTCACCAGTGAGCATCTAATTGATATCCAAGTATTGGTCGGGTGTGAGGACAAATACTCGCCGCAGATACTGGCTAGCGGTTGCGCTATATCGTGAATTGGCAGAAGTTAGAATCCATGGGTCATTGGATCGGGTCCTAGTGGCTTAATGGTATGCGAGCTCGCCAGCCTTGTAACCAGAAGGTCACGGGCTCGAACCCTCGTGATGGGTGCGTACTGATGAAGAGTCCCGAACTAGGACGAAACGGCTGTCGAGTTCTCCCAGCTTTTCCAATGGTTCTCTAACCAATGTCAGCTCATGATGAAATCCTGTAACCAATTGGATAGAATTGGTTACAAGAGACATTTGGTCAAAACACCATACCAGAGAGCAGCTCTTCTCTGAAGAGACATTGGAAAGTAAATCAATCTCATTAATGAATGTTTAAAGTACAGTCGATACCTAAATCAATTCGTAGAAAAGTACGGTGAATGTGACATGAGGAAGGCGGTGTGTATATTACTGTTGAGAAGAAACCAGTGTTCCTTAAATTAAGATTCAAACAAAGATGGTGAAATTGAAGGAAGATTCATCACGTGAATAAAAGATGCAATCTCAACGATCTATCTACTGCTACAAAACTATCTATCCAATAACACAGTTCAAAGTAGATCAATCTCCGGAATCTCATTAACTCCAACTGTTTTTATGAATTCATATATACATGCAGTAGCAAGTATGTTGGAGGAACTGACAGACTGTTATCTACATTGGATTTTTGAACATATGCCTGAGAATTTACATTCTAGAGGTTCAACAATATTTAACTGCTCCATAGATCGGTTCATGACTTATAAAGGACACTAAATCAAGACTGGTTCGAGTATCTGGAACTTTGGCCATCCGGGAAATGAAATCTGAATTCTGTGTGCAAAAGGAGAGTGTTACTAACTTGTTACCACTTTGGTAAGCACTGACTGATTCACTTTAACTTGCTGAAACGTCATTTTACTTTTGTCTGAGTCATAACTCGATAGGAAACATTTATTTCGCGATATGAATTTAAAACAAGCAACAAAGGTTAATAAAAACACAATATTCAGCGAAAAGACTCTTTTCAACGAATTTATTATCAAGCTGTACAGTCGTATACATGTGGTTTTTCCTTGTAACGACAGAAGACAATGGCCAGACAACAGATCATTTATTGAGAAAATCAAGAGATATTTATAGATTTTTATGTACATTATTATTCGTTATTACTAGCAGAGAAACAGCGTCTTCTGATTGGTTGATTTCTTGCTCATGGTTATTCTGTCATCTCTTTATGGCCGTTTCTTTGAAGGTCAGACCATATATCTGCGAGTCGTATTCGCCCATGCAAAGTCTTTGTTTTCGTTTTCCTCATGACCAAGATTTGATACGTAAACATTGACTTAAACTGCTATCTGCCAATTTTGGTTAGCAGACAGCTCTCACAATACCCTAATTACTACGATTATTATTATTATTATTCTCACTCTGAATTGTTCCCGTTTGTCCCACTTGTCATTCTAAATCCAAAACTATAATGTTTTTTTTGCTTTTACAATAATGAATTCTATCTTATCAAATTTCACACCATATTATGTAACATTTTATATTCGCCTACTAATCCTATAATTATGCACGCCTTTCCAACATCTATACACCTTATGTATTATTCGATATATGACACGAATTGTTCTGCTACTTGACATTTAACTATGATTATAATCACAAATATATGAATCGTATTTCATACTACTATTATTATTTCATGTGTTCACACTTCTGATCTAATTCCCTCACCGGATATAATTTCTTAAAATCCATATATGTATATACGATTGTGCAGCTTGATAATAAATTCGTTGTTGGCGAGAGTCTCTTCGTTGAATATTGTGTTTTCCTAAGGCTACAATGGGAATTATTAAATTAAAGGTTAATTAATAAAGAAGGATTTAATAACTTCCTCAAACTTCGGTAGAATTCTTCAACTGAATACTTTACATACGGGGTTATATATATATATATGTCATTAAAATTATGCTGGGGGATATAATACTGGTATGCAAATAAACTACATTGCATCGATCGTGGAGAATAATAGGTGTGAGTGTTTTTCAAGTCGTGTTCAGATAGATAAGGGGAAGAGAGTATGAAAGATTAACATTGCGATAAAATGCATTAAGGCTGTATAACATCACGTAAATAAACAATTAGTTATCAGAGGAAGGAGTTGAACCTATCAAGAATGCTAATAATAGTAATAATAATAATGTTACTGATAAAAGATAGTTTTAAATGAGTCAGGAATAATAATATTAATAATAGTAATAATAATCATAATTAAAAATAAATTACAATAATAATGATAACAGTTAGTAGGTAAGAATTATTACCATGGTGGATTCAGAGTGACAACCATTCCTATTTGAACACAGAAACCTGGTTTATAAACTCTAATTGTACAAGTCCCGGTAACAGCATTTTCCTGTTTGGCTGTCTGCCGGCAATATTGAATGACTTGACAGAGTCACTATCATTTCCGCAGTCTACAAGATGTCTTGTTTTTGAACTTTTTAGGACTCTGACTTCAGCTCTATTCAACTACTTTGGAAGAAATGCTCCATCATGCGAGTGGACAATCACCTTTCTGTAAGATCTATGTATTTTCTTCCAGAATAACACTTAATCTGATATACGCCTTTTTGAAGTGTCGTTAACCAGGAAGTACTAGATAGGTTGTTTCGCCCAGGTTTGGGACTCATCGGAAGTACACACTCATTGCTTTATGTTATCATTATTAGTTTCACTATTATTTTTTTTTAAATTTTGCTTTTGACCTTTTTCGATCTTCCTAATGAATTTTATAGGATAGTTAGTTATTTGACACCAACTCCTCTTCTATCTGTTTTATTTTATCATTTAGTTCTTTTTTGTGCTACTTAGTGCTACTACTCGGTTTGTTAAACACTTAACTGAGCCTTAACTTAACTAAGGTGGAAAAGGCGT
This sequence comes from Trichobilharzia szidati, assembly GCA_944472155.2. NCBI lineage: Eukaryota > Metazoa > Platyhelminthes > Trematoda > Strigeidida > Schistosomatidae > Trichobilharzia > Trichobilharzia szidati. The sequence goes on from OX235273.1 coordinate 140,432,324, forward strand.
CTTCTCTAGATTTCTATTTTTTCAACAATGATTATTGCTTCCTTCTGTTGTTGTTGTCAATGTTGTTATTCGTTATCTAACTCACCTTCAAACATCACCAATGATATCAATTCCACTAGTGTTGATTTTATCCTACAACACTTTCTCTTGTGTGTAATAAATCCGTTTAAAAACTGAGTCAGTATTAAATCGAAAAACGCCGAAAAATAAAAAGCTAAAAAGCAAGTCAGTAGTTCATAAAAACAAAAATTTCCTTGTTGAACATTTTACCACATGTTCAAATAAAATAAACTAATCTCTGTTTAACATATGGTATACATTTTTTTATATTGTGGTTTTATTTCAACTGTTGAAAAGTAATTTTAGAAAAATATTGCAGGTGTGGTTGCTGGATACATTTTGATTTCTCTCGAAAATTCAGTGCGTATCAGTATCAGCGTTGTTACAGTTTGATATTATATTTGTAAGACGGAAAGACTTTCCACTTTTGACAATCAAATCAGTCATATCTACTTTTTGAATATGTGAATATGCTTTCACGAGTTGATCACGGACTGATATCAGTTAGAGAACCATTGAAAACCAGCCAGAGAGTACTGGACAGCCAGCTGTTTCATCCTAGTTTGTGAATCATTGGCAGTACGCACCAACTGCCAGGGTTCGAGCCCAGGAGATTCCGGTTACATGGTAAACAAGCTAGTATACCATGCAGCCACTGGGATTCGATTCAATGGCTCATGAATTCTAACTTCTACCAAATCGTGATTTAGCGCGACCCCAACCATTGTCGTTGGTGAGACATCCATCCAGGATGGAGTTTCCTGGAGTTCTAGTGAAAAGTCGTGACCAGTGAGTTCCATCCAGATGTCACGTGTGACAAGGGATGTCCAACCGATGACATTGGTTGGCGTCGTGCTAAATCACGAATTGGTAGAAGTTAGAATTCACGGGCTGGCCATTGAATCAGGTCTCAGTGGCTGAAAGGTATACGAGCCAGCTTGCGTTGTAACCGGGAGGTCCTGGGTTCGAATTCCAGTGGGTGCGTACCACCGATGATTCCCAAAACTAGGATGAGACAGCTGTCCAGTACTCCCTGGTTTTCAGTGGTTTTCTAACTGATATCAGTCCGTGATCGACTCGTAAAAGCATAACTAACCCTTACAAACCAAACTAATATTTTAAAGAGTCATTTTTTCAAGAGTTTGCCTGTAGAGATTTAATTCGTTTTTCAAGTTTGATCACGGATTGATATCAGTTGGCGAAACATTTCAGGGCCATCAAGGAGAACTGAATAGCCATTCCGTCAGCCTAGTTTAAGATTCATCGGAGTTACGCACTCGCCAGAAGGGTTCGAACCTTACCGTTATAAGACTGGCTCGTAGATCATCCAATGGTCAGCCCATAGATTCTGAATTCTACCAGTTGGTGAATCCAGCGCTACTGTCATCGGATAATGTCAACAATGAGTATTTATCCTCACTTCCGACCGAGCGGACCTCAGTAGTTGTGACTTTTCACTAGAACTCTAGGAAACGTCGTCCTGTAGGTAGCCACCAGTGAGCATCAGATTAATTTTAAAGAGTTAGTTTGTAGGGATTCGATTTGTTCCAAGTTTGGCCATTTAGAAACCGACAAAGAGTACTAGACAGCTCTTTCGATCTAGTTCGTGACTCATCAGCCCTACGCACCCACCGGGCTTCTAACCAAGGACGTTTTCATCACAAACACTACAGAGTACCACAAACCTTTGTAAAGCTCATTAAACAGTTATATTAATGACGATATATGCCACGTGTTTCACCACGGAGAACTAAGCAAAGCTCTTCAAGTGAGTACAGCACTAAGACAAGGCTACTTACTGTCATCGATGACAGACCTTGGGCATCAAGAAGAGTAGAATAGGTTAGGCTGATAAGAACATTCTAGGAGATTTGAACTATATGGGTCATTTATTCCTAATGCTTCGTCAATTCGAAAATCTACGTATGAAAACCAACAAATTAGCAAAAGAGGTTGCAAGGAAATACAGAACTTTAGGTGAACATAGAGAAGACCAAGGTGGTTAAGATATCTAGCCAAAAACAAAGACAACGATCACCAATCACTAGCCATTGGCGAAATCTGAAAGAAGACAATTCTTTCATTTCAACTACACAAGTGGAGGCATGAACGAGGATGTCAAAGTCTGAATTAGATTGAGAAAAATCTTGGTAGGCCTTCATTAATCTGAAGTTGATGTGTGGAAATCTTCTGCATTCATTATAAAGCAGGTGTCCTATAAAATTCACTGACACGATGAATGCGTCACAAAAGCTATTTCCAACAGGCTACTGCTAACTTTCACTAACATCTGCTTACACATGCACTAATTAGACTCTCGAGTGGAACATCATTGGCAAGTGATGGATTTGTCACCCGTCTTTGACATGCGGGGGTGGGAGATGATGTGAAGAGGAGATATTTGCATATGATCGATCATGGAGCCAGCTTAGAAAGAGTTTAGGGAATATGGGAAAGTGGCTATATGCCAATGAAGACCTATTTTCGATTCGGAACACTCCTCAACAGGAGAATGATAATAGATCTAGTTGTTAATGTGGTAGACTGTAAAGTCGCTCAAGACATTCTCAACACTACCGGTTTCGTCTTTCTTCAAGTCTTAGAATCTCTAGGTGGAGGTTTCCATATCCGTGAGTATTTTTAGAAATGTTGTTATAGAATGTAAATAATGAGAGACGCTGACTTTATTAAAACTGTAGTTTCACTTCGGTAACTCGGAAACCGAATGGTTACCAGCCTCCAGTTATCCAGAATACAGTATGGCAGAGAATCTCATAATCCTGAAAAAATACATCATGACACTTACGAATTAAAGCGCTATAATACAGTGCATGTATTCACCCATTACAGAGTCATATTTATTTTGACCGCGATTTCGATACTAGCTAGCTGCCCATCTAAACCTTGATAGACGGTGTTGAATTCAAGTCAGTGACCAAAAACTTGGATGGAACTCATAGAATTATGCCTTACAACATATTTCCAATTCAGTAGTCAGATATGAAAACAGATATAAGGAAGAGCAACGAGATCCCCCAAACCACGATTAATAACTGAAGACGTTATGCAAAGATTAGAATTAATAGCCCTACCCAAAATTGAATCGAAAATCTGGACACATTATGTTGACGATGCATTCATAATAATTAAAAGAAGTGTGATTTAGAATACAGCTACAAATTAATCCATAACATATTTGAAGACATTAAATTCACCACGATAGAAGGAGGAACAGGCAGCTAAATTTCATTCTTAAATGTCTTACTTAATCAAGAGAACTAATGCAGGAAATTCAGAAACACAAATATACAGAACATCCACACCTACATGTCAAGTATTTGAATATAACAGCTATAACCCAATGAAACACAGAAGATTGTGCAGAGATTGTTTAAAAGAGTCTGAACACACTGTATTAGTCCTGTGTTGAAGAGAATAGAAGAGAAATAGCTACTGACTGTCTTCAGGAAGACTGGTGAATAATACCCATACAATTTCATCAAAACGTGTTGAAACTCAAGTCATCACACCAACAAGAAACCATCCTCTAAGACCACAAGAAAATTCACTCCATCACACATATAGAGAACATCTCTAAAATAATGGCTGGAATATTAAGACCATTTGAAATAGACATATTACACAAGCCAAGGCAACCACATCATTCAGGATTGTGCTGACCGAAGCATCCAACTACAGAATAATTTGTATAAACTGTGCGTGATAGACACCACATCGGTCAAAGCGGGAGACCGCTCGAACACATATTACTTGTGAAAAGACATGAAATGTTGTATTCTTTCATACCAACGCATGTAGACAACTGCGGACACCAATTTGGTTGGGAGAATGTGGAGACTGTAAACTCAGTGGAAACATTAAACTGTTGAAGAATTTCTAGGAGCCTGGTACTCAGATGGATATCGGTGATTAACAGACTCACACACATTACTGTGGATCAAATTTACCAACTAATAAAAGACGAATCACGTAACAAGAAGGTTCAAGTAAAAATGATCAGTAGAGATGTAAATTGACAACTACTCATGACAACAGTTGCCAGAAGATATAATTATATAATTTCCCTGAAGATGTTGTCTAGCAGGGGGTAAATGAAAGCCTCCAAACTCAGAGAACAAAACTAAATTAAAAAATTGAGATACCATGTTAACATTTGAAGCTAACAGTGACTTACGTAAATCTGAAATCAAATAATTTTTCTGTATTTCATGTTCATCACTGTTCTTAAATGCAGGCATAATAGAGGCACCAGACACAATACCTCCATTGCCATGGTGACCAACTGTTTGTTTCAATAGATCATTTGACTGTCCAGAGGTGGTAGGGATAAATTTATCCTTATGATGTTGATGATGTTTTTGCTGCGGTTGTTGCAACAGGTGAAGATGTTGATGGTTATGATGACCTGATCTAATCTCACCGGCGTGTTTCTTCGATTCGTGTTTACGTTTACGTCTACGTTTCTGATGAACTGGATGATACCACCAAAGACTCTCTTCACTTGGACTTTGTTGTTTATTAAAATATGTTGTGGGTTGGAGACAATCTTGACAAACTTCCAGGGTTATTTCAGTGGGATTAACATTAGTATTGTTAACATTATTATTATTATCAGTCTTAATAATATTGTGAAGTTTTTCATGTTCTCCACGAATATCGTCCATTAAAAATTGCATACATTCATTAGATGAATCTGTTTTACACAATGTTGAATATAATTCATTTGTTGCATGAAAACTCTGTAGTTTACATGAAGAAAACAAAACCCATTAAAGGTCAGAAAATTTTAGTTAGTGAGATTGATAGAGACAAGAAAAAAATACTAAAAGAGACTGATAGTTTTGATTATAATTAATAGTAGTGGAAAAAAAATATATATGGCGTGATCAGTTCTAAATCCGGATTATTTTCTGATCTTGACATAAACAAGAAGAAAATTGGTGCCAGGGACGTTATAGAGATCATATTCATTCAAATATCTGAGTGACTTCTAAACTCGAATCGAATAACAAACTCGGTTTCCTCAATATTACAATGACCAGGAGAGATGATGAAACGATTCAGCGATCTAGTTGTCGTAAACAGACATGGAGTGGACAATATCTTCATTTTACCAGTTTTGTTCCTATCCAGTATAAACGTTCCCTAGTGTGAAATGTTTGTTCGCAAGGGCCTGAAAAATATGCACGAGTGACACATTGATGGATGAGCTTTGACATATACATTCAGTTTTATTAGGCAATGGTTATCCGGAATAGTTTATCACTTGTCACAGTAAGGATAGATCACATCTAGAAAAGACAGCTTCTGTACCAAAGAAAACTATCCATCTTTATTAACCTACCGTTCAAGGGTGACCATATTATGCAGTTGACAGCTAACTCAAAGACTTCGGTCAGCCATCAAACGCACATTCTACGCCACATCTCTTTTTCTCACTTGCCGAATATTTTCGATCCCTGTACCTACGATTAAAGGACGAAATTCTGTGGACTCTACTTCGAACTGCATCTACGGGCTAACCTGCAGTTGCGGTGACACCTATATAGCTGGAACCAACAGAATGTTCCAATGTCGTCGAAAAAGAACAAGTTCCAAAATGGTTACTAAATCATATAGAAAATCCCAATGCGATTAATCTTAATAGAAATCCAGCATCATCCATTGCAAAACACTTATTAATGTCAGGTCACAAAATCAATATTAATGACTGTTTCACAATTATTTCATCGCATAACTCTAATTCAAGGTTGGTTATTGAAGGTGATGGAAGCACTTTGGATTAATCACATACAGCCTAAACTGTGTGTACAAAAACAATAAACTTCAATCTTCGCCTACCTTGGACTGACTACTTGACCTATCTAAATGTGATTGTTCATAAGTATGTACCTTTGGTTTTTTTATTTAACTGAGTAATTGTCATGAACTTTATTTTATTATTGTTAACCATGTTAGTTGTAAGGCGGTTGTAAAGGAACTGCGAAATGATATCATCTCGCGAAATTTGTCTTCTTAATGCCTTATTCAAAGTTATAGAGATTGTTGAAATCGTTCTAGTTGTTGAATGATAAACATGCTCACCACATTACCCGTGGGTGTTGCATTCAAATCTTGATAGGGTTATGAGTAAGGGCCACTGAAGAGTGCGGTATTAGGACGAAGCAACTGTCGTCTAGTATCCTCTAGTTTCTAGTGATTTCCTGAATGATGTTAGTTGGCGATCAGACGTGAAATCAATGAAATTTTTCCGAAACAAAACTTTAGTACACTTAAGTGAAATTATAGCAAGCTGCCTCTGTGAAGTATCTTCTGAATGGACTTCAATAACCAATCATTACAGCAAGGGAACATTAGTATTGGTAAACTTATGAATAAACTGTGTTCTCAAATAAATAACCAACCTCATTCCCGCTTAAGTAACGTTATAACTGACTATCACTTGTGACGTGTCCAGAAATACCATCAACAGAAAGCACTGAACTGCCAGTTGACATTTATCCTCTAACAAAAACTGAAATTTCGAATGTAGTCAAGCTACTGAAAGCCAGGAAGGCTTCAGGACCAAACAATATTCCTCATGAAGCCGATCCAGAGGTTTCAATCAACATGCTCATGCTACTGCTGCAAACAGTTTGCACGGAAGCAAAGGTAGCTACTAACTGGGAGAAAGGAGGATAACTTATCACACAACCAAAGAAGGGCGAATTAAGCATCTGCAAGAATTGACTCGGAATCATACTTTTGTCCACGCCAAGCAAGCTATTAGGTTGCGTCATATCTGAGAGAATAAAAGGCATATTGCAGCTAGAACTACTGACAATGGAACAAGCTGGAATCAAGAAAAGTAATTTATGTGCTGATCAAATTGCAAGTCATTTTCATTGACTTTGAAAAGTCCTTCAACTGGAGGTTGGCTTCGAAGTAATTTGAAAACTACTTCAACACTGTGACTTGCCTTAAATATTTATCCACCTCATTCAACAGCTATACTACAATTTTTTATTATAGCTTGATTCCACACAGTATTTTTGGTACAAGTATGGAATTTTCAGCATGTGATATCGGTAGCCCAAATTTTGCAGGCCGACCATTGATATCGGATGTGCGTTGGTAGGGGATCGAACCCCGGACCGTTTGCATGGTCGGCAAGAGTCTTAACCTCTGTGCCACCGACGCACAAACGAAAACTAAGTGAAGCCTTTGAAGTGAATACAAGAGTATGACAAGGCTGCCTGCCTCCTATCACCGATGATATTCGTAAATATGACAGACTAGATTATGAAGAACACCGTGCGTTCGTAGGGAAAGGATTGGAATTTCTTTAGACAGACAAGAAGACTTTAGAACATCTGAACTTCGCAGATGATGCATATCTAATGTCACACAAATTCAAAGAATTACGGGCGAGAACCCATGAATTATCAGTAAGGGCTGGCAGCGAAGACAGCAATTCAAGTGGACATAGAGAAGATGGAGCTATGAAAGTAACCAACAAATAAAAACAATCACCATTCAGTATGAACGGAATAAATTTGAACAAGGTCACTTCCATTACTTGTCCAGGCACCGTCTTGTCAACTAAAGGCACACAGAAGAGTTTTAACAACAAATGTCCCATTTTGACACTGAAGATAAGATGGTGCTTAGTCAGGAATAAATTAGCCACAAAAGACTCTGAGAAATAAATTAATCGAGAACCTATCAGTCGAAAAAAACTATCCCGAAATTATGGCGTTTTTCACCGAAACTAAAACTTTACAACGATGCCAGCCACAAACTGTTTTCAATAACGCCAAGTGTGAAATCATAGACATTACCGGAGTGTCCTTTTTAGGAGACAATATGTCAGCATAAACTGGTCATTTCTATTCGATGAAATGAATTAAGGGAAAATTCAAAAGTTTGAAGAAAATGTAATGGATGACTGTGTGCCGAAGTACTGAATCCATTTATACATATATATACATATTTCAGCTTCTTGCCCTTGAAATACAAATGCAATCTGATAAAGTGCTTGGTTCATAGAGCAAGAGCAATTTTCTCGGACGAATGTCTTGATGGGGAACTTAATAATATTTAGTGGTTGCTGAGTGAAAATGGTTATCCAGAAAAGTTTATTGATAAGAATATGAATCTAAAATCAAGGCAGTCCTAGGTACACACAGTTCCTAAAAAGGGCTTATTCTTACAAATTCAGTTCCTTACGGACAATACCAGCGATATACTAACAAAACGCCTTAGAATTGCGGTAAAAAGAGCATTTCCGGTGCCGAATTACTCTGTGTCTTCAAAACCATCCATCCCTATTTTGCATTCGGGAATAAAAAGATAAACTGCTTAATTTCGCCTCTTCCATGTGTATCTACAAATTGAACTGCTCCTGTGGAATGAGCCACTTACATAGGCCGCACAATTAGGCGTGTTTCTCGTCAAAATTCCGAACATCACCCTGTGTGGTAAAGCAAAGGACAAACAAAATCTATTCGCAGCGCTATTCTGTGTCATCTTGTGGATACAGAATACAAGACTGATGTTAACCATGCTTTCAGGGTCATTTACCGCATACCAACGAATCTCAATTTCGCCTTATGAGTTCGACTACTAAATATTGCTGAGGCTGTTGGGATCCATATTAATTAAGAAGCCTAATTTGTGCTCCCAAAAGAAGTTATTTGAGACATTATCCTTACCTTGGCTATCTAGGTTTGAATGATCCTCAATTTGTTGTCGAATTCTACTAATTATAGTTGATATTCTATTTGCTACTATATCTCTACTATTATTGTAATTTAAGCATCTTTAATGAACTGTAATTCCATTACGATATTACTTATTAAATCGATATTATTTAAAAATACTAATATTGATATTGACTACTATTCTCGATTATTCTGTGTATATAAACATGCATATATATAATTGTAGAGCGAGAAGAGAAAATTAACGAAAAGGATATTCTTTGTTGAGTTATTTTGTGTTTTATAGATGTCTGAATGAATATTTTCGCTGGATATATGTATATATTCTCTGAGCGTCTGGTCGAACAAAGTGGCGCAAACTTTTGAAGCTTCAGCGCAATGGTGTTTGGCTTTTACGAATTGATGTTGCGAACCTAAAGTTCACCCCCCCTGCCAACGTTTCTAGATTTATTGTCGACTAGAAAGTCCACAGAGGTTTAGGAGGTGTTCGGAGTTTGCTGCATATTAAACGCAGACCAATTCGATGGTGCGATTTTCATATATAGATATATGTATGTGACAGTAAATTTGTCCGTTACTTATTCTTAACTCAGCACTCAGCATGAAAAATAAGATCCGGATTTTCAACTCCAGTTTGAAGTCAGTGCCACTTACTATACGAATCAGAGACTTGCACTGCGCGTCATAAAGAGAATCTCAAACAAACTAGAGACCTTCATTAACAGTTGTCTTCGCTCAATACTCAAGATCAGATGGCTGGCCAGAAAAGATCAGCAACAGGGATCTCTGGGAGTGAACCAACACAGCAGGAACCGATTGTGCAACAAATAGGCAGGAAGAAATGGAGTTAGGTGGGTTGGCCATACTCTAAGGAAACCATCAAGTGACCATCAAGCCCTCCAGTGGATCCCGAAAGGGAAGAGGCGAGTTGGTCGTCAGTGCAAGGGTGACTTGGAGGAGGAGGTCATGTGAAGAGGAGATGAAAGCATATGGTCAGACTAGGAGCCAGGTGAAGACTGTAGCAGAGAACTGAACGCAATGGAGACGCATGGCTGAAGCCCTATGTTCCTCTAGGAATTAAAGGAAACAATAATATTAATAATATTCTTAACTCACTTGTGGTAAACTAAGTGGACGCGAATGATGATTATTATTATCGTAATTGTTATTCCTTTTCAAATGACCAAGAGTATGGCACAGGATTGTTCCACGACTTGTTGTCCTGACAGGCGGGAATGGTGGATTTTGACTATAATAAATATCATTTTTCTCTGATACACCTTCATCATCATCATCACCATTTGATTCTGCCATTTGATCACAGATCTTGTCATCAGGATAATATTCTGAATGATGTTGTTGTTGTTTTTGCTGGTGACTACGTTTTTTTGTTGATTTTTGTGGTCGTCGAATCTGCCAAGGAGAATTCAGTGGACAGATTGGTGATGAGACATCAAGCATTTCATTGTTAGTTGTACAGTCTGGTCGATCAATTGACGAGTGGTTATAACTGTCGTGTGAATCATCATTACTAACTGACTTGATCCAGTTGTGTTGACCTGCTACTGCTGCTGCTGTTGTGGCTGTTGCTTCTGATGACGCTGTCTGACGATAGTCAGGTAAAGGGGATGATATCATTAACGGTGGATAGATCGGTTGTGGTGAATTCGACAAAACTGGATAGTTCGAAAGATTTTTCACCTGATTTGATCGAATCATATTAGGTGTAAATGCTTTAGAGTTGAACTGCTCACCACCGCCATATTCATCACGAATACAATGTGGTGGTATGTATTTACGATGTAAAGATGCACTAGCACTACCTGTCAGGGGAACTGGATACGGTGTGCTTAACCAAGAATCGCATACAATAGCTGATTTTGTTAGTGTGTCGACTGTATTGTGTGCATAATTGATATTTTCTGATGGATATTGAGACATGAAAAGTTGTGGATTGGTGAATTGATTTTGTGGTTGTTGTGATTGTGATTGCCGCTTGTTGTTGTTGTTGTCTGATAATGGATTACTAATTATCCGTATACTGCATTCTTGACCCTGTGAAATAATGATGAGGATAAAATGAGATATAATAGTGTGGAATATTCGCATATTATGAATTAAAAGTCAATCTGAATGAAGAATATTCTTTTCAATAATTTCTCTTCAGGTTCTTATAATTATAAAATATAACAATATTTGTTGTCGTTACAATAATGATAGCCATTTATGCGGCGGATACATTTTTAACGTAGAATAACAGATTAGTTATGGGGTGTCAAAATAAATAGTCGTATTTGTGTGACAAAAGTGCTCTGGGCTGAAATCGATTACAAAATATTGTAAAATGGGAGACAATGGTGGTTATTAGTCATAATAGATTTGTAGAGTGTGGGGCAGGAAAACTGACAAGTCAGTTCAAGGTTATAAAAGGTGTCAGGTGAGTCAGTGGCTAGCACAAAGTGGTGTGTATTAAACAGGAGATAGTAAGACTGTAATGAGAGGTTCATTCGTTATTTCATTATGCATATACGTTTACATATACAGCTGAGCCAAGGACCTTTTACCTAATTTTTCATTCTCAGATGAGACAATTCATGGTGGAAATTCATGAAGATGTACCTATATATATATATATATATATATATATATATATATATACATATATATATATATCAGTGAATAGGATTAGTAGTAAATAACTTAAATGTTTATCCCCAACTTAGAGTGCTTTCATACAAGCAACTGACAATAAAAGCCCTCAACAACCACTACTATATTGTTATTATGCTCTTACATTTCGAATGGAATTTAGGATTTCCGAAGCACATCTTCAATGCATTCTCTTCTCTGTAATTCTCTTTAACTTCCCCCATGAGTGACCATAACCTCCTATCTTCTCCTCACACAATGTCTTTCATGTCACCCTCGGACCTTGAACGTCAAACCCGTCGTTTTGTATTCAGGCCCCACGGAAACGATGGCCTGGAGCAAGATGTCATCGAGTGGTCTCCTTGGCGTGTATCTGTGGTGAGAGCTGGCTGCTAGACAAAGTTGGTAGACAGCAATTGACGTCAATGTTTATGTCCCCAATATTGCTGGTGAGAAAATGAGAACAAAGGCTTTGCGTAAGCGGATACAGTTAGCATATGGATGATCTGACACAGCCACAAAGAGATGCAAGGTTAACTTTCTGTGAGAAACAACCAATCAAAAGACTGTATTTTCTACTAACAATAATCTACAATAATGTACATTAAAATCTATAAATATGTGTTGATTTTCCTTAATAAACGATCTGACCCTTGTCTTCTGTTGTTACATATCCAGTCCATTCACAGTCTCTTAAGAATATTTGCTGATTGACTGGTTCGTTTCCAGGCTTTTTTCTTGTCGTTCCCTTATGACCGGCCATCTGATCTTCACTGCAGAGTCAGAGAAGGCAGCTGTTGACGAAATTCTATAGCTGGCTATCGGAAATTTTTTCCGTGACGCACGCGTTAAGTTTCTGATCCACACAGAATAACCGACTGACTTTGTATTGGTGTTGAAAATCCGAATTTTTTTGTTTATGCTCCTTCGTCGGAGTACAGAAGATTTCTAAACTGGTTTCAGAGTGTGATGGTCTACCTCACCTCTTCATTCCTGGTTTTGACATCACCACCTATGCTGAGGGCCTGTGATTGGAATGATGCTTCCTGGTTAAGTGAACGAAGTGCCCCGTTTGAAATTAACTCCATTGATATCGATTAGTGATTGTTGTTGTTGTTTGGTTATTTTCATCACCTCCATCTTGTCTGTGTTCACTTGAAATCCTGTCCTCTCTACACTTCTTCTTCTGCCAGCTTGTTTGTCTTCGCCTGCAGGACACTTGACATAAATTGACTGTGAAGTTCAGGTCTTCTAAAGTCTTCTTGTCGGTCGAATGCACTGCTGTCTTCTAGCTTGCACAGTCTGCCGCATAATCTGGTTCACCACAATTAGGAATAACATCGTTGGTGATGGTAGGCTGACAGCCTTGTCTGACTCCTGTCTTCACTTCGAAGGCTAAGCTTAGTTCTCCATTGTAGATAACCTCACATGTGACATTGTCGTGTAGCGAACCACAACAACAACAATAACAGGTATAAATTAAATTTGTGAAATGCTACTAAAAATACGATAAATACACACACATAAATAAAATAAGACAAAATTTATTTTGAGAATGTAATGATGACTTAGTCGTTTTTACGAGTGAAGAGATGTGAATTAACAAAATTAGTCAAGCAAATGAAAAAATAGGTGAAGATCATTGAAGCATATGAACTGGTTTTCAGACAATTGCTTTTCAGTTAAGTTTAGGTGGATATCCCGCTGACTGATTATGCCAGACCGTAATGTCCGGTCGTTATTCACATTTTGGCTCGAAGTAGAGACTCTTCAAAGATGTTGGAAGGATAACATAACGTTATTATGGCTGGCAGTGCCTAGAAGTGGAATCCAAGATCCGCATTTCCTCCTTCTTGGAACTCGTCCTCTGAATATATCTAAGTTCTCAGTGAGAAATGGTGTTGCCCTTGAAAGTTTAACTCTGCATCTTTCGTTTCAAACATCAAAGTGGCATCAGCTAGGCCACTTGTCCACGAGGATGGAATGATAGGTATGAAGTCTAAGTCTTAGGGAGAACACCATCTCTTAGTGAGGAGGCGGATGCATTCACCTGCTGAGTTCCAAATAGGACAAAATGGGTATTCTGCATTCCACTGCTAGTCATCTTCTGCGAAGATGCCATTCTTTACTTGCTTGGTTTAACACTAATATATGCACATAAATATATATGTATGGCTTCTTAATTGTTTATTTACAATCATTGGTTATCAATATCAACATGCCAGATGAGAGATAATTAAGGAAGAAAATTAGGGCAATAATGTAAAAGGTGGAAATATTTGTAAAAAAATTAAAACAGATGGTTGCGCAATGCAAAGCTGGTGTGTTGGAAAATAGGAAAAATAAGTGAGTAATTAAATTATTAGCATCATTTACATAACAGCAATTATGCATGAAACTGGAAAATTAACGCCATAATTTAAAGAATAATAATAATAGCTTGTAAATATGACAGGTGGAAGGGGAGTGACCAGGTTATGCATTTTTATGATAATAGCCAAGATTGAGAATGGTCTTCTAACACATAGATTCGCCTTATTCGGATGGATTCCAGAAGCTCTAGCAGTATTCAGAATAAAAGATACACCCTGAGTAGCTAATATCAGTTCTACGATCAACATAGAGGGGATTCAGTAGAACTCAGGAAAAAGTCAACTTTTCCTAACTATGTACTACGATGTCAAAAAATCTTGCTATGAACATGCTTGTTAATGAGTTTAGTGTCAACGAGCTCCTTAGCAGCCGTCTATGTGGTAGATAAGCGTGTTGAAGTTAAATCTGAGAAGTTTATTGTCATCTGTAGAACTAGAACTGATTCACGGCTCAACTTTGATACAATGAATGATACTGCCACGGAATTCGTTTACTGTTGTGTTACAAATTTTACTGATATAGCCTCCACGAAAATGGTATTTTAAAAAGACAGAATTCTTTGAGGCTAAGGACATAGTAATTCTACTTGGTCGCAAATACATATTTCTGTCTAGAAACTTCAGGGATCCACTATTTTGGTTTCGGGTAGTAAAAGGAAGTAAGGATACTATTTCAGTAATAAATGTTTTGACAGCTACAAAAAGGATGGAGCAATAAGTAAGGATAACGAGCTAGCATACTTCATTTTCGAGTTTTATGTCAATGAAATCTAAATTCAGTCTGCCAAAGTGTTTATTTTAGACTGCTCAAATGACAATCAGTGACGAACTTCAGGTTATTATTAAGCAAAACGAAAACCATTACCTACATTCCTTGACCTGTTGACCTATAGGTCTTATTAAAAGGACCTATTAAAAGTGACGCTGGTAAGCTTCACTGTCTTATGGATCGACAGATTACTAGGAGAATGTGCCGGTGAAGTACCTGGCAATATTCAAAGTTTTCAAAACATTGATTAGAAATATGAATATGCTTGTGACGTGGATCACTCTTGTCAAACGTAAGATGATGCTTCAAGAATGATTTACCGTCCCTCTTAGTTAGACTATAGTAAGTGAAATTGTCAAATGCGTGTTGTGATTCACAATACAATGAGAGTGAAATGGGGACACCAGATTAGACAAAGATTTGCTGAACACGAATACCGCTTGACTAAACCAGTAACGACAGCTACCTGTTCCCCCCAACCTGCACTACCTAGACGAGAACACAACGATATGAGCCGTAAAGTATGTTTCATGCAATAGTGTATGATTCAAACTATCACAATGGATACATCAGTTAGTCTGTAATCATGATTAATAAAATACTGGGCGTTATTTTACGTTGGCCAATTCTGATTGGTTTGTTTTCCAGACTGGACATCGATCAATTATGTGGGCCGAATTCTGATTGGTTAATTCATAGGCTGGATATCGGTCACCGTATTACCAACAAAGGAAAATCCATTGTTTATCTGTCAACATAGAAGTATGTCAACCTTCTCCTTATTTACAGTGTTTCATCAACTCTAAATAACTGATTGCTGATAGAATTTTATTATAAATACCAAAGTCTCATTCCACAAATTGGCAAATGCTTTTACTGTGAGTCAGTTCTCCAGATCCTACTTGACAACTGTAAGACATGACCACTGGAAATAGAACATGTAAGCACTGTTGCAACTTGAATTTTGTGCAAAAATTCCAAGTTGGAAAGTCTATAGAATATTCGTAAGATATGTGTCTCTTCACGATGTGACTGGTAAAGTTGCTGTCAGCAATATCGTATGTTGGTAGTGATAATGAAAAACAGAAACTATGAATTAAGTTAGTTAAGAGAAATCAAATCAGTATTTATACCTGATAATTTCTTTGTGTAAATCCACCTGTATGACGTCTTAGATTACGTCCAAGTGTTTGACATTCATTTCTGGATAGATTAAATGTCGGTGAGAATTGACTAGACATTTCAGGCGTTAGATGTTTTCCATCTGGACAACCAAATTGGCCGCCGTTGACACTTGCAAATAATAAAAATTGTGATTCGGATTCAATTGTACTTGAACGTATAGTATCCTGCCATACATTTTCACGATATGGTGATTGTAATAGCAGCATATCAGCTTCACCGACAGATAGAACAGCAGTTGTTGGATGCTTTTTTGATTCATTGAATTGTAATGAACGTTTATGTGAATGACAGTGTTTCGAGTCTATTTGATTAGGGTTATTGTTGTTGCTGTTGTTGTTATTGTTCTCATTAGGCGGAGCCGAATAATGCATCTGGGCATGAGAAAGATGCTGATGATGTTGTTTAAGGTTGTAGTCTTGATTGCTGGTTTCATTTTGTTCACCGATAACCTGTTGACGACCAACCCATACCCAACTTGAATCTCGATGCAATAAGGGCTGTAATAATAATAATAATAACATTAAGAAGCATGTATATAAGACTATGGTGAATATTCGGTCTACGTGATACAACTAAAGAATATCCTAGAAGACGAAGGTGAGTCTGAGAAAAGGATATTCTTCTTTCGACTCTACGATTAAATAACAATATTTGTATACAACAAAAAAATTCGAATTTTCAATACAAACGTCAAGTCAGTCAGTTCTTCTATACGGATCAGAAACTTGGCGGGTCACAAAGAATATTTCCAACAGCCTGTTGCAGGCCTTTATCAACCACAACTGTCTTTGCTCTATACTGAAGATCAGATGGCCGGCCGGAAAGAATCACCAACAGGAAACTATGGGGACAAACAAAACAAGAACCAATCGATCAACAAACATGCAGGAGAAAGTGGAGATGGATTGGACACTCGCTGAGCAGGCCACTGGGTGACATTGCGCGTCAGGCCAGTGCTCGAGGGGAACCCGAAAGGGAAACGGCGAGTGGGACGTCGAAGGGTGACATGGAGGAGATCGTGTGAAGAGGAGTTGAAACAGTATGGACTAACATGGATGGAGGTGAAAAGTACAGTAGAAGACAGAAGCGAGTGGAGACGTGTAGTTGAAGCCCTATATTCCACTAGGAACTCAAGGGAACAGGAATAATAATATAATACTTGTATGCACAAAATATTCTAGAATAATCGTAATGCATTTAGAAAAGACTGAAGACCTTTTTGAACATTTATCTTCTGTGGTTCTGTATTGGAGATGAGATGGCCAGTCAGAAAAAATTAGCAACAAGTAACTATACGAAGGAACCAACCGAGTACCTATTACTAAACAAATATTCCGAAGATGAATGGAGATGAATAGGACAGACGCCATTGAGGACACTGTCAAATGACATTGCGCTCCAGGCCACCGCTCAAGTAAAACCTGAATAGGAAACGACGTGTTTGGCGCGTGTCTGAGGGTGACATAGAGGGGGTCATGCGTAAAGGACATGAGAGACTATGGGAAGTGGTCGGACCGGCTAAAGAGAACAACAAAGAATACGATTACGTAGAGATATGCGGTTGAAGCAGTGTTCTTTCAGTAGGAACTCAAGGGAACAATAATATCAATGGTAATAAATATATTGATACATGTGTAAAACTTGGGCACTGTGGTAGTAAGTAATTCCATATTAGTTTGCTTATTAGATGGATATATCACACAGTGAAACAGCATTATTTACTGGATGACAGAGTTTCGAACACAATGTATCTATTGTTCATAATCATATCAATTATAATCACACGAACCTGAGTTTTATAGTTTTCTTTGTCCTCTCTTATTTGTCGTCGTTGGGGTAGTAGAATTTTTCGGATGTCTAGCTGGACAGGTGTTGAATCATTCCTATTACACGTGTTTGCAGTTGATTCGATAAACAAGGCTTCTGTTATCAATCTCTCCCTCCTAACACTGTTACATTTTATCTTAAAACTGTCATCATATCCCATTCTATTGTAAGGTTGATTGTGTGTAATTGCATGTAGCGAGTGCTTTATCTGAACTAATATCAGAAGCACTTCATATCAAGTGGAATCCAATCTGTCTGGATAGGAATGATGGACTAAAACAGAATCTGACTTGGTTGCAACACCTACCTCCCCTCCCTCATGAAGTGACAAAATCAACACGAATGTGATATGCAAGTTCACTATGGAAATACACACTACCTTTATGGTTTTACACACTGATCAAATCCAACAATCTACACTTGATTTTGTTACCTTCACCAAATGACCAACCTGACAACGAAAAATGACCTCAGACTGACGAAAGATGATCAAGTTAGTAAACTTTGTTTTGATACCATAACAGATGTACTATTATCTTTGTTATTTGGTTTATTGATCTTCATTGTTATTTTGACTTTCAATATGCCCTTTTAACTTGACCTAAGTCTATTTTTTCACCTCTTAACTCTATGTTGTATATATGCTGAGATTTTGTAAATTCCGGTTTAATAATACTTTGATAAAGCTATTAGCAGCAGCATTAAATAGCGAAATGTCAGTAAAAACAATATCGTTTTGTTTTTCATTCATTGGGAAATACAAAAACCTTTATTATAATATACAAAGCAAACTATGAGGGCATATCACTAAAGCTATATGATTACGAACAATACGTCGTATCTGAAACGTCATCGAGTAAATATTGATGCTTCACTGTATGCTCTAATGTCATATAAACAGATTAGCATGGAATTCCGTACTTCCACAGTATCAAAGTTATACACATGCTTCTATCGACACTCTGAGTATCGCGTAAACAAGGCGAAAAAAAGGCGGAATTTTGAAAAAACAACCTTCAGTCATAAAACCATTCACAAATTTTAAAGAAATATCTATCTCACTTTGTGTTTTTGACGACTTGTAAACATTGATGTAGCCGATCGTTTTGTACGCTTCCCACCATCCTTATTACTGTTATTATTGCTACTATTGTTGGAAGTAGTGAGAAGTCTTTCTTGATTCTCTACATCACTTTTTGACCGGTGCATTCTTTTACAACTCGATGAAGCATGCATAGACGACATGATCTGATTGTTGTCTACAATTTCATCATCATCTTTGTTCAACAATCCGCTGGTAAGTGGCAGTGATGGCGATGGTGTATTACGACTAATTGATTTATTGCGTTTCTTACGAATGCAACTGGCACTAGTATTGTTACTGTCATAAACATTATCATTAGCATTACTATCATCAATAGTTCCTGCATTACGTTTACGCGTATTCTTCTTTTCCCAACGATAACGTATAACAACAACACCACAATTGACAGCAAATACCAGGCCAACAACAGCGAATAACCCGAGCAGGATGTACATACTCATTTCTAGCACTGGTCTTGCACTATTACCACCGCTGGCATCTCCTCCTCTGTCGCTAATGTCACTGATCTTACTTGCACTGCCTCCACTACGGCTGTTCATGTGTTGTTGTTTATCTTCAGTATCTTTTATCGCTTCTCTACTATCCGATGGAATATGTCCTCCTCCACCGCCAACATCGGATAAAATTGACTGTCTATCGTCCAGATGACTATTTTCATCAGAATTGATTGAAAGTGAATGTGATGAAGACTTGTCCTTGACCTGGGGGGTTGATGATGAAAAATAGTTTGGCTTTTGGTGTACAGATTCATCAAATGAACCTTTCACTCTTTTCTTATCCAACCTGGTGGTCATTGATGCCACAGACTGTGATCCATAATAACCGGGAGAATCTTTAAATGCCATTGAATTGTGAATATTACCTCCTGTGGATTCAACGGTCTGAAAAATATAAATATATAAAACATGGAAATATGTTAATTAATGAAAATGAAAACACTGGGTATCTTCTTCGGTAGGATGAATAACTCACAGTTACCTGGGATTCTAGTGGGAACTCGTGACCAGTAGGGTGCAGCAGGTCGAGTGTGAGGACAAATACTCGCTGGAGACATTGTCTAGCAGTCACGTTATGTCGTGAATTGGCAGAAGTTAGAATTCATGGGCTGGCCATTGGATCGGGTCCCAGTGGCTTAATTGTCTATGAGCTATCTCGCCTTGTAACCAGAAGGTCCTGGGTTCGAACCCCTGTGATGGGTGCGTACAGATGAAGAGTCCCAAACTAGGACGAAATAGTTGTCCAGTACTCCCAACTGGTTTTCCAATGATTCTCTAACCAATTTCAGCTCATGATGAAATCCTGTAACCAATCAACCAAATCTCTACAAACCAATACTTGAAATGCAATTGAAGTATTGCAAAGATTTTGATATTTCCCTTTCGTCAGTTTTGTGAAAAGCTGATGAGATGGGGGTTTTTTCAGCATTTCTTTCCAACTCAAGATTATTTTGTGTGGAATATTCAGGTGGATCATTTAATTTCAATAGCTCATATGAGCATGGATGCCATTTTATGCGACAACTAACTGAAAAGACAATGCATATACTTATTCCAATAATGGTCTTCCTTATGTTTGGTTTTTAAATTTTTAAATGTGATTTAAAGTTTCTGTAAAGGTTAGGTTGATTTTCGCGGGTAGGGTCGGTAGCCCCTCCCCCACGCTCAACCTTCCCTTAAGCACGAAGAATGAAACTCGGATTTCCAACACCAATGTTAAGTCAGCTAAAGCTCCATCGATAGCATTTCTATTATTATCAACAATAGCCTTCACCACTGGCTCAAGATGAGACGGCCAGACAGCTGTCCATAAAGGATAAGCGATAAAAACTCTGACGATGA
The DNA here is from genome assembly GCA_944472155.2 of Trichobilharzia szidati. Taxonomy (NCBI): domain Eukaryota; kingdom Metazoa; phylum Platyhelminthes; class Trematoda; order Strigeidida; family Schistosomatidae; genus Trichobilharzia; species Trichobilharzia szidati. Next base: position 140,452,852 of record OX235273.1, read on the forward strand.
ACCAGTTAACAACCTGTTGATCAGCAAGTAGGCCAATGAAAACAGAGATGGATAGAACTCACTCTAAGCAGACCGTTGAGCAAAATCTAGCACCAGGCAGTCTAGAGGAACTCGAATAGGAGGGTGATACGTAAGAGGTAGTGTGAGGAGTTGATGACATATTATAGGCAACCATGGGTCTGGTGGGGAGGTTGTAGAGAAGCCCTATATTCCACCTGGAAGACAAAGGAATAATAATAGTAATCTTTCTTCCAATGACTTAGCTGTTGAATTATTCGATTAGAGTAAACGTCATAACAAAACTGTTAAACTAGACAGGTAGGTAGAATAGGCAGTGAAAACAGGAATTTGACTATAAGGCGGGTGGGACGTATGAGGAAGTCACAGTGAGGACTGGAACAGTAAGGATAGTGTTTATTTCTCTGAAATCTTTGTGGAGATCTGCTGCGCTCCGTATAAGGAACAAAATACGGATTTTCAACACCAATGTTAAATCAGATACCTCTTCTACGTGGGAAAAAAAATTGGCTAGTACGTCACGAAAAGCATCACCAACAGGCTACTTCAGACCGTTATCAACATATGCCCTCGCTGAATCCGTAGTGAAGGTCAAATGATCAGCTAGAAAGAATTAACAGCAAGTAACCCTTAGGGTGAACCAACTAACAATTTATTACTCAACAACTCTTCGGAAGAAAATGAATTTGGATCGGACACACATCGAGGAGACTGTCAAATGAAATGGCACAGAACACCTGAACTTGCGTGGAACCCCGATGGAAAACGATGGTTTTCGCTTCCGAGGTCTAAGGATGACTTGGAAGGGATGGTGTGAAGAGGAGATTAAAGCATACGGCCAACCGTAGGACCAGTTAAGAAAGACTACCATGAGTACGACAAGGTGAAAATGTGCTGTCGAAACTCTACGTTTCATCTGGAACTCATGGGAATAACAAACATAATTGTAGGTTATACAACCTTTTTTTAAACACTGAATTGCTCTAAACCTTAGTTTGTTCTCTCTATCCATATTTTTTTGATTGTAATGTTAATCCCTTTATTAACTTAACTGTTTCACGCTTCATTGGATTTCATCAGCAAGTTGTTACATTTTTTCTCAAAAATGTATATAAATGTGCCCACATATATTCTCATGTTTTCGTTGAATTCACAAATCTTTGATGCGTGTTTTCTTTTCATAATTTTTCTATTAAGCTGAGAAGGAGCTTTGACAGAAAAGTTTGTATGCATGCTAGCTAACTCACCTCTTGTAAAAATATGAAAGAGTATTTTATCCAGGATGAGTGGGAGACTGCATCTTTCATAGCAAGCAGGTGTCTTTATGTGGGTGGATGTGTGTGCGTAACCATCAGTTTTCACCAAGTCAGGTTAGAGAACATTTACTCACCGACGGCGTTGGTTGGTGGCAGCACTAGGATAACGAATTGGTAGAAGTCAGAATGCTTGAGCGATTAAATCGAATCCCAGTGGCTGAACTGTCTGTGTCGTCAACTTGTAAATGGAAAGTGTTGGGTTCTAGCCCTGGCGGTGGGTTTGTACCACTGAAGAGTCTCAGACTAGTGCGATGAAACGGTTTTCCAGTAATCTCTGATGGTCTAACCATAACTGTCTAACGGACGTCAGTTAGTCATTAAGCTGGATAGATGTTCGACAAATTAAAGAGAATATCGTTTCTTTTTGTCTTCAAAGTCATAAACTAAACCGCGCAACCTTTCATTGACCACTCTTGCAAGTCGGAATAAACTATCGTGGGATGTTTTTGTTCAAAACAAAATATAACGTTTGTAATGTGACTAGTTGTTGTTGTTGTTGTTTTATCCATATAAAAAGTAAACTTCATTATCAACTCACTGAAGCATTTAACTGTCCAGTAATAAAGTTAAAAAAAAACCAACCATCCATAAAGATAAACGGTGAAACGTATCACCATGGCAACTGACTGTTAATTTCAAACACATACACACATAGATGGTGTTTATGTTTCTATATATATATATATATATATATATATATATATATATATATATATATATATGTTCATATAAACAAATAACCCTTATTTAATATGAGAATTAATCTGCTGAAATAAACAGATCTAGATGTTACGTTCCGTTGTATTTAGCGGGATAGCTTATCCATCACTGGAGTGATAATTCAGCAGTGCAGTGTTTGTTTGAGTTGTATTCTCTGAATGCGCTAATTTAACTGTGAATCTTTCGCTGTCCTTCTTCAGTACAAGTTTTAGTATGAAATGAACTTGTTTGAATTCTCCATCCATTTTTGTCCTTCACGTTCCCCAGTGGAAAATAGGGCTTCAAGCTAGTGGCTTGAGGTTTCTGTAGCAGTGTTTATTTTACAGGATGGGGTTGCTAGCCTCATGCCCAACCTTTCCTCTTCGTCAGTATTATTTCTGGCTTAGCAAGGTAAAGGAGTGTGTCGGTGGCCGGGAATCGAACTCCGGACCATGTGCATGGTCGGCGAGCGTCCTAACCGCTATGCTACCGACGCACTATTGACACATAGTTGAACTTTGATGTAGTCAGCTTCATGCTATGTAGTCCTTTCTAAATGAAAAACTTAACAAACACTCATTCTGAAGGGGTTTATTAATCTCACAAACAGACTGCTAACAAATATCGGTAACACATTTCTTTTGTATGATAAATTTTGATTCCAAAATTCTCGAAAGCGCCTTCCGTCCGAAAAATGGCGGATAAGGCCTCAAGCTATAGGAGTTTCAGAAGCAGGAGAATTTTTACGCAGTGAGATCGACAGGTACTATGTGCGCGGTTTGCTAGTATTCTACTGTAGCATGATGCAGATTGATAAGAACAAGGTCAGTAATTATAGGTTTCTAGGCCGTAGGTGTTACGAACTTCCTGAAATAATTTGAGCGCCGAGTCAGATTGATTCATTATAAATTATTTAAATTAATCCCAGCGTGTTAAGAAAATCAAAACAAGATTTTTCTGAACGTTTCGCTGTGTAATCTGCTGAAGAAGCTGTGGCTTACACAGTGAAACGTTCAGAAAAATCTTGTTTTGATTTTGTTAACACGCTGGGATCAATTTAAATAATTTATAATGAAGGTCAGTAATTGATTTGAACATCTTAAGTGAATTTCCGCAGTGGTAAAAGTGTTTTACGTGTATTTACGTTGTGGACATAAAACACTCTCATTGGACAACTTGTTTAACCTTGAGTCAGTTGTCGACCAATCAGAACAGTTTATTCTTCTCTGACTTCGCTGAGTTTTAATTTGAATAAGAATGCATAAATATGACGTGTTTGTCCTTAATAAATGGTGTGTTACCAAGTCCCAAGAAGCATCGAATATAGCAGTTCAGGTCAACAAACAGAAAACAGAGGTGATAAATATTCCTGGCCAACACCAACAGCAACAACAACAACAGACAACGATCAGCATAAATGGAAGGAATGTGAAAGAAACAACCTCCTTTGCCACCTACCTACCTGGGAAGCATCTTTTCAACTACAGGCGGAGGGAACTGACGAGGATATCAAAGCAAGAATCGGAAAAGCAAGACAAGCTTTCACTACTGTCAAGTCTGTGTGGAGGTCAACAACACTCAGCACCAAAAATAAGATCCGGATTTTCAACTCCAATGTGAAGTCAGTGCTACTCGCTATACGGATCAGAGACTTGCACTGCGCGTCATAAAGAGCACCTCAAACAAACTACAGACCTTCATTAACAGTTGTCTTCGCTCAATACTCAAGATCAGATGGCCAGAAATGATCAGCAACAGGGAACTTTGGGAGTGAACCAACCAGGAACCGATTGTGAAAGAAATAGGCAGGAAGAAATGGGGGTGGATTGCATAGGCCATACTCTGAGGAAACCACCAAGTGACATCACTAGACAAGCCATTGCTCGAGTGAAACCCGAAAGGTAAGCGGCGAGTTGGTTGTCAGTGCAAGGGTGACTTGGAGGAGGTCATGTGAAGAGGAGATGAAATCATTTAGGCAGACTTGGAGCCAGAAGAAAACGTTTGCAGAGAACCGAACGCAATGGAGACGCGCGGCTCAAGCCCTATGTTCCTCTAGGAATTGAAGGAAATAATAATACCAAGTCTCATAACTTTCTTTCTCACGCTACCTTTGAATCATTGACACCTTGACAGCGTACACACTAAAACTTGAACGATAATGAGAAGATCAGCATGGCGCTTGTGCAAAGATAACACACGAAATTGCGAAGGATTCAACATTATTCAAAAAACTCTTAGCGCTATCCAAAATTAGCTTATTGGTCGAATGATAGATACTAACTTAGAAGGAAAGCATTTGAAAATGTAAGATTTGCCTTCGCTGATTACATTGGTGGTTCAGCGGTGGACTGCTCTCCAGTCAGCCCTCATATGATTTGGGTTTCGATCCCCAGTCACTGACGCATTCCTAATTCTCACTTAACCAGTTGTTAGCAGAGTAAATAAGGAGGAGGGTTGGGAGCGTGAAACTAGTAATTAGCCAAAGACCTACACTTTCCAAACGCCATAATAAAGAAAGTTAAGCACATGTTGATTTATTCATCAAGGTAACCAGAGGCCACAAAAAAATACAAACATAAGGAAAACTGATTTGCTTCAACTTACCTGTAAAAGTTTAGGATCAATTCTATTTGTATCTTTACTTTTTATAATATAATCATTCATAGATATACCATTGTTCGATGTAACTATATCTGCATGAATACGAACATGGGGAACTAAGATATTTCCACTTGGTGACGTTAATCCAACTTCCAGAATATCACCTGTTTATGATTTTTTTAGAGAATATAAACAGAATACAGAAAATTAATATTCATACAACACTAAAAGCCTGAAAGAATATTAAAACACCAACCTTAGCCGTACACAACAACATTAAATGCCACCACTGGGTTCCATCGGATCGTCCGTCTTGTTAGTTCCACTTTAAGAAAAGGAATTTTGTATTCATTTACTATTTCCAGAGTGAATTTCATTGCCGGATAGCACTTGTTAATTACTTGTGTGGTGAAAGTTGGCTGCAAACAAGCCAAAATTGTAAACAACATTTTACGTCAGTGTTACTTCCGGAATCAGGGTCATGGGAAAGACGATAACAAAGCTTAACCTTCTCGCTGGCGATTTAATCTTCAATATAGAGCCACTGAAGGCAGCTATTGAAGAAAGTTTGCACCAAGTTTCCAATCAATACAGAATTGACTGGGTTATTATTTGAACTGAACTAAGATGAGCAGATGATTTTTACCCTGATTTCAGGGTGAATAAGGTCTGTTTAGCCTTTCCTTTCAGGTTCTGGTTTTGACATCTTGTAGTTGAAACGACACCGCCTAGATAGGTTGAGAGGTTGCTATTATTCTCTCGAATTCTGAGTAGAACGTAGGGTTTCAATAACACGTCTCCACTTTGTGCTATTTTCTGCTGTACTTTTCAGCAGGCTCTAACGGGCGAAGCACTCGTCGCTTCGCAGTAGGATTGCACTCGAGTGATGGCCAGCATTGCGTGCTATGTCATTTGATGGCCTCCTCAGTGGAGAATGTCCTATTTATTTCCATTCTCTCCTACATATTTGTTGAACAATCGTCTCTTAGTTGCTTAGTTATCAGAGAAAGTGAAAGTGGAAAGTTGGAAGAAGTGATCTCTTTTCAAGTGTCTCCAACTGAAAGAGTTTTATGCTGGATGTTGGATATAACTGATTGTTTGATTGATTATTTTCATCACCTCCATCTTCACTTGAAATTCTGCCTTTGCTGCAATGCGTCTTCAGCTAGTTTGTCGGCTTTCGCCTGTAAGTCTTCAAGTTTTTGAAACACTGTGTTTTCAAGTATTACTTTTGTAGGGATTTTCTTTGATTGCATGGATGATTTCGTCATGAGCTGACATCAGTTAGAGAACCACTGGAAAACCTGGGAGTACTGGACAGCTGTTTCGTCCTAGTTTGGGGCTCTTGATCAGTACGCATCCACCGGGTCCCAGTGGCTCAATGGTCTAAGACCTCGCCCTGTAACCAGAAGGTCCTGGGTTCGAATTCCGGTGGGTTCCTACTGACGAAGTGTCTCAAACACTAGGACGGAACAGCTGTCCAGTAGTCCCAAGTTTTCCAATGGTTCTCTAACTGATGTCAGCTCATGATGAAATCCTCCATGCAATCACTCTGTGTTTGTCAAACAGAACTTATTCTCTTAAGCAATTACACTTCCTTATCTTCCAAATCAGTTTTCCCTCTTAATCCATTCAAAGGAGGCGCATCTAAATCAGATTACTTTTTGATTGTTCTCACCAGAAGCATAAATCTTAATGGTTTGGTTTACATAAAACAAAACTCATACGGTTTATTTATTCTTCTTCTTCTTATTATTGTTTGTCTTATTTTCGTCTAGGGAATGAAGAGGAAAGTCTGTCTAGATTTATTATTATTATTATTAGATTTATTGCTCTTATACAGTAATCAATCTCCCTTTGTCTTCACTCACACTTTTATATAATAACAACTAGACAAAAACAATGTTATTTATCACGTCCCTCGGATAGGAGGTCTACGTGTCCTATGTTTATGTACACTCTTCACTGCCTATAGCATAATATATATATATATATATATATAAGCATGTTTATTAAGCATAAAGACGAATGAGTATACGTTTTCTTATGACTTCAGAAAGACAAAAATGTCTTCTGTATATAATAGTCATAAGTACAAGTGTAGTGTGTACTACTGACAAGATTTATCAGTAGTTTATGTAAAAAGACGTTCATCGGCATAAAAATATCAATAAGCAAAGATATAGACAGATAGATGGATGGATAGGTCGACGTCACAGAGAGGAAATGAACCACTGTATTGTGACAAGTTACTGGAGACACGAAAGGAGACAAAGAAACAGAATGTGCTGGGTTGAAGTGACACAGCATGGAGGATCTGTGCAAATGACGATTTTCAGATAAGGTTTTCATAATTCCTCTATGTAGAGACATCGAAATCTAAGATTCTTGTCACCTTCCGTTATAAAAGTTAAACTAAAATTAAATAATAATCTTATCAGAAATAAAGCATGCTGGTATTACCCTCTATGAAAGTAATAACTGTTTGAAAGTCGAAATAAGTCATCTAAAACAATCAATTCCTTTAATAAATTTGAATAAGGCATTCAGAAGACAGATTTCGCGAGAGGATATCATCATTTCGTAGTTTCTTTACAACCGCTTTACAACTAACTTGGTTAACAATTATAAAATAAAGTTCATGACAATTACTCAGTTAAATAAAAACACAAAAGTACATACTGATGGCCAATCATATTTAGATAGATCATGTAGTCCATTGTAAGCGAAGATTGATGTCTATTGTTTCTTGTACACACAGTTAAGTCTGTATGTGATTAATCCCCCAAAGTGCTTTCATCACCTTCAATAACCTTGAATTAGAGTTATGCGACGAAATAATTGCAAAAACAGTCATTAATATTGATTGATTTTGTGACCTGATATTAATAAGTGCTTTGCAATGGATGATGCTGGGTTTCTATTCAGACTAATTGTATTCGGATTTTCTATATGATTTAGTAGTCATTTTGGAACATATTCTTTTCGACGACATTGGAACATTCTGTTGGTTCTACCTATATAGGTGTCACTGCAGCTGCAGGTGAACTTGTAGATACAGTTTGAAGTAGAGTCCACAGAATTTCATCCTTTAATCGTAGGTCCAGGGATGTCAGGTCACAAAATGAATATTAATGACTGTTTTACAATTATTTCATCGCATAACTCTAATTCAAGGTTATTGTAGGTGATGGAAGCACTTTGGATTAATGACATACAGTCTAAACTATGTGCACAAAACAGAACAATAGACTTCAATCTTCGCCTACCCTGGACTACATGACCTATCTGAATATGATTGGTCATTAGTGTGTACTTTTGTGTTTTTATTTAACTGAGTAATTGTCATGAACTTTATTTTATTACTGTTAACCATGTTAGTTGTAAAGCGGTTGTACAGAATCTACGAAATGATATCATCTCGCGAAATTTGTCTTCTAAATTCCTTATTCAAATAAGTCATTTAAACGAGGGACTCTTTTCATGAAATTATATCCCGTAGGGAAATTGAAACAGAGGTGTGAATACATGAAATAATAATAACTGATAGTATGTAATCATTTGATTCGACGAATGTGTAATCCTGATTCTTGAGAGGAAGAGTGGAGTCTTCTAAGAAAACCCTAGTGTAAAATAGATTTACGCCATGTTTTATAGACCTATGAAATATGACTTTACTTCAGTAACCAAGAAAATGCTGTACATGAACGTGGAGATATCCTTTAAAGAAGGATCTCATAGTTTCTGAAAAAGAACCTCCCTGCAGCATCGTTACGAATAGCGTTTTTCAGTCGACCATTGCTGTTCATTAACCTGAAGGACAAGATCCTATAATTGACCAACAGTATATGTGCTTATATCAATTCACCTGTTCGTATGGAGCTGGGTATATTGGTCGTTCGGTTCGGGTTTTGTCCAAGAGGTTTTACAAGAACACTATCCCACGTCGTTACAAAGAGGTGGAAGTTGGGCTATAAGAAGAGTTTTTTCTTTGAACGTCTGGTTGATAACAGTCACCCTCTCTCCACAGACTATCCCTTGAAAATCATCTCAAAGATGAAGGATAACTTGCCCAAAACATTACATACACGACCCATCAGTATTGTACAGAAAACGTTAGCTGAACCCCTCCAACTCTTATGCTAATGTATGATAATCCCCAGTCATAGTTCGGCTCTAATAATTTTTTGTTTTGTTTATTGAATTTGTATATTCTTCTCTTATTACGTAAATTGTTGCTATTACAATTCTCACTCTGAACTGCTCCCATTATTATTTCACTTGTTCCACTTGTCATTCTAAATCAATTTTGTTTTGCAATGTTAATTCTATGTTACCACATTTCTAACCATGTTATGAAACATTACTGATAATGTGCTGCTTGTGGAAAAGCAGATCAATCGTCAGCTTCAGATTTTACTGATGCATAGTTTTATAAATGAAAAACTTTATAAACAACTTAAAGTAATTGGGTCACATACTCCCCAGCTTTATGGCCTTCCGAAGAACCCACTGAGACCCATCTTAGACATGTCGAATTCTCCATACCATAAAATCGCAAAATGGATTACAGAGGTCCTTACGCCTGTAAGAGACTCTTTACCAAATCATTCTGTTAAAAGTTCATTTGATCTGACAGATATGCTAGACACCTTGAACATTAGAGAAAAGGCTATGTGTTCAACTGACGTAGAATCTTTATTCACTAATGTTTCTCTTCATGAAACTGTTGATTTCATTTGCGATTACATTATAAGCAATTGGATAAACTTACCTATTCCTGTCGCTTACATCAGAGACATCATCTTAATGTGTACAGAAAATATTAGATTCACCTTCGAAGAAAAGGCATACAAACAAATCGATGGTGTTGCGATGGGGAGCCATCTTGGGCCCCTGTTAGCAGAAATATTCATGTCGAAATTGTAGAAACAAATGCAGGGTATGCTTGGAGAATTTATGCTATATAAACGTTATGTAGATGATACACTCATTATGGTGATATGATTATGAGCAATAGTTTGTGCTCGAAACGTCATCAGTTAATATAACTGTACAACATACTGTGTGATTTATCAAAATAAAATCTTATCCATTATGAAACAGCTGGCTGTCCAGTACTCCCTGCTGGTTTTCAGTGGTTCTCTAAATGATATAAATCCGTGGTCCAACTGGTCAAAAAAATGTGGACTAAGCCAAATTTCAATCACTGACATTTTCCGTATTCATTTAGTTTATTCAAATCGAGAATCTAGAAGGCGAGAAACACATTCATCAACCTGAAACCAATCTGGAAATCTTCGTCACTCAGTATCAACAACAAAATTCGGATTTTCAATACAAACGTCAAGTCAGTCAGTTTTGCTATACGGATCAGAAACTTGGCGGGTCACAAAGAATATTTCCAACAGGTTGCAGATCTTTATCAACAGCTTTCTTCGTTCTATACCAACAAGAAACTATGGGAACAAAAAAAACAAGAACCAATCGCCCAACTAATATGTAGGAGAAAGTGGAAATTGATTGGACACTCGCTGAGGAGGCCGTTGGGTGACATCGCGAGTCAGGCCAGTGCTCGAGTGGAACCCGAAAGGGAAGTGGCGAGTGGGACGTCCAAGAGTGACATGGAGGCGATCGTGTGAAGAGGAGTTTGTATCAGTGTGGACTAACATGGATGCAGGTGAAAAGTACAGCAGAAGACAGAAGCAAGTGGAGATGTGCAGTTGAAGCCCTTTGTTCCACTAGGAACCCAAAGGAACAATAATAATAATAAAACTGTGTTTTAGTTTCTGTAAGTCGAGAATTTTAGTATTGATCGAAGATTCGAAAATCCTTGAAAAAAACGAACTGATTGAACACTACCCTTAAAATTAACTACTTTGAATTTTATGTTTTTTTGATTAAGTGAGCTGACTCTTCATGTTAAGAACATTCATAATACGGTCAAACAACTGCGCCTTCATACTTGTTTTATCACCTGAGCGCATTGAATAAGAAAATATCTACCTATGTATACGTACATTGCATTTAGACATCAAGGCGGAGAATTAGGTTTACCAAACACATAAATCAAAACCTGTAGTGTATAAAAATGAATTTCCGTGGTTTCCAGTCACCAAAGCTTTTTAATACAATGACATTAGGGATATAAAATTCAACTGGAATTCATATCCCTAGAAATCGTTACCACGATGTATGTTTTTTTCCAGTTCACCTAAAAAGATTCAGTGTCTGATGGAAATATGGGTATGCTTTTAACCATTTACGTAAAATTCTGGAGAGATAAAAACCCCTAAATAACCAAAAATATGCTTTATACTATTGAAATTAAAGGAAAAACATCCTACTTACCAGAAAACTTCAATCCCTTGTGAAGAAACCAAACAACTGGTCCAGACCAATAACTGCTTGTATTCATCCCTGTTGATAAATCTTTTTCTAACAGACTTCCATATGCCAGCTGATTCAAAGACGACGATGAAGGATCAACTGAAGCAGTCAGATGAGGTTTCATCCGCACCGATCGAGACTTTCTAAATAATCGTAAACCGGATAAATGAGAATTATCCTGCCTGCCGTGTGTCACTGTTGACGAGAATCGTGATCTTCTAGCCGATCGAAGTTTTCTTTCCACTACACCAGCTGAATTTGTTTCAATCCAGAATAAATCAGGACGATAATTTCTTATCGATAGATTCAATGGGATCTTATCTTTTCCGTAAAGTTGTTCATAAATCTAAAATATATAGAATGTTTTAAATTTGAGCTTAGTTCAGTGATGTCGTGAAGGTTTTAACACGCTTATTATTAAAAAAATGGACCTATTTGTAATCTGCGAAGAGTACTGACGACGTGACTGAGTTTCAGTGTAGAGTTTTACTCACAAGAGGAGCAGTTCAAGTCCCAACATTCCATGTAGCACACAAAGGTAGAGAGAAGAAAAAGAGATTCAGAAGACCTCAACTGAGAGGAAACTTAAGGAGAAAAGAACAGGTACATGGAAAAATGCGACAATTTAGTGGATAGATATAAGAGAACCCAAAGGGTGAAATGAATATACATCACTGACAGCGATTTTGAGCTGTTATATTAACAGTCTTCAGCCATTGGTTATTGGCATCTAGGACGACTCCAGCCAGGCAGCTTAGACACACATTCCTATGAGGCTTGCTTAGACTAACTTTTGAAGACTCCATGAACTGACCATCCATAACAGTTTTCCAACCTTATGCTATGTTAGCTAAGATTTCCCGTCAAGGAAATCGACAACTCGGTGTTTTCAAAATGAGTCCTATTCACCTCTATCTATGTCGCTTCATAAATTCATCGGATAACTCTAATTAATTAATGGCTAATTAATTAAAAATGCAAGTCCAATTTATGTGCTCAAAAGAAATACGTCCAACCGTTGTCCGTAAATTGGGCACCATGAAAAGTCACCGCCACCACCTTTCTTATCCAACCTTCCTGTGTATTTCTGTAATTTTTACATTTTTAATTCCTATCTGCATTAATAGATTTGGTTGCTGATTTTTATTTTTATAAATGTCAGAACTTCTCAACCTATTTTGTTATTGCAGGGTATTTCGTAAACTATATTATTTTGTCTAATTGGGTCAACCAACAGGGTGTTTTAGCCTACAGAGCTTGTCCTACCTGAGTGAGATTGTAGGTTCGAATGCCACCTCAATTCCTGCTTTATTAGGAATCTTACGTAGAGTCTCAGATGGTATAACTGTAGACGCCTTATATTCTCTCTTATTTATATTATCATTACTAGTTTTACCATTATTTTTATTTTGCCCTTATGGCCTTTTTCGATCTTCGTAATGAATTTTATAGGATAGTTATTCAACATCAACGCTTATTCTTCTATCTGTTTTATTTCGTCATTTAGGTCTTTTTTTGTGCTACTTAGTGCTATGGCTCGGTTTGTTAGACACTTAACTAAGCTTGCCTTAACAGTTAAAGGATGAGACGAATTGAAATCTAAATATCTATTAGAATACGTTGGTTTTCTATAAACACTAGTATGGAGTTTACCTTCTTCTATTCGTTTTATTTTGCAATCTAGCACTAGAGCTAATTCTCCTTGTTCATTTTCCGATTCAGATATGAAATTTATTTCCTCTACTAGTGAGTTCATGTGAGTGTGTCAAGAAGCTAGAGAGAGATATGTTCTGTTTTCAACACTGTGTGTGAAAGTATCATCCACATATCTCCACCATATTTTTGGAGTAGAATTAAATGCATTTAGAGCAACATTTTCCCAACTGTCCATGAATATGTCTGCTACGATGGGAAATATTGGTGATCCCATTGCTACGCCTTCTTTTTGTCTACATATTTTGCCTTAGAATTTAAAGATAGTAGATGTGCGGCATAACTGAATCCCTAAAATAATTTCTTCAGTGGGCAACTTTGTCCTATGACTGAGTTCATGATCCGCAGTTAGTTCTTTTTTAACTGCTTCTAAGGCCATATTGACTGGTATATTAGTATAAAGACTAGTTATATCAAAACTAACCATCGTTTCATCATTTTCTAGTTAAATGTCATATAATTCCAAAATATTTTGTTATTACTACGTCCTTAATCCATAATTTACTCTTACAAAATTGAGACCAACTGTTCATTCCACCGTAATGAATTCACCACCGGACTCTCAAAACCCCCTAGAATATATCTAACTAACTCATGTGTAGATAGTCAAAACAATGGATTATCCTATAATTGGTGAAATGGTGATCGATGTCCAGTCCAAAAAATTTAGCCAATCACAATTCGGCCCACATAAGTTCTTGATGTCCAGTCTAGAAATAAACCAATCAGCATTGACCGACGTAAAATAATGCCTAATATTTTATTGATCATGATTACAGACTAATTGAAATTTCTTTAGTGATATTTCGAATGGTTGCGTGAACTATTGCATGAAATTCACAATGCGGCTCATGTCGTTTTCTGTTCTCTCGGGCTGGGGAAACAGGTGGCTTTTGCATAATCTTGAATAGAGCGTCTATGTTCAACTTGGCGTTCCCATTTCCGAAACACACAACGCTAACAGCATAAATTTAGCTGCAGAATCAAATATCAATGAACCACCAGTATCTATCCACAATGATAGATAAATTTCGGGCTAATAAAAAAATGATTTATTTAAATATCTGCTCCTACGAGAGAAACTTAAAGTAAGTCAGTAAATAAATAATGCTTAGTTTTGTTTTTCTTCCTACCATTTAGAACTTTTCTTTACTCTTCAATCCCAAAACTAATTCTCATTTTAGCTATCAAATCGTAATCTGATTGGCTGTCTTTCAGTCTTTCTTGTTAACATAATAATAATAATATTGATCGAGTTAGTTAATTCAATTGAATAGAATAGAATTGAATTGAACTGAACTGAATTCATTTCTATAGAATGTAGGAAGATAACAAAATCTTATTATAAAGTAGATTAATTTAATCATACTCTGACTTCCTCTCTCTCTCTCTCGCCTTCTGTAGGAAGTTTTATAAGTCAAGATAGAAGTTCTCTACTAAAAAGAGGGAAAAGACAACTGTGTTGAACTTTTTTTCATATACCACAGAAATATTTGAAACAGTATCCTTTATGAGTACCTTTTTCTAAGTTTTAAAAAATTTATCTTCCTTTGGTTCTACAAGGCTATAAGTACTGATGGCTGGTTAGTCAATAATGTGTTCAAAGGATACTTTCGGAGATTTGTTTGTTGATTAGAAAATGTGAGAAATTTGACTGATGAAAACAAAACACGTAGTTCGACGAAGGGGCTGTTTTCAGAGAATTGATTTTCCCTTCTTAGCTCCATATATAACGGTTCACCTGCCACTGTGGAGCCAGTCAGGCACATTAGTCGTTTAATGCGTATCCCGTCTAAAAGAGTTCGAAAACAGACTACTCTCCAAGGCTGCAGAAAGATAGTAGTAATGGCCGTATAAGGAGTGGGATAACAGAACACCTTGTCAACAACAATGGTCATTCATTCATTGTCGACAAACGCCTCCTCCTTCAAAGTAATCTACAAAGTGAAGAATAATCTACCAAAAGCGATAGGCTTTCGTCTCTTTTGTATTGCTGAAAACTTGGCCATTCAGTTAGAAAAATGAGAGTTATGCATACAAAAGAAAACCATTCAACCACTGCTACTATCATGGCAACAAACTTGTTGCTTTCTACCAACTTCATTTCTGTTTATCTGTTCTCTAAGTTCCATTATGGGTAAATTTTATTTTGATAGAGTCTCACAGTGTTATACAGTAATATTTACTGATGACGTTTCGAGCACAATTTATTGCTCATAATCATATCAAGGTAATCACACGACTTCCTAAATTCATTTATATAGTTCCATTATTTTTCACTTGATTTCCACTTGATTTGATTGGTAGTGTTATTTTCCATATTTCGGGTATTACACTACCAATCAAATCAAGTGGAAATCAAGTGAAAAATAATGGAACTATATAAATGAATTTAGGAAGTCGTGTGATTACCTTGATATGATTATGAGCAATAAATTGTGCTCGAAACGTCATCAGTAAATATTACTGTATAACACTGTGAGACTCTATCAAAATAAAATTTACCCATAATGGAATTACACTCTACCACAGTGCCCAAGTTTTATTCTTATATCACTGTTCTCTAAGTATTTCCTAAGAACTCACTGTTACACAATTTGATACTTTCCCTTTCTTCTATGTGCATCCTGATTAAAACCTCCAGTGTTTTTCACATGTGCTCTAAAAGCGTAAAAGTATTTCTTGCTTCAAAAGCACCAGTTCATTTTTGCAGGATCACATGATGGTAAGAATTGAATCTGAGGTTTTCAACATGTATCTTAAAGCATGATACACTTGGCAACTTACTCTACAGTTGGCAATTACGATAACTAACTTTTATGTTTCTTCTTCATGTTCAGGACTAGATTCATAGACGTTAGTCATTGTTTTACACCTTTAAATTATCAATCACAAAATGAATATCTTTCAGAATTCTAACATTAAATGATCTCATAATCAACTGATCAATATATAGTAAAAACATTCATTCACACATCTAAGAAACACAAAATGATTGAGCAAAGAATATCCTTTTCGATAATTTCCTCCCCATTTGGCTCTACAATTATATATATATATGCTTATATACACAAAATATGCTAGAATAGTAGTCAATAACAATATTAGTGTTTTTTAAATAATACCGATTTGTAAAGTAAGATCACAATGGAATTACCACAGTTCATTAAAGATGCTTAAATTATAATAATAACAAAGATATAGTAGCAAATAGAATATCAACTAAAATTAGGTAAATTTCTACAAAAATTGAAGATCATTCAAACCTAGATGGCCAAGCGCGTAAGGAAGCACAAATTAGGCTTCTTAATTAATATGGATCCCAACAGCCTTAGCAGTATTCAGTAGTCGAACTCTTTAGGCGGAATTGAGATTTGTTGGTATGCGGTAAATGACCCTGAAAGTTTGGTTAACCTCAATCTTGTGTTCTATATCCACAGGATGAAATAGAATAGCGCTTTGAATAGATTTGGTTTGTCTTTTATTTAACCACACAGGGTGATGTTCGGAAATTTGACGAGAAACACGCCTAATTGTGCGGCCTGTGTAACTGGTTCACTCCACAGGAGCAGTTAAATTGGTATATACACATGGAAGAGGTGAAATTAGGCAGTTTATCTTTTAATCCCGGACGCAAAACAGGGGTGGGTGGTTTTGAAGACACAGAGTAATTCGGTAGCAATGAATGCTCTTTTTACCGCATTTTTAAGGCGTTGTGTTAGTATCTCGCTGATGTTGTCCGCAAGGAACTGCATTTGTAACAATAAGGCCTTTTTAGTAATGTTTGTACTTTGAGCTGCCTTGATTTTAGATTCATTTTCTTACCAATAAACTTTTCTGGATAACCATTTTCACTCAGCAACCGTTTAATATTATCAAGTTCCTCATCAAGACATTCATCCGAGCAGATCGCTCTTGCTCTATGAACCAAACACTTTATCAGATTGCGTTTGTATCTCAAGGGCACAAAGCTGAAAAAATAAGTATACTGACACGCTGATGTAGGTTTTCTGTATACACCTCTTCTTATTGTGCTATCCTCTTTTCTGGTAATAAGGACGTCTAGGAATGAAATACTAGAGTGTTTTTCTTTCTCAATAGTAAAATTTAATGCAGGATGAACCTCGTTAATAACATCCTTCAAAGGTCCATTTTCTAGTTTTTCAAGGAAAATGTCGGCTAGAATGGGTCCTAGTGATGACCCTATTGCCACACCATCGATTTTTCTCTAAACGTCCTTATTAAATAAAAAGTGGACATTCATTGTGCATATCAAAAGAAGCTCTTTCATAAAAGATATAAGAATTCCAACATCGATGTTTCGTCTTATCAGTTCTTGGCATACAAATTCCACTGTTTCCATAAGTGGTACATTGGTGAATAAGGAAGATACATCAAATGATATCATGAATTTATTGTCAACATTTAAATCTTTTATCGTTTCAACAAATCCAAAAGTATCCTATATGCTGTGTTTCACCAGCTCGGTATGTATGGTATGTTATGGTGAATTTAACATATCTAATACTGGTCGAAGTTTTACACCATGTTTATGCACTTTAGGCGAGCCATGTAACCTTTTGTGTGTGTGTGTGAACGTTCCAGTGGATTTTAGTGATGTACATACACTGAAGAGATTTAACGTAAGATCATTTATCTCAGACCAATGGTTGATGTCCAACAAAAGCACAGTGGTTAGGACTCTCGCCGACCATGCATATGGTCCGGGGTTCGATCCCCCGCCGACGCACACCTGATATCTATGGTCGGCCTGCAAAATCTGGGCTACCGATATCCATGCTGGAAGTATCTGGTAACGATGCAGTCAGATCACCTGTATATTTAACGAAAGAGGTAAGTTATGTGGAAGAGAAGAAAAAAGAAGAGGAAATAGAACAACATCATGAGGGGGCATCACCTTCAGTAAGCAAGACAGAGAAATATTTGTCCTTATATACAGTATCAGGCGGAACTGACGGGTACATCAAAGCAAGAATCGGACAATCTTTCACTACTCTGAAGTCTGTGTGGAGGTCAACAGCACTACTCAGCATGAAAACTAAGATCCGGATTTTCAAATCCAATGTGAAGTCAGTACCACTATACGGATCAGAGACTTGCACTGCGCATCATAAAGAGCATCTCAAACAAACTACAGACCTTCATTAACAGCTGTCTTCACTCAATACTCAAGATCAGATGGCCGGCCAGAAAAGATCAGCAACAGGGATCTCTGGGAGCGAACCAACCAAGAACCGATTGTGAAGCAAATATGCAGGAAGAAATGGAGATGGATTAACCGTACTCTGAGGAAACCATCAAGTGACATCACTAGACAAGCCCTTGAGTGGAACCCGAATGGGAAGCGGTGAGTTGGTCGTCCAAGGGTGACTTGGAGGAGATGGTGATGTGAAGAGGAGATGAGAACATGTGGGCAGACTTGGAGCCAGGTGAAGACTCTAGTAGAGAACCGAACGCAATGGAGACGCACAGCTGAAGCCACTAGGAATTAAAGGAAACAATAATAATAACTATTTTATCCTTTCAACAAATCCAAAAGTATCATTTACACTGTGTTTCACCGACTCGGTATGAAGAGGCTGTAACTTATATACGTAAATATTGGCAGAATATTTAACTGACTACTTACCTCAGCCATTCTATTCCACAAAACTGATGAACCATCTGATAAGTGTATCCAGACAATAAGAAATCCAACTGAATTCATTTGTCTACTCTCCTGAGGATGACGATGAGGATATCTGACTTTATCACTTTGATTCAGATACTCACTAGAGAGTGTTGTTGAAATTGTTTGCTGTGACGAATGCACACCTCTTTCTTGATTATTAAATTCAGAATTAATTGATCCACTATGAGTTAATTTACTGCCTTTCAGTTGAATATGAATTGAATAGACACCAGATAGAACAGGCATACGTTCAGTGGATGTTGCACCAAATAAATGATTATTATTATTACTATTACTATTTTCGTTAATATTATTATTTGAAAATGGAGATGGTGGGCCACCTCGTTGACGTGTATCATCTACACCAGATGGATGACTAATCAGCACAGAGAAATCTGTTTACAAAAAACAAGAAAGACGTATCTTTTAAGCATATTGATTAAGTAATAGAAATTGAGTATCAAGATATATAGCAATGAAAAAGACGTTCAGCAAATAGACTTCTTTCGGCGAATTCATTCACATCGCTGTACAATCGAATTTATGTATAATTATTTGTGTGTGTACATGAGGTTTGTTAAGTTTAGATAATTAGTCAGGTAATACTAGAATGGCTATCCCAATCACTTAAGAAAACCTTCTTCGCAGCTGAACTACGATTAACCCTCTGCACGAAACCTATGATTCGTATGAAAGTGAAGGATAGGCTACCACTACTGGCCTCATCAGTGTGTATCTACCAATTCACCTGCTCGTGTGGAGCCAGGTATGTCGGCTGTACTCAGCATTCGCTTTCCAAACATATCACTGAAAACTTACCAACGTGGTTTACGAAGGAGAAAAACGATGCTCTCGCAGCTCCATCTTAGAACATCTGATAGATTCCGGAGGTTTGTCAACTTTAGATAATTGATCAGGTAATACAAGAATGATCTAATATAGAAAGAGGGTTAATTAGACAGCAACTAAAGCAATATTGAGTTATTTAGTTAGTTAGATGACGTAATATAATTCACTAAAATGTCTCAACTTAGGATAGCAGCAGAGGTAACTACAGGTAGAGACAAAGTAGAATTACGGTAGAGAATAATGCCATTAAATTAGAACTGAAATAGAGCAAATAAGTTGGGTGACGTAATATAAATGACTAGAAATTGAGCGTTGGTCAAGTCAGTAACAGTGGTAGTGAGGTGTAGAAATTAAATCGGGTGGGGGTAGAAAACAAGAAGGTTGAAAATGTAAAATATTACAATTGAGAAGACAAAATAATGCTAATGAAGAGACAGAAAACAAAAAAAGATTAGGTAGAATTTACTTGTCGGGTTATAAGATAGATTACATCCATTACAAGTGCAGTGATTGAACGAACTTCTTCTGTATGCAGAGTTCAGGACTTAGCAAGTTAGTCGCCATTGCTTCTGCAGTTTGAAAAAGTCTGATTCGTACACCTTTAGGAAGACTACTTCTTACTGTGTAGACGACTTTGAGGTTTGTTTGTGGTGTAGCTTGGTGTCCGGATTCTATCAGATGTTCTAACATGGAGCTGCGGGGGCATCGATTTTCTCCTTTGCAAAACCATGTCGGTAAGTGTTCATTGATACGTTTGGTAAACCGGTACGGCCGACATACCTGGTTCCACACAGTCAGGTGAATTGATAAATACACATTGATGAGGCCAGTAGTGGTAGCTTATCCTTCACGTTCATACGAATCATAGGTTTTGTGCAGAAGGTTAGTCGTAGTTCAGGTGCGAAGAAGGTCTTCTTAAGTGAGCGCTACAGTCGATTTTTTAGAGTTTCCGCAGATATATCTCCATTGAATTGAAGGTTCATGTAGAGTAGTTTTTTCGGGACTCTAAGCATGGGCGGATTTTGTGGTCAAGGATTCATAGATTTTGCAATAAATCGTTCTGGATAACAATTCTGGACGAGGATTCTCTTGAGATTGTCCGGTGTCCGGGGTGCAAATGTCGCGAACTCTGTAGCTGAGTCAACGGATCAGGTTTCGTTTGGTGTATCCAACTGTGAAAGTTAGTAAGCTGTCCGTTCGACGTAGACATTCTGTAGATAGATCTTTTCAGTGTTCCATCTTGTTCTCGTCTTGTTAGTTGGACGTCATGAAAGGATATTTTGGAGTTAGAGACTTCAAGAGACATATACTGACTTTTTCATATTAAGAAAGTAAAATACATGCATAAGCTATTGATTTATAGGTAATGTATATTTCAAATCTTTTAAATATTTCCATCAATAATATTAGAACAAGACATAAGAGAACAAAACTGCTGTTTTCAATTAGATCCTGTTCAGACTTTATGTATAAAAAGTTTACCCAACGATGATGACGTTGTGGACCAAATAATAATAATAATTCAAGTATTGGTTTGTAGACATTAGGTTGATTGGTTATAAGATTTCATTATGAGCTGAAATTGGTTAGAGAACCATTGGAAAACCTGGGAGTGCTCGACAGCTGTTTCATACCAGTTTGGGACTCTTCACCAGTTAGAATTCATGGGCCATTAGATCGGGTCCCAGTGGTTTAATAGTCTACGAGCTCGCCTTGTAACCAGGAGGTCCTAGGTTCGAACCCCGGTAGGTGAGTATTGCTGAAGAGTCCCAAACTAGGCTGACGAAATAGCTGTTTAGTACTCCCTGTTGGATCTTCAATGGTTCTCTAACTAATGTCAGTTCATGGTGAAATCCTGTAAACAATAATAATAATGTGTACTTCAATTTTAGATTTTCTCGTCGACTATTTGGACTGAAGTGCTCGGTCTCAGGTTGACATGTTGGCTCTTTACGCAGATGCTTTGACTATGTCTGGTCATGTAACCTGAAGTCAATTGGTTGATGGTGACTAGCAGTGCAATCCATTACAATGCGCATTTCGTCCTGTTTGGGATTCATTATCTGGATGTACCTGCATTCCTTAGTGAGAGTGACGGTGTTTCCACCGAGGCTTAAACCCACTGTATATATTTTGAAACGCCAAAGCCTTATTCACTATACCAATTGGGTCGCAGGAGCCACATTTTCTGTCACGGATGTAATTAATATTATTATTGTTTCCTTTAATTCCTAGAGGAACATAGGAATTCAGCCGTGCGTATCCATTGCGTTCGGTTCTCTCCTAGAGTCTTCACCTGGCTCCAAGTCTGCCTACACGTTTTCATCTCCTCTTCACATGACTTCCTCCGTGTCACCCTCGCTCTGAAGACCAACTCGCCTCTTCCCTTTCAAGTTCCAGTCGAGCAATGGCTTGTCTAGTGATGTCACTTGATGGTTTCCTCAAAGTATGGCCAGTGCAATCCATCTCCATTTCTTCCTGCCTATTTGTTTCAAAATCGGTTCCTGGTTGGTTCGCTCAATGCCAGAGATCTCTGTTGCTGATCTTTTCTGGCCGGCCATCTGATCTTGAGTATTGAGCGAAGACAACTGTTAATGAAGGTCTGCAGTTTGTTTGAGATGCTCTTTATGATGCGCAGTGCAAGTCTCTGATCCGTATAGTGGTACTGACTTCACATTGGAGTTGAAAATCCGGATCTTATTTTTGATTCTGAGTGCTGTTGACCTCGACATAGACTTGAGAGTAGTGAAAGCTTGTCTTGCTTTTCCTATTCTTGCTTTGATATCCTCGTCAGTTCCGTCCACCTGTAGTTGAAACGATGCTTCCTAGGTAGGTAAAGGGGGTTGTTTTTTTCAGGTTCCTTCCATTTATGTTGATTGTTTTCTGTTGTTGTTGTTGCTGTTGGTGGTGTTGCCCGGGAATCTTCATCACCTCTGTTTTCTGTATGTTTACCTGAAGTCCTATCTTCTCTGGATGCTTCTTCTGCCAACTTGTTGCTTTTCACATGCATATCTTCCAGTTTGTGGGAAATCAGAAATATATATCATCGGCGAAGTCAAGATCCTCCAAGTTTTTTGTGTGAGTCCATTTTATGCCTGTTTCCTCATTGCCCGGATGTAATTTATTATTTAGTTCAAATTGGACTTTCCTATGGATGGTAGTTTCCGAATTACTTATTGATCAACGCTACCAAAGGCCTTCTCAAAGTCGATGAAATTGAGATAGAGGTTTTACTGCCGTCCGACGTTTTGTTCAGTGATGACGATGATAATGATGATACGTAGAGTTGCAGTTTGACCAGTACATGATTTCGCAATCCTCAATCATACTTCAAATCTGTGAGATATTCTAATCAATAATAAATTACCCAGGTTTCATAGCTCAATTGTGTCAGCTATCCCCAGCCCTTGTTTTGAGTTCTTAATTATTAATCTTCTCAAATTAATTTCAATAATTTCCTATTGCATGTTAGATAAAGGATGATTCTAGGATCTATTATCTGTGTCTAGAACATGCTTTTTCATTGGTGTGAAGCAATTGACTCCAATCGAAATAACTGTGCTAAATGTCTTCCAATCAGAAACACCTTAAAGTATCCAAACAGTTCTTAAAAATACACAATAGCAGTGAACGAAAATACTAGTGAAATGTCTAACTAACTAACCTGTTACCAATTGTGCAGATATTCCAACTGGCCATATACTTGTTTCATCTGTAACTCGAATAGTTACACTGGGTTCTTTAAGCATTTGATCTCCTCTTGCCAATGAACTATGATATTGTGATTGATTACTACTAATCCCTTCAAATTGATGTACATTCAAATCATTCGCGATATGATCTTTTAGTTGTTTAGCTAATCCAGGTGGAATAAATGAATTGACTAAACTTCTGTCTATCGGAGCTAAATGAATTTTAACACTTCCAGGATGTTGTCCAACAAGCCATACACGTAAAGGTTTGGCACGTTTAATTGTGTCAATTGAATGCATGTGACTGTGATGTGGCTGTCTAGTTGGTATTTCACCAATGGTTAACAAACGTGCAGGTGATTCAAAATTGAGAACATCTGGAACCGATGATGAACTGCCAATATTTCCGCTGGCGCTGCCGCCGCTGCCACCGCTGCCACTACCACCAACAGAGTCATGAGTGTATTCTAGTCTTAATCGATGTGCAGTGAATTCAGTCACATCGACATATTGATTTATTCGTCCACCAAGAACATCTTTATCGTGTAGAACAGAACTGGCTAATATGAACCTGTAAAACAACATTGGAAGTGAAGACATATGGAAAAGAGTTATAATTTTGTTTCAGAAACAAATGAAAAAGAAATTTGTAGATAATCAATTGTCACAGTGATCAATTATTTATAACGATTTTATCATGATTTGTCAAACAAAAGAGGAAATAAGGTAGAGACTATTCCAATTGTGAGATATTGGAAGTTAATAAAGGAGTAAGACGAGACTGACTACTATTGCTGATGATATTCCGAATTGTGATGGACTAGATCGTGAGGAACATCTTAGGTAGGGAGCGAGAAGACAGGAACTCGCTGAAATGATTACAGGACTCCTGAAGATTTGGATTTCGCGGATGATTTATGTGCATTCAAACACCTACAGGCGAAAATAAAAAAAACCGGCTGAAGAAGCAGTGCAGTGAAGACAGAACTTCAAATGAACACAGAGAAGATGGAGGTGATAAAGATGACCAGTCAATAGCAACAACAACCAGAACCAATCACTATCACAGGGAGAAATTTGAAGACGTCACGTTCTTCACTTACTCAGGCTGCATCTTTTCAATAACAGGCGGAACGGATGAAGATGTGAAAACCAAGGGGGGGGAAGACAAGACAGACATTCATCACTACGAAATTTATATCTACTATCTTTAAATTCCAAGACAAAATATATAGAGAAACAGAAGGTGTAGCAATGGGGTGGAACGCCTCTATTCCCTATCGTAGCAGATATATTTATGGACAGCTGGGAGAATATTGATCTCAATACAACATTTAATCCTACTCCAAAAATATGGTGGAGATATGTGGATAACACTTTCACAGTGTTAAAAACAGAACATATCTCTATCCAGCATCTTGACACATACAAACTCACTAGTAGAGGCAATAAAATTCACATTTAAATCCGAAAGTGAACAAGGAGAATTAGCTCTAATGTTAGATTGTAAAATAAAACTAATATAAGAAGGTGAACTGCACACTAGCATTTATAAAACACCAAGGCATTCTAATATTGGATATTTCGATTTTAATTCATCTCATCCATTAACTGTTAAGGCAGGCTTAGTTAAGCGTTTAATAAACCGAGCAGTAGCATTAAGTAGCACAAGAAAAGACCTAAATGATGAAATAAAACAGATGGAAGCAGAGCTGGTTGGTATCAAATAACTATCCAATAAAATTCATTAGGAAGATCGGAAGAGGCCAAAAGCAAATTAAAAATCATTCTGAAACTAGTAATGATAACATAAATAAGAGACAATATAAGGCATCTACAGTTATACTTTATAAGGAGGGGACATCGGAGACCCTACATACGATTCTTAATAAAGCAGGAATTAGCGTGACATTCAAACCTACAAACTGACTCAGGTAGGACAACCTCTGTAGGCTAAAGACCCAGTGGACCCAATAAAACAAAATAATATAATTCACAAAATACCTTGCAATAACAGTGAGGTTAACTATATAGGTCAAACTAGTAGATTGGGGGTAATCAGATTGTCGGAACACAAGAATTTAACTAAGGTTGAAATGTTTGACCCCGAGAAGATAAGTAATTCAGAAAAAAGCTCAGCAATCACACTACACGATCACATCATTGTTCTGCAGGCTTTTTAAGTGCTAGCATGTACTCTTTAGGTAACGAATTTAACCGTGAGTGAGGAGAAATGTGATACTTTTCTGAGGTAGCAACCACTGCTGGATTTAAACCAGATCTTCTAATCCTTGTCTATGGGTTTCATGTCAGATACTTGACCGTATAAATACTCACACTTCGTTTCTGTATCAATTCTGCTGGTAAATGTGTTCGGTGCGTGATATTTGAATTTGACAGAAAGAACTTCGGTTTCCACTTCGTTTAGTTTTACATCCGATAAATTGTCGACGTATTTTTCTGAGGACTGTGGAAATTCTTCATGTAGTTGCCCCACTACTTAGGATTTCCTTAGCTTCTTTATGTATGAATTCGCCATCTGGAGTTGTCTGCCTTGCGTGAAGTTTATAAGCTTTATCCGACCAACACCCCTTGAAGAGGAGAATTTTCAGTAGACTGTTGAATTTGACTAGATTTGATCTCAATGTAGTGATGTGTTCCCGCGTTGAGTCAATATGCGATGTGATGATGCGACGCAGATTCTTTCTTCATCTGGAGGTAGATTGATCGATTGGACAAGTTTCAAAAACTAACGTGGATAATAACCTGTCTGGCAATTCTGTAACGTAACGTCACTAATATATTTGTTCTTTCTTTATTCCAAAATGTAACTTTTTTGTTTTTGTTTTTACTGTTGTTGAGGTAAATTAGATGCGCTATCGTACTAAGCGCTGAGAATTCCACACTATATCACATAAGTACTGTTTTGGAATAAATCAAATTTTTTAATTGTTATTCTCATATTTTGAAAATTGATGCTTATATATTACTATTCAACTATTAAGTTTCCCCCAGTTCAATATAGAGCTTCAGTAATACATTCTCTTTCTTTACGTTTCTTTGTTGTCAGTTGTTTCCACCTGACTCCATGAATGTGCATAAACATGCATTTCCTCCTCACAGAATCCACTCCAAATCACCCTTGAAATCCTAACTCACCGCTTCAAAATCGTATTTTATCCGACGGTCCCCTTCAGCGTATGTTCACTCGATTTCCACTTCCATTTCCTTCTTCAAATCTACCTGCTGTTTGATGGGTTGTTGAATAATTTGCTACAGTTGCAGAACTCACTGGCTTGTTCTTCTTTCTAGGCACATATCAGACCATCAGTATCAAGCAAAGATATCTGTTTTAATGAAAGTATTCGGTATGTTGGGAGTGATTTTAGTGTAGGGGTGTACAACGTCTACGAATCTTTCAGGACAAATACTCGCCATGCATGCCATTGGCTAATGGTGGTCATGCTAACATCATGAATTGGTAGAAGTTGGCATCTGTGAATTATTGAGTCAGTCCCCATTGGCTGAATGGTCTACGAGCTTCCCTTGTAACCAGAAGGTCCTGAGTATGAACTCCAGTGGTTGCGTACTGCAGATGAGCGCCACACTAGGACGAAACAGCTCCTTGGTGGTTTTCAGTACTTATCGAACTGATATCAGTCGGTGGTCAGGCTCGAAATAAAGCAAATTATTATTCAAGTGTTGGTTTGTAGGGATTTGATTGGTTACAGGATTTTAATCATGAGCTGATATTAGTTAGAAATCCACTGGAAAACTAACTGGGAGTACTGGACAGCTGTTTCGTCATAGTTTGGGACTCTTTATCATTGAGCACCCGCCGGGATACGAACCCAGGACTTTCTGGTTACAAGGCGAGCTCGTATACCATTCAGCCACTGGGATCCAATCCAATGGCCCATGAATTCTAACTTCTGCCAATTCACGACATAGCGCGACCCCTAGCCAATGTCTTC
Source organism: Trichobilharzia szidati (assembly GCA_944472155.2). Taxonomy (NCBI): domain Eukaryota; kingdom Metazoa; phylum Platyhelminthes; class Trematoda; order Strigeidida; family Schistosomatidae; genus Trichobilharzia; species Trichobilharzia szidati. The sequence continues at coordinate 140,479,796 of OX235273.1, forward strand.
GGTGAGTATTTGTCCTCACATCCGACCTGCTCCACCCTACTGGTCACGACTTCTCACTAGAACCCCAGGTAACTATCTTTCTGAATAGGGCAAGTCACTAGTGAGCATCTCATTGATATTCAACTGTTGGTTTGTTGGGATTTGATTGGTTTGAATCTCCGTGGTTGCGTACTGATGAAGAGTCCCAGACTAGGATGAAACAGCTGTCCAGTACTCCTAGGTTTTCCAATGGTTCTCTAAATAATGTCAGCTCATGATGAATATCCTGTAACAAATTATTATTATTATTATGTAATAAACTAAACTGCCACCCTTTATAATAGGTAGAAATCGAGGGTAACACGCTAATCCAGTCCCTTAAGTGTTTATAAGTATATATATACATATATATATATATGTAGCTGAGACCTATGGAAAGGCAAACAGTTAGTTTTTTCATATATATATATATATATATTTTTAAGACTGCTCTCCACTTCACAAGATTGCAATTCTCTTCCTGTCTCTCTTCTGCCTTTCATTAGGACCGTGCATAAAATAACTGTCAGAAAAGAGAGAAAACTATATATACATATATATATATATATATATATATATATAGGCAAGTTCTATCGATTAGACAAGAGTAGACAATCAATAGATGCATATATATTTATATGTGTGTAGTGATGTATACGCATGACTAGCTTATACAATAAGCTTATTTAAGACTTATATGTAAAACTTCTAGTCTACGCCAGTTACACTGAAAGGCGAATTAAAGTTAGGCTATGTTATTTCAACATATATATATATATATGCATTGACTATGAAGAGGTTAGGCATGTTACGAAACAGCAAAATGGGTAGTGGTGTTGTGATGGCTGTTATTAGTTTACTCTAATCAGAGATAGAAGAGTAGCAGATCAATGCATAAATGAATTTGGAATATATATATATGGATATATGGATAGATATTGGTTAGTAGTCTCATATATATACTTGTATATGCTTCCATTGGTGTATATGTATGTATGTCTATATGCATATGTACACACGTATGGATGATTTGCCTGAACAGAGATAGACTTGTGTATAGAGAGATAGAGGGGGATAGAGAGTGAGAGTTGGACGGAGAATGAGGGAGAGATAGGAAAGAGGAATGTGAGTAAAACAAAATAATAGTAACAATAATCAATTATCATACTGGAAAACTTGCGTTTTTGCTTTTACTGTTACTGAACAGAAGATTATTTCTAGGTTAATTAGAGGCATGGGAAAAATTTTTATAATATTACCTTTTTTGAATAATATATATATATATATATATATATATATATATAGACTGCCTAGTCAAGGATTTCGAAATTGATTCTACGGATCAATATATAAAAAGTAACGATAACATAAATAACAGAGAATATAAAGCATCTAGTTATACCATATAAAGAGGGGACATCTGAGACCCTACGTAGGATTCTAAATAAAGCAGGAATTAGAGTGGTGGCATTCAAACCTACAAACTCACTCAGGTAGAACAAGCTCTGTAGGTTAAGGGACCCTGTCGGTCGCCCAATTAAACAAAATAAAACAATTTACAAAATACCCTGCAATGACTGTAAGGTCGACTATCTGGGTCAAACTAGTAGATCGAGCGGGGTAGTCAGACTGTCGGAACATAAGAATTTAGCTAAGGTAAGAATGGTTGACCCAGAGAAGATAAGTAATTTAGAAAAAAAGCTCAGCAATTGCTCTGCATGCATTAACACATAACCACACAATTAAATTCTAAAGAGTAATCTATGTAGATGTAGAGAGAGGTTGATTACTAAATCCTTGTTCAACGAGTCTACACCCAACACATGCAATAGGAATGATTCATCACTCATATGGAAAATACTACTACCAATCAAATCGAGCGGTGAAAAATAATGGAACTATATAAATGAAGTTAGGAAGTCGTGTGAGTAGTGCCTTGATATGATTATGAGCAATAAATAGTGCTTGAAACGTGGTCATCAGTAAACATTACTGTATAACACTATGAGACTTCATCAAAACAAATTTCACCCATAACGTTTGGTGATATGGTTAGAAATTGTTCTCAATGCCTGGCGTAGATGCATTCCTTCTTTGCATTCTTGCATATCCATTCAAACGCTCCTCGGTTTTCAATTGCCCTCTGACTAAAGTCAGTTTGACATTAAACTTAACCATTGACAATGATGGATTAAGTTATTCATAAATTAATTCATCTTTGTATAAATTTGAAGCATTTTTTTAACCTGTATTCCACTCTGTTTAAGGTTGTAAATCACCTTTTTATTCTTTAAATGTCAATAAATTCAATGAACTGTGAAGATAACAGAAGAAAGTCAGTCTTCATTTCTACTTGTTTTTTTTCTCTCTCTCTCTCTCTGCCTCTCTCAGATTGCAATGTGACCTGTTTGTTATGCGAAATGAATAAATAAATAAATAAGAATACTGATCAAATTTGATTCCTTTTTTTCTTCAAAACACCCTCTTTTTTCAAGATTATTTTTTAAAAATGATTGATCACTTATTTATCTTTTTCTCGGCAGTTTTGGCAACTATTTAGTTAGTTAGTTAGTTAATCAGTTGATTAGTTCATTTTAAGTTCATTGAAAGAATCAAAAAGACAATTCAGGTTAATGAAAAAAAATATATTAAGGTTAGTTAGTATTTTGTATTTAAGGTGAAAAAAAGGTAGATTCAAAAGCCTAAAAATATCACTTTTGGAGGGAGTTAGAAAGATTCTTAAATACAGCCACCTGTTTTCCCAGCCTGCACTACTTATTTCATGCAATCATATATGTAAGATTCAAAATATCACCATGGTTATGTCAATTAATCTTTATTCATAATCAATAGAATAGTGGGCATTAGTTTTAGGCAGGCCAATTCTGATTGGTCCATTTCTGGACTGCATATTGGTCACTTGTGTGGGCCAGAACCTGATTGGTTTATCTGTATACTTAACATCATCATCATAGTGATGTTATGAATCCATAAATGTTATCATAAATTAGATTATATAAGCCCTATATTTAATGGAATCGAATACATTTCAGTGGAAAGATGAAATAATAGGTAGATAATTGGACTACAGTGTGGGTTTGTTTTTATTCCTTTAAGTTTCGAATAGAAGTTTCAGTACTAGTGATGAGGTTTAACGGGATGGAGTTGTTAACCTCAAGCCCAACTATCCCTCTTCTAAACGAGATTCAGTGGCAAATAGACCAGGAGAATTTTACCTCTGAACCATCTACTCATGAGATTGAATTTTGGTTTTACTGTACTGAAATAAAGCGGAAACTTTTTATTACATACAATGAATGCATTTTACACTAGTTCCGACATTAGTAGATGACTGGAGACAGGCAGTCGACAAGAAGCCTCAGCTGAATTAAGTTCCGTGCTTGTTGGCACTGACCAGTCATCAAGAAGTATGTGCAGTCTTGAAGGAACTCGTATCTCCTCTGAGATTCGAATCTACGTCACCTGCTGTCAGAGATTGATAACAGTGAGCTATTAGGACTCACAGTTGACTTCCTGTAGGATTGTATTAGATACTTTGACTGAACACTACGTGATAAACAACTAATGTTATGCGTCTAAACCTTTCTTCAGTACAGACCGAATTTTATTAGTTATGTTTGCAAAGTGGCCATCATGCTTTATAGCTCATCATGACGGTGCACACTAGATTTTTATTCGATTGTTGGAGGCAATCGGCAGTACCTGTTACAGTCCTACAAGAATTCAATCGTGAGCCTGAATAGCTCACTGGATGACACGAGTTTGAAGCTCAGAAGGAGGGTACGAGTTCCTTCAAGATTTCGGATAAGCTTTGCTGAGTGGTGAGTGCCAAAAAGTACAAAACGTGGGTTAAAGGCTTCCTGTGGTTGACTGTCTCCAACCATAGAATGACAAGAAATCAGAGTTCCCTCAGCATGTTGGCAAAATCACAAACTTGACAAACAGATAGTACTCAATGTGCATGAAACAAAGGACTAGAAGCATGGCACCACTTAGTGTCCGATCGAGTTAACTTAGATAAGTTTTAATTTTTTACTCCTAATGAAATCAAATACATAAAGCAAACCCGGCAGATTTTATTCAGAAATGCGTTAAGAGTGGTAAAATAAATGATAAAACCAGTATGAATAATAATAAGGAATCCAAAGTTTAGATAGTACGGTGATATAAAGAAGGAAAAACAGAAGGATTTTTAATGCTCTTGGAATTAGAGTGACACCTAAACTAGCTAACTCACTCCGAGACAAACTTTATCAACTTAAATACCCAATAGATCCAATTAAGAAAAATAATATATTTTTCGACTTTGACTACGGATTGATGTCAGCTAGAAAACCACTGGAAACCAGCAGGGAGTACTAGACAACCAGCTATCTCATCCTAGTTTGGGACTCTTCAAGAGTACGCACCTGCTGGAAGGGTTCGAAACCAGGACATTCCGGTTACAAGGCAAGCTAGCTCGTATACCATTCAGCCAATGGGACCCGATTCAATGACCAACGCATGAATTCTAACTTCTACCAATTCGTGATTTAGCACGACCACCAACCAATATCATCGGTAGGAAATCCATCCTTACACTTGAATGGATGGACCTCACTGGTTATGTCTTCTCACTAGAACTCCAGGCGACTTTTTCCTGTAGCAAGTCACTGGCGAGCATCCGATTAATATATATTATAATATAATTTACCAAATACCATATTAAGACTGGGAGTGAGATCAGTGACACAGTTCAAGTTAGTAAATTGTAGTCAATTAGATTGTTAGAAAATACAAATAATAATACAAACAATAGAGTACAAAAACTAAGTAGTACCAAGAAAAATCTAAGACAGAAAGTGAGGCATATAGGAGAATCTGTGAAGCTTAATAATTACCTTGATAAATTAGTGAGAAAGTATGTAAGGAAATGTAAAAATACAATAAATAATGATGGTAGTGATAGTGGCGATAATAATACCAATAACTATTGCAATATTAATGACGACATGCATGTCGAATATGCGCAAGACAACACCAACAATAAGGAATCTAAATCATCAGTAGTAATTCCATAAAAGGAAGGAACCTCGGAAACCTTACGCAGAATTCTTAACAAGGCAGGAATAAAAGTGACTGGCATTCAAACCCCACAAACTCAATTAGAAATAAGCTTTGTCGGTTAAAGGATCAATCCTGTGGAAGCTTTAGAAACAAAACAAATTAGTTTTTCTTATACTTTGTCTGCAATGATTGTCAGGTCAAATACATAGGTCAAAGTAGTAGAACAGGGGCAGTCAGACTAGTCGAGCATAAAAACCTAGCAAAATCTAGATTGGTTGACCCAACACTAAGATAAGAAATCTAGAGAATGGTTCAGCAATACCACTCACTACAGGCAGTTACACACAATCAACCATACAATAGGATGGGATAGGATGATAGTTTTAAAATCCAATGTAACAGTGTTAAGGGGGGAGAGATTGATAAGAGAAGCTTTGTTTATCGAATCAACTGCAAATACATGCAATAGGAATGATTCAACACCTGTCCAGCTGGACATCTGGAAAATTCTACTACCCCAACGACGACAAATAGGAGAGGACAAAGAAAACTACAAAACTGAAGTTTCGAAGTCATGTGATTATAATTGATCCTATGATTATGGACAATATATTTTTTTCGAAACTTTGTCATCCAGTAAATAATACTGTTTCACTGACTGTGTGATACATCTAATACACAAACTAATATGGAACTACTTACTACCACATTGCCCAAGTTTTACACATATATATTAATACAAATCTAGATAGACTTAGGATGATTGACCCTGGTAAGTTAAATCACCTACAAAATAGCACAGTCGTTGCATTGCATTCACTTGCATGTAATCACACCATGGGGTAGGACAGGGTGAGTGTATGAAAAAGTAATGTAGTTAGGTTGACTAAGAGATAGATAGATAGAGAGAGATTAATCACTGAGTCTTTGTTTATCTGTTCAACTCCATACATGTAAGTGCAATCAAGCAAAGCCTATACCAGATAGATGAAAAATCGCAGGAAAATAAAAGTTAGGAGGGTGAATACACTGACATGATCATAAGCAGTAAATTAAGCTGGAAATGTCATCTTGGTTGCAATGTTTCACATTGATATAGATATAGCACACAAGCCAGCAAAATCGCTTAATTCGATATTATGCAAACCAAAAGATCCAACAGAAAAAGGGGACAAAATTAATACCATTTAGAAAATAAATTTTATGAACTGTAACAAGCATTACATCGGCGAGAGTGGGCGTTCCCTTCGAATTAGAATCCAAGAACATAAATCAGCCGTGAAAAGACATGATATATAATCTTTCATATCAATGCATATAGACAATTATGGTCATCAGTTTAATTAGGATAATGTCAAAATCTTAGACAGAGGAAACATCAAAAGTGCAGTCAGTGAATTCCTAGAAGCCTGGTGTACTCAAACGAAAATGCAATTAACAAACACGTTAATATAGACCAAATATACCAACTAATAAAAAGTAAATCAAGTGATCAGAAAGTTTAAAATCCAAGCCAACAAAAAATGATCAATACATATGCAAAGATGAAGAAATTTATATCATTTCACTTTATGCTAAATATCGCTCTGACGATGCTGTCCAGAAAGGTGGACGACGACAGCTCCTCAACTAAACCAACCAACCAGCTCAGAGAACACTATTAATTGCAAATGATTGATATTCTATATAGCGTAGTGTTCAACCAACTCAATTATTTTTTATTTTATTTAAAAATTGATCTCATCTTATAATATCTTACATTTATATGTATAATTTATATAACTGAAAACATAAAGCAGAAGAAATTAACTTCAGAATTAGTTTGCATGCGACATCAACTTACCTCGCTAGTATACGAACTCGGAAGTATTGAAAAAATTGAAGAGATCCTGTAGAGTTGATTTGATTTGCCCATAAAGATTTACGAAAATTTGAACTGGAATAAATTTCAGACAGTGAAATAAATAATGTTTTAGTGAAAAGTATGTGGAAGCGCCTTGAAACACTCGTGTCGTTATGTACATTAGAAAAATTTCAGAAACGAGGATTTAATTAAAGGAGCACGAGATAATTATCTATTGTCAAGTATTGATTTACATGGATTTAATGGGATTCCAAGTATATTCACGATCTAAAAGTGGGTAGGCAACTTTCAAAATCTTGCGAGTACTGTACAGTTGGTTCACTGTATTTGGTTACTCTTTATTAGTAGCCACCTATGACACCACAAGGGATTGAACCGAAAGCCTTCGGGTTACGAGGCGGACTGACTGCTGCCTGCCCAACCAGTTCTTCTGTATGAGTCAGAAAATTGCCAAAGTTCTCACGAAAGAGATTCTCAACAAGTTACAGACTTTCATCAACAGCTGCCCCATTCGATAGCTGTATACTAATTGGATGCAATACTGTAGTAAAAATGCTGAGAATTCCATTCTGTATCACATGTACTGTTTTGGAATAAAGCAAATTATTATTATCAAATGGCTAGCTGGCCGGCCATTAGCAGCAAGAACCTCTAGCTGGGAATAAACCAACAGGCGAGACTCAATCGGTCAACAAATATGCTGGAGTAAATGCAGATGCATCGGGCTTATATTGAGGAGGCCGTCAAATGACATCTCGCACCAAGATATTTCTCGAGTAGAATCCCAATGGGAAGCGACGAGTGGATCGTTGGTGAGAGGGTGATATGGAGGAGGTCGTGCAAAGAGGAGATGAGGGAATATGATTAATCGTGCACCTATCTGAAGACGACAGTATTTAATAGAAGGAAATAGAGATGTGCTGTTGAAGCGGTATGTTCCACTTGGAACCCAAGGAAATGATGAAATAATTAAAAACAAACCCATCCGATTTTCAAAATAGAGTAAAGGCAACTGCTGTTAAATCATTGTCGAGAAGTACACAGCAAATCTCTGGATCATTTGGAACCACTGACTTGTTAAAAAATCCCAACCCTCTTTGTTAAGCAAAGTGCAGTAAATTTCCACATTTGACTTCAGAGTGGTGAATATACGTTATGCCTGTCTGATAAGAGCCGGCTTTGACATCTTAACACTGTGAGTGGGGAGCGAGAAGGGAGAAATACGGCAACCCAGCAGAAATACTCTTGAATATCTGGATTCCGTGGATGGTTTATACCTAGTGTCACACAAACTAGAAAATCAACAGACTAAAACCATAACACCGGCTGAAGAGTCACGCACAAGGACAGGATGTCAAGTAGACACAGAGAAGATGGAGGTGATGAAGATAAGCAACCAACCAACTACAACAAGCACCAATCACTATCAGCAGAATACATTTGTAAGAGATCACCTCCTTCACTTAACCAGGATGCATCGTTTCAACTATAGGCACGCTAAAAAAGGTGAGGATTTCGGAACCAGAATCGGAAAGGCGAGACAGACATTTATCACTCTGATATTAGTTTTGAAATCTTCTGCATCCAAAAGGAAACAGAAAATTCGCATTTTCAAAACCAATGTCAAGTGAGCCTAGTGGGAAGTGGTGACCAGTAGCGTACAGTAAGTAGGGCGTGAGGACAAATACTTGCCAGCGATGACATTCGCTAGTGGTTGCATTATGTCGTGAATTAGTAGAAGTTAGAATTCATGGGCTATTGGATCACGTCCCAGTGGGTTAATGGTCTACGAGCTTAGCTTGTAACCAGAAGATCTTGGGTTCGAACTTCTGTTGTGGGTGCGTACTGCTGACTAGTCCTGAACTGGGATGATTCAGTTGTCTGGTAGTACTCCCAGGTCTTCCAATGGTTCTTTTATCAGCTCACGATATCAGGTCATGATGAAGTCCTGTAACCAATCAGTCAAATACCAACAAACCAATATTTGGACATCTTAAATGACTTAGACGCTTGTACTATGAGTCACGGAAAGCATTTTCAACAGACCACGGCGTACTTTTATCTACAGCTGTCTTCACTACCTCAATACTAAAGATCAAGCAGCTGTCAAGCCAGAAAGAATTAGCGACAACAAGCTCTGGGAACAAACTAATCAAGAACTTATTGTTCAACAAAGATGCAGTAAGAAATGTAGATGGACCGGATACGTACTGAGGAGACCGTCAGATGACATCGCACGCCAGGTCATGGCTCATTTAGAACCCGCATTGGGAACGATGGTTTGGGCGTTAGTTCAAGGGTGACATGGAGTTGATCGTATTAAGAGAAGAGCCAGCTAAAAAGGACTTCAGAGAATAAGACAGAGTGAAGATGTGCCACTAAGACCCTGTGTCACGCTCGGAACCCAAAATAATCAATAAATAACAATAATCTTCTCACTTCAAGGATGAATCGATAGCCAATTTGTTTGAGGGAAGAATCAGAGTACTTTTTTATGAAATCTCCCCAGTGGAAGATACAATATTGCTTAGAAAAACTCAACAGAAACATTACTAACTTAAAAAAAAGCAGAATAGCAAACTTACTGTGACGCAATAACTTCAGTAGCAAGACGTTTCAGTGTAATCACATTACTTGACTCTTGATTACTTGAATCATAATTATTGATATTATTGTTATTATTATGATGATGATTACTATTTGTACTCGTTTCAACAATCATCTTCAAGGCTGGAGCTTTTGGAAACCAAACCAATAGAGTAGCAGTAGCACTACGACCATCCATTTTAGCAACTAATGGCAACCCCGGGGAACCGTCTAATTCTGCACCAGAGAAACCTAACTTTGAACACATATCTTGAGCAAAATGGATTACAGCATCGTCGCCAGTATGACATGTCGCCTTCGATGTAATATCAATAATCTTTAAATCATGCGTTAAACCATATACCCAGATTGGATAGGTTGTTGGTTGTCCAGTGAGAACGGCAAGGTTAACTAATGCTGAAGTCTAAAATGGACAAAAATTTAAAAAAAGGTAAGGTATAGCTTTATTATGTGAATTATATATTCGAAATTGGACGAGCAAGATAGATACGGTGAGTAAATATTCTCAAACCATTCGTATGAGAAGATAGTGAAATATAGCGTCGTCAATGATGTATTTGAATTCGTAGACAAAATCAAAGAGATTAATGTGAAGGACAACAAGATAATTCCCTGATGGTAACAAGTCAATCCCTGAATCACTGAAGTCAGGTCAGTTACGGTTAAGTCCATTATTACGATATCTATGATAAAATTAAACAGAAATGGGGACATAGAGTATCCTACCCGCAGAACTCCACTAGTTGTCAACACTTCAGATGACAACTTACCGTAGGCCACTAAAAGCTGTCAGTAGGGCTGGTAGGGTGTCGATAGACTAAACTGTTAGTACTGATACAGAAAGACATATGAACTTATGCAAGAAATTACCTAATCTTGTCTTATCGGTCCGTGAATATCCTGTCTGCTTGCATACTTTTATTGGACACTAGTAACTAGTGCAATGTATCTAGTCCTATCTTCGGTGCAGACTGAATTCTATCAGTCAGGTTTGTAATGTGGCCACTATTCTAGGTAGCACGCCATCATGGTGCACATTGATTTGATGATATCAGATGATTTGAGGTAATCGGCGGGAAGCCTTACCTGACCTAGATTTCGTGCTGGTCGGCAAAGCGTATCTGCAACCTTGAAGGAACTCATTTTCCTCCTTCTGAGATTCAAATCAGCGTCACCCAGTGCCACCTGCAGTCAGAGACGTTACCACTGAGCCAGCTATTCTGGCCAGCGATTGACCTCCTGTAGGACTGTGGTGGAGACTTTGATTGGATACTAATCACTAACTAATGTGATGTGTCTAGTACTTTCTTCGGTGCAGACTTAACTCGATCGGTCAGGTTTGTCTCCTTGCATCTCATCAGGTAGGTAGAACTAGAAGTAACTATAGAAGACTATATGCTCAGGCAACCGAGTATAAAAACTTTACAATACATGATTGGACTGCAACAGATTTTATGAGATGAGAAAAGTATTAGGCATGACACTACCTAAATTTTATTACAATGTAGTCATTTTCTTTTTTAACAAAATTATCAATGTAAGTGCCCCTGTTTTAATCACTACCTCTGTAGTCAGAAAACTAGATGCAACATTGTACTACATACTGAAAATTCCATATTGCTATCAAAAGTCCTGCTAGAGAATAAAGCTGTTATTAGTGAGAGAAGATGGCGTCAGTTAGTAGCGAAATTCACAGTTAGATTAAAGTATACGCCAAAATCATATAGCCTACCTAAAGTGCATAAACCGTTGGGGGAACCGTTAAGACCAATACTTGATATGCAAAATTCGCCCTACCATACTCTAGCTAGATAGATGGTTAGTAAATATTCTTAAACCTTTGCATGAGAAAATAGTGAAATACAGCGTCAAAGATGTATTTGAATTCGTAGACAAAATCAAAGATAATAATAATATCAAGGAAAAAACCATGATATCTTTGGACATTACATCTTTATTCACAAATGTACCTCTAGTAGAAACAGTTAACTGCATATGCGAACAAGTGGATAACCAGTCGATAAACATTGGCATCCATAGTGAAATCCTAAAAGAATTGTTATTAAGGTGAACCATGATTGTAAATTTCAAATTTGATGGCACACTTTACAGACAAGTGTACGGGGTGGCGATGGGCTCCCCATTGGGTACCATTTTGACAGATTTCTTTCTGAGTCAACTAGAAAATGGATCTTTGAACAAACTTATTAAAAAATTCTCATTTTATTGCCGATATATGGATTACACCTTCACTCCGTATGATAATGATTCGGATAGCAGCACAATAATAACTGAATTCAATGCAGTACATTCGGCTATGAAATTCACATGCGAAGAGGAATCCCAAGACAGAATTGCCTTCCTGGGTGTCCTACTTATAAGAAAACCAGATGGTAGTATAAAGAGAAATTTGCACAAGAAAAGTACATGGACAGGACAATATACACATTTTCACAGCTTCGCTCCTCTCCAGTACAAAAGAAACTTAGTAAAGACCCTTAGCCACAGAGTTAGAGCTAAATGTTCAGAAGAAGTAATTGAAGATGAATAAAGCATTTTATATGATACTTTGATTAAAAATAGCTATCCCGACAAATTTATCGAGGAACACATGACATCGAAAGCATAAAAAGACTACCCACTATCCATAAACAAGAAGCCTTTATACATACAACTGCAATTCAAGGGCGATATATCAAGTGAAATAATTACGAAGACCTCAAGAAAATCAGTTGAAAGAACTTTCCTCGCTGTCAAACTACACGTTTTATTCCCTACATGACCGATGGTGCTACCCTGACTGAAAGATGAAGTATCTAAACTAGCCAGCAACCTCCAGTCGCATCTACCAATTCAACTACGCTTGTGGTGGAACGAGTTATATTGGCCGTTGCTCTAGGAACTTGATTTTTTGTCCTCGCTCGAGAACACCTACCAGTATGGCTAAGTAAAGGTGTAGTTGAAACCATTAACAGTTCGATATTGGACCATCTGGTACAAACTGGTCACAAAGCCAGCGTTGAAGAATTTTTCTCTATTATCTACCGGCTACCAAATAAATTTTCGAAAACATCGAAGTACTGCATGCTCCAAAGGGCAGAGGCTATTGCGATTCGCCTCAAATAACCTGTGCTCTGTGCATCGGTGGCACAGTGGTTATGACCCTCGCCGACCATGTACATGGTCTGGGGTTCGATCCCCTGCCGACACCCACTTGATACAAATGGTTATTTAAGCAATACCCCAAATATTCATCAACCTTATTCAACAGCTGTACGATAACGGCACATGCCAAGCGATCCACAACGGAAAACTCAGTGAGGCGTTTAAAGTCAACACAGGAGTCAGACAAGGGTGCTTATTATCACCAATGATATTCCTAATTGTGGTGGACTGGATTATGCGTCAGACAGTGGGAAACGAGAAGACAGGGATATCCTGGACCGACGTGAAGAACCTAGAAGACCTGGATTTCGCCAATGATTTATGTTTGATGGCACACAAAATCGAAGATTTACAAGCGGAAACCGACAAACTGGTCGAAGAAGCAGCAAAGACAGGTGAACATAGACAAGACGGAGGTCATGAAAATAACCAACCACTACCAACAACAACAACATCCAGCGCCAATCACCATCAACGGCAGGGATTTGAAAGAGGTTACTTCACTCACTTATCTAGGGAGCATTGTCTCAACTACAGGAGGAACGGATGAGGATGTCAAATCGAGAATCAGGAAGGCGAGAAAAACATTCATCAACCTGAAACCAATCTTGAAATCTTCGTCACTCACTCAGTATCAACAACAAAATTCGGATCTTCGATACAAACGTCAAGTCAGTTTTGCTATACGGATCAGAAACTTGGCGGGTCACAAAGAATATTTCCAACAGCCTGTTGCAGACCTCTATCAACAACTGTCTTCGCTCCATACTGAAGATTAGATGGCCGGAAACAATCACAAACAAGAGACTATGGGAACAAACAAAACAGGAACCAATCGCCCAGCAAATATGCAGGAGAAAGTGGAGATGGATTGGACACTCGCTGAGGAGGCCGCTGGGTGACATCGCGCGTCAGGCCAGTGCTCGAGTGGAACCCGAAAGGGAAGCGGCGAGTGGGACGTCAGTGCAAGGGTGACATGGAGGAGATCGTGTGAAGAAGAGTTGAAACAGTATGGACTAACATGGATGCAAGTGAAAAGTACAGCAGAAGACAGAAGCAAGTGGAGACGTGCAGTTGAATTCCTATGTTCCACTAGGAACCCAAGGGAACAATAATAATATAATAATGTTGTTAATATTACACATATATTAACAGTCAGTGAGCATATCGAAACCGATCATATGCCTTTAAACTAACCCTTGGACAATATATGTATACATATATATGTGCATAAATATCAATGAAAGAACGGCAAACAAGCATAGTGACATTACAGAAGTACTTGTGATACTTGTCGAAGAAGGATGGTGAATAGAAAGATAGACAGACAGACAGATGGATAGACGGAAGGACAGATGCAAGAAAAATCGAAAACCGATTCAGTTAGGCTAATGCTTATGCCTATGTGAGCTAGACGAATGAACAAACCGTTTTACTAATCCTTTTCAGCCTATACATACATATATCACTGAATTTACAATTATAATATAACAAACAATTTGTAAACATCGACAGTTGACTGTCAAAATAACCGATATGATGAATGCGAAAACGAGGCAAAGTTGTTGGTTAGCATACCAGAATGCCTTTTCGCATACATCGATGTAAGTAAACATCGAGACTTAGATAGGGAGGAAGGTGGATTTGAGAATAACAAATTTGAAAGTTTGAGAAGGTAAAGATAACAAAAATGTTCAGTGGAGATATTTCTTTTTCGAAAAGAGAAAGAGAGAGAGAGCAGACGAACAGGAACCGATCAGACTGACTACCACCTCCCATCAGTCCTTTTCGGGATTTAAATCTAACAACAAAAAAAGACAACTATTCACATTAATAAACACTTGTACGCACGTTAAGCGGTCAGATGAAGAATTTGAAAGCTTGACAGTTAGTTGTTTGTAAGTTGTAATAAATTTTGCATAACTCTTTTTTATTTTTGGTTAGGGAGGGGGGTCCGGCGGGTGGAAAGCAGATGACAGGAAATGTGTACAGTGTCATCGTGTTTTTTGATAGGGGAGAATATGAGAAAAAATTGAAATGAAATGTGAATCTAAACTCGGGGGAAAAAACTCACAAGTTAGATTGTAGCCGTGATCAGTTTAACTGTGGTATCTTTTCTTCCCTAGGGTAGAGAGTTGTGGAGTGGTTGCTTCACACGATGACAATACATTCTATTCTGGTTATACAAGGGGCTGAAATCAGTGTATTCGCTTCTCCTCAGAAGTAATGCATAATTACTTAGCTAGCAGTTAGAATGTGTGTTGATGGCTTGTTGCAACGGACGGAATGTTAGTGATTTCGTGGGTGTCATCTAACTTGACTACAAAACGCCTCCAAACAACAGATCACTCGGATATATTCACCACTCTGAGTAGACGCACAGAAGTTAGATTTTACTGAGGCAACTGCGACAACAACAACAAATTTTATTATTTATAATATGGAGTAAATTCTTCCTTACACCTCGACGGAAACTTACACCATAGATAAATAATCAATATTTCATTGATTGCATCAGTCGTGAATTTAAGGCAAACAAACACACCCAACACCTCGAAATTTCATCAAAAAGCATATGCCCCCAAGTCACCCAATCAAATCAAAGGCCCCCAAGGAAAACACAAAGAAAATCGCCCTGCCACGTATAACGGACATCTCACAAATCGCTCCAAGAATCTTCGAACCTTTAGGAATTGACGTCGCACACAAACCAACAAAATCTGTCCACCCACTTCTATGTCAACCAAAAGTCTCAACAACAAAAGAAGATAAAACCAACATCATCTACAAAATAAATCACAACCACTGCGAAAAACACTACATTGGCCAAAGTGGTGCTGAAGTTTCTGTAGCAGCTTTGTTTACAGGGTGGGGTTGCTAGCCTCACGTCTGAGAAGGGGATTGTTACATTAAAATATAGTTTAGAGAGGCCAAAGTGGACGTCCCCTTCGTCTTCGTATCCATGATCATAAGCTATCCATCAAAAGACATGACATCCACTCGCTCGCTCATGTCACTCCATACAGACAACCACGGACATCAATTTGACTGGGACAACCAGCGTTCAAATATTAGACAGATGAAACACCAAGAATGCTCGAGAATTTTCATAAGCCTGATATTCCAATGAATCGTCAGTCAATAGACACATTGGGATAGACAAAATCTACCAACTAATAAGAAGGAAACCTCACACATAAAGGGTCAACGTTCAAGTCAAAGAAACAATTATTTCCAATACAAGCGGCCTAGAAGGTGTAAAAACACACAAAAACAACCAATCAAGTCCAAGGTCACCAGGAGAGATGATTAATAAACTCGTGGAGAAATCTAAAAGATGACTTCAAAAAATTGAAGTATGCGCTGAAAATGTTGCCCAGTAGGGAGATGAAAGCTTCGTAAATTAACTTTCGAGCTCAGAGAACACAACCACATCAAAAAGTTCTGGATATTCTCCGTCTATGATCCCTAGCCCACTCCTTTCGGAATAGTATAGGTGCACGGTTCACTTTAGACGCAAAAGTAAGGAAGTCATCGCATTATTCCTTCATCAGAGTTAAATATGTGTTGCGGATATTGAATGATGATGCATACTGCTCAGAAAGTTTACAAAGAATTTGCATCGTTGCATCAAAATCAATGTCACGAAAAAGTACTTCGCAAAAAAAGATAGTTTATCAATCTAGTCAATACCCGAGATATCCATATCATTACTATTGGCAAGATGAAAAAAGAGTATTCCTAACTGAGCGGAACATCATAAAGGATTTCATCAACTAAGTTCAAAATATCTCCAGAAGCAGTTTTAGCAAATCTGCACATAGTGAAAACTGGAGCGGAAAGCTTTAAGCTTGAACAGATTGTATTTTGTGGATGGTGATTAGCAGTGAAGTCAAGGATGCGCATTTCACCGTATTTGGGACTCGTCAGTAACTGGATGTGCCTGCATTCCCCAGTGAGTAATGATGATGTTCCCACCGAGGCTCGAACCCAGTGCTCATAGTTTCAAACCCCAGCTGAAGCGCTATCCACTAGATCACTTGGACCACGAGAGCTGGCCATCTCTTGTGCAACGGGTCCAGTCAATCGATGGGAAAATCTAAAATTCAATTAAATAATTTGAATGATTGTATCTGCTGGCTTTGAACAAAGAGTGTTTTGACTAGATTTTGATGTATTGTTGGAGTTATGATTTTCGATTCTGAGTTTTAAGATCACTTTTCATGAATTGAGTGAATCGTGAATGGGAAAATAATGCTACCCTATATGGGGCATCAAAGCAGCTTGATAACTAGACAAAGACTGAACGCTGCTGTCAAAAAGACTATTTATGCAGCAAATATCATTATAATAGAGAATGTAAAGCCAATATATCTATCTAAGCCCTTCGAACATGCGAAAAATGACGTCATATCCCACTGTATTTATCAATTTAAATGTACGTATGGACACACATACACACAGGGAGGACTAATCGATCTCTCCGAAAGTAAGGACTGGCTTCAGAGCATATTCCTAAATGGCTCCAGAAACAAATGGAATCTTTAGAACCTATTAACGGTGAGAACAAGAGAACTAGCTCTTCTATTGTGAAACATATTATGGAGACAGGACATAAAATTGACGTTAACAGATCTTTTAAACCTATCTATAAAACGTGTTTGGGGCGTATCCTAAAGTTTGTGGAAGCTCTAGCTGGCAATTAGAAAGTTTAAGCCACCTTTATGCGTTCAAAAACAATTCGTCATCACATTAAACCTTCCTTGGTAAACAGTGTTTTCACTAGATTTTGATGTATTGTTGGAGTCGTGATTTGCGATTCTGTGTTTTAAGATCGTTTTTCATGAATCGTAAATGGGCACATAATGCATCAACTGATAAACTGTCCTGTAGTCCTGTGACTGTTTGAATAATACAATCAATAATTTCAGTTTTATGATGCTGATGATGACCGAATGACTGCAAAGATCATTTACTAGTAGTCACTTCAGTCAGTTTGACCTGAAAGTTGTTGTAACAGTAACTTGACTAGCTCAAATATGAATGATATGATTTAGACAGTCTGTACTGAATTATACTAGAATTTCATGTGCGATAGTGACAAAAATATATTATGGCTGCAGAGAATTAAATAAATCCGCCAGAATATGTTTTGATGACACTGAACCCCGTAGCTAAATATGTTCCACGGCAATGACTTGAACAATTCCGTCGCATCAATCATGACGTTACGGCTAACAAACACAGTTAGTCCGTCCTAATATGGTTCTGCAACAGGATACCCGCCAGCCACACACGTGGTTTTGATGTCGATTCCCAGCCGATGCACTCGTAAAAAAATTTACCAGGCGGAAAAGACGCTGAGGTTGCATTGAGATTAACAAATTCACCTAGTAAAATCTATTGAGAGGATAAAGCTTGAAGCCTGCCACTCGTGAAAACCAGAGAGTATTCCCTGGTTTCCAGTGGTTCGATAACTGATATCAGTTCGTGGTCAAAGTCGTAAGAAACAAATCTAATCCTTACAAACCAAACTCTAGTGACTTGCTACAGGACGAAGTTTCATGGAGTTCTACTCAGAAGTCGTAACCAGTGAGGTCTATCCAGTCAAGTGTGAGGATGGATGTCTCACCGATGACATTGGTTGGTGGTCGCGTTAAACTCATCACGAATTGGTAGAAGTTAGAATTGATGGGCTGGCCACTGAACCGGGTCCAAGTAGCTGAATGGTACTCTAACTTGCTGGGTTCGAATCCCTATTGTGGGTACGTACTGATGAAGATTCCCAAACTAGGATGAAACATCTGTCCAGCACTCCCTTCTGGTTTCCAATGGTTCTCTAACTGATATCAATCCGTGGACAAACTCGTAAAAAGAAAATAAATAAGTGAATTAAAACTAAAGAGTGTTTATGTTACAGACAATAAACGATATAACACTGTTCACTAAGAAATCATTTTACCCAGGTTTTTTAATTTTATTACAGGTTTTATTTTTCTGAAATTTGAAGTGAAGACAGGTGTAAGACAAGACTGTTCGCTTACTATCAGTGATGACATTCCCAAGTGTGATAGGAATGGACTGAACCAATCAGAAAACTCTAGAGGATCTGGATTTCGCGGGCGATTTATATCTATTATTATTATTTCCTTGGGTTCCAAGTGGAAAATACCACTTCAACACAACAACTCCATTTTGTTCTATTTGTCGCTGTCGTCTTCAGCTAGGTCCATGATTTCCCATAATCTCTCATGTCTTCTTCGTTCGATCTCCTCCATATCACCCTAAGACGACCTACTCGTCGCTTAATGTTACATGAATTCCAATACTTGCAGGCGATAAGCAACAAATTGGAAGGAGAAGCATCAGAGGCATAACTTCAGTTGAACATAGAGAGGACGGTGGTGATGAAGATAACCACCAAAATAACAACAACAACAAAAGAAAAACAACAAGATGTCACTTTTTCTCATTTATCTAGGCAGAATCGTCTGAACTGCAGGCAGTCAGCACATATGAGCATGTTGAAATCAGACCTTTGCCAACAAAACCTGAAGATCCGAAGTTCAGCTCGAAAGAGACTCTGAAAATAAACCAATCAAGAACTTATTGCTGTGGGTGCGTACTGCAGATGAGTCCCTAACTGCGCTGACAAAACAGCTATCCAGTACTCTCTCTGTAGCTGACTTTCAATGATTCTTTAACTAATATCAATCCCTGATCTAACCTGCAGCAAACAGAATCCCTACAAACTAATTCTCAAAATTTTAAAACTTTGTAATTCATCCACTTCAACTCTATGCCCCTAAATCCCCAGGCCAGTTAATGCCTTTTTCTGTAATATAAATACTGCTGTACAGCTTTAAAATGAAGTCGTTTCAAAGAAATATATCTTCGATGAACTTTGTATACACAAATAGGTATATTTCGTGATTTGAATCTTTATAATAATAATCATAAGATTAGTAGTGGCTTATATTTCAATGAAAAAAAATCTACAATATCTTGACATGACCCTCATTTTCCGCTAGTTAATTACATTTATTCATAAACTACACTACACATCAAAATAAAATTTATTTTCTTTCGAAAGTACAACATACTTCGTAGCTGAAGAGTGCACTAAAAGTACACGGTTTATTGTGCATACGTCTTTATTCTTGGACATATATATATATATATCAAAAGTGTTAAACTATGTTCCGAACATAAACCAATAAGTAATACACACCCACCGAGGTCAGAACCCAGGACCTTCCGATGACAGGGAAAGCTCGCAGACCATTTCCTCTCTGGGATTCTACTCAGTGGCTAGCCCACAAATTCTCACTTCTACCAAACTATGATTTCAGCACAACAGGTACCAGCCAGTGTCACCCATGGCGAGTATTTGTTGTCACTGCCGACCAAGTGAACCGCACTAGACTTATTTGAGAAATACTAGCCGCAGGTGACATTGGCTGATGCTAGTTGTGCTAAAATCCTAAATTGGTAGATGTTAGAATTCATGGGCTAGCCACTGATTCGTGTCCCAGTAGCTGGATGATCTAGGAAACTAACGCGCTTTATAGCCGGAAGGTCCCGGGTTCTAACCTTGGCGGAGAGTGGATACTCAAAATAAGTCTTAAACTATGTAGACGACACAGTCGTCCGATACTGTCGTATCAATCTGTGATGAAATTTGAAACAAATAATATCCCTGGAAATTAACTCTCGACAGTAAATAATATTTCTTTTCATTATTTTGTAATACTTAAGAAATGAATTTTTAGTATTTTTAATATTTTTAGTATTTTTAATATATTTATGCGCTGAAGTTTCTGTAGCAATTTGGATTTTCAATACAAACGTCAGTCAAGTCAGTTCTTATATACTGATCAGAAACTTGGCGGGTCACCAAGAATATTTTCAACAGGTTGCAGACCTTTATCAACAACAACTGTCTCCGTTCTATACTGAAGATCAGATGGCCGGAAAGAATCACCAACAAGAAACTATGGGAACAAACAAACAAAACAAGAACCAATCGCCCAACAAATATGCAGGGGAAAGTGGAGATGGATTGGACACTCGCTGAGGAGGCCGTTGGGTGACATCGCGAGTCAGGCCAGTGCTCGAGTGGAACCCGAAAGGGAAGTGGCGAGTGGGACGTCCAAGGGTGACATGGGGGAGATCGTGTGAAGAGGAGTTGAAACAGTATGGACTAACATGGATGCATGTGAAAAGTACAGCAGAAGGCAGAAGCAAGTGGAGACGTGCAGTTGAAGCCCTATGTTCCACTAGGAACCCAAGGGAACAATAATAATAATAAAAGGAAGAAGAAATGAATTGTAAAACACAACTTATTATTATTCCCTTGGGTTCCAAGCGGAACATACCGCTTCCACAACACATCTCCACTTTCTTCTATTTTCTGCTGTCCTCTTCGGCTGAATCCACGATTGAACATAATCTCTCATCTCATCTTCCAACTCATTCCATCTCCACTCGTGCCATAGCCTGCATTGAGTGCGATGTCATTCGATGGCCTCCCCAAAGTATACCTGATTTATCTCGATTTTATCCTACATATTTGTTAAGCAATCGGCTCTTGCCTTTTGGTTTATTCACAAACAGAGTTTCTTGCTGCTAATTTGAAACGGGTTACTTCCGTCTCTTATCTAGGAAGCATCGTTCCAATTGCCGACAACAGCACGGATAAGAATGTCAAAATCAGAATCAGAAATGCAAGAAAGATATTCATCACACCGAAATTACTTTGGAAGTCTAACTTCCTTCACAATATAGACCACAAAATTCAAATTTTTAGCGCCAATGTTAAGTCAATCAGTCCTTCTTCTACATCGATCAGAAAGTTGGCGTTCGCATCGCGACAAGCACTTTCAACTGGCTATTGCAGACCCTTATCAACAACAACAACAACTGAAGGTCAAATGGCTGACCAGAAAGAATCAGCGACAAGCAACTCCGGGAAAAATAGTATTAATCAACCTCGAGAGGAATTCAAAGACGAAAAGACATGCTGGGAGCAGGTTCAAGCGTAACATGGAAGAGATCGTTAAAGAAGACCACAGAGAGAATAGATTAAAGTGAAAGTATGATGTGGGATCTCTATAGTCCACTCGGAATCCAACGAAACAACAATAAATAAATCAGTTTAACGGCAAAATACTTGTCATTTTAATAGTTTATATGACATTTAATAATTTTATCTTTCAGATTTTCATCATGAACTGATATCGGTTGGAGAACCATTGGAAAACCACCAGGGAGTACTGGACAGCCGTTTCGCCCTAGTTTGAGATTCTTTATCAGTACGCATTTACTGGGGTTCGAACCCAGGACCTTCTGCTTACAAGGCGAGCGAAGTCGTTGACCATTAAGCCACTGGGACCCGAAGATCAATAGCCAACCCATGAACTTTAACTTCTGCCAATTCATGACATAGCGCAATCACTAGTGAATGTCATCGCTGTCGAGTATTTGTCCTCACACCTGACCTGCTGTACCACGCTATTCACGACTTTCCACTGGAACCGAGGTAACTATCTACCTGAATAGCTCCAGTCACTGATGAGCATTAGATTGATATTGAAGTGTTGGTTTGCAGGGATTGGATTCGTCCCAGGATTTTATCATGACCCGACACCGGTGTGTGAGGACAAATACCCGTCGCCGATGACATTCAGTAGTAATAGTGCTATATTATGAATTGGCAGAAGTCGGAATTCATGCACTGGCTGGCCGTTGGATTGGGTCCAAGTGGCTTAATGTTATACGACCTTGCTCGTCTTGTAACCAGAAGGTGTTGGGTTCGAACCGTGTCGGTGAGTCCCTGCTGTTGAAGAATCCCAAACTAGTACGAAAAGGCTGTCCTGCAGTCCTCTAACTGACATCAGTTCGTCATGAAATCCTGAAATCAACCAAATCCCTCCAAAAACAACACTAGAATATGATGTTTATTTCTATTTTGCTAATATGTAACTAATTATTATGTTGAATCTATTAACCCATTTTCAAAATTCATGTACTTTTATATTATCCTATTAAATGCCTTTTTGGTTCTCCCATAATTCTTCTCTTTCCATTCTTGGCCTTATTTATCTTGACCGAAGGAGAAAAAAATAATCATCTAAACTGGTACTCCTAATTACTGGCAATGAAAGTGATAAATATACGATTATTATTATTCTATAATATGCATCACAATCACATTATATTTATATAATATTTTAGATTGAAAACTCTGTGAAATGATCACTGTATAATAAAGAATAATTTATATATATAAACTTTGCTATAAATTCCCTTTTATAATGGATATAGAATCTTTTTTTTATAAATAGAGATAAATTAGTCCACTTGACCTTAATATAATAATTTATCATACTGAAGAAAAGTTCAAAAACATATCGTTGGTGTTGTTGCTGTTGTTGCTTTATGAGGATGAAATATTCTCAGAAATAGGTTAAGGTTTAACTGTTTTTTATGTTCGTGCTATTACAAGTCAAGAAAATGGAGATGGATCGGATATATATATATGCTCAAGAGACGGCCGAGTGATAATATCTTGAACTCCTTCTCAAACATACTTAGCTACCTAAATTATTAACATTGGCTTACTTTTTTGTACCTTACTCTATTCCTTCTATTGTGTATCCAATGGTTCCGACTCTATTAGCACTATGAGTAGTACAAAATTGTCCTGTCATTAACCATCATGTAATTATTAGTTTTGTGGTTGTTTTTTTTCTTATTTTCTATACTTTTCGGCAATATTAAACTGACAATCATTGGTTGTGAACGCCATTATCACCATCTTAAAATTTTGTATTATGCAGGATTACTCACACTACCACTACAAACACTACATTAGACGTAACAATAAAAAACAAAACAACAACCCTGAAATGTTATTTCATGATTGTTTAGAGTTGTTCCAACCAAATTAACTGATCATCTTGGCGATAAACATTCTTAAATATCATTTCATAACTTCTTGCATGACTATAGCTTTACTGTCACCATGCATAATCACATCATAGCTTACACCAGCCAATACTGAGATATTATTATATGATGTTTATTTTCATTTCTACTTCTTGGTACTTTTTCGCATTTATAATTATTTTTGTGTTCATCCTGTTTTTTTTTTGTTTTTTTTGCCGTTGGTGTCTTTAGATTTATTTTTTTCTGTTTGTTTAATACTCCTTTTAAATGTTTGTAAAATTAGATGCAAATATTGTAGATATGTGCTGAAAATTGCACACTGTACCACTAGTACTGTTTCTGGAATAAAGGAAATTATTATTATTATATCTCAAGCTCAAGTTGACTATGAGTTCACGGTGATATGGAGTAGATCGTATGACTATTAGGTGAAAGTTTTCAAGTATTGATTTTGTAGGGAACTTTTTTGTTTGATTGGTTGCAGGATTTCATAATGAGCTGACATCAGTTAGAAAATCCCTGGAAAACAAGCTGGGAATACTGAACAGCTGTTTCGTCCTAGTTTGGGGCTCTCCAGCAGTACGTACCCACCGCCAAGGGTTGAACTCATGAATGACTTTCTGGTTATAGGGCGAGCAAACCGGTTGACCATTAAGCCACTAGGACCCGATCCAATGGCCAACCAGTGTATGAATTCCTAATTCTGTCAATTCATGACATAGCGCGACTACTTCACAATGTCTTCTTTAATGAGTTACTGCCTTACCTTCAACCTTCTGCACTTTACTGGTCATGGCTTCTCAATAGAACCCTAGATTAACTTCCTGAATATTGCCAGGAGCTAGTGAGCATCAGATTAAATTTAAGCTTGTAGGCAATCTAGGCGGCATTTGATGAAGAGGCCTGCTGAAAATAGGACAAGATGGAGATGTATTGCTGAAGCTCTATGCTCCATTCGGAATCTGAGGGAATAATGATAAATAACAAGTACTATTGTATTCTGCAGTTATACTACTATTATTACTACTGCCACTGATAATGTGGTGGTGGGATGCAGACAATGTGTCCCAAACGTTTTCACCTGGCTCCACGTCTGGCAACATGCTTTCATCATCTCTTCTTCACATCGCCTCCTCCATGTCACCCTCGCAATGACGTCCATTTAACTCGCCGCTTCCCATTCGGATTCCACTCGAGCGATGGCCTGGCATGTGATGTCACTCACTTGATAGTTTGTTTTCCCAGAGTATGGCTAATCCACTAAACTCCATTTCTTTCTGCATATTTGTTGAACAATCGGTTCCTGCTGAGTTGGTTGGTTCGCTCATTGCCAGAGATCCCTGTCGCTGATCTTTTCTGACCGGCCACCTGATCTTGAGTAGTACTGAGCGAAGACACCTGTTAATGAAGGTCTGTAGTTTTGATGGAGAAGATTTGTAGCTCAGGTGGATGATTTTGATGTGCTTCTGTTCTCTGAGCTGGATAGTTAATTTGCGAAGCTTTCATCACCCTACTAGGTGACATCTTCAGAGCGTACTTCAATTTGTTGAAGTGAGGTTTTAGATTTCTCCACGAGTTTATTAATCATCTCTAATGGCGGGGGACCTTGGATGTGATTAGTTGTTTTTGTGCGTTTTCACACCTTGTGGGCTACTTCTATTGGAACTGATTGTTTTTTTGACTTTAACTTTGACCCTTTGTATGTTTGAGGTTATTTTCTTATCGGTTGATAAATTTTGTCAATGATTCACTGGAATGCCAAGCTTCTAAAAATTCTCTAGCATTTTTGTTGTTACCTCTGTCTAATATCTGAACATTGTCCACATCGAATTGATGCCCGTGGTTGTCTGTAGTTTGTTTGATGTGGCCTTCGTGACGCGGCGCCAAGTCTCCAATCCGTATAGTAGCACTAACTTCACATTGAAGTTGAAAATCCGGATCTTACGGATCAAGGACGTAGTAATAACAAAAATAGGTAGGAAGTTCGGATATTTATAAAAATAAATAATAAACAGCAACTAAATCTAGTTATTCAGATAAGAATTAAAAACGTAAAAATAATAGAAATAAACGGGAAGGTTGGACAAGAAAGATAAATGGATAATCATTATCTGTGTGACTGCATTTTCATGATGGCCGGGACAATGGTTGGACATATTTCTTTTGAATATACAGAGATTTGCTTTGAGTTTTTGGATAGGCAGTGCCCCAGCTATTCCTAGATGTCTTGATTTCATTCCCTTTGATGGGTTTGTTCTGTTCTTATATATGACTTTGAAAGATTTTTTCAAATGGAGCTGAATATCCCAAATTCATCAGATGGTCTGTTATCGAACTGTATGTCCCTCAAGAAAGTTTTGTCAACTATACAGTATAACGAAGAGATCCTTTTCCTTCGTTCACAATTCAATAAAACAATTTTAGTCGTTACGGTGTAGATATGTAAAGATATCTATATATGATAAAGGGCAGTATAATAGTGTAAAACACCCTAAATATCTAAACAGGTGCAATTCTTTTTTTTTAAAAACACGTTTATTGGAAAACTAATTTATGTAACCAGAAGTAAATGAAAATGGATTAGACAAATACTAAGGAAATATTCGAGGTATATCAAACTCCAAGTAGATCCTCAAGTGGAACTGAAAGGCGAAGCGATTAGTTGAACGTTCAAAGTTGTCAAGAATAAGCTCATATGGGTAATGATTAGAAGCCTATGAGCAGCAACGGGACACTGTGGAAGTGATATCTGAGAATTGAGTGTAGTAAAGATGTGCTGCTGAATCCCTATGTTCAAATTGAAACTCAAGGAATGGTTAATAAGTCAAGCGGATATGTGTATACATCCTGAGAATGCCAGTTTAGACCCTGACTAGTCTTTAAGTAAAAGAAAAATAGAACATTCACCTATTTTAGCTACTGTCTTCTCCCATGAACCCTTCGAGTTTTAGATGACAGTCAACGGATGCTAAAGAAAATTACCTAATACCAAAAGCCTTGATCAGATTTTATGTTTTAATTCCTTTACGTTCCCAGTGGAACATAGGGTGCCTTCATGCAAGAGGCTTGAAGTTCCGGTAGCAGTGGTGATTATTTTTACAGGATGGGGTTGCTAGCCTAATGCCCAACATTCCTCTATTTACCACTCCTAATACTGGCTTAGTGAGCGAGGTAAAGGAGTGCGTCCGTGGCCGGAGATCGAACTCCGGACCAGATGAGGCGTGGTCGGCGAGCAGTCTACCACTATGCCACCAACGTCTCTTGATCAGATAGAGATTGAAAAAAATGAAGTTATAAGTGTGATAAAGACTAAAAGTGTATTAACATGAGGGGTAGTTTTACAACTCTTCATCTAAACTATTAGAACACTTAGGAAACTTTACCTACTAGCGTGAACATACCAATGTTTGAGGACTTCAGGTAAACATAGATCACAAATCCCTTTGTTACACTTGTCATTTCCTTACTAAAAGAAAACCAGGCAACCTAGTCTACACTCAGCGGTAAAAGCTTCATCAAATTATCTCGCAATACTTGCCTGTTTTTGGATTAATTTGTATTTCGCACTGACTATTGATGATGTTGTACCGAAACGTCCGGTCTTCAGTGATATACCGGCTAGTAGTATGAACGCTTCGACAATGTTTGCAGAATAAAATGATATTATTTTTGGTTGGCGCTAGCTACCAGAGTAATCCAGCACGCACACTTCGTCCTCTTTTAGGCCTCGTCAACCGGATGTAGATGTGTTGCCAGTGAGACTCAAATTCTTCATACATCATTGATAATAAATTCAGCTTTATCCTAGGCAAAAAGTTTATTCACTACACAAATTCTCACAGTAATTCAATGCGTAATAGTAGTTTCTAATCATTCAAGATGTTCAAGGGATACGATTCTGCTGCGTCAGAAGCATAGATCTAATCCCTTATAATATTTTCCCTTCCTGAGTCTTCAAGAAATGCTCACCGATAATTCCCGGTGTGTCTGGGAAACTTTCCTGAAAGGGTTGGGCAAACTGTCTCATCACCGTCGTGACTGCGATCGGGGCTTGCAATTATTCCCTGTGAAAGAGGAATTCCTGGTAAGTGCAAGTCGTAAGCTTGCGCTGATTACGTCCCTGCCTTTTGTATTTACACCCACTGTTAGTTTGAAAACCAGGCAAAAATGTGCATGGTTGCATTTTCTGATTCAAGGTCAAAGCATTGAAACTTAGTCAAAAAATATATATAATACTTTGTGTTGGATAAAAACTCAGGTCACCTAGTGGATTAAATAGGCCACGAGAGCCACCATAGGCATCGCTTGTTATTGTCATAGTATTTGAAACGATAGGCACTGGGTACAAGTCTCACTGAGAACAGGTACATCTAGGACGATAAGTTACAAAATGCGAGGAAATACAACCCGTCAACCAATGTAATGACCACCTTCTGAGCAATGATAATAATAATTTCCTTTATTCCAAAACAGCGCTTGTGATACAGAATGAAATTTTCAGCATTTCACTACAGTATTGCATCCAGTTTGTACATTAACAATAAATAAAATTCTACATAGATTATGGGTAATCTCAGTTAGTTTTGAAAACAACATATTAGCATATCGGTAGCAAAGCCAAAATTGAACAGAATGTTTGAAGGTGTTAGAAAAGTAGATGCTAGCATATTTACTGGCGTGAGCGGAAGAAAGAAACAAAGAAGCACATAACGGAAAAAAGGAGAGAGAGAGAGAAAAGGAAAAGAAAGAAAGAAAACGTTGTAGATATAAATGATATGAGTTGGAAAGACGAGATCCAGTTGTACTACTGACTATTTAATAAGTTATAGGTGTCACGCCTAATGCTTTCTTTATCGCACAGAACACGAGCCAAGTAGGGTATGGTTGTACTTGCTAGTGCGAGCATATTGTTTTCTATATAGGCTTCTGGTCCTGCCTGATGAGATACAAGGGGAGAGTTGTGAATGAAGAGGGTGGTGTGAGTTCAATAGAATGGATTCGGCCCATTTTTTACATGAGTCCAAGTGCTTGTCAACCAGAATATTAACAAGCTGGTTAAGTGGCACGTTGCTCACCCTGCTGACAACCTTTAACACCCTACGTATTAAGACACAATCCTTCTTCAGTAGCTTGGGAAAAACTAAGGGGGAACAAGAGAGAATAATAGGCAGGATGCAAAGTTAACTAATCGTAATAGTAGGGGTTGGGTTATTCCAGAATGTCTTAACTTCTTGATGTAGAAGGTAAGACGGAATATTTTCTTAGAAATCATCAAGATATGAAACGACCAGGAAAGAGCAGCAGATAGAATGACACCAAGATATTTAATTTCCGACTTGGTTTCTATTTCAGTGCCATCTATGTTGCACACCTCGTGAGTGCTAACCAGTTTGTTCAGGTCAGATTTATGCCTAAAGGTGAAATTGACTGTTTGACCGTTCTCCTTGAACCACTGGCTGATTTCTGATAAAAAGTCAGTTAGTTTGGAGCAGTCACTTTGACACTTGACAGGCAAAGATACAGTCAGATCGTCAGCATATTTAACAAAAAAATTAATGTCATTTGAAGATGGCAAGTCAGGTCGAAAGAAAGAAAGAAAAAAGAAGTGGGGAGAGTACAGCACCTTGGGGGACACCAGCTTCAGTGAGCACAGCAGAGGAGGATTTACCTTTGTATGTACAGTGTACTGCATTCTGTTAAAGAAAAAAGAATGCAACCAGTTTGTGACCCAGAACACAGTCTGTGTCATCAATAGCTTATTTAGCAAGAGACATCTAAGTACAGAGTCAAAAGCAGAACATTGTAACATTAGTATGTTAAATTAAGATATAAAAATAGAACAAAATATTTAGAGCGAACAATTGTTTTCAGTAAATTCTTCTTCAGGCTCTACAATTATAAATCCATTAATTTAAGCATACAATAGCCAGCCAGTAAAGGCAAATTAGAATCATATCAGAAAGTGTATTGTGGAACAAGTATAAGATGGGATGGAACAATAGTCAGATAGTTTTTTAATATGCATGGTCAATGAGAACATGGGACAAAATGAGATGAAGTAATTTAATTTAATGATGTGTGCGTATAGTATATATATATATAGTCAACAGAAAATACAGGTTTCGAGAGTGTGTGTAATCAGGGTGTGTGAGACAATATGAAAATAAACCAACGAATGGGGCGGACTAGACATAAGTTCAAGGTTGAAAATAACGACAGTAAAATAATAACGATGATATGGTGTAAAATTACAAGCACTATTGGTGAATGATTGTCAAATAATAATAATGAATATAATGAAGTGGAATGAACAGGATTTTGTAAATACGATAGCAAGTTAGAAAAGCACTACTTAAACCTAAGGTAATAAAATCATAAGAAAGGTCATGAAATCATAAAAGTCGAAAATGAACGATTGTCAATGAAACAGAGGAATAGAAGAAGAAGAAGAAAAGAAAAGAAAATTGTGAAAGGAATTTATAGTGTTAATGGAGGATTTGTTGGCTTTATTGTAGGCCAAGGTAAACATAGTGGTTGAACATACTTCTTCTGTATGCAAAGAGATGGTCTTCTGGTATTAATTGCCACCACTTCAGCTACTGATAGAAGACGTAGTCGAGCTCCTCTAGATAAATTACTAGGAACGCGGTAAATAACTGAGAATGCCTGGTCAAGTTTTATCGGGTGTCCCGTATCTACACTATTTACACATCTGGTTACTCCTTTACTCAACCATACAGGTACATGTTCACGCGCGCACATGGATAAAGCCCTCTGAGTACGGCCAATGTAACTAGCTCCCCATGAGCAGTTGAATTCATAGATGCACATTGATAAGGCCATCTTTGATAATTTATCCTTTACTTGCTGTGTGAGTACTGGTTTAGTTGAGAAGTTGAGTGCCAGTTTAGTTGCAGGAAATGTTCTATTTACTGCTCTATTAAGTTGACATTTTAGAATGTCAGCTGCAATTTCCCCTTTGTAACTTAACTTAAGATACAGAGGTTTCTTGTCTATAAACATAGCCTAGATTTAGACAAATTTGTCCCATTTTTTTTGTGTGTGTAAAAGTTAAACGGGAAAGTAAGTTATAACTTCATGTGATATTAAAAGATAACATAATATATACATATCAGTTATAATATGTAATTATTATTGCGAATAAGAAAGAAAAGTGTATGATGTAATATTAAGATACACAGGGTGCCTATTAATCGTTTTTTTCCTATAAAGTTCGATTTTATCAGTTAGTATGGCATATATATATTTATAAATGCATATATGCACATAAATACATTGTTCCAATGGGCATCTAGAGGTGTGACTACTATCGTTTTGTCATCGTTATTATATCATGGAGTATTTGTAACCCTTTAAAACACTAGTCTCTCACCCATCCACCCATCTGTTGCCTGTAGAAGAGGGTAGGGAGGATTTATGAGAGACTCAGTCTTATTTTTTTAATCTAAAGTCTCTTCTGGATTAATAGTAGTCTGACAAGATAGTACTCAACTTACTTAATAGTTCCTACCCTACTCTATCCCTTCCCCTCACGTCAGGAAGAACAAAATTTTTCAATTGGTGAAATATATTTCACTTTATGTTAAATATCTGTCTACTCTTATCTACAGATATGCTTCTCTTTTTGTAAAATGTTAAATTTTTTTCGTTTGAAATCAATTTATAGAAATGATGTGTTATATCTTAAACCTAATGATGATGATGATGGCGATGGGGGAATACTTCACACCAATGGGAAATTTGTGTATACTCCAGATGAGAAGTAAAACATCAATTTTCTAGTGGGCACTGAAATATATTCAGAGTGGAATGTATGTAGGATTTAAATTCTTACTGCAAATGGTAATCGAGAGCAAGCAAAATATTTTGATTGGACATTAGTCGGTAACTAGTGTGTGTCTAGTCATTTCCTTTTTTTATGGTGCAGACTGAATTCCGTCAGTCAGGTTTGCAACATGGTAGTTCGCCAACACGCTGCATATTGATTTAATGAAGGCAATCGGCAGTAAGCCTTGCTCCACCTAGATTTTGTGCTAGTTGGTACCCACCAGTCAGCAAGGCGTATCTGCAACCTGCCTACTGCCTCCAATTATCTAATATCATCAAATCAATGTGCACCGTGATGGCGACCTACCTAGAATGCTGGCCATCATTGCAAACCTGCATTGATAGAATTCAGTCTGCACCAAAATAAGAAAGAACTAGACACGTCACACTAGTTACTGACTAGTGTCCAATCAAAGTATCCACTGCAATTCTGCAGTAGGTCAATTGCGAACCTGAATAGCTGGCTCATTGATAACGTCTCTAACTGCAGATGACGCTGAGTAACGTGGATTCGAATCTCAGAAGCAGGGACATGTGTTCCTTCAAGATGGTTGCAGAAACGCCTTGCTAACTGGTGAGTGCCGACTAGCACGAAATCTAGGTCAGGCAACGCTTCATATGGCCAATTGCCTCCAACCATATAATATCAGCAAGCAAAATATGATGATGATGAGAGGACACTAATAGATTTTGATAATACTTTGATAAAGCTATTATGAGCAGCATTAAATAGCGAAATGTCAGTAAAAACAATATCGTTTTGTTTTTCATTCATCGGGAAATACAAAGCCTTTATTATAATGAAGATTTTGATTTTGTTGATGATTTTTATCTGTTATCACAAAACTTGTAGACTTACAACGGAAAACCAACAAACTAACAGAAGAAGCAACCAGAGAAGTAATGACTTCACGTGAGCATAGAGAAGATGTAGATGGTGAGGATAACCAACCAACCATCAACAACAAAATCAATCACGAATCCCTATCAATCAGATAAGTTTCAAAAAGGTCACTTCTTTCATTTATCCAGGCAGAATTGTTTCAATTACAGGCAACAGCACACACACGAATGATAAACTCAGAATCAGAAATGCAAGGGAGACATTCATCACTTTGAAGTCAGTTTGGAAGTCTTCTACACTCAGCATAAGCATTAATGTAAAGCCAGTCATTTCTTCTATACTATACAGGTCAGAAACTTGTGAACCACATCACAAAAAGCATTTCAAACACGTAGCAGACTTTTATGAGTAGCTGTCTTCGCCGTCCACATAGAATTCAATAGTTAGAATAAGAAATGAGGAAAAGATTAATTTTGTACAATAAGTCTTCGAAGTATTCAGCTTGAAAACAGTTAGATACCTTAAGAAATTAACATTCTAACGTCTGTATTGATCATTTATAATTTGCAATTATTAGTGTTCTCCAAGCTGGTTGGTTTTTTTAGTTGCGGAGCATTCGTCGTCCGACTTTCTGGACAACATCTTCTGCGCAATATTCAGCATAAAGTAGCGAACTGATTTGAATTTTCCATGAGTGATAGACATGCGTCTCCTGGTAACTATCTTTGCATGTGTATTGATCATTTTTTTATTATAGCAAAAATATTCATTCAAACATCCATAAAACACAAAATAATTCAGCAAAGAATATCCTTTTCAATAATTTCCTCTTCTGGCTCTACAATTATGTATATATGTGTTTATATACATAGAATATTCTAGATTAATAGTCAATAAAAATATTACTGTTTAAATACTATCGAGTTGTTAAGTAAGATCAATGAAATTACAGTTCATTAAAGGTGCTTAAAATATAATAATAATAATAAAGATACAATAGCGAATAGAATATCAACTAAAATTAGGAAAATTCCACAAAATACTTCAGGATCATTCAAACCTAGATGACCAAGGTAAGAATAATGTCTGAACTAACTTCCTTTAGACGCACAAATTAGGCTTGTTAATTAATATGGATCCCAACAGCCTCAGCAATATTTAGTAGTTGAACTCTTAAGGCCAAATTGAGATTCGCTGGTATGCGGTAAATGACCCTGAAAGCATGGTGGTTAACATCAATCTTATGTTCTGTATCCACAAGATGAGATAGAATAGCGCTGCGGATAGGTTTTGTTTGTCCTTTACTTAACCACACAGGGTAATGCGCGGATTTTAAACTTTCTCACTACATGACTTACTTTTTATCAGTTGGTAAATTTGGTTTATATTAACATGATTATCAATTGTATATTCGTTCGAGTACCAGGCTTCTAGGAATTCCCTGGCATTTTTGGTGTTTCCTCTGTTTAAAATTTCGACATTATCCCAATCAGCAAATTGATGTCCAAAATTGTCTATATGCATTGATACTAAAGAATACATATCGTGTCTTTTCACGGCTAATTTGTGTTCCTGGATTCTGATTCGAAGGGGACGCCCACTTTGGCCTATGTAATGTCTGTTATAGTTCATACAATTTATTTTGTAAAAAGTATTAATTTTGTCCTCTTTTTCTGTCGCATCTTTCGGTTTGCAAGTAAATCAACCAGCTTAGAGAACACTACTAATTGCAAATCATCCACCTAAGGTACAGATCTTTTCTATGATCATGTATAATCTAACAAATACACTATGCTTAATTTTCACTTGAAGTAAAAGATTCTGTTCACTCAATTACTCAGTTTGTAAACTAAACATTTCCAGGTGGAACTTTGTTATAGTTTCTTATAGAAAGCCGAGTTAATTCACCTCGAAGGATGTAACTAGAAAGTTTTCAATTCAATATGCAATCTGAGTTCTTGATTTAATGTGTTACCAATTCATAGAACTAGCTAGCAAGAATTCCTTTGGTTCAAACTTATTTAGGTGTATCAAACCTGGGTATGCTGTCGGTGACTTTGGTGGTAGTGGTGGGGGGGGGGGAAACTAGCGAACTGTCTCTTCAATGTTAAGTTGATAATAATAATAGTTTTCTATAGTTTGATTTGTAAGGGTTAGTTTTATTTTTACGAGTTGATCACGGATTGATATCAGTTAGAGAACCATTGAAAACCAGCCAGGGAGTACTGGACAGCCGGCTGTTTCATCCTAGTTTGGGAATCATCGGCAGTACGCACTCACCAACAGGAGGTTCGAACCCAGGACCTTCCGGTTACAAGGCTAGCAGGCTTATTTACCATTCAGCCACTGGGATTCGATTCAGTGGTCATCCCCTGAATTTTAACTTCTACCAATTAATGATTTAGTGCGACCCCAACCATACTATAGAAGATTAATCTGATGCTCACTAGTGACTGGCTGGCTAAAGGATGGAGTTTCCTGGAATTCTAGTGAGAAGTCGTGACCGGTGAGGTCCATCCAGTCAAGTGTGAGAAGGGATGTCTCACCGGTGACATTGGTTGGGGGTCGCGCTAAATCACGAATTGGTAGAAGTGAGAATTGATGGGTTGGCCACTGAATTGGGTCCCAGTAACTGAATGGTATACGAGCTTGCTTACTTTGTAACCGGAATGTCCTGGGTTCGAACCTACCGTGGTGAGTGCGTACTGCCGATGATTCCCAAACTAGGATGAAACAGCTGGCTGTCCAGTACTCCCTGGCTGGTTTTCAATGGTTCTCTAACTGATATCGATCCGTGATCAACTCTTAAAAATAATAGTTTTATTCCAAATACTACTTTTTAGTGACAATGTCGAATTTTTAGCATGAAATTTCACCGAAAATATTGGTATCACAACACATGTGATTTACTTGATATCATAAATAGCAATTAAGATAGAAAGTTTGATTGTAGAATGCCATATACTACTGAGTGATATGACCTGTTGGAAGCTATTCATGTCAACTAGTACTGTTTCATCTGACTTCGTAATCTAATATCTTCTGTATTACCGCCCGACACCACCCGCCGCGCCGCCGTCTCATATAAATAAGTGCTTGAACCATTTGTGGACATCTTTCCTACTGTTTTGTATCACATGATCGTATTTTCATGCATCACACGTGTAATTTTACAGAAAATATCTAAGGTTAATTCTGCACTGAAGTGTACATTTTTGACATTGATC
This sequence comes from Trichobilharzia szidati, assembly GCA_944472155.2. Taxonomy (NCBI): domain Eukaryota; kingdom Metazoa; phylum Platyhelminthes; class Trematoda; order Strigeidida; family Schistosomatidae; genus Trichobilharzia; species Trichobilharzia szidati. Next base: position 140,515,386 of record OX235273.1, read on the forward strand.
GAACCTTTCAATGCCTAGAAAAGGACAACTATAAAAGCCAACCTGTTTTATCGAAACACTAATTTTAAAAAGCCATCATAAACATTTATTTTATCTGATAAATTTTGAATGACTAATTTTTTTTATCCCTTCACTTTCCCAGTGGAACATAGGGCTTCAAGATAGAGACTTGAAGTTTCCGTAGCAGTGATGATCATTTTTACAGGATGGGGTTGTTAGCTTCATGCCCAACCTTCCCTCTTTACCAATCTTATCATTGGCTTAGCGAGGTGAAGGAGTGCGTCGGTGACCGGAGATCGAACCCCGGACCATGTGCATGGTCAGCGAGCGTCCTAACCGCCGTACCACCGACGCACACGAATGACTCATTAACTTCAGATATTATTCCTTTGGATTCCTGTGGCTTCATCAAAACATCTTGATTGGGGCCTATTCTCTGTGGCCTTCTTTAGCTGAACTCAAGACTACCCAATAAGCCATCATCGCCACCTCCATGTCAACGTTGGACACAAGCCTGACTTGTCGTTTTTACCATTTGAGGTCCCTTCGTACGATAGCCTGGCTTGAGATGTCGTTCGACGGTTTCCTCAGTGGCGTGTGCCCAATTCATCTCCATTTTCTTGAGAATATTTATTGAGCAAAAGGTTCTTGATTGGTTCGTTCCCACAGTTTCTTGTTGCTAATTCTTTCTGGCTGGCCATCTGGTCTTTAGTGTGAAGCCAGAGAAGAAGGTAGCCATTGATTACAGTCTGCAGCTGGCTGTTGGAATTGCTTTGCATGAAGCACAGTAACCCATATTAAAGAACTGACTGACTAACTGACTGAATTATTATAGGTTATGAAAATCTGAACTGATTTCAGAGTGCTGAATGTCTGTCTGCCTTGTCTTTCCGGTTCTATCTATTGTTAACATACTCATCCATGATGTCGCCTACAGTTGGAATGATGTCTACTGCCTTGATAAGTGAAGCAAGAGGCCTCCTCCAGATTTAATCCATTGACAGTGATTGGTAATGTTGTTTCCGGTGGCTGGGGATCTTCATCACCTCAGTCCTCTATATGTTCACTTCACGTCTTATATTCGTGGCATTTCTTCTTCTGCCACGGTGTTGGGTTTTGTCTGTAAGTCTTCGTATTTATATGACAACAGACATAAATCCTCTGAGAAATCTAGATCTTCTGGATACACTTTATCGATCAAACACATTCCCATCATCTCACGCATGGTGTTCTGCATAATGCATTCCACCAGATTTAAGAATCTCATCAACCTTATCTTACTCCTGTATTCAGTTCTGTGATTTCTCTGAATTTTCCACTGTGGGTCATTAGACATGATGTGATATATATTCATTGTTGATATAATCACTCAGAAGTGGCTTTAGAAGTGAAAATTAAAAGTTGTAAATTGCGTGGTACCCAATGGCACAAGGATAGAAATTTGATAAGGTTAAAATTGCCATTGAGTGACAATAAAGGTGGTAGTTGAGTGTCAATTTAACAAGTGTGAAGAGGATGTGAAAATGTACAAAAGGAGCATATGAGAGTGATAATAATGAATTAATTATTGAAGCAAAAGCAAACTAAAAGTAAAATTAAAAATTAAAAAACAAAAGAAAAAATCAAAATTTTTACAGGGAACGACTAGTGAAGAGGTTAAGACCAAGGTAAAATAAGAGACTGGACAAACTTTTTCTGTATGCGGAATTCAGGGTTGCATTGATGAATCGCCAGCGCCTCCATTATACACAAAAGCCGAAACCTGACTCTGATAAAGCTACGTGGCCTGAGTTCACCAGAGAATTGAGTTAGTGATTGTCTTGCATTGTCCCTTTGCTAACCATGCCGGATAATGTTCAGAGATGCGTTTGGAAAGCGTGCGCTTTGTGCGGCCAATATAACTAGCTCCACACGAGCAAGTGAATTTATAAACACACACTGAGGCGGCCCAAAGCGGCAGTTTATCCTTCACACATCCGTTGATCATTTGTCGGCTGTAGAAATTAATACATAGCTCAGCCATAAAGAAGACTTTCCTCAGTGATTTGCATAAGCGATTCTTCAGGATCTCAGCTGCGGTATCACCTTTAAATTCAACACTCATAAATAGCAGTTTCTTCAGCACCGTCTGGATTCTTTCAGGCTATTCCCTTAACTTCATGTTTTTCTCGATAAATCTTGGAGTATATCCATTCTCTATGAGGACTTGTCTGAGTCGCCCCAGTTCCTCCCTTCGATTGTATCACTTGAACATATCCTCCTTATTCTTGAGATTAAGGAATGGATCAGATTTCTCTTTCTCCTCAAAGGGACTTAGTTATGGAAATTTGTGTACTGACCCTTTCATGTTGATTTCCTGTAGATCAATCTTTAAAAGAGAACCATCAGATCTCTATTTTAGAAAAACATCCAAAAAATGTAATTCCTAGTTAATTAATCTCTAATTCCGACGTGAACTTGATGGCATGATGGCAGCTATTGTACTCTTTAGTTATCAATTCGTTGTCCGTATTGTCGTCACATATAATGAAAGTATCATCCATGTATGTATCTTTGGTACAAATGGAAACTATCGATAGTAGGCCGTAAAATACTATTTTTTCCAAACTCGCCAAGAAGCAGTCTACAAGTAAAGGACCCAGTGGTGACCCCATTGCCACTCCATCTCTTAACCTCCTCACTAGTCGTTCCCTGTGAAAAAATTTGAATTTTTCTTTTCTTTTTTAATCTTACTTTTAGTTTGCTTTTGCTTTAATAATTAATTCGCTATTATCACTCTCTTATGCTCCTTTTGTACATTTTCACATCCTCTTTACACTTGTTAAATTGACACTCAACTACCATCTTTATTCTCACTACTCAATAGCAATTTTAATGTTATCAGATTTCTATATATATTCATTGTATCTTACTGTATTCTGACCAGCAGACTGTATGTATCAAAGATGAATAATTGAAACTCAAATAAATAACTAAGGAAATGAGTAAAGTTTTGAAAAAATTAAACACAGTTCAACGAGTTTATATTCACTATACGATTTTGTGAATCGACTTAGCATTATTGATTACAGCATATTTAGGGAGTTATGTAGAAAGTTTCAATATGAATAAAACTTTTCGAAAAAATGAGGACAGATCGGCAAAAACAAAAAAATAATAATTAGGGCAAACAATAAGAAATTTTTCTACACTGTCACCAAGGTGATTGATGTTTAAATAATACTTGGTTGCTATGATGGAAAACCCCACGTTTAAAGGCAACGAATTTTAATGATTTTTTTCTGACCATCGTTTTCTCAGCGAAATTTGACTTTCAAGTTTAATCATGGACTGTTGTCTGTTAGAGAATCATTGAGAACTATTTCGAAGGGGGGCAGTACTGGACAGCTGTTTCGTCAGCCTGGTTCGGGACTCATTAAAAGTAAGCACCCACAACAGCGGTCTGAAACCAAGACCTTCTGGTTACAAAGCCAGCTAGCTCAAAGACTATCCACACACTGTGACTCAACTCTGTGGCCAGTCCATCAATTTTAACGCCTACCCATTGGTGGTTTTAGCGCGACTGGTACCAGCAGATGTCATCGGGGAGTCACTAGTCGAACCTTGCTAATGACTGGCTACACGACAAAGTTCCCTGGAGTTCTAGTGACAAGTCATAAACAGCGAAGTCCATCCGGTCAGCAGTAAGGACAAATACTGGTCATTGATGTCACTACCTGGTGCTAGTCAAGCTAAAATCCCAAATCGGTAGATGTCAGAATTCATTGAGTGTTGGTGGATGGAAACTCCCGATGAGTCCCAAACCAGGCTGACAAAACAGCTCCCCGTTACTCCTTGCTGGTTTTCTAATGGTTCTCTAACTTTGAATAAAGCCAAGAACAATAGTGGTTTTTGCAGAATAAAATGGTACTATCATTGTTTATTTCGTTGGCTTCTCATCAGCTGCTTACAGCCCACAGTCATTATTAAGTATATCTGAAGAAACAACTTTAACATACTTGCACAGACTTCATTTTAAACAAAAATCAATCGATCAGTATATGCATACAGTAATTATATATATATATAATATTAAACACTATTCCGAACAATAATCATCATACACAATGGAAACTCTCGGCATTACGTAATCAGATGAAAGAGAGGTGAAAATATCCAGTCCCCAGGCCAAAGAAGGACTGATAACTGCTTCTTTCTGAATGCATAAATCACTTTTCAGGCGCTTGATTGAGATCGCTTTGGCAAACTTGGGGAGAACTAAACTCTTTTGCCTATTGATAATTTTGAACGATCTTGTGACGTCCACCTCATGACCCATGTCAAGGAGATGCCTGGCTATGGCACTTTTTAAGGCATTTGTTCCCTTTAGACATTGACTATTTGGTACATGTTCAGAAAATGGTAGATATGCCCTTCTTTCCGTTCTTCCAATGTAACTGCTCCCACAGATACATGTAAATTTGTATATATACAGTTGGAGTTAACATGAGAAAGATATATATTAAATAATGACTTCGGCCTGTAAGCAGCTGATGAGAAGCCAACGAAATATACAATGATGGTACGTGCCATTTTTATATGTTGCAAAAACTACTGTTGTTCTTTCTTTATTCAAATTCATTAAGGGGAATAAATGTATGAAGGTTCTGTGTAACTGTCATATCAATCCATAATCAGACTTAAAATAAGTAGTATGTATGGTGACTGTTCCTTCAGATTTTTGTGGACTATGTTAATTTGCCCTATCGTTTTGAAATAGTAATACTAATTTGCTTTATTCCAGAAACAGTACAAGTGGTACAGTGTGGAATTTTCAGCACATATCTACTATATTTGCATCTAATTTTATAGAACATTTAAAAGGAGTATTTAAAAAAAATAATAATAAAAACACCAACAGCAAAAAGAAACAAACACAAAAACACAAAATAATTATAAATGCGAAAAAGTACCAAGAAGTAGAAAGGAAAATAAACATATAATAATAACTTAGTATTGGGTAGTGGAAGCTACGATATGATTATGCATGGTGACAGTAAAGCTATAGTCATACAAGAAGTTATGAAGTGATATTTAAGAAAGTTTATCGCCAAGTTGATCAGTTAATTTGGTTGAAACAACTCTAAACAAACATAAAATAACATTTCAGGGTTGTTGTTTTGTTTTTTATTGTCAGGTCTAATGCAGTATTTGTAGTGGTAGTGTGAGTAATCCTGAATAATACAAAATTTTAAGATGGTGATAATGGCGTTCACAAACAATGGTTGTCAGTTTAATATTGCCGAAAAGTATAGAAAATAAGAAAAAACAACCACAAAACTAATAATTACATGATGGCTAATGACAGGACAGTTTTGTAATACTCATAGTGCTAATATAGTTGGGACCAGTAGATACACGAAGAAGGAGTTCACTATATAATACAAAATAAGAGAGGAATAAAAGAGCCTAAAATTATGTTATTAATAAAAAAGCAAGTCATAGGTTTCACGCTTAACATTGTCTCTGTCGCTTAGAACACGGGCCAAGTATGGTATCGTTGAGTTCCTGTACTTGGTTGTACGAGCATAGATTATTTTATACTGATTTCTGGTTTTACTTGATGAGATACAAGGAAAAGTTGGGAATATAGGGGATGTTGGGGGTCGGAGAGTATGGTTTTAGACCATTTTTCGCATGTATTCAGATGCCTATCAACTAATGTAATGACGAGCTGACTGAATTTTACACCACTAGTCCTACTTACTACCTTCAACATCCTTCTCAGGATGGTATAGTCCTTTTTCAGTAGCCCAGGAAAGACTAACGGGGAGCAGTAAAGTAGAATAGGTAAGATACAAGAGTTGACAAATTGTGAAAGTAGAGGTTGGGTGATTCCAGATTGTCTAAGTTTCTTAATGTAGTAGGTAAGACAGAACACTTTCTTAGAAATCGTTAGGATATGAGATTTCCAAGTAAGGTCAGAAGATAGAACTAGACCGAGGTATTTTGCATTAGACTTAGTTCCAGTTTTAGTCTCCTCAATGCAGCAGGCTTCATGAGAACTTACTAGTGTTTGTAGATCTCGTTTATGCCTCAGGGATGCCTAAAGTCAATAGTCTGGCATTTTGAGGGATTCAACACCAGGCCATTTAGTTTGGACCACTGACTGATGTCCGTCCGACAGGAAGCTATTTAATTTGAAACAGTCTGACTGAGACTTTCTTTTTGTGTATTTCTTCCACAGACTTCATTCTAATAGGCATATCTGTAAATACGAATAAAATATTAGCCGCTGACTACGTTGTATATGGGTGTATGTGTCAGTGGGTGAGTGAGTGAGTGTGTTTATACACACCCTTTTATTGTCATGTAATAATAATAATAATAATTTAGGGAAACACCAGTTAAGATGAACAGATTGATATTCTTTTAATTACCATGCAGGGAGATTTATGACCACCCCTGGTAAAGCACTTCAATCACAGTGATATATATCGTCTTAAAAACTTGCCCACCAGACAGGTAGGTCCAAGGTAGGTGATAGTTCACTTGTTTAAAGATTAAAATGCTTGAAAAAAAGTAGCTAACTCGCTATTATCCCATCACAGCGGGATGCAGAAAAATTCTCCAGCTGTGACATGTGCGCATGGCATAATGAACATAAACATTTATTTTCGTATTGAAGAGGAGCAGGATAGTAAACTGCATTTTCTGCTGAACGTCTTGTTAAGTAGGCGAGAAGAAGATGGGTCATTAAGAGAAGCGTGTATAGAAAAAGCACATTCACAGGGCAATAAACACATTTTCTTAGTTACATGACCATTAAATATAAAAAGGAAATGTTCTTAAGTGTCTTACAAAGACAGCAAAAAAGGAATTCATGATTCGTTGATGGAGATGGGCTTTCCGATTAGAATCATAGAGAAACATATGAAAAAATTGGAGAGAAAATCTGAGACTATGACTGCATGTAAAAAAGTTAGAATTTAATGGTGACTTCTCACGGGAGATTTTATTCCAGAGACTTTGTAGGAGTATACGAAAAACATTTTACAAAGCAAACCTATATTTTTTCGTTCTCTGACCGACGAATGTTTGCGACTTAAACGGAGGATAAGCTAGGGAGTGACAGTTATTTTGTGCATACTACTTGACATCTCAACTTACTTTTCACTACTGAACATTTCCCATAGTATCGGCTTGGCAAAGAACAGACAAAATCCATCCGTAACACTAATTTGTCATATTTAGTTGATAGTGGTCATGTAGTGGAGAAAACCAGAGCTTTCAAGTTAATTTATCGTATCTCACCGACTCTTTCCAATAGACTTCGTATTCGTTTACTGTACACAGCTGATGCAGGCGATAGACATTCGAACGAAGTTCGTACAACCATTATCCTTCCCTTGTTGGCTTATTAAGACCTAACCAACTGATGACTTCTACACCACCCCTTGCTTATATTTTCAATCCCTCTCTTATCATCCCTTAATCTTATCACATCTTCATTAGAAACGTGTTTCATTTACGTCCCTCAGTATCTAGCATTAAGTAATCAGACATTTAGTTTTATTAGCCTTTATCGACTACTATGTCTACCTGAACAGTTGTTTGTTTAATCATGCTGTTTTTCATTATTCATGTTATCACAGATCGCCTGACTTTTTATCCTTGTTACTCATAACACCATTATTATTATTATCATTACTATTACTATGACTAATTGCACAATTTATATGCACAATTATGTTATCATATTAATAAAACACCGTGATTGGTTTATATTTGAATATTTACTTGTAAATTTATGTACATTAGAAAGTTAAGCTTGATGAGATCCAACTGAAACCACAATATCACTCTTCGCTTAAATATGCGGTTTTAAATTTTACTATGGGAATATTTTTGACAGGAATTATCTGCCTGATCAGATTCACTCAACTAGATAAAGTGACATTTTCTTCTATTATGGAAGGCTGGAGGCGTCGGTAGCACAGCTGTAGAATGCTCATCAACCACACCTCATCTAGTTTGGGGTTTGATCCGCAGCCACTGACACACTCCTTCACCTCGCTAAGCCAGTAATAAGACTGGTAAAGAAGGAAGGTTGGGCATGCAGCTAGCAACCCAATCCCGTAAAAAAAATAAACACCACTGCTATCGAAACTTCAAGTCTCTAAATTGAAACCCTATGTTCCACCAGGAACGTAAAGGAATTAAAAAATTGGGAGGTTGGACAGACACCCTATACGTCCTACAGTAACTGCTCTCGCAGATACATAGATAAATTTGTAAATACAGTAACAGTTAGCATGAGAAGCGTATCTATTGACCATATTCTCTCTTTCATTTGATGATTACGTAAAGCTGATAATTCCATTTTGTATGACTATTATTGTTTGGAATTAAGCGATTGTTAGAGCTGGTTTATTTTTTCGAACTGATCTCCATTGGCGGGAATCAAGAAGGATGTCATTGCTTAGTCGTGTACCGGTTGGCATAAGAGTGAAGGAGATTCTGTGTATTAGGCCTAGTCTTCTGAAACCAGAGATAGGTCTAGGATCTCTGCAGTCTGGATACTTGAAAGCGATCATTATTATTATTATTACCATTGTATGCTTACATTGATTTTTTGTGTAAACTTGAACTCTCTGTGTATATTAATTTTGTTTCTATAATAATAATTTGTGTAAACATCTGATGAGAAGCCAACGAAAGAAACAATGATGGTGCCATGTTATTCTACAAAAATTGTTGTTCTTACACTATTCAAAGATAGCTGAAAGTAAGAAGATATGAATACGGACTATGCACACATACACACACACAAATATGACGTCTTCCTAGGAATGAAGTAGAACTAAGAATTCTGACCAAAAGAAAGATCAGTGATAGTAACACATGCTACAGAAAGCTGGTGTATGATAGATGGCGACAAGGCCAGTATACTAGGAAAATTTTCTGACAATAGGACTAATCTAATAGACTCAGATTAGTCAAAACAGATAAATGTGATTCATTATTCCAAAATTTAAGCCGCTGAATTGTGAACACAATTAACACTCAGGTTCTTAGATGGTTGCAGTCAGTCGGTCACAGGAAGCCTGGCCTGACCTAAGTTTCCTGTTAGTTGGCACTGACCAATCAGGAAGGCGCACCTGCAGTCTTGAAGGAACTCATGTCCCTGCTTCTGAGATTCGAATCCGTGTCACCCAGTGCTGAAGTTAAAGGCGTTACCATTGAGCTATCCGGACAGTAAACAAAGCACTAGACATACGACACTAATTAGTGTCCAATCATAAGTATAGACAGGTTCTCAGTATAATAAACAAAACACATGCTCCTATGCAGACAGGTATGGTCTTCTCATGTCTTAGTGATTTCTAAAGAATATTTCGTCTAACTGTTTACATTCAGAAGTTAAGGCACTCAGGCATAACCCAACCACTCCTCTTACAGTTTGTCGGCTCGTGTATTTTACCTATTCTTCTTTACTGTTCACCCTAACTTATTCTTTCCTGGATTGCTTAAAAAGGACTATGTCATGCTTCATAGAACTCTGAAGACTGACTGTCAGTAGGGAGAGTGGTATCCCATTGAGCCATATCGTTGACATCGTCATTGATGATAGGCACTTGATGCCATGCAACAAATTCGCTAAAGGAATTTTGTCAGACTGTGAGCACCCACTCTACTCGCAGCATCAACCTTGTGTCTCCTCAGGTAGAACAAGAAGAAGGCTTTATGCACGTATGTCTAAGTATAAAAATCCCACTATACCATATTTAGCACGTACTTTATGTGATGAAAATAGTGTTAGGCATGAACTAACTAACCTTCTTTGCACTACTAAATAAACCATTTCCTCCACCCTAACAACATCAAACTTCATTGTTATTGTATTTCTTATACTTATAATCCTCTCAGTTTTTTGCTTTTATTTGTTTATTTATTCATAAGTGTGAACATCACTTAAGCTGTATTATAACTGTTAATTTTGTATTTCCCCTCACTATACTACATCAACAGAACATTAGATTCAATAATCTATAACATGCTAAAACATTTCCAAACTGAATCGACAATACCGTTTGAAACAAACTCAATGTTATCATTATTATTGTTATTATCATTATATTTAATATTCTCAAATCGTGCTTCGAATACTTTTAACTTTAATTCCTCGGGATAATTTTGTTTGAATTTTTAATTTTATTTATATTTTGAGTAAATCAGATGCAATATTGTGACAAATGCCGAGAATTCCATTCTGTATTATAAGTACTGTTTTTGGAATAAAGTAGATTATTATTATAATGAAGCTAATGATTAAATGGTGACAAGTTCATAATATCAATGCAAAAGTACTAGGACAAATGACACTTCAAGATTGCCCATGGATTGATATCAGTTAGACAACCACTGGTGCGTTAGTGGTTCATCAGTAGAGTGTGGTTCGATCCCCGACCCGGGGTCCCCACTCCTAAACCTAATCAGGCCTGTAGGTAACGAAGGTAAAGACAGAGAAAGTTGTGTGTGAAGGTTGCAACCTCGACCCACAAAAATTTGGAAAAAAAAACACCACTGCTACCGAAACTCCAAAAGTCTAGCTTGAAGCCGTTGGGGACGTAAAGGAACAAAAAAAGTCGATAATATTAACAAAGGAATAACTAAAAATCATAACAGAGTACTGGACAGCTATTTCACCCTAGTTAATGACTCATAAACGCGTCGGTGGCATAGTGGTTAGGATGCTCGCCGACCAAGCACATGGTCCGGGGTTCGATCCAAGTCCAAGTGCCAGTCTGCTCGACAGGCACTTGGACTGATGTGAAAAATGGGCCAAATCCATTTTATCTAACTCACACCACCCTCTTCACTCATAACTCTCCCCTTGTATGTCATCTGGCAAAACCAGAAGACTATATAGGAAACTATATGCTCGCACTAGCAAGTACAAAAAATCAACCATATCCTACTTAGCTCGTGTTCTGTGCGATAAAGAAAGCATTAGGCGTGACACCTATAATTCATTAAATAGTCAGTAGTACAATTGGATCTCGTCTTTCCAACTCACATCATCAATAGGTACAACATTTTCTTTCTTTCTTTTCCTTTTCTCTCTCTCTCTTTTTCTTTCTTTCCGTTATGTGCTGCTTTGTTTCTTTCGCTTACGCCAGTAAATATGACAGCTCCTACTTTTCTAACACCTTCAAACACTGTTCAACTTTGGCTTTGCTACCGACATGCCAATGTGTTGTTATAATAATGAACTGAGATTTCCTTAGTCTATGTAGAATTTTATTTATTGATAATGTACTAACTGTATGCAATACTGTAGTAGAAAAAAATGCTGAGAATTCCATTCTGTATCACATGTACTGTTTTGGAATAAAGCAAATTATTATTATTATCGCCGGCCGGTGCACTCCTAAACCTCTCTGAGCCAGAAATAAAGCTGGTAAAGGGGAAAGGTTGGGCATGAGGCTAGCAACCCCATCCTGTAAAAATTAAACACTGCTACCGAAACTTCAAGCCTCTAGCTTGAAGCCCTCTGTTCCACTGGAAACGTGAAGGAATAAAAAAACAAGTCTCATAAACAGTACACATCCACCCACAATTAGAGGTTGGACCAAATTCATTAAAAGGAGAAACAAGAGAAATAATTAATAACTTTCACTGAGTAACGAACTCTACACGAATGAAATTTCATATCGAACTGAAAGAAGATGAAGAAGGAGAAATATCGATTTGTTTGTTTACAGCTATCATTATTATTATGATTATCACATTCGGAAGGTCAAGGTTATTAACTTTATTTCATTTGCATGTGGTGCATTCATTAATTCATTCATTCACACACCTGCCCGCATGTGTGCGTGTTGCACACTATCATTCACTGTACAGACAGACACACTCTGACACACACAAACACACACTTACACAAAGACGAGTTCAACAGCAAGCACATTTTGTAAGAACTTAGTTAACTTAGAGTTGCATTTAATTAATTAATTATTGTTTCCTTAATGGTTCAAAATGGTATGTGTACCATTCTTTTTTTTAAATATGGTTTCTCTTCTTCATCTCTGTGTGTGTGAATTACACTCACATATGTTAATAAAATATGAAGGGGCAATAGTAGTAGCAGTAGTAGTAGTAGTTGTTGTTGTATTTCTGAATTGATATAATATTAACTTAGTATATACACATACAACCTAAATTTAGGTCAGATATTTTAGACAATGTTTGCAGACACTGGGGGAACGTGGTATGCTTAAAGCTATATATATAACAGAGTTTTTGTACGATATTTACGGCAAATCTGTTTTGTATTTATAATATGTTCACCTGTTTCAGTCTTGATGTTTTTTGTTGTTGCTATCATTGCTGTTTGGCTGTTTAGGCAGACATTCATGTATTTATGAATGTGTATATGTGCAATGCATGATTATTACATATGCAGTATATATGTAGTTATAATAAGATGGGCTCTGATCAACTAACTATGTGTGTGTGTGGGTGCGTGCAAAGTTAAAATACACCTGTGCGTGTGTGCATGTGTATGTAGATTTGCCCATACATTCACTTCTATAAACTAACTGTGACTAAAATGTTTGTGTGTGTAAACAAAAAACAGGCCTTTAGTTTAATTTTGTTAAGTTTAGTTTCCCTTTTCTACGGTATTTTGTGTTCATTTTGCACAGGTAGGGAGAAGTGTTACAGAGTAGATTTGTGGCGGCTGTTAGATGGCAAGGCGTATCTGCCCATATTCCTGTTTCTGAGATTCGAACCTGCGTCATCCAGTGAGTTCTGCAGTCAGAGAAGTTACCATTGAGCCAGCTATTCGAACCAACGACTGACCTCATGTAGGACTGTTGTAAGATCAATTCAGTTCCCATCCTTGAATCAAGTCAACCTGTCCCGGATCAGCCTAGCATTGTTGCAACCCAATTATCCATGCCTAACGTGTCTATCCCACCTTGTTTAATGAACTGTGTGTGTGTTTTTACTTCGATCTGTTTAATCAGACAGCTGAACTCATGACCCAATCAGAGTATTTTTGTGAACTGTTATTTTGCTGACCCATGTCTTATTTTGTATTATTCTGTTGAGTTTATCTTATTTATTGATTGGTTAAGTACCCAATTAAATTCTATCTTTGTGCCTATGCTTTGTCTATCTTTTACTTGGGTTCATTCTTCTACTGACTGCTTACCTGAACGGTTGTGTCTGATCCGGCTAGTTCACAATTTTGGCTTTAACGTTTATCCGCTCTGATAGCGGTGCCTTGCTTTCTGTTAGGCATTGTGCTTTGTACTCTTGAAACCGTTAAGGTTTGTTGTATATATAATTATTAATTTGTTTATTAATAGTACCGTAGAAACAGTGACCGGCTTCTTGTTTGTTCTGGACCGGGATAGCCTTTATCTACGCGTGACTTAATTTCAAGCGATGTTGCGCTTACAACTGTATTGGGTATTTTTGATTGGACACTAGTCAGTAACTAGTGTGATGTGCCTAGTCCTATCTTTGGTGCAGACTGAATTCTATCAGTCAGGTTTGCGATGTGGCCACCATTCTAAGTAGCTTGCCATCACAGTGCACATTGATTTCATGATATTAGGTGGTTGGAGGCAATCAGCCACAGGAAGCCTTGCTTGACTTGGTCAGTTTCGTGCTAGTTGGCACTCACCGGTCAGCAAGGAGTATCTGAAAACTTGAAGGAACTCGTGTCCTTTCTGAGATTTAAGCCCGCGTCACCCAGTGCTGCAGTCAGAGACGTTACCACTGAGTCAGCTATTCAGGCTGGCGATTGACCTCCTGCAGGATTGTAGTAAGTATTTGGATTTGACACTAGTAACTAGTGTGACGTGTCTAGTCCTTTCTTATTTTGGTGCAGATTGAATTCTATCAGTCGAGTTTGCAATGTGGACACCATTTTTGGTAGTTTGCACTTGGAATTCTTAATGTTTAGAATTCTTTAGCTGTACGAAGATAGTGGCACTGAGCATTGCATCGGGTCCAAATGGTTTGAATGGTCTACTATCTCATCTTATAACCTGAAGGTCCTGGGTTTGCCCATTTGTTTCAGGGTGCATACTAAAGAAGAGTTCAAAACCAGGACGAAACAGATGTCCAATAGTCCCACGTTTCCCAGTAGTTCTCTAAGTTATATCAACTCGTGATCACACCTGCAAGTAGGTCATCTTATCCCATCATCCTATTGTATGATTAGTTATGTGCAATTGCATGTAGTACTGCTATAACGCTGAACTATTCTCCAGATTTTTTATCTCACTGTCGGGTCAACTAATCTAGATTTCACTAGGTTTTTTTTGTGCTGCTCCGCTTGTCTGACTGACTGGTCTCGTTCTACGGTTTTCTTCTATGTATTCAACCTGACAATAATTGCAGCAGGGTACTAGATAAACTAAATTGTTCTGTTTAATCGGCTCCATAGGCGGGATCCTTTAGCGGACAAAGCTTCTTTCTAATTGAGTTTGTGGATGATTGAATGCCTGCCACATTTATTCCTTCCTGCATTGTTAAGAACTCTCCGTAAGGTTACCGATATTCCTTAAGTTTCCAAAGCTTCTCTTATATGACTCACGTCTTATCTTAGATTTTTCTCGGTACTACTTAGTGTTTGTGCTCTATTACTTAAACATTTCACCGATCCTATTTTTACTGATATATAAGTCATCATCAAGCAAAGTAACATCACGTTATTCCCCGGACGGCGTTGTAGTGTTCGTACTGGTAACCGTTGCGTCCATAAACACCAACATAATCAGTCAACAGAGAATGTAGTGCGGCTGAAAACTGAGTCATAAGGGAGAAATAACTAGGTGGATGGCGACTAGGAGTGGAATTAAGGATGGCTGTCATGACCTTTTGGAGTTCAAAACAACGGTTACTGGGTTCGAGCCTTAGTTGGGTCACCAAAACTCACTGCTGACGAGTAGTCCTACATAGGAAGTGAAATGTGGTTCATCCTGGATTCCACCAAATTACTCAGAGTTGAATCCTCAGACAACATCGTCGAAGCATCGATACAAAGAGGCGACCTGTCAATAGATGCTTAAAACTTTGCTCTAATCAATTAACATGAAACTCTGAAATGAATCAAACAAGGGAAGAGAGAAGGATTAAATTCTCACGTGCTTCCTTTAGCATCATCGTCATCATCCCTTGTACAAGTTGGAATTCAGCAGGATTCATTCTCCTGTTGTTGTTGTTATGTTTTTTTTATGTTCTTCCCTGTTAGACATAATGATGCGAAACCCGGAAGTATTTTTTTCCTTTTTGCGTGATATTTGTTAGATTCTTTGCAGGAAAAAGAAAATCCGAGACAAGCGAGACGTTTTTTGTTGACAGTATGACAAAACACAAAATGATTGAGCAAAAAATATCCTTTTCGATAAATTCCTTTTCTGGCTCTACAATTATATATGTGTTTATATACATAGAGTATTCTAGAATAGTATTCAATAGCAAAAATGTCGATTTGTAAAGTAAGATCACAATGCAATTATAGTTCACTAAAGATGCTTAAATTATAATAATAAAGATATAATAGCAAATAGAATATCAACTAAAATTAGGAAAATTCCACAAAAATTCAGGATCATTCAAACCTAGATAGCCAAGCGGGTAAGGATAATGTCTGAACTAACTTCTTTTGGACGCACAAATTAGCTTTCTTAATTAATATGGATCCCAACAGCCTCAGCAATATTTAGTAGTCGAACTCTTAAGGTGAAATCGAGATTTGTTGGTATGCGGTAAGTGACCCTGAAAGCATGGTTAACATCAATCTTGTCTTCTGTATCCACAAGATGAGATAGAATAGCTCTGCGAATAGATTTTGTTTGTCCTTTACTTAACCACTAGGCAGGGTGATGTTCGGAAATTCGACGAGAAACACGCCTAATTGTACGGTCTATGTAACTGGCTCATTCCACAGGAGCTGAGGCTATTGGGATCCATATTAATTAAGAAGCCTAATTTGTGCATCCAAAAGAAGTTAGTTCAGACATTATCCTAACCCGCTTGGCCATCTAGGTTTGAATGATCCTGAAGTATTTTGTGGAATTTTCCTAATTTTAGTTGATATTCTATTTGCTACTATATCTCTCTTATTATTATTATAATTTAAGTATCTTTAATGAACTGTAATTCCATTGTGATCTTACTTTACAAATCGATATTATTTCAAAAACACTAATATTGTTATTGACTACTACTATTCTAGAATATTCTATATATAGAAACATATATAAATATAATTGTAGAGCAAAACGGGGAGGAATTTATCGAAAAGAATATTCTTTGCTCAATTATTTTGTGTTTTATAGATGTCAAAATGAGTATGATAAAAAACGAAAATTGTAAGAGTAAGACTTCAAATCATAGTTCACATTGGCAAACAAGTAGAAACTGTCGCTTGCTGATTAAAATTGCACAGAAAACGATTAGGAAGGTAGGATTCTTAGAATTTGAGATTTCTAAAAATCGAATTATTGTTTTCCAAATGTTTCATCTTATGGAGAATTATTAGAAGTTAGAGTGTGCCGGATAGCTCTTTTTGTGATTACATGCATTATAAACTTCAGTAGGGAGCACTGTCTACCTGTGAAATCTATCAAGTTAGGCAGGAGAAAGCAAATTCACCGATGGTTTTAGACGTAGGTGACACTGTGTCACATGTGTTTACAGAATGTAGAATTCACGGGCTACTGAATTCCCACACTCAGTGTATCTGAACGGGAGATAACTTTGCTAACCTCATCATTTGTGTGTGTTCTGAGTTTAGTCGGTCACTTGAAGCATGAGGGGTGCACACCGCTGAAAAATCCAAACCATAAATGAGAAACTGGCCATCTATTGATGTTTCATTTCAAATAATTCTTTAATCACTGTCGATTCTCTACAAACTCAAGAATGAAATTACATTCTGTTATGTGGTAATGCCATTAAAAGGAAGTTCAAGCAGTTAATTCCTTCATCTATCTATGCAGCATCATTTAAACAACAGGCGACAGCATGGATGAAGATGTGAAAACTAAAATCGAAAAGGCAAGATAGACATGCATCACTGTGAAATCACTTTTGGAAATTCAAGTATTGGTTTTTAGGGATTTCATCATCAGCTGACATTGGTTAGAGAACCATTGAAAAACCTGGGAGCCCTTGACAGCTGTTTCGTCCAAGTTTTGGACTCTTCATCAGTACGCACCCACACCACGTGGTTCGAACCCAGGACTTTCTGGTTACAAGGCGAGCTAGCTCGTAAACCACTAAGCCACTGGGATTCGATCCAGCCTAATGGTCTACGAGATCGCCTTGCATCATCAGTCAGCACCGACACCAAGAACCATATGCATGACACTAGATACTTACTATCTAGTGTTCAGTTAAAGTATCTAGTACAGTCCTACAGAGGAAGGTCAATCTCATCGTTTGCTTCGAGACCCATTCACAGCACTTTTTCTATGATTCTCTAACCTCTATACTTTGCGAAAGTACAATTACTAGATTCCTTTCAGTAGTGTCGAAAAAAAGTCTTTTCGTTTACATCGATCCAATTGAAAATTGTTTGCCAGAAAAAAGCAAGCAGACAAATAAATGACAATCTACATCCATTATTTTACTATGGATCAACACCCTTATTATTTCACTCTTGAAATCTAAGAATTTTCAAAGATACAGGCCTATAACAGTCATGAATGCGGTTGATGTGCGTCAGTGGCACAGCGGTAGAATGCTCCTTAACCACGCCTCATCTAGTCCGGGGTTCGACTGCCGGCCGCTGACGCACTCCTTTACCTCGCTAAGCCAACGACAGGACTGGTAAAGAGGGGAGGTCAGGCATGAGGCTAGCAACCCCATCCTGTAAAAATAAACGGACCCTAACTTGAAGCCCTATGTTCCACTGGGAACGTGAAGAAATTTAAAAAAAAAGCGGTTGGTAAACGCTCGTCAACCATTTCTGACTTGATCCAGGGCTTGATCCTTGACCGGAGTTCCTACTCCTAAACCTCACAATTAGCTGGTGTTTTAAAGCCAGTAGAATGGGAATGTAAAAATTGAAAAACAAACCCACTGCTAACGAAACTCCGAAGCTCTAGGATGAAGGTATTTGTTTCACTCCGAACGTAAAGATAACAGTAATAAGGATAATAGTAATACGAAGTTAGCTGGTGGATGGTGACTAGCAGTGGAATCCATGACGCGCATTTCGTCCTTTTTGGGACTCGTCATCTGGATGAATTAAATAAATAATAGTAATAATTAAAGAAACAGGGATATCAGCGTATTTTCTCCTTCTCATTCGCCTATTATTTTCCGCGTATATCTAATTTAAAAGATGCTACTATCCAGGGAATTTAACTAACTCTAATTAGTTCTTATATCAGTGAATTAGTTCTGTGTTTTTTTTAATTCAACACAAACACACACACGCGAACACCACAAAAATAATGAATGATGAGGAAATTTATGAGGAAAAGCTCAAAACGGTTTTTAGGAAAAGAAAGCCCATTTCGCTTACTTTTAACACCATAGTTATATGTTTCAACTCTGAAGGTTCTATATTCAGCCTTGTCACCACTGGACTTGCACTGACAGCATGATCTGGGGAATTTCGTCGACTCAAACTTGTTAGACTCCAAAATATTCGTGGTGCAACTCGACCAGGTGAATCAGCCTCTGGCTTTTTGACACGAAATTGTAGTTTGTAGACTTCAGTTGCTGAACTGTAGTTGTGTTGAGTAAAACAAAATTAAATATATTCAAAAAAGGATTAGTAATTCCGAAAACAAAAAACAAGAACTGCGATCGGCTGACGAAAATTATTATTAAGATTATTGTTATTTTCAAGTATTAGTTTGTAGGGATTTGGTTGATTGGTTACAGGATTTCATCATGAGCTGACATTGGTTAGAGAACCATTGGAAAACCTGCAGGGAGTACTGAACAGCTATCTGTTTCGTCCTAGTTTGGGACTCTTCATCAGTAAGCACCCACCAGGGTTCAAACCCAGGACCTTCTGGTTACAGGGCGAGCAAGCTCGTTGACCATTAAGTCACTGGGACTTGATTCCATGGCCCATTTTCTTCAAGAAAACCACTGAAAACCTTTGGAGAGTATTAGACGGGTGTTTCTTACCAGTTTGAGACTCTTCAAGAGTAATTACCCGTGATTCCATTGGGGTACGTTCACAATGTGAGCTCACTGACAGTTCAGCTACTGGAAGAGAATCTGTTTATCTAGTGGCTATATTTAGTGCCACTGCCAGCATGGTGGGATAGAGTCAAAATTCTAAAATGTAATATAGGAAGGTGGAGAAATTGATTATTGAATCCTGACTGGTTCATCGAGTCTACACCCACCCAACACATGCAACAGAAATGACTCAATGCAAATACCAGATATATGGAAGATATTATCACCACCAGTCGTATCAGAGGAGGATAATAAATAATCTCAAAATTATATTTCAATTCAAGCACATCACAAAATTCTAACAAGCTGCTTATTATAACTATAAAAACACTCGTCTTATTTCCCATTTGATTGTATTTCATCAATAACACTCATATTATCATTTCTGAATGTACATTATCTCATATTGATTTTTATTCAAATGTCTAATCATCAATTTCACTCATTGAGATAAACGAAGCCAGAAAGTTGTGTGTGAGTGACTTGATATGATTACGAGCAATAGTTTGTGCTCGAGACGTGGTCATCGGTTAATATTACTGTACAACAACACTGTGTGAGTGATCAAAATAAATTCTTATCTATAATGGAGTTATACTATATCACAGTGCCCAAGTTTTATACTTATATCAATAATGCAGCAATTCTGGCTGGTACACTTCATGAAGTACTCAAAGTCAGAGAAAATAGATTTGTAAGAACAATAATAAGCAGAAATATGATGGAGAAAGAATAATGACATAAGATAGCAATAGGTATTTTTTGGATATGACAGATCCCAAGGAGTGGGAATGACTTCGAACCATTGGCTGTTAGAATCCTGATGACCCCAATCAGGAAGTCATCTAAACCTCCATGAGTGGTTCAGACTGACTGTCAAACATTTTATGAACTGACTTCATATTTTGGTTTGACCACTGCTCTTCACCAACCTAGTCCTATGTCAGCTTACATCGCCCGTTGTCGAGGAAGGCGATCGATGGCTAGGCATGTGTAGCATATGTCCTAACCATCCCCTCAATCGGTGTAACTTCACAACCTGATCTGTTGATTTTTCCTCCTTACTACCTAACACTCGACCGAAGCCTGAGTTCAATATTACTCACTCTATTATACAACCTGACATGGGAGATATAACCCAGACACCTATGATCAAAGTCGACTAGCCAGGCTTATCATGTTTAGCACTTTTAATGTCTATGTCTTGCTAACAGCCATAAAAGAGCACGGCATGAACTGCTGCTGTGTAGTACACACGTCATTTGATCGACAGCCAGCCTCATAACACGTCTACGCCAGAGATGATATAGGCTGTCAAATGCCACACAAGTTTTTTATCCATTCGTAAATTTCTTCAGCTATCGCTGCGTTGAGGCTGATACAACTTCCCAAATAAATGAACTGATCACCATTGCTCTGCTGGTAATGGGACACAAGAAAGACATGCTCCGATGAGAGCAGTCTAATTCCAATTTACAATTCAATGCCAGCTTCTAGCGGTTCTGTAGACAATCTCACTAACATTCAATATCATTGGTGTATATTCGACTTCACCTGCAGCTTAATGGACTACATCAGGCATGATGTTGAATCAGAGGCTGAATAAATTCCCCCTGCATGGACAGAAAAATCTTGAAACCTATGCATATGGCTCCAAAATATTTATTCACATAGGATTCCTTAACAGATTTTATCTCAGTAAAAATGCAGTAAGAAATACCAGCACGAATTGTTGCCATTATTCAGACAAAAAACAGTTAAGATCTCAGAATTAATTGTAATAAAAATGTAGTTAATATCATTTTAACGTCTAGTGTTCAAATTAACGTTGTGATTGACATATTTAACGAAATTAATGCAGTTAAACAAAAACTGATAGATAAGTTCAATCAACAGAAAGCAGAGAAATATAAAATATATGATTTAAAATGAATGCAACCTCATAAAAACTGTTTTTCCATGTGAAATATGAAAATAAAAATTAAAAGTACTTGGTGCCAGATTAATCTTAACACTACAAAGTTGTTTTCGTGCCCCAAATTTAAAAAAAAATCCCCTGGCGGTTCGTTTAAACCACTGGGCTACCAACTAGCTTTTTTTCTTCAATCCATCCATCTATCAAAATATTTCCTATTTACTATATTTCATATTGTTGTAGCCATCCGACTAAGTTCATAAATCGTAACCTACTCTCGCGCAAATTTTTATAAAGTCTTCAAGTTAATGCTTTGCATTTTTTGAAGGAAATGGTACAAGTAGTTTGAGAGGTGGTGCAACATTCTTTGGATGGAGCAATATTGCTTGGGCTTAAGTCAGTTCTTCTGTATCAGTCAGAAACTTGGTGTACGCATCATGAAAATCATTTCCAACAGCCAGTTGCAGACAAATCATGTTTAGGTCAAATTGCAGTATTAGACATCATCATCGAACAGGGTACAAAATGGCAATCAAAGCGCCACCTAAGCTACATCGACTTTGCAAAGGCTTCCAACTGAGTTGGCTGCAAATTAATTTGGAAAAAAATATTTTAACACTATGAAGTGCCTCAAACAAACTACAGACCTTCATTAACAGTTGTCTTCTCTCAATACTCAAGATAAGATGGCTAGCCAGAAAAGATCAGCAACAGAGATTTCTGGGAGCGAACCAACCAGGAACCGATTGTGAAACAAATAGGCAGGAAGAAATGGAGTTGGATTGGCCATACTCTGAGGAAACCATCAAGTAACATCACTAGACAAGCCATTGCTCGAGTGGAACCCGAAAGGGAAGCGGCGAGTTGGTCGTTAGTTCAAGGGTGACTTGGAGGAGGTCATGTGAAGAGGAGATGAAAGCATGTGGGCAGACTTGGAGCCAGGTGAAGACTCTAGCACGGCTGAATCCCTATGTTCCTCTAGGAATTAAAGGAAACAATATAATAATAATAATGAAGTGCCGCAAATATTTAGTAACCCCATTCAATAGATGCATGATAATCGCACACGTCACGTGACCCACAGTGGAAAACTCAGTGAAGCCTCTGAACGTGAAGACATGACTAAGACAAGTCTGTCTGCATACTCCCACTGACGATATTTCTAACTGTGGTGGACTGAATTATGCAGATCACTGTTGGTGAGGAGAGAGAAGACAGGAATACGCTGGACCACCGATAAGAAGACTCTAGAAAATTTGTACTTTAAGGACGACTTATATGTAATGTCACGTAAACTGGAAGAAGTATACGAAAAACCGCAACAAACTAAACGAAGAAGCAGCTAGCGAAGACAGGAATTCAATTGAGTAAAGAGGAGGTGGAGGTTATAAAGATAACCAGCATCAGTCACTATCAAAGTGGGGAAATTTGCAAAAGACCATTTTCTTCACTTACATAGGCATCATTATTTCAACTATAGGCAGTCAGCACCGATTGGGATGTCAAAACCATAATGGGAAAGGTAACACAGACCTTCACCACTTCCAAATCAGTTTGGAAATCACCTGATCTCAGAATAAACAGCAAAATTTGAAGTTTCAATACCAACGGTAAGTCAGTCAGACCTTCTGTATAGGTCAGAGACTTGGCGCGTGTGTGTGTGTGATAAAATTCAATATCAAAAAGCTTTTTTTCAAACTTTTGTCAAAAGCTACCTTTACTGAGACAAAACTCTAGGAACCAACCAACCAATAAACCACTGCTCAAAAAGTACTCCAAAACAAAATAGTCATGGATAAGTTACGCAATGACGAGACCGTCGGATGACATCGCGCTGTGGTATAGCGCTCGAATGGAACTCGAGTAGGAAATGGTGAGTTGGCCGTGTGCATGAGGGTGACATGGAGGATATCATATGAGTTGGAAGAGATGAGAGACAATGGGTAGTCGTTCGGCCAGCTGAAGAGAACTTCAGATGACGGGACAAAATGCAGACATTCTGTTAAAGCCTTCTGTTCCACTCGGAACCCAAGAGAATAATAATATTCATAATAAATTAAACAATAAAATAATTGACAGAAGACCAGTAAGTAGTTCAGTGAAGAGTCTCTTTTCGGCGAATTCATTTTCATAGCTGTACAATCGCAAATATTGTATATGGTTGTTTTGTATGTGTGTGTGTACATGAAATTTGACAAACGAATATACAATTAGTAAGCTTAGATGAATTGGTCGTTGATATAAGAGGGCAGTAACAAAAGTGATGAGTTGTCACACACGATTGTTAAAGAAAAGTTACGTGATAACATGAATAGTTTGATGAAAGAGTTGTGGTCAGGGTGAACATGGAAACAATTGTATGCTAGATGTGTGGACGACATTTTTATTATCTGTGATGATGGTCACGATCTTAATCAGTTACTACAAATATTCAACAATTGCCATCCAGCTACAAAGTTCGCTCTTGAAAGTGAAAACAAATCTAACATTCCTTTTCTTGATGTTGAACTTACAAGGAGAGCTGACGGAACTTTACGAAGGTTTATCCATTGGAAACCCACATGGAACGGCCAACTGACAAGCTTCTACAGCTGGGTACCAATCAATCGAAAAAGAAACCTAATTAGATCTCTTGCTACTCGCTTCCAACGCATCTGCATTTCTGATATCCCGGAAGAAGAACTATACTTCTCGAAAGAAATTATCATACAAAATGGTTATCCACCAAGTTTCATGGACAGAAACATCAAACAGAAAATCCAAAAGCAAGAGACGCCATCCGTGCCAAAAAAGATACTTTATATGAACCTCGACTTCAAAGGTGACCTACTCAGTGATGTCCTAAGGAGGAGAATTTCCACTTCCTTAAGAAGAAATTTCTACGCGGGAACACCGAGAGTAGTGTTGTCCAGTCGCCCGCTGATCTGCAGAAGCCCAAAGGACAAGATCTCGCAGATGACCACTTTTCTAAGTGTATATATCAGTTCACCTGTTGCTGTGGAGACAGGTACATCGGTCGTTCAATGCGCATCCTGTCAAAAAGGGTCAAAGAACACTACCCAGCGTGGCTACAGAAAGGAAATAATGGCCATATAAGGAGTGCAATAATCGAACATCTCGTCAACACTGGTCATTCCATCTCAACTAACGCCTCCTTCAAAGTAATCTACTAAGTGAAGAACAACCTTCCAAAGACACTACGATTCCGTCTTCTTTGCATTGCAGAAGCCCTAGCCATTCAGTTGGAGTAACCAGAACTGTGCATCCAAAAGAAAATTATTCAACCACTTCTACTCCCATGGTAACGACTGTGTTGATTTGGCTTGACTTTTCTTTCTTTGTTTGTTTGATTTGACTTAACTTTTGTTTGTATGCTTATTTTTCTACTTAAAACCCTTTGACAATCGTCTGTGACAACTCATCACTTTTGTTACTACCCTCTTATATAAACATTCAATTCATCTGAACTTACTAATTGTATTTTCGTTTGAAAAATTTAATGTACACACACATACAAAACAACCATGTATATATTTGCGATTGTACAGCTATGAAAATGAGAGAGACTCTTCGCTGAACTACTTGTTTTCTGTCTATTAATGTTCGAATGGAAATATTTTATGAAATAAATTAATTTCAAAGTTTGATAAAAAGAAACTAAATGTATTAAATTAAATTAAATTTAAATGAAACTAATCAGAGGCTGAAGAAACTGCTTCAAAAACATTTTCATGTGTTTATTTTTAGAATTGTTTAGAAATGATTAAGACTGGATTGTGTTATTTCTATTTTCTCTTTTTTTTAAGGCCAATGATTATTGTTCACCACCAAATTATTCCACTGTGCCTTGTTTACGCAATACAGTTGGTATTTTTGCCCCAATTTATTCATCATATGATTTAAAATTTTGGGCAAACAATTCGCCTACACAAACACACATAGAAAAACAAAACTTGGCTACTGTTCAAGTGTGGATTTCATATAATATATGATGCCTACTTTAATTGAACACATAATAATTATTATATATTCTAATTAGATACTGGTTAGTAACTAAGTATTATGCGTCTATAGATAGTGTAGGCGGAATTCTATCAGTCATGCTTTTGCAGTATGGAGACTGTACTAGGTGACTGGCCATCATGATGCACTGTGAATTCTTGTTATTAGATGGTTATTATATATTATTATTGTTCCCTTGGGTTCCTAGTGGAACATAGGGCTTCAACTGCACGTCTCCAACTGCTTCTGTTTTCTGCTGTACTTTTCACTTGCATCCATGTTAGTCCATACTGACACAGACTCCTCTTCACACGATATCCTCCATGTCACCCTTGGACATCCCACTCGCCGCTTCCTTTTCGGGTTCCACTCGAGCACTGGCCTGACGCGCGATGTCACCCGGCGGCCTCCTCTGCGAGTGTCCAATCCATCTCCACTTTCTCCTGCATATTTGTTGGACGATTGGTTCTTGTTTTGTTTGCTCCCATAGTTTCTTGTTGGTGATTCTTTCCGGCCGGCCATCTGATCTTCAGTATAGAGCGACGAAGACAGTCGTTGTTGATAAAGGTCTGCAACAGGCTGTTGAAAATATTCTTTGTGACCCGCCAAGTTTCTGGTCCCTGATAGAAGAACTGACTTGACTGACGTTTGTATTGAAAATCCGAATTTTGTTGTTGATGCTGAGTGACGAAGATTTCCAGATTGGTTTCAGGTTGATGAATGTGTTTCTCGCCTTCCCGATTCTCGATTTGACATCCTCTTCCGTTCCTCCTGTAGTTGAGACAATACTCCCTAGACAAGTTTTATTTATTAGATGCTTGGAGGCAGTCAGTAGGAAGTCCTGCTTTACCTGGGTTTCGTGATTGTTGGCACTAGCTGGCAAGGCGTATCTGCAATCGTCAAGCGATTCATGTCTCTCTCTTTGCTCAGAAATCAAGCTACTTACTACTTAGAGCTCTAAGAAAGCATTTAAGTCAGTCCTACAGGAGGTCAGTTGCTAGTCTCAGTAGCTCAGTGGCAACATTGTCTGACTGAGGCACTCCTTGTGTTCAAATCTCAGAAGGAAGGACATGAGTGTCTGTCATTCGTTTGCAAGTGTTTATTTAGATAAAGTTACAAGAAGTCTTGCGTATAACAGATAGAAATAATGAGATGCTAATCGTTTATACAAGTTATCCCAAATAAATTTAGGTAAGCAAAGACCCAGAGTTATTTGCTTCAGTACACCATTTGTACAGTCAGCAAGTTGAACAAGTGGATAACATGAGTAGCACTCATGTCTTTTTCATTCTAATTGACTTATTGCCTTACTTCTAATCAGATAAGAATCTATGGAAGATAAATAAGGAGTCATCAAAAATAGCCATTGACTCATGAAGAAAATAAAAAGACAAATTCAGCGAAGAAACCTTTCTTTATCGACGAAATCATCTTCAAAGTCTGTACAGTGGTATTTATATTTACCAAAACTGCAAAATATTCCATTATTGATTGATAGAGGGTGACATAATTGTGATATAATTACTCGGAAGTGGCTTTAGAAGTAAAAAATTAAAATTTGCTCGTGTGGAGCTAGTTATATTGACTGCACAAAGCGCACACTTTCCCAACGCATCTCTGAATATTATCCGGCATGGTTAGCAAAAGGACAATGTAAGACAATTACTAGCTAAATTCTCGAGCATCTGGTGAACCCAGGCCACGTAGCTCCACCGGAGTCCTCTTTCAAGATCATCTACAAGGTGAGGCCGAATGGTACAAACGGCTTCAGGTTTCGGCTTTTGTGTATGCCGGAGGCACTGGGAATTCGTCAATACAACCCTGAACTCTGTATACAGAAAAAGTTTGTCCAGTCTTTTATTCTACCTTGGTCTTAACCTCTTCACCAGTCGTTCCCTGCTTTAATAATTAATTCACTATTATCACTCTCATATGTTCCTTTTGCACATTTTCACACCCTCTTCACACTTGCTAAACTGACACTCAAATACCTTTATTCTCACTTAATAGCAATTTTAACCTTATCAAATTTCTAACATTGTGCCGTTGAGTACCACGTAATTTACAACTTTTATTTCTTTTACTTCTAAAGCCACTTCTGAGTAATTATATCAATTATGTCACCATACCCCTATTACTCAATAATGGACTGCTATACATTTTTGGTAAATATAAATGCGACTGTACAGCCTCTGAAGATGATTTCGTCGATAAATGAGGAAGGCAGTGGGCGGCCAAGAAAGCTAACTATAATCTATTAGACTTCACTGCTATGTGCTTATAATGGTGTTAGATTTGTTTTGGTGCCAGTTGAAGCGATTAATATCTGAGGCTTTTAGTTTTTCAACGGAAATGAACAAGCGATGCATAAAATATTTTTGAAATTTTGCTTCTCTGAAACACTCAATTGAATCGTAAATTTTTTCCGTTTATTAGCGTTCCCAATGGCTTCAAGCTTGGGTGGACGTTGAAGTTCCAGCCGCGTTGATTTTGTTTTTCTACAAGATAGGGTTGATAGCTTCATGGCGAACCTCCTCTGTAGACAGGGTTTGTTACCGGCAAGGTGAGGTGGGGGCTAAACAGTGTATCAGTCAGAAACCACTCTTGGGTCATGTGAACCCCACTTAAAGCGTCAGTAAATTAAATGGGTTTTGTAGAACATAAAATTTGAAAATTTACAATCAAAAATAATTTGGCTGAAGAGCCGCTGAAGACTGGATTTCAGATGAGTATAGAGTAATATAGAGGTGATGAGGACAGCCATTTAGAAGTCGTGGAGTCAGCAGCCAGAACCCTGCATAGTCCACTCGGAATCCAAAGGAGAAACAATAATAAATAATTTCTAGACATAATACTAATTACTGGTAGATAAGTTTTTGCGGGCCAACATCCGATTCCCGGCCAATGAAATGCCCTAACCTCACCAAGTTTACCAATTTACTAACCCTAGGAGAGAGAGAAGGTTGGGCTTGAGGTCAGCAATCCTAATCCCGTAGAAGCAACGTTGAAATTTCAATGAAAACAGACTGCTGGAACTATCTATTCCACTTGAAACGTGCAGGAGTGAAGCTTTTCTCCATCTGTCTTCTGTGCTTTTTTTATCAGTACAAGAAACACTGATCCCTTCCTTCCGTCTACCATTCGCACTCCATTAAAATATTGTACCCTAATGACTGTAGCTCGCTCAGTTGGAGAGAGGGATAGTCAATGAATGTTCTTTTTTCATCGTGCACCTACGTGTACTTTCTAATTTTAGTACAAAATTTTTTTCAACACTCTATGACTGCGACTATTTCTTACTTCACGGCTTACAACAACATACAACAAAAATAATTTCATATAAATATTTTCAACACTTTTAAAAAAAGTTTGATTATTAAACATGAAAAATTAATTATGCCTATTCATTAAATATTCTTTTCAATCATTTCATCTCTTTATTATTATTATTATCATTTTTTTTCTAATCCCCATCAAAAAACAAAATGGCGTCATTTTTGTTTAAATTAATTCATTCTATGCGCGCCAATGACCTTGACTGTCAATGTTCAATGATCAATGAGACAAGAAAAAAGGTGGTATCAGGTGATGTCTATATGGATATAAATTATCCAATCTCTGTCTCTTTGACTGTTTATTATTATTTTTATCATCGTCATAATCTACTCTTTTAGAATTGAAAGTAAAATGATGTTATTCATAATTATAATCTCTCTGTGTGTTTGTTTGTTTGTTTGTTTTAAAGAGAGAGGTTGATTTACAACAGCTTTTATCTATCTATCTTTCTTTCGTTCTCTCCTCATTTACGTCATTCATCTACATGAATCAAATCAAAAGAATATACCTTGACGTATTTAGCAGTGAATAAATTTCTAGCATTTTCCGTCATATTTTGATGAATTCATTCTATTTATATCAACACAAAAAATATATCTAAACCACAATATGATAAAGTATTAAATCATTCATTATTTCATCACTCTAACCGTATTTAGCTATAAATAGACGGAGTGTACAGCTTATTTGGCGCGTTCGTCCAAAAAAGAAACGGAAGCTTTCTTTGCTGCAACCGTCATTTTAATGATTCTATCATATTCAGAGGATGTAAAGTCGTATTTATACTAAGAAAAATATATAGTGGTCTATTATTGAGTAATAGGGGGCTTGTGAAATAATTGTGATATAATTACTCAGAAGTGGTTTTAGAAGTAAAAGAAATAAAAGTTGTAAATTACTTGGTACTCAACGTCACAAAGATGGAAATTTGATAAGGTTAAAATTACTAGTGAGTGAGAATAAAGGTGGTAGTTGAGTGTCAACTTAACAAGTGTGAAGAGTGTGTGAAAATATACAAAAGGAGCATATGAGAGTGATAATAGTGAATTAATTACTAAAGCAAAATCAAATTAAAAGTAAGATTAAAAATAACAAAAAAGAAAAGAAGAAAATCAAAATATTTTTACAAGGAACGATTAGTGAGAAGGTTAAGACCAAGGTAGAATGAAAGACTGGACAAACGTTTTCTGTATACAGAGTTCAGGGTTGTATTGACAAATTGCCAGCACCTTCGCCATACACAAAAGCCGAAACCTGAAACCCTTTACACCATTTGACCCCCCACCTTGTAGATGATCTTGAAAGACGACTCTGGTGGAGCTACGTGGCTTGAGTTCACCAAGTGCTTGAGAACTGAGCTAGTAATTGTCTTGCATTGTCTTTCTGTTAACCATGCCGGATAATGTTCAGAGATGCGTTTGGAAAGTGTGCGCTTTGTGCGGCCAATATAACAAGCTCCACACGAGCAGTTGAATTTATAAACACACATTGAGGTGGCTCATTCATCAATACAACCCTGATCTCTGTATACAGAAAAGTTTGCCCAGTCTCTTATTCTACACCTTGGTCTTAACCTTCTCACTAGTCGTTCCCTGTAAATAAAATTTTGATTTTCTTCTTTTCTTTTTTGTAATTTTTAATCTTACTTTTAGTTTGCTTTTGCTTTAGTAATTTATTCACTATTATCACTCTCATATGCTCCTTTTGCACATTTTCACATCCTCTTCACACTTGTTAAATTGACACTCAACTATCTTTATTCTCACTACTCAATAGCAATTTTAACGTTATCAAATTTCTATCTTTGTTCTGTTGAGTACCACGTAATTTACAACTTTTATTTCTATCGTATATATATATATATATATTTATAAAAAGAATATGAATAATCTAGTGTGACGTGTCTAGTCCTTTCTCTGGTGCACACTGAATTCTATCAGTCAGGTTTTGCAATGTGGCCACCATTCTAGGTAGCTCGCCATCACAGTTCACATTGATTTGATGATAGTAGATAGTTGGAGGCAACTGGCCACAGGAAGCCTTGCTGGACCTAGGTCTGTTTCGTGCTAGTTGGCACTCACCGGTCATCAAGGCATATCTGCAACCATCTTGAAGGAACTCATGTCTCTGCTTCTGAGATTCGAAGCTGCGTCACCCAGTGCCACCTGCAGTCAGAGACGTTACCATTGAGCCAGCTATTCGTGCTCGTGATTGATCTCCTGTAGGACTTTAGTGAGGATTTTGATTGGACACTAGTAACTAGTTAGTGTGACGTGTCTAGTCATTTCTCTGGTGCAGACTGAATTCTATCAGTCAGATTTGCAATGTGGTTCGTCATCACGGTTAGCTGGCATCAGTTTACAAGATGAGCTGACTGATCATGGCCCATGAATTCTATTATCTGTGAATTCCCTGTGCATGAAAATTCTTTTACGTCACTAGTAGAATATAAGACTTCAAATGTCCCTAGTTGTGGTGTATTGTCTTCAAGGATTTAGGTTGCGTGACTTGCACCCAACCTTCCCACTTTTTCAGGCTTAATATTTACCGGCAAGCTAGACGAGACTTATGAGATCGTCAGACAGGAGTCGAAACCGGATCACTTGCGCAACTGAATGATCGATGCATTAAAAGTACCATAAGATGTAACTCAGAGGCTTTCTTGTAAGTGTATTTTCTCACAATTATTGTTTAAAAAATTTCAAACACACGGTGGCACAACACTGCTGAAAACAATACAACACGAAAATCGACTAATCATCTTCAAGAGACATCAGTACACACCCATAAAATCTCTTTAAAAAAAGTATTTAAACTCAAGTCAAGATACTAAAAAGAAACCGTCTATCCTCAAAGACCACACGAAAACTCATTCTACTCCGTGTATACAAAGACTATCTCTGAAATAATGGTTAGATTACTAAGACCATTTGAAATAGACACAGCACACTGGCAAACACAATCACTTCATTCAGCATTGTGCAGACCGACACATCCAACAGCAAAGAAAGAAGGCACGACCAGTAACATTTACAAAATAACTTGGGATCCAAGATGATAAATTATCTGTGAAAACACACGAGATGTTTTGTATTCTTTCATATCAGTACATGTAGACACTGCCGCTCACGAATTTTATTGGGAGAATGTAGAAAATTCTTAAACACCAAAAATACCAAAAATGGCAGTCAAGGAATTTTTAGAAGTCTGGTACTCCAATAGATACATAACTATAAACCAAATCGCATTAAGAGAAATTTCAGACTACAAGTGAATAAAAATGATCAATAGAGATGTAAATTGACAACGAATGACGACAATATTTGTCAGGAGATACAGTTATATTATTCCCATGAAGAATTCAAACAAGTTTCCTTAATATTGAAAAGTGTTCGCTTAAGATGCTGTCTGTCTACAAGTGGGACAAAGACAGCCTCTCAGTTGAATCAATCAGCTCAGAGACCACAACCATAGCAAAATTAAATCAGCCATCTGAGTTACAAATTTTCTGCATTATTTCATAAAGTATTATAATTATTATGATTGTTATATGTCAGTAAAGATAGGATTGGTGAAATGTTTAAATGACAGAGCACAAAAACTAAGTGGTGCCAAAGAAAATCTAAGACAGGAAGTGATACACATAAAAGAAGCTTTGAAACTTAATAATTACCCGGATAAATTAATCAAGAAATATGTAAGGAAATGTAAAAATAAATAATGATAGTAGCGATAGTGATAATAGTAATAATGTTAATAATAATAGTGATAATAATAATAATATTAATGACGACACCAATAATAAGAAATCTAAAACATCAGTAGTAATTCCATACAAGGAAGGAACCTCGAAAGCCTTACGCAGAATTCTTAACAAGGCAGGAATAAAAGTGGCTGGTATTCAAACCCACAAACTCAATTAGAAACAAGCTTTGTCGGTTAAAGGATCAACCCTGTGGAGCCTTTAAAACAAAACAATTTAGTTTATCTCATACCCTGTAATGATTGTCAGGTCAAATACATAGGTCAAACTAGTAGAACAGGGGCAGTCAGACTAGCTGAAAATAAAAACCTAGCAAAATCTCGATTGGTTGACCCGAATAAGATAAGAAATCTAGAGAATAGTTCAGCTATAGCACTACATGCAGTTACACACAACCACACAATAGGATGGGATAGGATGACAGTTTTAAAATCTAATGTCACAGGGTATAGGGAGAGATTGATAACAGAAGCTTTGTTTATCGAATCAACTACAAATACATGTAATAGGAATGATTCATCACCTGTCCAGTCGGAGATCTGGAAAATTGTACTACCCATACGACAAATAGGAGAGAACAAAGAAAACTATAAAACTCAAGTTTCGAAGTCGTGTGATTATAATTGATATGATTATGAACAATAAATTTTGTTCGAAACGTCATCCAGTAAATAATACTGTTTCACTGTGTGATATATCAAATAAACAAACTAATATGGAATTTCATTGCTTGCATATTTTTTCATGGCAAAACTAGAAAACACATGCCTGAAGAAAATGATCAATACCTTCGAAATCTATAAGAGATACGCCGACGACACTTTCATTATCGTCAACAACGAAGAAGTCGTTTAACAACTGCCAGCCCACGATTCAGTTCACGCTGGAGAAAGAGTCCAACTCCAAAATATCCTTTCTTGACGTTCAACTAACAAGACGAGAACACGATGGAACACTGAAAAGGTCTATTCACAGAAAGTCGACGTGGAACGGACAACTTACTAACTTTCACAGTTGGGTACCCCTATACATCAAACGAAACCTGATCCGTTCACTCAGCTACAGAGTTCGCAGAATTTGCACGCCGGACACCATAGAAGATGAACTGGACAATCTCAAGAGAATTCTCGTCGAGAATTGTTATCCAGAAAGATTTATTGCAAAATCTATGAATTCTAGACCACAAAAGCCACCCATGCTCAGCGTCTCGAAAAAACTACTCTACATGAACCTTCAATTCAATGAAGATATATCTGCGGAAACACTAAAAACCCGGCTGTCGCGCACACTTAAGAAGATCTTCTTCGCAGCCGAATTACGACTAACCTTCTCCACAAAGCCTATGATTCATGTGAACGTGAAGGAAAAGCTACCGTTGCTGGCCTCATCAATGTGTATTAATCAGGGAATATCCAGAAGCC
This sequence comes from Trichobilharzia szidati, assembly GCA_944472155.2. NCBI lineage: Eukaryota > Metazoa > Platyhelminthes > Trematoda > Strigeidida > Schistosomatidae > Trichobilharzia > Trichobilharzia szidati. Next base: position 140,549,035 of record OX235273.1, read on the forward strand.
TGTTACTCCAACAGAAACATAACTATAAACCAAATCACATGAAGAGGAAACTTCAGACTCCAAGTGAATAAAAATGATCAATAGAGATGTAAATTGACAACGAATGACGACAATATTTGTCAGGAGATACAATTATATCATTCCCATGAAGAATTCAAACAAGTTTCCTTAATACTGAAAAGTGTTCGCTTAAGATACTGTCTGTCTACAAGTGGGACAAGGACAGCCTCTCAGTTGAATCAATCAGCTCAGAGACCACAACCATAGCAAAATTAAATCAGCCATCTGAGTTACAAATTTTCTGCATTATTTCATAAAGTATTATAATTATTATGATTGTTATATGTCAGTAAAGATAGGATTGGTGAAATGTTTAAATGACAGAGCACAAAAACTAAGTGGTGCCAAAGAAAATCTAAGACAGGAAGTGATACACATAAAAGAAGCTTTGAAACTTAATAATTACCCGGATAAATTAATCAAGAAATATGTAAGGAAATGTAAAAATAAATAATGATAGTAGCGATAGTGATAATAGTAATAATGTTAATAATAATAGTGATAATAATAATAATATTAATGACGACACCAATAATAAGAAATCTAAAACATCAGTAGTAATTCCATACAAGGAAGGAACCTCGAAAGCCTTACGCAGAATTCTTAACAAGGCAGGAATAAAAGTGGCTGGTATTCAAACCCACAAACTCAATTAGAAACAAGCTTTGTCGGTTAAAGGATCAATCCTGTGGAGCCTTTAAAACAAAACAATTTAGTTTATCTCATACCCTGTAATGATTGTCAGGTCAAATACATAGGTCAAACTAGTAGAACAGGGGCAGTCAGACTAGCTGAAAATAAAAACCTAGCAAAATCTCGATTGGTTGACCCGAATAAGATAAGAAATCTAGAGAATAGTTCAGCTATAGCACTACATGCAGTTACACACAACCACACAATAGGATGGGATAGGATGACAGTTTTAAAATCTAATGTCACAGGGTATAGGGAGAGATTGATAACAGAAGCTTTGTTTATCGAATCAACTACAAATACATGTAATAGGAATGATTCATCACCTGTCCAGTCGGAGATCTGGAAAATTGTACTACCCATACGACAAATAGGAGAGAACAAAGAAAACTATAAAACTCAAGTTTCGAAGTCGTGTGATTATAATTGATATGATTATGAACAATAAATTTTGTTCGAAACGTCATCCAGTAAATAATACTGTTTCACTGTGTGATATATCAAATAAACAAACTAATATGGAATTTCATTGCTTGCATATTTTTTCATGGCAAAACTAGAAAACACATGCCTGAAGAAAATGATCAATACCTTCGAAATCTATAAGAGATACGCCGACGACACTTTCATTATCGTCAACAACGAAGAAGTCGTTTAACAACTGCCAGCCCACGATTCAGTTCACGCTGGAGAAAGAGTCCAACTCCAAAATATCCTTTCTTGACGTTCAACTAACAAGACGAGAACACGATGGAACACTGAAAAGGTCTATTCACAGAAAGTCGACGTGGAACGGACAACTTACTAACTTTCACAGTTGGGTACCCCTATACATCAAACGAAACCTGATCCGTTCACTCAGCTACAGAGTTCGCAGAATTTGCACGCCGGACACCATAGAAGATGAACTGGACAATCTCAAGAGAATTCTCGTCGAGAATTGTTATCCAGAAAGATTTATTGCAAAATCTATGAATTCTAGACCACAAAAGCCACCCATGCTCAGCGTCTCGAAAAAACTACTCTACATGAACCTTCAATTCAATGAAGATATATCTGCGGAAACACTAAAAACCCGGCTGTCGCGCACACTTAAGAAGATCTTCTTCGCAGCCGAATTACGACTAACCTTCTCCACAAAGCCTATGATTCATGTGAACGTGAAGGAAAAGCTACCGTTGCTGGCCTCATCAATGTGTATTAATCAGGGAATATCCAGAAGCCTGTTACTCCAACAGAAACATAACTATAAACCAAATCACATGAAGAGGAAACTTCAGACTCCAAGTGAATAAAAATGATCAATAGAGATGTAAATTGACAACGAATGACGACAATATTTGTCAGGAGATACAATTATATCATTCCCATGAAGAATTCAAACAAGTTTCCTTAATACTGAAAAGTGTTCGCTTAAGATACTGTCTGTCTACAAGTGGGACAAGGACAGCCTCTCAGTTGAATCAATCAGCTCGGAGACCACAACCATATCAAAATTAAATCAACCATCTGAGTAACAAATTTTCTGCATTATTTCATAAAGTATTATTATTATTATGATTGTTATATGTCAGTAAAGATAGGATTGGTGAAATGTTAAAGTGACAGAGCACAAAAACTAAGTAGTACTAAAGAAAATCTAAAACAGGAAGTGATACACATAAAAGAAGCTTTGAAACTTAATAATTACCCCGGATAAATTAGTCAGGAAATATGTAAAGAAATGTTAAAATAAGTAATGATAGTAGCGATAGTGACAATAATAATAATAACAATAATAATGATAATAAAAACAGTGGTAATAATAATAATATTAATGACGATACCAACAATAAGGAATCTAAATCATCAGTAGTAATTCCATACAAGGAAGGAACCTCGAAAGCCTTACGCAGAATTCTTAACAAGGCAGGAATAAAAGTGGCTGGTATTCAAACCCACAAACTCAATTAGAAACAAGCTTTGTCGGTTAAAGGATCAATCCTGTGGAGCCTTTGAAACAAAACAATTTAGTTTATCGAATACCCTGCTGGAATGATTGTCAGGTCAAATAAATAGGTCAAACTAGTAGAACAGGTGCAGTCAGACTAGCTGAACATGAAACCTAGCAAAATCTAGATTGGTTGATCCAAAAAAGATAAGAAATCTAGAGAATAGTTCAGCTATAGCACTACATGCAGTCACACACAACTATGCAACATAGGATGGGATAGGATGACAGCTTTAAAATCTAATGTCACAGCGTATAGGGAGAGATTGATAACAGAAGCTTTATTTGTCGAATCAACTGCAAACACGTGTAATAGGACTGATTCAACACCTGTCCAGTCGGATATCTCGAAAATTCTACTACCCATACGACAAATACGAGAGGACACAGAAAACTATAAAACTCAAGTTTCGAAGTCGTGTGATTATAATTGATGATATGATTATGAACAATAAATTTTGTTCGAAATGTCATCCAGTAAATAATACTGTTTCACTGTGTGATAAATCTAATAAACAAACTAATATGGAATTATTATTGTTAGACTAAGATTTATGTCGTTATGTTAAGCAAGCATCTTTTTCGATCGGAAAATGACTCGGAAGGCAAATTTTATTATCTCAGGCATTAAAAATGCAATGCCTAGCATTCTACTAGGAAGTCATGTCCACTCAGGGTCCATATCCATGCTGGGAGTAATGAAAAACGGTCACCAATGACAATGTTGGGCCATCGAGGTATATACATCTCGAATTTGAGGAAGTCAGAATTGACAGACCCGAGGAAGTTCGCCATACTGGTTGCAAAGTCTACGAGTTACTCTTGTCACCTGACGGTTCTTGGTTTCAACTTCGGTGGAGCGGTGGAGCCGAATGTGCGTGTGTGCGTGTATTACTGAAGAGTCTCAGACTAGCATGATACAGCAATCCAGCACCCTTTATGCTTTTTTGTTGAAAACCTACGAAGTTTACTGGTGAAAGAATGTCGGTAGGCTAACTAACAAATAAAACAGACATCGAGTATTGCTTTCTCATAATATTGCCTTTGACCAGCTAGAATCAGTCAGTAAAAATAAAACTTATCGACAACTACCCTAATAATTAATTAAGTAGCTACAGTGATAGACTGGAAGTAGAGGCAACGAAGGCAGGAATTCAAGGGAACATAGAGAAGATAGAGGTGATAAAGACAGCCAACCAATCAACTAACAATAGTAGACACCAATCATTACTAATGGGAGAAATTTGAGAAAGGTTACTTTTTTTCATTATAGCTTGATTCCACACCGTATTTCTTGGTACAGGTATGGAATTTTCAGCATGCTACATCGGTAGCCCGAATTTCGCAGGCCCACCATAGATATCAAGTGTGCGTCGTCTGGGATTGAACCCCGGACCATGTGCATGGTCGGCGAGAGTCTTAACCAGTGTGCCGCCGACGCAGGAAGCATCTTCTCAACTACAAGTGACAGCACAGATGAAAATATGAAAAACAGGTTTGGGAAGGAAAGACAGACCCTTATCACTCTGAAATCAGTTTGGAAATCTTCCACACTCCGCCTCAGCATAAACAACAAAATTCCGATTTTCAAAACCAATGTGAAGTCAGTCACTTCTTCTTCTAGATGAATGAGAAATTTGCAGTGTGCGTCACAAAAAGCATTCCTAACAGCTAGCTGCAGGCATTCATTAACAGTGGAGGGCAGAATAACCAACAAGGAACTATGGGAACAAACCCACTGGCAACCTGTTGCTCAACAAATATGCTGAAGAAAACAGAGATGGATTCGGCACACTCTTAAGAGACTGTCGAATGATATCTCACGCCAGGCCAACACTCGACTGGAACCTGAATGGGAAAAAATGAATTCGGTTTGAGTCTGAGGTCGACACTGAGGAGGCGATGACAACTTATGGGCAGTCGTGATGCCAGGTGAAGAGGACCCCAGAAAATAAGCCAAAATCGAGGCGTTTTGGGGAAGCCGTAGGTTTCATGAGGGGAATATTGTCTGAGTTTAATTATGGATTCAAAATTCATCAGAGAAAATAAATGTATATGATGGCTTTTTTAAAATTTTGTTTACATAAAACAAGCTGGCTTTTATAGTTGTCCTTTTTTAAGTATTTAAAGGCTCGATCAATGTCAAACAAGTGCACTTCAATGCAGAATTAACCTGAAATATCTTCTATAAAGTTATTTTCATTTAACTTACACATGTGACGCATAAAAATATGGTCATGTGATACAAAACAGTTGGAAAGATGTTCACAAGTAAGCTAGCTAATCAGGGTTAATGCACTTATTTATATGAGATGGTGGCGCGGCGGGTGGTGTCGGGCGTTAATACAAACAACGATTCTATATTACGAAATGAAATTCGTACTACTGGTTGACGTAAACAGTTTCCTGCAGCCCATGTCAGTCGGTAGAGTAACAGGAGAAGACAAGAGAGGTTGGTAGCCAGGTGTGTGCATTTGCTATATGATATACACGTATAGGGAAATTATGTACATCTTCAATGAAAATTGTCATTTGCTGCACAGATATTCTTTGTTGTGCTACTTCTACGCTTTCAACTGTGTTTCTTCGTCTTCTTTTCGTATCTCCTATTGCTTTGCGATAATACTGGTTCATTTCCTCTCGTTGGCGTCATATCTCTCCATCTCTGCACTATTTTATATTTTTATGTGCGGACGGATGCCTCATATATACTACTGATAAATTTTGTAAGTAGCATACGACACAAGTCCACAGGTCTGCGACAGCCTATCTGTGTTTCGATTACATCTAACTGGATATACAGCTCTGTCGACTAATCAACGTGGCTTACAAGTATTCCTGTAGGTTGACAAGAGAAGTCAGCTTAATGTCCGCAAGATGAATACGTGTCGAGCAATAATTTCCGTCAGCAACTGATTTCAGATAAGGAACCAAAACCTGGGAATAGATACATTTCTTCACATCCTAAGTGGAAACCAGTCAGCACTGCTCACCCTTAACACTATTAGAGATATAATTCATAAGTTCAAGTGTTGGTTTGTAGGGATTTGATTGATTGCTTACAGGATTTCATCATGAGCTGACATTGGTTAAAAAAGCAATGGCTCTCTAACGAATATCAGCTCTTGATGAAATCCTGTAACCAATCAGTCAAATCTATACAAACCAACATTTGATGAGATGCCCACTGGCGACTTTCCCTCTTCAGATGGGTAGTTACCTGGGGTTCTAGTGGGAATTCGTGACCAGTAGGGTACAGTAGGTTGGGTGTGAGAACAAATACTCACCGAAGACATTGGTTAGTGGTCGCGCCAAGTGGTGAATTGGCAGAAGTTGGAATTCATGGGCCATTTGATCGGGTCTCAGTTGCTTAGTGGTCTACGAGCTCGCTCGTCTTGTAACCAGCAGGTCCTGGGTTCGAACTCCTGATGTGGGCGAGTACTGATGAAGGGTCCCAAACTAGGACGAAACAGAAAGCTGTCCAGTACTCCTTGCAGGTTTTCCAATGGTTCCCTAACCAATGGCAGCTCATGATGAAATCCTGTAACCAATAGCTCATATGTGTTTGGTTTTTTAAGATAACCGCCATCCATCACTTTTGCCAGTGGATTGGCCTGAATTGAATGGCTTATTATTTCCAACTCTTGTTAAAATCGCTGAATAATTCTGACACTTGTGATTTAATAGCCTCCCTTATTATTCGCCTGATGAGAAGTTGAGACGCCAACACATCCCACGTGGTTAGAAAATAACCCGTAAAAGCAGCACTACAGTGTGGGATGATGAGGCACACACACATAGCTGTACCACTGACTGTTCAACCCAGCCTACACTAATGACTAAAACACTAAGTTTGATAAACCAAAGTGGCAAAGAGACTTTTGTTTATGCGCCAAGAATATAGTAGGGACATTGAAATGATTGTTGTGTGTTTGACTGTTCGTCTTTCACATGATGTAATCAGAGGTAGAATTATGGAGGGAAAACAGATGGGCACAGAAGACATCAAAGCGTCTGAAATAATACACATCCCTTTTTTTGTAATGAATCATGAGTGTCAATTGGCTTTTGACGTGAATAAAAATGCCTACAATTTTCTTTGGAAACAAGTGGCAATTACAATGGTAGCGTGACGTGTACTACTGACAAGGTGTATGAGTAGCATATAGATATAGATTGATAATAGAAGCGGACAAAAATTGAAGTCATCATTTTAAATCAATAACTGGCTGCAGAGTTAGTTAGATTACATTGTGGACATGAATTAATCTCATTGGTTAACTTGCTTAACTATATGGCCGATCACCAACCAATCAGAATAATTTATTCTCCTCTGACCTAGTCGAATTTTAATGGGGCTAGAAATGTATAAATATAAAATGTGTTGCTACTTAATAAAAAACAAAAAGAAGTCGGTTAGCAATTCTCTTATCTTCTGGCATTACAGTGGAAATCACTTGACGTCATTTCTGTGAATCAATTTAACTGCCCATCACAACTCGGGCTAAAACTATCAGTCATCTGATTTCATATTGATTTTAATGTAGTGAAGTGAAGTCTCTAAATGTGAAATAGTGCGCATTTCCAAAAGATAATGACCTTTTGTTGCAGCAAAAATAGGACGTTCATTTGAATACTCATCAGACAGGTATTAGGTGTAATTGAAAGATCCTATAATGAAGGTTTGTAGACTGACACCTGCATAAATTTTTATGTTTAGTTATCTTAATTTGATTTAGTTGTGTTCTATGAGCTGTTCGATTTAATGGCGAAGGTTTTGCTGCCCCTCTTCTAGACAACATCTTCAACACAAGTTCCGAAGCCTCCATTTGTTTCTACGAGTTGATCATGGATTGATATCAGTTAGAGAACCAGTGAAAACGAGGGAAATATGATTTCAGTATAAACTTGTATAAACAATGATAATTCATTTTAATTGGACACTAGTAACTAGTGTGACGTGTCTAGTCCTTTCTTTGGTGCAGCCTGAATTATATCAGTTGGGTTTTGCAATGTGGCCACCATCCTAGGTAGCTCGCCATCACGGTTCACATTGATTTCATGATATTAGATAGTTGGAGGCAATCGACCACAGGAAGCCTTGCTTGACCTAGGTCTGTTTCGTGCTAGTTGGCACTCACCGATCAGCAAGGCGTATCTGCAACCATCTTGAAGGAACTCATGTCCCTGCTTCTGAGATTCGAACCTGCGTCACCCAGTGCCTCCTGCAGTCAGAGACGTTACCACTGAGCTATTCAGGCTCATCACATCAATGTGCACCGTGATGGCGAGCTAACTAGAATGGTGGTCACATTGCAAAACCTGACTGATAGAATTCATTCTACACCAAAGAAAGGGCTAGACACACCACACTATTTACTAGTGTCGTATCAAAATACCTTCTGCAGTCCTACAGGAGGTCAATCACGAGCCTGAATAGCTGGCTCAGTGGTAACGTCTCTGACTGCAGGTGGCACTGGGTGACGCGGGTTCGAATCTCAGTAGCAGGGACATGAGTTCCTTCAAGATTGCAGGTACGCCTTGCTGACCGGTGAGTGCCAACTAGCACGAAACCTGGTTTGAGCAAAGCTTCCTGTGGCCGATCGCCTCCAACTATCTAATATCATCAAATGATAATTCATGTTCCAGGCAAAAACTAATTCTTCTTTTACTTATTATTTTAGTGAGATATATTCACCCCTTAACTATAACAAATAAAGAAGACTTCGGGGGGCGGGGGAGGGAAGAAGTTTAATTACAAGTTAATAGTGCGTTTAATACATCAAGATATTTCCTGAGGAAGTTGTTATTAAACAATACATTGTAACTAGCAATCTGAATAGTGGTCAATTCAACTATGAACTTGACTTCCTGAGTTCAATGTCAGTGCTTACTGACTGTAAATACAAAAATCTTCTCTTTTTAAAGGATGCTGGTAAGTTATCAAATAATAATAAGTCATCGTAAAATTGTAAACTACACATTATTATAATTGTTATTATTATTATTCCCCTTGGGTTTTGAGTGGAACACAAGAACTTCAACATGACATCACCATTTGGTCGTGTTCTCCGTAGTCTCCTCTAACTCGCTGGCTTCACGAGCGCCCATAAGCTCTCATCTTGCTGTCACACGATATTCCCCCATATCGCTTCCCATTCGGGTGCCACTCCACCGATAGCCTAACTAGCGTGTGATGTCTTTCAAAGGGTTTTTCTTGTCAGCGTTTGTTCCATCCATCTCTATTTGCCTCTGCACATTTTTTGAGCAAAACGTTGTTGGATGGTTCGTTCTCAGGAGTCCTTGTTGCTAATTCTTTCCGACTATTCATCTGATCTTCAGTATGGAGCCAGCGAAGGCAGCAGTTGATAAAAGTCTCCAGCCAGTTGGTAATGCTTTCGGTCAGTGCCCATGCCAATTCTCTGAAGCGTACAGTAGAAATAACTTGACAATGGCGTTGAAAAACCTTATCATGCTCTTCATCTTGAGTGCAGTAGATTTCCACGTTGATTTTAAAGTGATGAGGATCCTACCTTTGACATCCTCATCAGTGCCGACAGTCTGTGGCTGAAATGATGCTTTTTAGATAAGTGAAAAGAAGTGGCTACCTTCAAATTTACCCCGTTAACAGTGTTCATTGCCTCTTGTTGCTGTTGCCTTCTCTATGTTCAGCTGGAGTCCTGTCATTGCCGTCTGCTTCTTCAACCAGTTTGTTGGTTTTTGCCTGTAAGTTTTCAAGTTTATATGACATTAGATATAAATCATCCATGCGCGAAATCTAAGTCTTCTAGAGTCTTCGTGTCTACACCACACATTCTTGTCCCCTCTCCCCCAAACCCACTGCAACCTACTTCATGATCCGGAGAGTTGTCATCTGAAGTGATGACGATTAGTGGCATCCGTCAAGGTTGGCCATTATCCCCATTTCTATTCAATTTCATCATAGACGTACTAATGGACTTAACCCTGACTCACTGCAGAGTCTCAGGGATTGACTTGCTACCAGGGAATAACCTCGTTGACTTAGAATATGCAGACGATATAGTCCTTCTAGGCGAGGACGCTGACAAAATGCAGAGTCTCCTGAACACCTTGAGCAGCAATCTTCGTATGTTTGGCATGGGATTCACCCCTGTAAAATGTAAGATGATGCTGCAGGATTGGACCACACCAACTCCTAGATTAGAAATAGGAAGTGAAGTGGTAGAGCACGTTGACCGCTTCACTTATTTGGAAAGTACCATCAGCCCCAACGGGTTGATTTATGACAAAATCTCAGTACGAATATATAGGGCTAGTTTCGCATATGCCAGTTTACGCCGTCTGTGGCGTAGACGTGATATCCGGTTATCGACGAAAGGGCGGGTGTAAGGCTCAGCAGTCCGCTCCGTCCTCTTTTACGGCTGTGAGACCTGGCCATTGAGAGTGGAAGACATGAAAAGTCTGGCCAGCTGTCTTTGATCATAGGTGTCTGCGTGTGAAGTGGTATAATAAGGTGAGCAATATTGAGGTTAGGCATCAGTCGAGTGCTAGGTAAGGAGGGGAAATCAATAAACGAGACTGTGAAATTACATCGACTGAGATGGTTAGGACATGTGCTACGTATGCCTAGTCATCGCCTTACTCGACAATGGGCAATGTTACGTGATATAGGGTCAGGCTGGGAGAGAGCCAGTGGTGGACAAACCAAAACATGTCTTCATCAGTCAATGAAATCCGCAACAGTTAGTTTGAGGCGGCCACGTAGGAAGATGTAGATTCCCTGGTTGAGGTCCTCGGGACGGTAAAAACCATTGATCGGAAACAATTGGTAATATGGCCGGCTCAAAATCGTTCTCAATGGCTAGCGCAGATGCATCCACTCCTTGTGACTTATGATTTCCAATGAAACTATATTGTTCTTCGTTATTACTATTCCTTTGTCTCACACCCCTGTTTACTGTCTGTAATATGCATTTCTTCTACTTTCTTCTCCTGCTTTGTGTGCTACATGGAGGGAGTGTGGCAACTTGAACTGCCGCACATATGTGGGAAAGTTCTATGTTGAAAACAGACAGACATGATCCAATCGAATCAAATCAGAAATATCATCAGTTACAACAGGTCCCTGACAGTTAGACACTATTATTCTCAAAATGAAAAACAGACAAAAAAGTTTTTAAAAAAAATGCAGGCGAAATCTTACCTATATTTCGTTGGTGGACTTGCCACAGCCAAATCTTCTCTAAATCTTGCAACAATTTCAGTGATATTACGTTTTTGACTAATAATACTTCGATGAAATACATCCCACATATTGTGTGGTCTTATTTCACTTCTTATAGATGATGCGGATGATGCCGACGACGCTGAGGATGATGTTGGCGGTGTATAAGAACTTGTTGGTGAGTTGAGGAATTCATCTACACCTGTATATGGATTAGGATCACCCATTAAAGGCGAAGAAGAAGGAGAAGAAGAAGATAAGGAATGGGATGTTGAAGGTGACAGTAACGATGATGCCGACAATGGTGATGATGATGACAGTGTACCAACTCCAGCTGGCCATATCACTTGAACAAACTCGACATATGTATTTGATGGTATTTCACATCTAAATGAGACAAAACATTTGAAGAATTTAATACAGTGAAAAGTTGTTATGAATTACATACTTGAAAAATTCAAGCCATTAGATATAAAACGTGCGTCCGTGGCATAGCGGTTAGGACGCTCGCCGACCATGCACATGGTCCAGGGTTCGATTCCCGGCCGACAAGGCACTCATTTACCTCGCTAAGCCAGAAATAATGCTGGTGAAGAGGAAAGGTTGGGCATGAAGCTAGCAAACCCATCCTGTAAAATAAACACTGCTACAGAAACTTCAAGCCACTAGCTTGAAGCCCTGTGTTCCACTGGGGAACGTGAAGGAAAAAAAATAGATATAAAACATTTTTCAATCGTATTCGATGGCAGTATAGAGCACAAAGTGCCCTTATTGGCAAGTAAATGAAGGGCAAATACATTTTGGAAAAACATTTTATGCACACATATGTAGGTTGGCTGCACATTAGAGCATAGAAAACCTGGGGGATTTCGTGTCTTTCAGCACTCATCAGCTAGGCGTATCTAGAATCTTGAAAGAATTGATATCCCACCAGTGACGTCAGTTTAAGTCTCCGAGAGGGCGTCAATTGCTTAAAACACAAAATGATTGAGCAAAGAATATCCTTTTCGATAAATTCCTCTTCTGGCTCTACAATTACATGTATTCAATGTATATAAACATATATATTTAATTAGTCATAATAGTAGTAATGATAATAATAATAACATTAATGGTCTTATCAATAATAAGGATGAAGAAGTGAGGCAATCTGTGATAACACGAATAATGAAAAACAGCATGATTAAACGGACAAGTGTTCAGGTGGAAGTAGTCGATAAAGGCTAAGAAACACAAATGAACCGATTAAGTAATGTAAGATTGTAAGGGAGTTAAATGAAACACGTTTTTATTGAAGATGTGATAAGATTAAGGAATGATAAGAAAGGAGTTGAAAATATAAACAAGGGTGGTGTAGAAGTCATTAGTTGGTTATGTCTTAGTAGGCCAAGGGAGTGATAATGGCTGTACGAACTTCTTTTGAATGCATAGTTTAGGTTTAATAGTTCGAATGCCCATCGCCTGTCTCAGCTGTGTGCAGTAGACGAATACGAAGTCCATTGGAAAGATTCGGTGGAATACGATGAATTCCTTTGAAAGCTCTCGTTTTCTCCACTACATGACCACTATCAATTAAATGTGACAAAACTGAGCTACGGATTGTTTTTGACTGTACTTTGCCAAACTGTAGAGCTTGAAAGTCGTTGATGCATCTTGCTGAAGAATATCAACAAGCACACAACCAACTGATTGCTACCAATCACATAGCACCATTTCGAAATTCACTGCGACCATCTCTAACTTGGTGGCCACATCGAGTGCTCGACTGTCGGAATTCAGTTAGCTCAAACACAAATACGACTAAAAACACGACTCTGATTACTCCCCATTGATCAATTAATGATAGTTTAGTCCTTTTCTGGTACTCATCGGGAGTACGCATCCGCTGTTAGTGTTCAAACCCAAAAACCTCTAGGTTACAAGTCAACCTTGTAGACCATTCAGCAACTGGGACCTAACTGGACTACCCATCGATTCTAAGTGCTACTAATTCGTGATTTTAGCGTAGCTACCAACCAATGTTATAGGGGAGTATTTGTCCTCTCTCTTGATCTGTTGTTCAATCCCACTGGTCGTGACTTCTCACTAGAATTCTGGAAAACTTCATCCAGTCAGTCGGTCGGTCGGTTTTCGACAGAGAACTTTGCAGTTCAAGCCGCCACACTCCATGTAGCACACAAAGGAAGAAGAGAAAGTAGGAGAAATGCATATTAGAGACAGTAAACAGAAGTCTACGTCTACGTCTACGCCAGAGACGGCGTAAACTGGCATATGCGAAACTAGCCCTCTGTATTCGTGGCGAGATTTCGTTGGAGATCAACCCGTTGGCACTCGCTGATGGCACTTCCTAAATAAGTGAAGCGGTCAACGTGCTCTACCACTTCACTTCCTATTTCTAATCTAGGGGTCGGCATTGTCCAATCCTGCAACATCATCTTACATTTTACGGGGGTGAATCGCATGCCAAACATACGAAGATTGTTTCTCAAGGTGTTCAGGAGACTCTGCATTTTGTCAGCGTCCTTGCCTAGAAGGACTATATCGTCTGCATATTCTAAGTCGACGAGATTATTCCCTTGTAGTAAGTCAATCCCTGAGTCTTTGAAGTGAGTTAAGGTTAAGTCCATAAGTACATCTATGGTGAAGTTGAATAGAAATGGGGATAATGAGCATCCTTGACGGACGCCACTAATCGTCACCACTTCAGATGACAACTCGCCATAAGCCTTCACCTGGCTGCATGAGTACGAGTAGAGTGCCTTAGTCAGTGTAATGTATTTTCTTGGCATTCCCTTTACAGCCAGGCATCGCCAGAGAACCTCTCGGTCGACAGAATCGAATGCCGCCTTTAGGTTAAGAAATATAATGATTGTTGGATGCCAGTAGGAATGCCTATGTTCTAGAATCTGTCGAAGGGTGAAGATATGATCAATATACCATCTTCCTGGCCTAAAACCTGATTGGTTTTCTCGTGTTTATGCCTCCCGAGCACCATTTAGTCTACGGTCGGGGAAAACTTCATCCTCTAGCCAGTTACTAGCAAAATAGCAATCCAATACTCCTAGATAGTTTTCAGTGGCTCTCAAACCAATAGGAATCTGTGGTCAAACAGGAAACAAATCAAATCTGTGCAAATTGACGCTTGAAAATATGAACAGTTTACCTCGTGGTATCAGTGAACGTACACACTTTATATACATTCACTTGATACTGTTAACTAACGGACTATTATTACATCGCATACTTATACGCCAATACAATTACTGGTGTAATTTTCATTTGCCCTTACTGACTGGCTATTTGTATTCTAATATTCAGTCATTTAAAGCTTTTTCTAACATAATTCAGTCACCACCAGCTTATAAAGGATTAGAAACACAACAATAATCACAATGAAGTAAACAATCAGCGACAGGTTTCGCTGTTACCTGTTCTTTTGCAGTCTCCCAGATAATCTGTCTGATTTACTGGGATACATGCGCTTATGCAGTTTTATTTTCAGAAGAAAATGTCGATTTACTGAAAGTAACAGAAGTCGAAGAAGCAGAAAAGACAGGACTCCACGTGAACATAGACAAGACTGAGGTTATGAAAATAACCAACCAACAACAGCAGCAACATCCAGCGCCAATCACCATCAACGTGAGGGGCTTGAAAGAGGTTACTTCATTCACTCATCTAGGGAGCATTGTCTCAACTACACGAGGAACCGACGAAGATGTCAAATCGAGAATCAGGAAGGCGAGAAACACATTCATCAACCTGAAACCAATCTGGAAATCTTCGCCACTTCACTCAGCATCAACAACGAAATTCGGATTTTCAATACAAACGTCAAGTGAGTCAGTTCTTCTATACGGATCAGAAACTTGGCGGGTCACAAAGAATATTTCCAACAGGTAACACAGACCTTTATCAACAACTGTCTTCGTCGCTCTATACTGAAGATCAGATGGCCAGCCGGAAAGAATCACCAACAAGAAACAATGGGAACAAACAAAACAAGAACCAATCACTCAACAAATATGCAGGAGAAAGTGGAGATGAATTGGACACACTCGCTGAGGAGGCCGCTGGGTGACATCGCGCGTCAGGCCAGTGCTCGAGTGGAACTCGAAAGGGAAGCGACGAGTGGGACGTGCAAGGGTGACATGGAGGAGATCGTGTGAAGAGGAGTTGAAACAGTATGGATTAATATAGATGCAGGTGAAAAGTATAGCAGAAGACAGAAGCCAGTGGAAACGTGAAGTTGAAGCCGTATGTTCCACTAGGAACCCAAGGGAACAATAATAATAATAAAGTAACAGAATGTTATTCAACATCTGTATGACAATATCACGTGTCAGGTGATCCACAACGGAAAACTCAGAGAGGCATTCGAAGTGAAGTCACGAGTAAACACAAGGCTACCTACTATCCCCAACGATGATATTCCTAATTTCAGTGGAGTAGATTATCTGTGGAGAAAGGAATATTTTGGACCGACTCCAGAAGATCTGAATTTCGCAGATGATTCATATCTAATGTCACACAAACTCGAAAACTTACAAGCAGGCGAAAATCAACAAAACTGGTTAAAGAAGCAGTCAGCTAATAGAGGACTTCAAGTGAACATAGAGAAGACGGAGTTGATGAATATAACCAACCACCAGCAATAACAACAACAACAGCATATAGCACCAGTCATTGTCAACGGAATAAATTCGAAAGAGGTCACTCCCTTCACTTATCTAGGAAATATCATTCTGACTATAGGTGACAGCACTAATCCAGGTGTCAAACCAAGAAAAGGAGAAGCAAAGCAGACCCTCATCAGTCTAAAATTTGTTTACAAAACCTTCCGCACTCGTCATGAGCGACAAAATTCGGAGTTTCCGAACCGATGAGAAGTCAGTCCGTTCTTCTATACAGGTCAGAAACTTGATGCGTCATGAAAAGCATTTCCAAACATCCAGCTGCAGATTTCTATATCAGCAACTGCCTTTATTGGCTGCATACTGAATATCAGATGACCAGCAACGAGAAACTTTCAGAAAGAACCAATCAAGAACCTGGTGCCTAGTAATAAATATTTTGGAGAAAATGGCGATGCATAGGACACACTATAGTAAGACCGTTAGATGAAATTACACACCAGACCATGACTCAGTTGGATCCCAGATCTCGAGTGACGGCTTGGGCGCTGATCCGAGGATGACAGAGAGGTAGTCGTATGAGAAGAGGATGAGTGACTATATTCAATATTAGGGCCAGTTGAAGAGGACCTCAAAGGAATAAGACAAAGTGGAGATTTGCTGTTGACGGTCAATATTTTGATGTGGTTGTGTTCTCTGAGCTGAATAGTTAATTTGCGAAGCTCTCATTGCCCGACTAGGTGATATCTTCAGCGCATACTTCAATTTGATGAAGCGAGCTTTTAGATTTCTCCACGAGTTTACTAATCATGTCTCCTGGTGACCTTGTGCGTGATTGGTTGTTTTTGTGTGTTTTTACACTTTCTAGGCTACTTGTATTGTAACTGATTGTTTCTTTGACTTGAACTTTGACCCTTTATTTCTGAGGTTTCCTTCTTAACGGTTGGTAAATTTTGTCAATCTCGATGTGTCTATTGATTGATGATTCACTGGAATGACGAGCTTCTAAAAATTCTCTAGCATTCTTGTTGTTTCCTCTGTCTAATATTCGAACGTTGTCCCAGTCAAAATGGACGTCCCCTTCGTCTTCGTATCCACGAACATAAGCTAGTCGTCAAAAGACATGATATCCACTCCCTCATATCACTACATACAGACAACCACGGACATCAATTCGACTGTGATAGCGGTCGAATATTAGACCGAGGAAACAACAAAAATGCTAGAGAATTTTTAGAAGCTCGTCATTCCAGTGAATTATCAATCAATAGACACATCGAGATTGACAAAATTTACCAACCGTTAAGAAGGAAACCTCAGAAATAAAGGGTCAAAGTTCAAGTCAAAGAAACAATCAGTTACAATACAAGTAGCCTAGAAAGTGTAAAAACACAAAAACAACCAGGAAACATGATTAGTAAACTCGTGGAGAAATCTAAAAGCTCACTTCAACCAATTGAAGTGTGCGCTGAAGATGTCACCTAGTAGGGCGATGAAGGCTTCGCAAATTAACTATCCAGCTCAGAGAACACAACCACATCAAAATCATCCACCTGAGCTACAAATCTTCTCTATCACGGCAAATATTATTAAAGCTTGCGCTAAATAGATGTTGTTCAGAAAGACACGTAAAGTTTTGCAATCAAAACCATCGGATTCGGCGAGAAAAATCATATCCTTAAAAATGTTATTTCAAAGCATAATCAACCAAATTGGAAACAGTGAATTGGAAAATTAACCCGCCCCCTAGGGACTATTTCATCACATTTCATTTCATAGATCCCATTCATCAAATGTAGTCATTGATGAATTTGAAAAGAGGAAAAAAGAGAAACTCAACGAAACTAACTAACGAATAAACAGCATCTCCCTTTAAATAATACTGTTCGAATTGATCGAATAAATAAATACACATATATATGCATATAATAGTAAAGTTATTCTATCAGCAAGCAGATGAATAGCCGGGCTAATAATACTGCTATGATCTCATTTTGACTAATTCACTCAAATAACATAATGGAAACATATTTGAAGAAGAAGAAAAAGCTTGAAGATTTAATTACACTGATGATGAAGGAATAAAGCAATTCTGTTGACGAGTCGATGTAACAATGATTGAGCTTGTTTATTTTCTAACTGATATTTATTTAGTTAGTCATTTAGTCATTTTATCATAAGAGTAGGATATAATAACCAAAAAAACTAGATTTTATCCTTGCTGATACTTGATAGCATATTTAAGCTCCATTATATAAATATATGTTAGATTGTAAAATATAACGAATAGAAGAATCGAATAACAAACTCGGTTTTTCTGGATATTACTATGACTAGGAGAGACGATGGTACGATTCAGCGATCTATTTTTCGTAAACAGACACGAAGTGGACAATATCTTCATTTTACCAGTTTTGTTCCTATCCAGTATAAACGTTCCCTAGTGAAATGTTTATTCTCAAGGGTCCGAAATATATGCACGAGTGGCACAGTGATGGATGAGTTTAGACATATACATTCAGTTTTATTAGCTAATGGTTATCCAGAGAACTTCATCACTTGTCACAGTAAGGATAGACCACATCTGTAAAATATTACTTCTGTACTAAAGAAAGCTATCTTTATTAACCTAACATTGAAGGGTGACCAGATTATGCAGTTGACATCTAACTCAAAGACTTCGGTCGGTCATCAACCGCACATTCTCCGCCGCATCACTTTTTCTCATTTGCCAAACATTTTCGATGCCTCTACCTATGATTAAAAGACGACATTCTGTTGACTCTACTTCAAACTGTATCTACAAGTTCACCTGTTGCTGCGGCGACACCTATGTAGGTAGAGCCAATAGAATGTTCCAACGTCGTGGTCAGAAAGAACATGTTCCAAAATGACTACTAAATCATATTGAAAATCCCAATGCCAGTAATCTGAATAGAAATCCATCAGCATCATCCGTTGTAGAGCATTTATTAATGTCAGGTCACAAAATCAATATTAATGACTGTTTCACAATTATTTCATCACATAACTCTAATTCAAGGTTGGTTATTGAAGGTGACGGGAGCACTTTGGATTAATCACATACAGCCTAAACTGTGTGTACAAAAATCAATAGACTTCAATCTTCGCCTACCCTGGACTACTTGATCTATCTAAATATGATTGGTCATTAGTATGTACTTTTGTGTTTTTATTTAACTGAGTAATTGTCATGAACTTTATTTTATTATTGTTAACCATGTTAGTTGTAAAGCGGTTGTAAAGAAACTACGAAATGATGATATCATCTCGCGAAATTTGTCTTCTTAATGTCTTATTCAGAATAGAAGAAGGTTAACTGCACACTAGCGTTTTTATAGAAAGCCAACGCATTCTGCTAATAGATATTTAGACTTTAATTCATCTCATCCGTTTTCTGTCTGTCTGTGAAGGCTGGCTTAGTTAAGTGTCTAACAAACCGAGCAGTAGCGATAAGGAGTACAAGAAAAGACCTAAATGATGAAATAAAACAGATAGAAGAAGCATTGGTATCAAATAACTAAGTATCCTATAAAATTCATTAGGAAGATCAGAAAAGGCCAAAAGCAAAATAAAAATAATTGTGAAACTAGTAATGATAACATAAATAAGAGAAAATATAAGGTATCTACTGTTATACGATATAAGGAGGAGGCATCTAAGACTCTCCCTACGTAGGACTCTCAATAAAGCAGGAACTAGAGTGGCATTCAAACCTAGAAACTCACTCAGGTAGGACAAGCTCTGTAGGCTAAAGGACCCTGTAAGTTGACCCAATTAAACAAAACAATATAATTTATGAAATACCCTGCAATGACTGTGAGTGCGGTCTACTACATAGGTCAAACTAGTAGGTTGAGGGTGGTCAGATTGTCGGAACATAAGAATTTAGCTAAGGTAAGAATGATTTACCCCGCGAAGACAGATGAGTAATTTAGAAAAAGCTCAGCACTAGATTGCACTGCATGCACTAACACACAACCACAAATTAGCATGGTGGGAGAGGGTTAAAACTCTAAAAAGTAATATAGGCTGGTAGAGAGAGAAAGAGAGATTGATTACTGAATCCTGGTTCATCGAGTCTACATCCAACACATGCAACAGAAGCGACTCAACGCAAATACCAGAGATATGGAAGATATTATTACCAACGGTTAAATCAGAGGAGGATAACAAATAATCTCAAAAGTCTATTTTAATTCACGTACATTATAACATTCTAACAAGTACAGTACAAATCAACAAGTTTATCACCAAGATAGTAGAAGTGTCTGAATAGTTTCTTTTTCATATGCATAGCTGTTGTTTTTCTAACTGAATGATTGAGAGTTCAGCAATCGACAAGAGGCGTAAGCGTTTTGCCTTTGGCGAATTGTTCTTAGCTTTGTAGATTACTTTGAAGGAGGAGGTGTTTGTTGAGATAGAAGGATGACCAGTAATGTTGATAAGGTGTTCAATTATCACACTCTTTATAGAGCCAATACTATTGTCCTTACGCAGCCATGCAATGGATGGTACAGTGCTCATGTGAATCCTTTCAGACAGGATTCCCCTTGAACTACCAATATACCTAGTTCCACAAGAAATCAGGTGAACTGATATATATGTACATAGAAGTGATTAGATGCGGGATCTTGTCTTCCAGGCTTTTGCAGACCAGTGGACGCTACTTTCAGTTTACACTAGGCAGTTTATTAGTAAAACTTTCTTGATTTAAGACAGTTCTAAAGTGCTATATATTACACTTATAAGGCTACATTTTTATTCCTTCACGTTCGCAGTGGAACATAGGGCTTCAAGCTATTACTTGAAGTTTCGATAGCAATGGTGTTTATTTATACGAGATGGGGTTACTAGATTCATGCCCAACCTTCCCTCTCTTCCAGTCTTATTACTGGCTTAGTGAGGTAGAGGAATGCGTCGGTGGTCGGCGAGCATTCTACCGCTGTGCCACTGACACACACATTCGGCTAGTGATTCTTTTGAAATTCTTTATTCTGATGAAAATCCATCAGGTTGAGATAATGTATGACAGTTCTAAAACTTCTTCTGCATTTCATACTACATATTTTTGCAGAATAATGTTATAATCTTATTCACAGAAAAGATAATATTTTTTTTCTATTTCAGTATGACATTATGTAACTTATGGATTGTCGCTTCAATGTATAAATTTACTGTTTTGTCTTCTAAAATAGGTCAATGATCGCTTTTATCAAATAAGAAACAGATCTACGTACGTATCTAGTAATTTAACGTATTTATTTATGTACTAATTCCACTGTAGATATATATATATATCACTCCCATGTTAATCCCATTAAAAATTCCGGCTTCACAAAAGTAATAAAAAAGCGAAAACAGGTAATTCTCACCTGTCAGCTGATCTACGTTTAGTCTGTGGTTAAAAAATCCCTTACACAAATGACTCCATACTATTACTATATATTTGAAAATGGCTATCCAGAAAGATTTATCACGAAACCAATGAAACCCAGACCAGAGAAGCCGCCCACACCCAGTGCTCAAAAAAGACTTCTCTATATGAACCCACAGTTCAGTGGAGACCAATCTACAGAAATACTGAGAAATCGGCTCTCCCTCTCATTGAAGAAAACCTTCTTTGCAGCTGAATTACGACTGACTTTCTCCACGAGATCAATGATTCGCATGAACGTGAAGGATAAGCTACCGCTGTTGGCCTCACCTATGCGCATCTACCAATTCACCTGCTCGTGTGGAGCCAGGTATATCGGCCGTACTCAGCGTTCACTATCCAAACGCGTCAACGAACATTTACCTTCATGGCTTTATAAAGGAGAAAACCGATGCCCCCGCAGCTCGATCCTTGAACATCTGATCGAATCTGGTCACCAAGTCAAACCAGAAATAAACTTCAAAGTTATCTACAGAATACAAGGCAATCTTGCTAAAAGTGTACAGATCAAACTTCTCCATATCGCAGAAGCAATGGCAATTCATCTACTAAATCCTGAACTCTGCATACAAAAGAAATTCGTCCATTCATTAAATCTACAATGGACGTAATCTTTCTTAATTTCAGTCTTACTAATTGTATTATTTTGTCTTTTGTATTTTATTATTTCACATCTTCATTTGTATTATTCTCTACCTCACCCTTTTGTAGTCTCTACCCTCATTAACAATGTTGCTAACTCGACCCACGTCCAATTTCTAGTCAACTATATTACGTCACCCGATTTACTTACTTAATTTTCAACTGCATTATTCTCTACCCCTACCATTATTTAATTTTAACCACCACTCATTAACACTGTTGACAACCTGACCTACTCTGAATTCTATTCAATTGTATTACGTCATCCAATTCACTTAATCAATTTTATTTTATTTTTTGTCTAATTAACGTTTGTTTCCAAGCCAAATAATACTTATATTACGTAATTATCTAAACTTTATAAATCTAATGTACACACACACAAACAAAATTGTATATAAATGCGATTGTACAGCTCAGTGAATGGATTTGCCGAAAAGAGTCTCTTCGCTGAACACCTTCTTTTCTTCTATACATTTATTCCTAATGTTAAAAATGCTTTATATGTGTTTTCATACGGAATAACTTGTTTGTACCCGGGAACTGTATGATGAAAAGAAACCATTTATCAAAAGGCTGAAATTGATATCGTCTACTTTCAGATTCATAAATTGCTTTTTTTTTCTTTTATTTCTGGCTCAGGTTTCATCAATTAATCAGTTATTGAAGGTAAATAGGCAGGTTCAGTCGCCATACTTTGGAAAAGTGAAAACTAAGTTATTAAGGTTATTTTATCGTAATTCTGATTTATTTTTTTGATGCACTATTACATGAATTATACAGTGCAATTCACTTCTCACTTTCATTAGGAATTGTTGTTTTTTTTTCATTTTTTACTTTTGCTCTCTGTGTTTAATTTCTGATTTTAACGATAGTGAGGTTTGTCGGGGAGTTTTAAGTCGATGGGATTTTGAAGCTACATCGATTAAGATCAAGATCAGATGGCCGGTCAGAAAAGATCAGCAACAGGGATCTCTGGAAATGATTGAACCAACCAGGAACCGATTGTGAGACAAAAAAGCAGAAAGAAATGGAGATGGATTGGCCATACTCTGAGAAAACCATCAAGTGACATCACTAGACAAGCCCCCGAGTGGAAACCGAAAGGGAAACGGCGAGTTGGTCGTCAATTTGAGGGTGACTTGGAGGAGGTCATGTGAAGATGAGATGAAAACGTGTGGGCAGACATGAAGCCAGGTGAAGACTCTAGCAAAGAACCGAACGCAATGGAGAGGCACGGCTGAAGCCCTCTGTTCCTCTAGGAATTAAAGGATACAATAATAATAATAATCGATTAAGATGTCCAGGAGATGTTTTAGGTATGCCTAACTATTACGTTTTTCCACAAGCAATCTTAGCTGATATAGGATTAGGTTGAAAAAGATTTAGGGGATGGAATGTAGGCAGATGTACACTGCCTAGCTAATTATAAGTTACTGGAGACTGTCGGTGACACGGCCAAATATATTGTCATTACTATTGTTCTCCTAGGTTCCGAGGGGGAAACACGGCTTTAACACCCCCTCCCCGATTTTCCCTGTTCTCCTCAGTCCTCCTTGGCTGGCTCAACAATTGCCCACAGGCTCTTATCACCTCTTCCTTTAAATGATCTTATTCATGTCAGTCTTGGATCCACGCCTAACTCATTGTTTCTCATTCGACTTCCACCCGAGCGATGGCCTGGCCTTGTGTGATGTCATTTAAAGGTCTCCTCAGAGTTCTCCCAATCCACCTGCTTTTCCTTCTCAGTATTTCGCATAACTGACTGACTAAACATTGGTGTTGAAAATCTGGATCCTGTTGTTTGTGCTCCAGCGAAGTGCTGACGTTTTCCAAACTGATTTTAGGGTGATAAATGTCTTTCTTGCATTTCTGATTCTCGTTTCTACATTCTCATCCATGGGACGTGCCTATAGTACTTCCTTGATAAGTAAATGAAGTGACATCTTCCGTTGATACGGAGTAGTTCTTGTTGTTTGTGGTAATGGTTAGTTATCTTCATCGCCTCCATCTTCTCTCTATGTTCCCTTGAAGTCGTGTCTTTGCTGCTTTTGCTGTCAAACTGTTGCCTTTCACCTACAAGTCTTCGAATTTATTTGACATTAGACATAAATCATCCACTTCAAAATCCAGAGCTTCCAGACTCTTATTCTCGGTCCAGTGTACTCCTATCTTCTTTTTCCTTATAGGCTGATACAGCCTTGTATTACCCCCTCTTGTCTTCACTTCAAAGGCTTCTCTGAGCTTTCCATTTTGGATTATTAATACGTGGCATTATCATTTAGCTCTACAATAAGGTTGATAGAGAATTTTAGCCCTACACTTCATTGTGTTGAAGTAGTTTCCAAATTACTTCGTGGTCAAAGCACTGGCGCAGATATATTTGTTGATATTAGATGGTTGGAGATAATTGTCAGGAACCCTTCAACATAAGTTTTGGTGCTTGCTAACACTCACCAGTGGACGAGGATGTCAAATCGAAAATCGGGAAGGTAAGAAACACATTCATCAACCTGAAACCAATCTGGAAATCTTCGCCACTTCACTCAGCGTCAACAACAAAATTTGGATTTTCAGTACAAACGTCAGTCAAGTCAGTTCTTCTATACGGATCAGAAACTTGGCGGGTCACAAAGAATATTTCCAACAGCCTGTTGCAGACCTTTAGCAACAGCTGTCTTCGTCGCTCTATACTGAAGATCAGATGGCCGGCCAGAAAGAATCACCAACAAGAAACTATGGGAACAAACAAAACAAGAACCAATCACTCAACAAATATGCAGGAGAAAGTGTAGATGGATTAGACACTCACTGAGGAGGAGGCCTCTGGGTGGCATCGCGCGTCAGGCCAGTGCTCGAGTGGAACCCGAAAGGGAAGCGGCGAGTTGGTCGTCAGTCCAAGGGTGACATGGAGGAGATCGTGTGAAGAAGAGTTGAAACAGTATTGACTAACATGGATGCAGGTGAAAACTACAGCAGAAGACAGAAGCAAGTGGAGACGTGTAGTTGAAGCCCTATATTCCACTAGGAACCCAAGGGAACAATAATAATAATAACACTCACTAGTCAACAAGGCTCTCATGTCCCTCCTTCTGAGATTCAAACCGTGTCACTCAGTGAGCTCTGCAGTCAGAGACGTTACCAGCCACTGATGTATTTGGGCTCGCTGTTGACCTCCTGAGGATTGTATTGGATACTTTGGTTTGACACTAGTTAGTAACTAGTGAAATGTATCTCAGTGCTCTCAGAAGGGACATGAGTTCCTTCAAGGTGGTTGCAGATACGCCTTACTGACTGGTGAGTGCCTACTGGCAAGAAACCCAGGTCCAAGGCTTCCTGTGGCCGATTGTCTCCAACCATCTAAGACCAGCAATTCACAGTGCACTATGATGGCTAGCCACCTAGTGGCATGCAAGGCCACACTGCAAACTTGACTGATAGAATTCAGTCTGCACCAGAGATAGGAATAGACACATTACACGCTAGTTACTGACTAGTGTCCTATCAAAGCAGATATATTTGCTTTTATTTTATTAAGTTGTCAGTATACCCTGCACAATTATTCTTTCGGGTGATTTTATCAATTTCCAGGTGAAATTTAGACAAGCAGTAAGCTACTTAGGTCTGGGTAATCCCATTTTAGGGATCTTTGACAATACTGGCCAATTTTTTTTTTACCAAAGATCAGGTTTCGGAAATTAAAGCGTGTTTTGCACTTACAGCACAATACAAACGCAAAAACAATGCCCCTAGTTGGACTCTATTCTTCTATATCATTCGATGATATCTTGAGGTAACAGCAGTTTATCCAGGTGTCTTGGAAATTACTGTCAACGTCTTCCATTTATCCACAGAGAGTGAAAATCTCGCTTCACCATCTGCTTCCTATCATTTGAGTGAATTATCACGTTTTTTTATTACAGCTCCACACAGTATTTTTGATACGAGTATAAAATTTCCAGCATGTGATACCGGTAGCCCACATTTAGCAGGCCGACAATTGATATCGGGTCTGCGTTGGTCAGTGATCGAACTCCGGACAATGTGCATGGTCGGCGAGCATCCTAACCGCCCTGCCACAGACGCAAGCGCTCCCACGCCGAGAGTCGAACCCAGGCCGCCTGGGTGAGAGCCAGGAATCCTAACCGCTAGGTATCCAGCTTAGTTGTTCCAGGCTAAAAGTTTTCTCAGGACATCATAGGTAGTGCGTCGTGTGACAGATAAGATGACGTAAATGCATACTGCTTAGAGGGTTTGACAGTCATTCAAGTATCACCATATTGGGATTATCGATGGACCATACTGTCACAAGTTAAAATAAGATTTTGCATAAATTAAGTGAGACAGACAGACAGCAGATAGAGAGACAGACAGAGTCTTACATCACAAAGAAATCATTATTTATTATCGTTCATAAATTTTTCAGGAATCATAAGAAATGCATATATATGAAATCTGTGACATTGTCAGTCATAGATAATAAATTACAGCAATGTCAGTTATCATGGCGATGCTTATGCGCTTTTTTCAGAAAATTAAATGACATAAGCATCATATTATGCTGATAAAACAGAGAATTATTTCCATCATTGATCTATTTTAAACACTAATATGACTGTTTGAAGACGTGATAAATAATTCCCCTAAGGGAACTGGAGATAGACCACAGTTCATGTTCAACACTCGGAAAGTGATTAACGAGTCTACAGATGACACCACTTCAATCACCGCGATCAAGTCCGAGGCACAGGAAAAAATCACCACTAAGAAACCTGAGCAATGGGAATAGGAAGCTGTATAGACATCTTAGGCAAGAAAAGGAACTAATCCCTATGTGTGTACCTCAACTTCATCAGCCTTCAACAGCATCGACAGTGAAGTAACTTGGCAACTAATTCTAGACGATGAAGTACACTGCAGCATCAGCTTCATGACAATACCACATCTCATGGAATTGGCAACTGAAAGCTGACAAAAGCGTTTGAAAGGAAAATATAAATAAGAAAAGGCTGACCACTACTGTGGGGAGAGCTGTCTGCAAGTCAGAATTGTAGACAACAATTTACTTCAATGTTCACAACCCAAATTGAGGTCATGAGAAAAAGAATAACAAAGCCTAACTTTGAGAAAATCACCAACCAATCACAGAGGAGTTAACGTGTGCAAATATGATTCAAAGATGCATGACTTGATTTTCCAAGAATCGGCCACAAAGAGATAGCAGAATAACCTTCAACAAGAAAACTACCATTCAGAAAACGTCGCTTCGCTGCTAACAATAACCTATAATAATGTACATAA
Source organism: Trichobilharzia szidati (assembly GCA_944472155.2). Lineage (NCBI taxonomy): Eukaryota > Metazoa > Platyhelminthes > Trematoda > Strigeidida > Schistosomatidae > Trichobilharzia > Trichobilharzia szidati. The sequence goes on from OX235273.1 coordinate 140,576,019, forward strand.
AAATATATAAATATTTGTCGATTTTCTCAGTAAACGATCTGTTGCCTGGCCCTTGTTTTCTGTCGTTACATTTGGTGTTGCTGCCTGCCAACAAATGGAAAGCCTATGGCCTGCAGTTTTTTATGGAGGCAAATGGATCTTCTGGCAGGACTTCGAGGTTGTTGAACAGTTCAGTGGCGTTCAAGATCTGTCAGTGATGAGGCTCTTACTTGGAACGCTGCTGGGAGGTCGGGTGGTTGTTTCCGTGCATTTACATACCCCCTAGTCCATGTCTGTTGGTTGGTATTGATTGTTTCCTTGACCTGAAGTTCGACCTTTTGTGCATGTGATTTCCTTATTAGGGATCGGTAAACCTTGTTTATGCCAGTACGTCTATTGATTGCCAACTGTCACTGGAATACCAGACTTCTAGAAATTCTCTAACGTTTTTGATGTTTCATCTATCTAAGATTTGAATATTGTTCCGATCGAATTGGTGACTGTAGTCGTCTATTATCAATGACATGAGGGAGTGGATATCGTGTCTTTTCACGACTAATTTATGATCATGAATGCAAAGAGTGTGAAATCAGTGCAGAGATGAAAAAAATCAGCAGAACGAATAAGATTTGAATTTTCATCACTACTTTCAAGTCAAAACTTTTATACGTTTCAAAGACTTGGCGCTCTTGTCACCATAGGCAACAGACCAATGCAAACTTTTATCAACAGCTGACTTCGCTCCATGCTGAAGATCAGACAGCCGACTTAAATAAAAATGAATGTGCGTCGGTGGCACAGTGGTTAGCACTCTCGCCGACCATGCACATGGTCCGGGGCTCGATCTCCTGCCGACGCACCCCCGATATCAATGGTTGGCCTGCAAAATTTGGGCTACCGTTATCAAATGCTGAAAATTCCATACTTGTACCAAAAATATGGTGTGGAATCAAGCTATAATCAAAATAAATAATAAATAAATAAATAAAAATACCAGGTTCTCACTAGCTACTTTATGTCCTACATCTGGGAGTTTATAAACTCTAACCTTTATTATTATTTAATTTAATTTTAGATTTTCCCGTCGATTGATGCGACCGAAGTGCTCAGTCTCAGGTTGACATGTCGGTTTCTTGTGCAGATGCTTCGACGATGTCTGGGCATTTAATTAGTATTTAATTGGTGGATGGAGACTAGCAGTGGAATCCAGGCTGCGCATTTCGTCCTATTTGGGGCTCGTCAGCCACTGGATGCACCTGCACTTCGGTCCAATCAATCGACGGAAAAATCTAAAATTAAATTAATATGACCCGTTGCACAAGAGGCGGCTCTCGTGGCCCAAGTGGTCTAGTGGATAACGCTTTGGCGTTTGAAACTACGGGCACTGGGTTCCAGCCTCGGTGGGAACATAATCACTCACTGTGGAATGCAGGTAAATCCAGGTAGTTGACAAGTCCCAAATAGGACGAAATGCGCATCCTGGATTCCACTGCTAGTTACCTTCACCAATTTATTAGTATTTACTAGTAAAATAGCCTAGATGGTGTGAAAACACTCAAAAAACAACCAATCACATTCAAGATCACCCACCAGGAGAGATGACTGACTCATAAACTCGTGGAGAAATCTCAACTACCTCACTTCACTTCAATTGGATTGAAATATGCGCTGAAGATATTGCCTACTGGTGGGTGGGGGGTAATGAAAGCTTCACAAATAAGCCACCATCCAGCTAGCTACCTCAGAGAACACAACTACATTCCAAAAAACATCCACACTGAACTACAAATGTTCTCAATCCTACCTAAATCTAACGAACAGACTTTTTCATTGTATGTTAAAACTAACTTTATTTTTTGATAATTTAACATTTTCAGAGACTGGAAATAGTGACCGTCGGAGGAAAATCTTTTTCTGTCGCATCAAAAAAATGCCAATTTGAAGGTTTTTTAAAAAGGTTTAAAAAATTATGAAGCAGTTAATAACATGGTAGAATGTCACACTGAGAAATCTTTTCCTTTTCTTTTGATAGTTGAACAGTTCCCCATTTATTGTTTACGTTAGTCTGCAATGTTTGCAATATATATATAATATCCGTAATGAGACCAGGGATGAAGATTTTGGTTACACCCAATGATCTAAACTTTTGCCTGTCTACTAATATAAAAAGAAAGAAAGTTTATATTTTGAAAATTCTTATCTGTATGTGTTTGTGTGTGTAAGGGAAACACAACCTACCACCCCATAGAAATACTGTGACACACAGAGTGAAAACTCTGCTGGGATGTTAAATAAGACTGTTTGAAATTTAAAAAGAAGCCGTGGATGCATAAAACAAATCAGATGACGATTTGAAAACTGAAATTATTCACACCAGAATATGTGATCTGTTTGATAATATATATATGAGTGGTAATCAAACGAAAAATCAAATGTAATTGCATGGGACTATATACTACCGAGTGGTTGCATACCACATACACACACATGCATCAACCATTGTAATACACCCAGCTATTAAATTCACTCGTGAAGAGGAACTCCAAGGTAGTATTCCATTTCTGGATGTTCTTCTTACAAAAAGAACAGACGGTAACTTAAAGAGAAACATCTATAGGCAAGCGACGTGGAATGGACAATACACCCACTTCCATAGCTTCATACCTATACAAAATAAGCGCAACCTAATTCGTTGTCTTGGTCATAGAATTAGACGCATATGTACCGACGACTGCATTGAAGATGAAATTAAAAAATCATACAAACGCCTTGCTACAGAACGACTATCCTACCAACTTTGTAAAGAAGCATATCTATGAAACTACACATAAAACTAAGCGAGACACAGTAAGCAAGAAAAAGCGTTACTCAAATATCCGTAGATTAACGAGATCAATTGAAAGAACTTTTAATGCCGCAAAACTGCATGTCAGTTTCTCAACCAAACCGATATTGACACTGTGCATTAAGGTTAGATTACCCAAAATGGCGATATCAATGTGTGTATATGAATTCAACTGCTCTTATGGAGCTAGTCATATAGGTCGTACCCAAAGGAATTTATCTTTACGCACTCATGAACATATTCCTGTTTGGCTTGGGAAAAGAGCATCCAAATCAATAAATAGTGCAACTCTGTCTCATCTAGTGGATAGTGAACATTGCATCAAAGTAGATGAATCATTTACTGTTGTGTATCGAGTATCAAACAATCTCCCCAAAGGCACACGATTACGCCTCCTAGCCATAGCTGAGGCCATAGAGATTAATAGAGAGGGGCCAGACCTATGTGTACGGAAAAAACTTATTCACTCTCCCTGTCTACCTTGGCCTGCTGTAAGGTCACCAGGATCATAATTTTCCGTATTATTATTACGATTATTAGCATTTTGTGATATCATGTCTTTATTATCTATTTCTCCACCCAGTTTATTTCACCTCATTGTTACCCTTAATTTTATCAACCTTTGTGATTTTGCACTAAGCCTACCAACTCTGTAACATCTTATTACAATTTACAATTTAGCTTCTTTATTTTATCATTAGACATTATCGGTCAGCCCTCACATTCAGTGCCCTCTTTGTTAATGTATGTTTGTATGCATTTTGTGTCTATCGCATTTCTCTCATCCCAATGACACTTGTATTCTGTTGACTATAAAACAACACCATATCACCCAATTGTTCATTCACACTTCATCACATTTTTCTGACTATACACCCCATAAACATTTGATTGATCATGTTCACTAATGGACTATCATCTCAACTTACACATGCACCTCAATACAGTTTCTGATATCATTTTCATTTGCCTTTATTGGCTATATGTACTCTATTATTCATGGATTTATAACTGTAGAGCCTGAAGAAGAAGTTATCGAAAACAATTGTTCGCTCAAAATCTTGTTTTGATTTCATTACGGGGATTTTTCATTTACTCAACCACTGTTGCTTTGCTAGGTCGGTCGGTCGGTCGGTTTTCGACATAGAACTTTGAACATATGTGCGTCAGTTCAAGTCGCCACACTCCATGTAGCACACAAAGCAAGAGAAGAAAGTAGGAGAAATGCAAAATAATATGGACAGTAAACAGAGGTGTGAGACAAAGGAATAGTAATAATGGAGAACAAAACAGTTTCATTGGAAATCATAAGTCACAAGGAGTGGATGCATCTGCGCTAGCCACTGAGAACGATTTTGAGCCATGTCACCAATTGTTTCCAACCATTGGTTTTTACCGTCCCGAAGACCCCAACCAGGAAGTCTGCACCTTCCTACGTGGCTTAGACTAACTGCTGTGGATTTCATTGACTGGTGCCATGTTTTAGTTTGACCGCCGCTAGCTCTTTTCCAGCTAGGCAGGTCGTTGTGATCTAAGCAGTGAATTGCTGTGTTTGCTCGTTTGGCGATTAGCTCACAGATCATTTTGATCTGACTAGTAAGCACTATTGATTAACTGCAAGTGATAGACAACTAATTTTGATATCAGCGATATACTACTGGTTAGAAATTATACTATGAATCCTAGTACAATGAATGACAAACAAAAGTGGATACACTCGCCTAATGAATATTTCGACTCTTTATTAAGATAAACAGACTTTACTAAAAGGCCAGGCCATGAATTCTACGTTTTTTAACAAGTCATGATTTTAGTGAGTGGCTAACACCAGTGTATTTCATCAGTGGGCAGTATTTCGATTCAATCCAGACAGGGTGGGCCCTACTTGACCCACTAATTGGTTGTTGCACTCAAATCACGAATTAGCAGAAGTTAGAATTCATGGGCTGGCCTATGAATCAGGTCCCAGTGGCTGAATGGTCGACGAGCTAGCTCGCCTTGTAATCGGAAGGTCCTGGGTTCGAACTTCGGTGAATGTGTACTGTTGGAGAGTCTCAAACTAGGATGAAATAGCTGTCCAATCCTCTCTCGCTGACTTTCAGTTGTTCTCTAACTGTGATCGTACTTTACACTGGAGTAAATTTTAGTTTCTAATAGCTTTTGTATGTGTCTAATGGTAGAGCGTGTAGCGGTGAATATGAACTAGAATGGATTATGGATGTTTCATCGAGAAATTTGGTGTTGACTAGCAGTGAAGTCTAGGTTTGCACGTTTCGTCACACTCTGAACTCATCAGTGGATGTACTCGCTTTACCCAATCAATGATAGTATTCTTACTAAAAGTCGAACGAGAAGTTCTGTCACTTAAACACCAAAGCCTTAACCGCTAGACCACTGAGACATGAAATGCGCATCTACTGTTAAGAACCACCAGAACATGTAGCTTCGAATGATGAATAATTGTAACGCCAAGTCATCAATCTGAAACAAGTTTGGAAGTAGTCTTCTACACTCAGTCAGCGTAGAAAACAAGATTCGCATTTTCAAGACCAATGTCAAGTCAGTCAGTCAGTTCTTCTATACGGGTCAGAAACTTGCACTGCATGTGTGTCACGAAAAGGATTTCCAACAAACTGTTGCAGAAGACTTTCATCAACAGCTGCCACCTTCGCTGTCTCCATACTGAAGATCAAATGGCAGGCCAGCCAGCCAGAAAAAATTAGTAACAAGTAACTCTGGCAACAAACCAATGGAGAGCCGATCACCCAACAAATATGTAGGAGAAGATGGCGATGGATGGATCGGGCATACGCCACTGAGGAGGCCATCGAATGATATCGTGCGCCAAGCCCTCGAGTGCACCATTATAGACTCTATATGCTGTCGCTTAAGTTGTGGGGTGAGAGATCAGTTAGCCATTGTATACGTTGTTGACGTAGACAAGCGATACTTGTGATCACTGTGTCTCTCTCACCAGCTCAGCGAAACAGTATTATTTACTGGAGAATAAGACGTTTTGAACACAATTTATTGTTCAAAATCATGTCCATTCCAACTACATATATATATATAAACATGGCTGTAGAAAAGGTTAGGAAAAAACTCAAAAATTTGAACTTGGCATAAAAGTTCTTCTACATGAAATCATACTACCAGTGGAACTGTGTACGTCTGCAACAGTATTTAAATTCCAAGGTAAAATTTACAAACCAACTGGGGTAGTTGCCGCGGGATCATCAATATCCATGACATTGATGTGTATACATATACGTATATTTATGCGTTGAAGGTTCTGTAGCAACTGTCTCCGCTCTATACTGAAGATCAGATGGCCGGAAAAAATCCCCAACAAGAAAGTATGGGAACAAACAAACAAAACAACAACCAATCGCTCAACAAATATGCAGGAGAAAGTGGAGATGGATTGGACACACTCGCTGAGTAGGAGGCCGCTGGGTGACATCGCGCGTCAGGTCAGTGCTCGAGTGGAACGCGAAAGGGAAGTGGCGAGTGGGACGTCAAAGGGTGACATGGAGGAGATCGTGTGAAGAGGAGTTTGTATCAGTATGGATTAACATGGATGCAGGTGAAAAGTACAGTGCAGAAGACAAAAACAAGTGGAGGCGTGTAGTTGAAGCTCTATGTTCCACTAGAAACCCAAGCAAACAGTAATAAATATATATATATATGGACAGCAAAAATGTCTAATCGAAACTATCATTAAAGTTAAAAATGCCAATGTCATCAAGTGGCACTTTTTCCTTCCCAATTGGGAGTGTTTCACTCCCCCCACTCTCTTTCTCTCTCTACTTCTCTCTATCCTTCTCTTCTGCCCTTTTTGTTTACTTCATTGTCCAAATTCGATCATTTTATGATATCTGACATATTAATGATCATGATCACCTAGTTGCTGTATATATATGTACACACATGCATACAAACATACATATAGGTATGCATGTAGTTGTGTCGGATGAATGTCTATAGTATACCTAGTGTGGGCTAAGAGAATATGTTCCTATATCAAGTTATTGAATAGTAAATGAAACGATAGAAGCCATTTAGTAGATAGATAAACAAACAACCAATATGTCAGGTATATATATATATATATATACACCAGTACATGACATCTGTACCTTGAGATTTCAGGGGGTTGAAGTGTATTCACTAGACTAAACAAGTACAGCAAAACGAGTTTTATTCACTAAGTGTACATGTTTTCAAATTCCCTAATCATTGTTTCATAACATGACTGTGTTGTTATATGGATATATATATATATAATATATCTTATTTATTCCTTTACGTTTCCAGTCGAACATAGGGCTAAAAGCTAAAGGCTTGAAGTTTCTGTTACAGTGGTGTTTTATTTTCACAGGATGGGTGCATCAGCTGCGGATAGAACCCCGAACCACATGCATGGTCGGCGAGCACTCTGCCGCCATGCCACCGACGCACCATATATATATATATATATATATATATATGGCGTTTTGAACACAATTTATTGTTCATAATCATGACAGTTGCAACTACACAAATATATATATATATATATAAACATGGTTGTAGAAATGGTTATGAACAAACTCAATGGGTGCGTTATGTCGATGATTCTCAAATTAGGATGAAACAGCTGGCTGTCCAGTACTGCACTACTGGTTTTCAATGCTCCTCTAACTGATATCAATCCGTGATCAACTTGTATAAACATAACGAACCCTTACAAACCAAACTATCGAAAATTAATCTGGTGCTCGCTAGTGACTCGCTACAGGATGGAGTTTCCTGGAGGTCTAGTGAGAAGTCGTGACCAGTAAGGTCCATCCAGATGTCACGTGTGAGGATGGATGTCCCACCTACGACAGTGGTTGAGGTCGCTCTAAAATCACTAATTGGTAAAAGTTAGAATTCATGAGTCCTTGAATCGGGTCTCAGTGGCTGAATGGTATACGAGCTAGCTTGCCTTGTAACTGGAAGGTCCTGGGTTCGAACCTTGGTGGTGGGTGCGTACTGTCGGTGATTCCCAAACTAGGATGAGACATGTGGCTGCCCAGTACTCCCAGCTGGTTTTCAATGGTTGTCTAATTGATTTCAATCCGTGATCAACCGTTTAAAAATATATGTATATATATAAACAAAATTGAGAGCCGATTTCTTCTAGTCATGAGGTACACTTATACAGGATTAAAGACATTCTGAAAACATTATCTAACCAGTATGTTACTCGATACTGTTTAGGCAACTGAGAACATCTAGACGTCATGATCTACTAGATTTCGACCTATTTAGTTCCTATCCATGTGCTTACCTCCTGGCTTGAATTTTAACTGATGATTAGGTGTGAAAATCTCTCATTTCATGTAATTCAAAATACATGAATTGGCAAAACAGGATGCATCTCTTTCGGTAGCTACATTTCAAAGCTGTACAGTTAGTTATTTAAGGGGTTTATGCATATACACACAATGTAGATGGACAACAAAGGTCAAAGGTTATTTATTGTCAATTAGTAATAAAGTAAATCAAAGGGCATGAGTAGTAACTATGTTTGCAAAATTAGACCATTTTGGAAAATGGGATCTTAAAATCAACAATGGACAAACTTTCAATGGTTGATTTGTAAGGATTAGATTTGCTTTTTTACGAGTTGATCACGGATTGATATCAGTTAGCGGTTCTGTAACTGGCCCAAAGCGGCAGTTTATACTTCACTCAATGTGTGTTTATAAATTCACCTGCTCGTGTGGAGCTAGTTATATTGGCCGCAAAAAGCGCACGCTTTCCAAACGCATCTCTGAACATTATCCGGCATAATTAGCAAAAGAACAATGCAAGACAATTACTAGCTCAGTTCTCGAGCATCTGGTGAACTCAGGCCACGTGACTCCACCAGAGTCGTCTTTCAAGATCATCTACAAAGTGAAACCAAATGGTACAAAGAACGTCAGGTGTCGGCTTTTGTGTATAATGGAGGCGCTGGCAATTCGTCAATACAACCCTGAACTCTGTATACAGAAAAAGTTTGTCCAGTCTTTCATTCTACACCTTGGTCTTAAACTCTTCACTAGTCCTTCCCTGTAAAAAAGTTTTTATTTTTTCTTTTCTTTTTTAACTTTCAATTTTACTTCACTTTACTTTGCTTTTGCTTTAATAATTAATTCACTATTATCACTCTCATATGTTCCTTTTGTACATTTTCATACCCTCTTCACACTTGTAAAATTGACACTCAACTACCTTTATTCTCAGTCAATAAAAATTTTAACCTTATAAAATTTCTATCTTTGTGACGTTGAGTACCAGGTAATTTACAACTTTTATTTCTTACTTCTAAAGCCACTTCTGAGTAATTATATCACAATTATATTACCCCCTATTAATCAATAATAGATCACTATATATTTTTGTAAGTATAAATACAACTGTACAGTCTCTGAAGACGATTTCGTCGGTAAAGAAAATTTTCTTTGCTGAATTCGTCTTTTATTTTCTTCATAACTCAATGCATATTGTTTACTTAACTCAATGAAAATGGGGGTAGAGGTCAAGCATCACATAGACCTAGTAGCTAGCTAGAAATCGGGCTTGATTTCGACTGATTTTCCTACTCTGTGAACTGAATCGAACTGCATACACTGAAGATGAGCTTGACTTCAAACGAACGCAACAGCTGTTCGGTATTTACATCACTTCTATCTATCTAACTAGGTAGCAAGCACTACAGTTTAATATGTATGACATCAAACTACTCATAACAATGAGTAAGTAGTATATAATTAATAACAAACCCTATTTTCTAGTTTGGTTTGTAAGGGTTGGTTTTGTTTTTACGAGTTGATCACGGATTGATATCAGTTAGAGAACCATTGAGAACCAACCAGGGAGTACTGGAAAGCCAGCTGTTTCATCCTAGTTTGGGAATCATCGGCAGTACGCACCCACTGCCAGGGTTTGAACCCAGGACCTTCCGGTTACAAGGTAAGCAATCTCGTATATCATTCAGCCACTGGGACCTGATTTAATGGCCACCCCATGAATTCTAACTTCTACCAAATCGTGATTTAGCACGACTGGCACCAACGAATGTCGCCGGTGGGACATCCATCCTAGGATGAAACAGCTGTCCAGTACTCCCTGGTTTTCAATGCTTCTCAAACTGATATCAATCCGTGATCAACTCGTAAAAACAAAATTAACCCTTACAAACTAAACGATAGAAAATTAATCTGATGCTCGCTAGCGACTTGCTACAGGACGAAGTTTCCTGGAGTTCTAGGCAGAAGTCGTGACCAGTGAGGTCCATCCAGATGTCAGGTGTGAGGATGGATGTCCCACCTGCGACAATTATTGGGGTCGCGCTAAAATCACGAATTGGTAGAATTTAGGATTCATTCGTTGACCAATGAATCGGGTCCCAGTGGCTGAGTGGTATACGAGTTAGCTTGCCTTGTAACCGGAATTTCCTGGGTTCGATACCTGGTGGTGGGTGCGTACTGGCGATGATTCTCAAACTTGGATGAAGCAGGTGGCTGTCTAGTACTCCCTGGCTCATTTTCAATTGTTCTCTAACTGATATCAATCTGTGATCAACTCGTAAAAATAAACCGTATACTTTTTTCCCGTAATTTTTATTTATATTGATACTTCTTAAAATAAGTAATACAAAAACCGTCAACTATGTACTGGACTACTCTTGGCAATATTTATGAATAATCCTCATCCAGATAATAATGAAAACAAAACATGTAGATAAGCTAGAAGAGGCTGTTTCTGAGAATTCATTTTCCAATCTAGCTGTACAATCTCAGTTACACACAATTTTGTTCTTCATGAAAAAGGAGCGTAGTGACCAAAGTATTGAATTTGCACAATATCATAGTTGTTAATATTAATCAGTGCATAAGAGGAGGTGATTAAGTGTATTGGATTACAGGATTTCATCATAAGCTGACATTGGTTAGAGAACCGTTGGAAAACCTGGGAGTACTGCCAGACAGCTGTTTCGTCCTAGTTTGGGACTCTTCAGCAGTACGTATCCACCGGGGTTCGAACCCAGGACCTTCTGGTTACAAGGCGAGCTCGTATACCATTAAGCCACTGTACTGGAGTTACGGAATAGGATGTATAATTTAATGAATGGGTTGTAATCAGGATGACCATAGAAACAAGGGAAAATATGAAATTATGTAAGACTTCTAAAGAAATGGAAGAGTTACGGGGAGTTAGAAAACATGAATAAACAAACAGAAGTAGGTAGAAATCAAAACGACTGTTGTCTTGATAGTAGAAGTGGTTGAACTATCAAAAAAGCCGAGAATGTGCTTCACTCCAAACCTCAAAAATGCACAAGTGATTATGTCACACCAATTTTCGTGTGTGTTTGTGGACACACATACATAGGGAGGAGTAATCGCGCTTGGCATGTGAGGATTGGACAGTGAGCATATCCTGTAATGGTTAGAAAAACAAATGAATTGCGGAAAACCAACAGATGCAAGTGTCAGACTACCAACTTCGTCTATAGCTAAACACCTAATCGAGATTGATGTTAACACAGTCTTTAAGGTCATCTATAAAAATTGTCAAGGGCGTTTATTGAAATACGCCGAGGCTATAGCTATTCATAAGCTTAAGCCTTCCCCCCTTTCTGTGTATTCAAAAACAGCTTTTGGTAATCCTTATTTGATTGGATTACCAAACGTTGTGTTAATCATCCTTAAATCTTTTTTGTTGTGACTTTGTTTAATTTAACTACCCTTAATTTTTTTTCATATATATCGACTGGACAAGTGAATATGTGATCAGATTATTCGAATTGTATAGCGGTAGAATAGTGTTCATGTTCCAAGTACTCTATGCAACATATGTCAGACTTCATCTAGAATACTGCATACAGGCGATGATTCCATGCTTCAAAAAGGAGACACATATTCTGGAAAGAGTACAGAGTTTAGGAACCAAATTAGTTAGTGGTATCTCACACCTTCCTTACAGTTAAAGAATAGAGCATTTAAATCTCTTCCCATTAACATAACGAAGGAGGAGGGACGACTCAATTTTTGCACACCATATATTAAAGGATGATTTAGGGATTGACGTTTCAAACCTTTTCTCTCCTTCTAGAATACATTTACGAAGTCACCACAAGAAGGTGCTCAAACGGAGACCGAATAAAATACGTGTCAAATTTAGATTCCCTCACAGAGTGGTCAACGACTGGAACTCCTTACTTGATTTAGTAGTATCAGTTCCATCGGTGAATGCTTTCAAAGAGAAACTAGATCTCTGCAGATAGATACAACGCAAGGATTAACATAGGCAACAAGATCCTTCTATCCCTATAATCTGAATCTGAATTGAATCTGCATGATAAACAAGCGCGTTCACTGCTGTCAATCTATATTGCATCTATTAACACTCTAAATAACTGTACAACTTTGAAGTGAAGTTACAAGAAGAGAGGATCTCTTTTCTACCTAGCAAAATCTAGATTATTTGACCAGAATAAGATAAGAAATTTAGAGAATAGTTCAGCTATCGCAAGCACTACATGCAATCACACACAACCATACATCACAGGATGGGATAAGATGACAGTTTTAAAATCTAATATAACAGTGTGGAAAGACAGAGATTGATATAGAAAGCTTTATTTATTGAATCAAGTGAAAATACGTGCAATAGGAATGATTCAACACCTGCCCAGCCTTACATCTGGAAAATTCTACTAGCCCTACGATAAATAGAAATGAATAAAACAACTATGAAGCGAAAGTTTCGAAGTTGTGCACTTATAATTGATACGATGATTTATGAACAATCAATAAATTGTGTTCGAAACTGAATCATATAATTATTATTATTATTTTTACTGGATGGGGTTGCTAACCTCATGTCCAACCTACCCTCTTTATCAGTCTTGTTACTAGCTTAGCAAGGTAAATGAGTGTCTTGTTGGTTGAGGGTCGAACCCTGGACCATATGAGACGTGGTTGACGAGCATTCTCCCACTGTGCCACCAACGCACACTCATCCAGTTCATAATACTTTTTCAGTGACTATGAGATTTATGTAATAAACAAATTAATGTGGAATTACATGCAACCCCAGTGCCCAAGTTTAACCCAAATATATGTCAAGCATTGTTTTGTTGGGATTTTGCTTGATTGGTTGGAGGATTTCATCATGAGCTGACATCAGTTACAAAACGATTGGAAAACCTACAAGGAGTATTGCCAAAGGACTGTTTCATCCCTGTTTTGGACTCTTCATCAGTGCGCACCCACCACAGGGGGTTCGAACCCAGGACCTCCTAGTTACAATACGAGAAAGCTCGTAGACCATTAAGTCACTGGGACCCAACTGATCCAATGGCCAGTGAATGAATTCTAACTTCTGCCCATTCGCGACACAGTGCGACCACAACTCAGTGTCTTCTTCGATGAGTTACTGCCTCAACCTGCTGTTACGCTACTGGTCACGGCTTCTCACCAGAACCCTAGGTCAATGCCTGAATAGAGCCAGTCGCTAGTGGGCATCAGATGTTCTACGGACTTGTTCGCCTTATAACCAGATGGTCCTGAGTTCAAACCCCGGGGAGTGCGTACTGCTGAAGAATCCCAAACTAGGACAAGGAAAGCAGCTGTCTGGCATTACTGCCTGCAGGTTTTTTAATAGTTTTCTAACTGATATCAGCTTGCGATGAAATCCTCCAACGAAGAAATATATGTGTTAAGGAGTTTATAAAAGAAGGTGGCGGAAGTCCACACTAACTCTTACTAAGTCATAATCTTATCCAGCTCATAAATAATATGAGTCTACTATTATTATTATTTTTAACCTGAATAAGTTATTTATACTTTTATTTGTTTATTTATGTGAGTTTCAGTCACTGTAATAGAATTAGACAAGATAGAACTGATTAAATCGCTTGTCAACTGTGTCATTTCGATTCTTTGCGAGACAATCAGTCGTAAATTACCAAAAAGGCATATATTATTTATTATATGCATGCATTCACCAAAGTCTACTGACAACACAAGTAGCCGTATAGCCTGTACGTTATATACACACACATACATTCCCCAAATAACTGATTCTCTAATGTCTTTAATAGTCAGTTGAGCTTTTCCTACGAATGCTAAAACTGAAATTTCTTGTTTAATTTCCATGGGCTTATTTATTTACTTAGTCTGTTGTTGACAGACATTTAAACTTGTAATTTCTAGATGACAGGTGTCAGGAATATTTTGTGTATGACTTATAGAAAGATATTTTATCCTACAACGAAATGATAGACAGGTACATTTAGGCGTGTGATTTAAACCCTTTTTTTTATTGTTATTACTTTGCACATGTATTCCTGCTATTTATGAATTTGAATAGAGCAAGCAAGAACAATAGGGGTTTGTGCAGAATAAGATGGTATCGTCCATCTGTTTAGGCAAGCTAGTAGACTTATAAGCCCCTGGGACCCAATCCAGTGGTAAGCCCATGAATCATAACGAGCTTTCCTTGTAACTGTGCGTCGGTAGCACAGTAGTTAGGACTCTCACCGACCATGAACATGGTCCGGGGTTCGACTTCCTGTCGACGCACTCCTGATATCTATGGTCGGCCTGCAAAATTTGGGCTACCGATATCGCAAGCTGAAAATTCCATACCTGTACCAAAAATATGGTGTAGAATCAAGCTATAATAAAAAAGTGTCCTGGGCTGAAACCCTGGCAGTGGTAGTGTTCGGGTGTTGAAGAGTCCCAAGCAGGGACGAAACATCTGTCTAGTACTTCCTATGGCAGGTTTCCAATGATTCTTTGACTGATGCCAACTCGTGATCCAACCTGTAATCCAATGAAATGACTGCTGCAATTCAACACTTGACAATAAAATTTCCTCTGAGCAGTAAGATGGCTGTTACAGCTATTTACCAAAACAGGCGAACAAAAATGCCTCAAAATTATTAGCATAAAACAAGATTGAATATTTAAAAATGCCATATGTCATTATTATGAATAAGCATGTGTAGTGTAGGTAAGATTCGGACAGACTAGCCCTGGATATCTAGGTTATTATATATATATATATATATATATATATATATATATATATAAAGTTAATAATCCCTATTGTATAGGACTTTGATATTTCTACTAACTGTAGAATTTTAATATACTCCCATAAAATAGACACACTTGTTATCATCAAATGTAACTCCTACATGTAATCTGCATAAATGAAATCTTCGCGAGGGGAATTTCCCTTAATCTAATATCTCTCCTTAAATACATGCATAGACAGAGAACAGACAGAGCAAGAGAATTGCATGTAAAAATGTGCATGTATGTAACTTTACCGTTCACACGAGATACGGCTAATGAATTGCTGGCATTGGAATTCTAAAAAATAATATCTAAAACATCCTTTACCGCAATACTGTGTTTAAAATTTACCACTCGTTGTATAATTCCAATGCATGCGAAGAGGGATAAGCTACTGAGTTTGGCCACCTCAATACGAATTTATAAGTTTAAGTGTTCTCGTAAAGATAGTTACATAGATGGAACGACTCGGAAAGACGACTGTCACCTTCTTGAGCATTGTCATCAAACGTGATTAGGTAAAAGAGTGGTGAAGTCGATCAGGAGTTCCATATTATTGGCACACCTTTCTTGGATACGGAGCACAAGATGGATAAAAATTCAGCCTTTACAATTCTCTATACAAGATGCCGTCTTAATTCCCTAAGTTTAAACGCCTTCGATTACTGAGCATAGCTGAAGTAGTTGCCAGAAAGAATTCTTATTTGTACTGCCAACTGCATACCGTGGTAGGTTTGCAAGTTTTAATATTAGTTTCACAATTTATCATTATCTTTCTAGTTACATTCTCTTCGATAATATTTCATTCTCATGATCCGTATTAATTTTCAAATGTCTAAAGAGTGATGAGAATTTATAGAAAACACGTATTTGCCTGATTAAATGGTTTTCTGATAACTTTTTCTTACTTGATTCCTTCTTCGGACTACTCCCTCATATACATATAAATCAGTTTATAAAAATATTCAGTCCTTAATGTGAAGTAATTAGTAAACTTGTAGGTCAAGACACTTAACCCTTCTGCCAAAATTCTTAAGTGTTAGTTTGAACAAGTTTGATCACAGATTGATATCAGTTAGACAACCATTGACAACCAGCTAGAAGTGCTGAACAGCTATCCCGTCCTTGTTCGCAGCTCATCGGAAGTACGCACCCACCGCCAGGGGTCGAATCCAGGGCATTCCAGTTACAAGGCGAACTCGCAGAACATTAGGCAATTGGGATCCAAATCAATGACCAGCTCATGAATTCAGACTTCAACCAATTCGTGACTTTAAAGCGACCATCAGCCAATATCATGAACGGTGAATATATTTTTCCTCACTCTCGACTGGGTGGACTCTATTCACTGGTCACTGCATCTCACTAGAACTCCAGGCAACGTCATTGTGTATCCAGGCACTAGTGAGTATCAGATTAATTTTCAGAAGCTGGTCGTTGTGCTCGGCTCACGAATTGGTAGGAGTTGGAATTCACATGCCATTGAGTCGGGCTCCAATTGGCTGAATCACCTTCGAACTTGACTTGTAACCGTATCCTACTAGCTTCGAACTCCAGTGGATGCTTGCTGCCGATGAGTCTTAAAGTGGAATGAAACAGCACTCAAGTACCCCCTGATTTTTAATGGTTCTCCGGCTGATATTAATCCGTGGTCAAACTTGAGTACAGTTAAAATACAGTACTGTTAAAGCATAGATGAGAACAGCCGATGAGTCTCAACCAAGAGTGAAACAACTGTCTATACCCTTCTAATTTATATTTATTCATTAAGAAACAACGCCTGTAGCAATACATTACTTGCTTCAAGCTATAGACAAGTGCATATTTACTGCACTTTAGGCGAAAATTTGGAGAAATCACTGCCTAAAAATATTCTTTTGTTTTACTTTCGGTAACTTCTTTTATTTGAACTCAAGTGACTGTGTATAAGGCTTTTATACATTTCCCGTATTCTAGGTGTAAAACAGAACATCTACAGCACGACACGGTGTTTGCTCATCATTGATTGAAGTTCCTTATTCAATAACTAAGAGTGTAAGTCTTAGGGTTTCCAGGGGAACTAATTAAAGGTTGTAAAGAGATTTTAGTTATCATTATACCTAGATGCTGATTAAATACGTTAGAAGTAATTGCGTGTATATAGACTTCAGTGCCTATCAATGTTTCCGATCCTATTTGTGGTGGACTGGATTATGCAGCAAATCGTACGTAGGGAGCGAGACGACAAGAGCCCGTTGGACTGATGAGAAGACTCTAGAGGATCTGGGTTTCACCGATAATTTATGACTAATGTCAAGCAGAATCGAAGACCTTAAGGGGCGAAAACCAACAAATTGCTAAAAAAGGCCAGGCAGAAAAGATGGGACTTCAAGTTAACAGTTGAGGAGACGGAGGTGGTGATGAGGATAACCAAATCAATAGCAACAACTTGTACCAATCACTATCAACAGAGGAAATTTGAGAGAGGTCATTTCCTACACTTATCTAGACTGCATCATTTCAACTACAGGTGACAACCTGGTTGAGGATATCAGAACTAGAATCGGAAAGGCAAGTTAGATCTTCATCACCCTCAAATCAATTTGGAAATCTTCAGTCAGCATGAATAACAGAATTCGGATTTCCAACACCAACGCCGACTACATCAGTCTTTCTATATGGGTCAGAAACTTGCACTGTGTGCCACAGAAAACGTTTCCAACATGCAGCTGCACACTTTTATTAACAGCTGTCTTCGCTCGCTCCATACTGAAGATCAAATGGTCAACCAGAAAGAGTTAGGGACAGGAAATTCTGGGAACTAACCAATAAATAATCATTTGCCAAATAAATGTGCTGAAGGAAAGAGAGGCGGACGGACGCATGCAGAGGAAGTAGTCGAATGACATCTCGCGCCAAGTCAACCCTCAAACGGGACCAGAATAGGAAACGATGAGTTGGGTTCGTCTCCGAGGTTGACATGGGTGAGGAGGACATGTGAGTTTATGTGCGATCATTTAGCCAGCTAAAGAGGAATGCTGTGAACAGGACAGAATAAAGACGCTCTGCTGAAGGCCAATTTTCCATTTGAAACCCGACAGAATAATAGAATAATAATAAAGATTACAGATTTGCTGTTGACAGCTAAGAAGTATAAAAATGCTTAGAGAAACACACTCAAACAGAAACTGAAACATTTTCCTGAGAAGATTGCCTACTGTGAATAGTCTTTTGAATCAAACATTTATTTCTTTAGTTGACCGAATAATTTCAGGTGAGCAAACTGCTGAATGAACCTAATAAAACCGACTATTCAATAAGCAATTTTTCTTTAGATTAACTAGATTATACCTTGAGGAAAACCAAAAACATTTACAACGAAAAGGGTACCAAGTTATGTATAGTGATACCATGCGTTGTTTTAACCTACAATCGTACCTAGTATTACCTACTTGTGACGTTCCGAAGTTACAGACTTTTCCATTTGAATCATAACAGTCCACACTCCCCAGATTATCATAAGAAGTATCCGCTCACTTGCTAGACTTCGTATGATCATAAGTAAATTCAAGTATCTATTGATTAATCTGATAACATCATCTCTCTTTTCGGTGGCGCAGAGGTAGAATGTTCGTCAACCATGCTTCATGTGGTCCGCGGTTTGATCCTCCGCTACTGACGCACTCCTTTTCCTCTCTAAGCCAGTAATAAGAATGGTAAAGGAGGAAGGTTGGGCATGAGGCTAGCAACCCCATCCAGTAAAAAATAAATACCATTGCTACCTAGACTTGAAAGCTTTAACTTGAAGCCCTATGTTCCACTGGGAACGTAAAGGAATAAAATAATAATAATCTCCCTTAAAATTGGAGCTGACGGACACATTTCTTTTAAGTGACTCTCAATTTACGTAAGCCTTCGTCTCCACCATTTATCACTTCTACTGATAAATAATCCCAGACAATTCATGTCCAGTAGATACTTTATCTATAACTCAAAATAAACTTCTTCAGACGTCACTCAAGCATGTGATGATATCTCCTCGTCTAATGATTTTTGAAGTCCACCGGTTAAAAACTATCAAATTTCAGAATTATCTCATCCACGTATTCTTTTAAATCAAAGACTTCTGAGACGTTTTTTACCGTTTTATATGACTAGGCAAATTGAGAAAGAATGTGGCTTTATCGTTTTTCTTTCATTTAATTAAATATCGTCATAACGCTAAATGAGGTGCTCAGTGTGCTGAAACGTATGATGTTATATGCTAATAAGCGGTTAATACTACTGATTTTACACAGAAAGAACCGCTGTACACTACATATTTAAGCTTTACATACTTAGCAATAAAATGCCGATAGAACGTTCAATAATATGGTGCATGTAGTCTGGCAACTATTGGTTTATACCAACATATGCTTTGGTGTGAAAACATATGAGACCTACTCCCTTAGTCCATAACTTACCCATTATATGACTGAATTTTTAGCTTTTGAATATCGTAAGGCTGAAAATTATTTTTTAGACCAACCTGGACAAAAATTTCACCGAAACCACATTTCTGTTTTCCTATGAAGATTTATCATTTTAAGACATTTTGAGTTAGTACGATTATAAAAGTTTGATTTTTATGCATCTCCATATAATTTAGTGGTTTCTGTTCTACACATGGTTCCAATCATACAACTTTGATTTCACTGACTTCGTGCATTTCCATGGCATTAAAATGAAGTGTAAGCGTCGGTGACATAGCGGTAGACTGCTCGTCAACGACGCCATATGTTGTCTGGGGGTTCGATCCCGAACCGACAAAGTACTCCTTCACTTCGCTAAGCTAGTAATAAGACTGGTTAGGAAGGAAGGTTGTGAATGAGGCCAGAGACCCCAACCCGTAAAAGTGGACACCACTGCTACTGAAACTTCAAGCCTCTAGCTTTAAACCCTATATTACACTGGGAACGTAAAGGATTTGAAAAATTGAAGTGTACGTCATGCGTGACTGTTAGTATTTCTATGCTATGCTAAGTGCACCTAGCTTCCTGTTAAAATTCCAGTAAATTCAAACGATGTCAAAAAAGCTGGGAAAAGAATCTGAGTAAAGAAGCAAAGGCGTATTCATTTTCACCTCCACCAACCAGACATAAAACATTTATCAAAAAATTATCTCATCCGTATCAAAGAAGTCAAAGTTTTCCATTTAAAACAAAGTATGTATACAGTATCTCAGAATCCATAGAAATGTATCATCATGATTAAAATTTTAGTGAATGAAGCATTCTAATAAATCACTTACCTTAAAGTAAAATCCGAGACATCATCGAAATGTTTCAAACGTACAGTAACAAAAAAGTCCTCATTGGTTTTTAATTCCCTTCTAGGAATCTGCAACAAAAGGCTTCTTCCTAAATCACGAATAGCATCAGGTACTGAGTGGGCAATGTTTACTGGCGGAATGGGAATAAATGAAGTCTTCAATTTATTGAATGATAAATGGCAGAGTTGTGAACTGTCAAGAGATGCATCTTGTCTTTTAGCATCATCCGACAATGAAAATAATCCAGATGCTGTATATGCTAAAGTAAGTTCTGGTGACTTTTTCTGCTTCCATAGAGCAGGAGGAAGCTTGATGGATGCACGACATATCCAGTTCTCTTTTTTGTGATCAATAACTAGAACACAAGATGTCAATTCACTGAAGTATGTTGCATTAATCGAAATAATACAACAAACACTCCTAGGCTCGGACTCCAAATCCCGAATTTCGCCATAGTAGCTTGCATGACATAAAAAATGTAATGTTTTTGTTTCTTCACTTATTTCAGAGTCAAAAGTGTGAGCAGTAACATGTAATTTAGAATTTTCGAGTAATTTGTCACCCAAAATAGTCAATGAATTGTGAAATAAACCTATAGAGGCATCCACTTCATATTTATCCAGGTTGCTGGCAGATGCAAAATACACCGGTGAATCATATCTGGTACTTCTATTATCGCTGATAAGGAAGGCAGATTCTTTCTGCCCGAACGTTATATCAATTAGGTCATCGGTATAGGCTATTAATACAAAGAATATTTTACAAATGTATAGCTTACCTCTTACAAAACAAAGTAATGAATGAAGATAAATGCTAAAATATATAATCATTCTCTGAGATAATTAACATTCCTATAAATCTTAAGAGCGATAACAACATTGATATTTAGAAAACAGCGCTCTAAAAAGTTCAAGTCACATGTCGTAGTATAACAAATGCGTCTGATTCGTGTTAATACGCATTTACAGATGCATGCATAGCATTCATATAACTAGTGCGTGTTATTTTTTACCTTTTACGTTTCAGTAACGGCTTCAATCACACATAGTGAGCTTAAAAAAGTGAGAATGTTTTCACGGAAGGGACGAGGAAATGAAAATACATACAATAATGATCTAATTATTCCGAATAATAATTCTTATTACAAGGGTTTGACTCTTCATACAAATAGAAACACAAAAAATCGTCTAATCAACTGAAATTAGTAAAAAATATGATGTAGATAATAGTAATACATATGAGTGCACATTGGAAGTTTGTAGTTATTTAATTACAGATTATAGAGTAGCTTTTCTGGGTCTTTTGTCGTATTTCTTTCTTCACACCTAATCCGCACTAAGTAGGGTATTGCTAAGTTCTTTTATCTAAAGCCACGAGAATAGCTTTTGAGTCTTTTGCAATTCTCTGTTTGCTCACAAAGTTAGTTCATTTACATAACCACAAGAAATCTCCAAGCGCTTGGCATTCTAGCTATTATGATTTATTCAGTGAAACATTTGCGCCATATATCTGCGCAACTTTTAGTAGCTAATCAACTAAAGAGTAAAACTCTTTGTCAAACAGTTTGCTTCACCCTTAACCATAAACCTAATCCATACGAGCTTATCTATTCACAAAGTCCTTGTAATAAAAAGGGGACTGAAACATAAACTAAGTCAGGCATAAAATATCTTGGAATAGTTCTGTCCTCTGATCTTTCATGGTCTATCATCGCATATCTTCTTTATTCCTAAGAAAGTGTTCCTTGTAACCTACTACATTAAGAATTTAAGACAATCACGAACAGCTGAACCCCTAATTTTAGTTTGTCAACTCTTGCATCTTACCTTTTACACTTTACTACTCCCACTAAGTGTTTCCTGGGCCACTCAAAAAGGACCGCATCAAACTGTAAAGGGTAATAAAGGTTGTCAGTAGAGCAAGTAGTGTGCCACAACGTCAACTCGCCGCTACTGTAGCCGACAAACACCTGAGCTCATTTGACGAAAGATCTAAGCCTGACTCTCAACACATTCTTCATTGATGACACTCCCTGCTTTCCATCTCAACAGACAGGACTGGAACTCACTATAAAATATTATTTGCTCTCTCTGACAACAAAGTACAAAACTCAACGATGACCTATTTTGGTTCGCCCACATTCTGTGTGGTAGAGATAGTGTTCGTCGCGAAACTTACAACATACTCTGTAATTGCCGAAATGGATGGCTCTTTTATTCTCCCCTATTTGTCGTTTATGGTAACACTTTTTCAATTATCCTATAGTTTTGGCTATTAACATAACTATAACAGTTTTACACATAGGTACAACTTTCAATTTATTGTCGTTACTAGTAACAGAAATATGCAATAATGAATTCTGGTTACTCCGTAACATGGATTTTTGTTTTTGCTGTCGTCGGGTAAATTAGATGTAACGGTGTGCCAAATGCTGAGAATTCCATACTACATCGTAGGTACTGCTTTGGAATAAAGCAGATTGCTACTACTATTTAAGCTACCGAAATTTTGCTTGTGGTAGACTTAAATTGCCACCGTTCCTTTCGATAGCAGAACCAATTGGGAGGGTCATCTAAGGGATTAGTTAATGTAATGCATCAGGAAATACGGAAGTATTGTCTTCGCAATTATCCTCGTTACGGATGTTTTCGCTTTTGCAGGGTTAGTGCGGTAGGTTCGCGCTCACTATGTGATGCGCTTTAGAAACTAGTAATGAGTTCCTTTTGTCTGTGTAGTCATTAGAATGCAATAGTTCCTTCGGAGAGCGTATGAACCGCATAATGGAGTTACAGATTCTGATTTCTAAGGTCAATCTGATTCATATCTCGGAACACACAATTGTGAAAACGTTTGTGCAGAGTAATGTTTTGAAGGTAGTTGCTGTTACTGTGCATGTTTGGTTTCGCGGAACGTAGCAGCCTTCCGGTTTGAAGTGATCGTCCTTACTGTCTTAGGGTATATATTGAAGAAGAATATTCGACCCAATGGTCTCCTCATCTTGTGTCCGATCCACCCCCATCTTCTTCAGCACATTCGTTGAGCAATAAGTGTTTGGTTGGTCTGCGCCCAGAATTTCTTGTTCCTAATACCTCCTGGTTTGCGATCTGATCTTCAATACGGAGCAAGTGAAGACGGCCGTTGAATAAAGTCCGTAGTGGTGTGGTGGGAATGCTTTTCATGAGGAGCAGTGTAAGTTTCTGATCCATATTGAGGGACCGACTCACCTTATATAGGTGTCAAAAAACCAAACCTTTTTCTCTACGCTACAGAGCATGGATGATCTCCGAACCGATTTGAAGGTGATTATTGCCCGTCTTTCCTTCCCTATTCTGGTTTTGACATCCTCATCCGTAGGCATGTAGATAAAACAATGCCTCCTACATAAGTGAAAGAAGTGATCTCTTTCAAATTTCTTGCAATGATCGTGACCGGTGATTACTGTTGTTGGTTGGTTATTTCAATCACCTGTTTACTTCAAATTCTGCTTTCAGAGCCTCTTTCGCCAGCTTGTTGGTTTTCGCCTGAAAGTCCTCAAATTTATGGGTTATTGAATACAGGTAGTCGTAGAAGTCCAGATATTCTAGAGTCTTCTTATATGTCAGGCGAAATAATGTCGTATCTCTCCAAACAGTCTTAGTCATTACCCATGTTGGCGTATGTGAACTTGGCGTTACTTTCTTATTTTAGTGTGGGAAGAGAAGGAAGTTTCATCTTGTCAGCAGAGAGTATACCGAAATATGGGATTATGGGCTTAAGATTATTAGCCACAAATATCTTGTTAAATAACGCAAATTTTTTGCACGTTTATCGTGTAATTTATTCTTGATGATGGGAAGAGGAACAATGTGGATTGCGCGTTTCAAACGCTTCCTTGAGATCTCTGTGAGAGCATATGTTGTCGTGAGGCTGGCTAGTGTGGTGCCTTCTTCATCCCTCGTGTCCTTATGTAGTGCAGCTAAGAGAGTTAGGGATCAAATCTGGTGCACCAAAGTGATGAAATCTGAAATATCTTGCCACGGTTTTTCACTTTCGTGTGATCATTTCGAAATAATAGATAGTGTTTTAGATTCGGAAACTCTTAGTGTTTGCAGTGGGACTGCTGCATCTAAACATCTGTTTTAGTTCTCGTGAGATACACTTGATGCTTTTGAGCGGTTATCATTGGTGAGATATGCTTCTAATTCCGGGCATCTTAGCACAGCTTTTATGAAAGCTTAGTCTGCCTTATAGTGGATTCAATATGTATTGAACAGTAGAAATAGGAATGGATTATGGAGATATACAGTCACAAAACAACGCCACAACTGAGCTCTTATCCCTTGATTATTATAGCAGACACCATGCTTTTCAGTTTGCACTGATAAACAAATTGACCATTGACAACGAAATGACTGAGGTTCAGTCGACTTGACAAACTTCTTTGATCCTGTGAAGGGACTTATTTAGAACAACATCACGACGAGGAATGGATTTAATTCCGGATCACTATCTGGTTGGTGGAACCTTCAAGATCAAGTTTACAACCCCCAAAGAAACCTGATATACCACGATTTAAGTTCAGTAGTAAGAAACTGGAGGGCCAAGCTACAAATGCCACCTTCATAGAAGTCGCAAAAGAAAAGGCTGAAGCATTAAGCGATATCATCGAGGGCATCTAAGTGGGGAACACTGCACTTCTGAAGTCAACAGTGGGAGAGATCCTGAAGAGGAATATTCGGTGAGATGTTAGAGGACAAAGAACGCCCAGGTACGGATATTTGGAGACACGTAGAGAAGACAGATGATGAGACAGAAGATGAGTAATAGAAGGAGGAGTTGATTACAACCTACGGCTCACTGAAGTTCGCACATTATTTTTCTCATATCGCGCAAACTAGAAAATTTGCAATCGAAAATGAAAAAGTTGGTGGAATAAGGAGTCACGAGATAACTGCAGGTGATGGATGAACTCAACCAAAGGCAACAGACACCATTCTCTGTCAACGGGAGAAGCCTTGGAACAATCGTCCTTTTCGCCCAATTTAGTATGGATATCTCAGCTACAGGAGAGTTCCGCGGTTGCAGAAAGCAACAGAAGTGTCCATTACTATCATATTATTTTGGAGACTCACGATACTGTGCACAAGTAACAAGTTACTTTACCAATGACTCCTTAGAGGAAGTCCTTAAAAACTTCTATGACAATATACAGTCGGTTAATGATGTCATAGCGCCTGTGAAACTGATTAAATTCAAAATTCCTCAAGGTGATTTTATTCCAATATCATTAAGAAGAAGTATGCGGAAGCATTCATTAAGTTACTACAGACATCACGACTTATCGTCGTTAATAGCTATCAAAACAATCCTCATTAGAATCCATGAGTTTAAAAATCTAAGTCTAAGAAATAAAGAGACGCGGGCAATTCAGTCGCCACATAACACTGGAGAAATAGCCAAACTCTTCAAAAGTAGGTTAACTAACTCCAAATCAACATATCCAAAAATAATACACCTAGGTGGCATTACTCACGAAAGTGATGAGGATATATGTGAGGTGTTCAGCACGCACTTTGCCAAATTGTACACTCTAGAAAACGACCAGGATATAGATTTCCCTCGTAAAACAGAAAAGTGTCTAAGCGATGTAGTCTTTAACGCCGAAGAAATCGATAAAGCTACCACAACTCTTAAGCTTACTAATACTCCCGGCCCAGATGGAATGTCTTCTGTCCTCTTAAAAAAGGGTGGAAATGACATGAATCTACTTCTTCTCAAGATATTTTCAACTTCGATAAGGAGTGGAACATATCCAAATAGCTGGAAGAAATCTTACGTTGTACCCATTCACAAAACCGGGCCTATAGCGGACATAGATAATTACCGCCCCATCAACATTACTTCCGTAGTTTCACGTGTGATGGAAAAGATTATAAAGAAGCAAATTGTTCAGTTTTTGCTCTCGAATGACTTAATATCCGCCTTCCAATACGGTTTCCTAAATAGAAGATCGTGCATTACTTGCCAATTAGATTATTTCGACCACATTACTGAGTGTGTAGACAAAGGTCGTTCAGCAGCAACATTATTCCTAGACGTTAGGAAAGCTTTTGACAAGGTTCCACATAAGAGACTCATATTGAAACTCCTATCTTATGGAATAAGTGGAAGGCTACTTGAGTGGATAACTTCTTTTCTTACAGGAAGAGAACAGTTAGTTAAAGTCAACCATCACTTATCAACATCCAAACCGATAACCAGCGGCGTAATACAAGGTAGTGTTCTTGGCCCTACCCTATTCATTGTATTCATAAATGATATTGTTTCTATGATCAAGTATGGCAAGCCATACCTCTTTGCAGACGACCTCAAAGTTGTCTATGATTTCGACTATAATGATATGAATATTGTTAGTAAAATCCAGGAAGACCTAAATAGTCTATGTAATTGGAGTGAAAAGTGGCAGTTAATGTTCAATCCAGCTAAATCTGGGATAACATACTTCGGACGTTGGAAACCTAGCATGTGTCTATACATGTACGGTGACCTTGTCTCAAACACGAACACAGTCACAGATCACGGGGTAACATACTCAGATCTTACCTTTACTGAACATGCAAATAAGGTGGTATCTGATTGTAAACGTCTAACAGGCTTTGTGCTACGCAACTTTTACACCCCAGAAGCCAGATTAGCCATATTTAAGATATGCATTCGCCCCAAACTTGAATACTGTGCCCACTTATACAGTAGCTTTAAATCAGCAGACAGAAAAAAAGTTGAAAGTGTCCAAAGATTCCTCACGAAACGCATATTAGGTTATGATCAGCAAATAGAATACCTTGACAGATGTATTCGACTGGACTTAGAACCCTTATGGTTAAGGAGAGTGAAGTGCAATTTATTTCTCTTATTCAAAGTTATAAGAAAGCACTGTAACAGTAACTCGTCTATAACCTGGGCTAATCCTAAATCGTATGGACTACGCAACCATAACTGCCTTCTCAAGGTTAACACCCATAAGCTCACCACTAGAGCTAACTTCTTCACCATTAAATATTGCAAACTTTGGAACCAACTACCCTCTGAGATTAGATCCTGTGAAAGGCCTGACAGTTTCAAAAGGAGCCTAGAAAAACATATTAACATGTCCACCCTAGCCCTTCTAAATGATCTCAACTGCTGGTAGAGTGGTGGAACCATGATATTTCAATATTTAACTACAGACAGTACACTAGTTCCTAGACTAACCTAATAATACTTAGTAATTATGCGTGTTCAATACTTGAAATTAGATTATCATTAAAATACTTAAAATGATTACTTACGCAGCAAATGTTCTCTTAGTTTATCACTCTTATTTCCCTTATAACATTCAGTTTTTGAGCCTAATGTATTCTTTGATAATACGAATTATAACAATGATTACACTCTTATTGTATATAGATTGATTTACTTTACGGCTACCTGTAAGACTCACTAACTTTCTGTAGTATTGTTAACCAAATGCTGAAATTTTGCTGGTTCTGCTAATATCTTTTTATAATATATGTAGACAGGTTACTTTGCAATGTCAAATGTTTACTATATATAAAACTGTCATGATAATTTAGTACACTTGGTCCTGCCAACCGACCTTACCTTCAGTTCATACTACCTATATTGAACCCTAACTATATTGTTCTGCTGAATCTTGCTCCACTATTCACAAAACCTATTCTTGTTATTCTTCGAGGTTTTTGTCTTCTTATAAAGTAATCTGTTCATTAGGACGCATGCATACATATATAATATGTTCATAAAGATGTACGCGGGAACCTATTGGAAGCACTCATTAAGAAAGCTAGGGGGATGGAATATGGGGTACGAACATGTCTGGTACCAAGCAATATATTTGCGGTAACCATAATAATCATAGTCTCAGAGCCTAACATCAAAAAAGGTGGGAGGGTGGAGTTAGCTGATCAGTAGATATGGTGGTGGACACTAAGGTGAATCGCCCCATTCTGCAGGAACAGCATTAAAAAATTTGAAGGCTCGAGATATTTCTGGTTTTTATGAGGGCTTAAATCTTTATCTTGAAAAAGATAACAATGATCGCCTTGACAGATCATGCTTCTACCTTTAAAAATATATACCATTCACCCAGCCTATTGTTGAGATGCGACCATGTGGGATCTGCTCAGATTTATGGGGCATCTTATAAATTAACTTGCTGTCTATCGTCAGATCTTTTCATACCACTCCACAATGTCTTATCTCATTTATTTTCTGACAACGTCTTTACTTGATCCTCATTTTACTCCATTAAACTTAACATCTTATAGCTCTTCATTACTTATTATACTCCCACTCTCTGAAGGGTACGGTTGTGCGCTAAATGAACAAAAAGGTATAAAATAAAAACAACTGGCATGAGGATAATTGTATTAAAACCAAAAGTGGATATCATGATAGTTTGTGATATATCTGTAGCATTATACATTGCAAATGAATGTTGTTACCCTAGGGCGTTTCCTTTATTAATGCATTTATTAATGATACTTGCACTTACCTATTTCATTACAATTTAATGATTCACCTCAGCACTTTAATTTTTCTAAAACAGATTCCAATCCCTTGTAAAAGGTGTACTTACCTCACTATTGGTTGGTTATCGTATGCCTACAACCACGGGATGAAAACGGAACGAAGTCGATTTTCCCGCTCAACCTGGAGGACAACTGTACAATTCAATAACTATACGGCCTAATTCAGAAAATGAGTGTATTATATGTATCGAATATTTAACAGTTGAAATACGATTAACTTGTAGACAATCTACGATTTGATATTATATCATACTTGATCGTGCCTGTAAAAATGGCATGCATTTTCATGTAAATTTGTAAATTTATATGAAATACATTATTATTATTATAAGTTATCAATTTTCAACACTAATGCTATATCAGTTTTTCTCCATGATTCGGAGACATGACGCGGGCCACCAAATGAATTCTGGCAGTCACTGTTCATTAACAACTGTCTATTGAAGATCAGTAGGCTGGCCAGGAGAGATAAGCAGCAAGGAGGCTTGGAAATGCATCAAGTAGGCTGACAAATTTTGCTTAACATATATGAGGGAAACTGAAGAGTATCTGGGAGTACTCAGAGGAGACTGTGAAATACTGTCACATAATGGGCTCTGGGGAGGAAGCGACAGGAATTAATCTGAGTGTGACATACAGGTGATCACGTAAATAGGAGTCGAAAGCTTGCAGACAATCGGGAAGATGAATGAAACTTGAGAAAGGAGGCCAAGAGCAATGGAAATTCGTGACTGCATACTTGTGTTTCACTCCCTGCTCGAGGAATAATGGTCACTCTTTGGGAATCAATGAGTTAAATACGATTATTATCGATATTTGGTTCAATATCCAGTGATCCGATGCGACTGCAGTGTAGGATATTGGCATCTTCAGATAGAAATTGGAACCTTCTCACTGGAGACCAAGACCATTCAGTTTTAGCCCTTGATTGATGGGATTTTCGTTGTGCTGTCGGATCAGACATTTTCGTATGGAGCCGCCATTTAGCCACATATATCATTTTTTGCTTTCTCAAGTCTTTCGCGTGAGTATGGACGTCCTGAGTGAGTAACAACCAGCATCCTTCGAAGAAAACTGTTTATACTCAAAATGTTCGTGCACATTTAGCACTACCTGGAATGCTGACGTTTTTGAAATCAACACATAGTATTTGGAACTGTTTCAATAACCTTTGTTGACTTTTTCACCACAGTTTTCACTCGGCTAACTCAAAACTGTCGATAACAGTAAGGTTAAAGAAGACTTGAACAAAATTGCCTCACTTCGCCTCCACCAATTTATGCTATCTCTGTGAAATTCAACTCAGTGCACTTGTGGATACTGTGTCTACATTAGTTTGATTTGGTTTTCCCCTACTGTGCTCTGATTGTTTATTTGCGCGGGTTGGAAGATAGTACTGTGTCCCACGCAATTTACTTCGTAGAGGCCAGCAAGTTAAAATCCAGTTGCTGCTAAATTCGTACAGTGAAAAAATGATGTAAACATGAAAAAATTACTAACGCACAGAGAAATAAAATGAAATTTCCGAGAAATCTATTTATTTACAGAGCAGTTATACAAAATAGGTGTTTGAAACTGCATGTGTTAACGGAAAGTGACCACTGAAATGAGTAATTATCAAGTTAAATAAGCTCAGACGGTTCTGAGGCAGATCCTGTATAACAAATCTACTATCAGCTTGGGACTATTGGATACCATGCCGGGATATGAATATTCCAGTCCATGTGGTCTTGAGAAGGCACTTGACACAGTTCACCATGACCTTCTCCCACACAAAATAAGTCAGGCAGGTATAGGTACGCCACTTCAGTTATGGTTACAGGGCTACTCAGCTGAAAAGCAATTTTGCACTAAGGTCAGTCGAGTTCAATCATCTTCGCGCAGCTCGTCTTCAGGAGTGTCACAGGGTTCTATCCTAGGACCACTGATGCTTTTGATTTTTATCAATGATCTACCATGCCGTCTAAGCTGCCCAATTCTTCTATACGCTGACGACGTGAAGATATGGAGGGCGATAAAATGTCCAGAGTACTCAGATAAGCTACAGGAAGAGCCAAACCTTCTGGAAGACTGGGCGGTGGCCAGTGGCATGACTTTCAACCTGAAAAAGTGCAAAGTAGTGAAGTTACGCACCTGTAGACTGCAGAATGCAAGTTACACCCTGTGCAATGAAAGCTTGTCCTGCTCAACGTCGGAACGTGACTTAGGTCTAGTTCTAACGGAAAACATGGACACATGATTAAATTACACGGGGGACGTAGCGAGGACATGTGTAGTCATACGCTCTACATTTAGACGATTCAATGCACTCACTCCTTAGCTCTTTCTAAGGTTTTAAAAACCATACATCAGACCACACCTTGAAGGGCATAATATTATTGCACCCACACTGCTTAGAAGAGGCTCCAACCTCTTGGAAGAGTCCAACGACGGGCAACAAAAGGAGTGGTTGGTCTCCGAAATAAACCATATGATGAAAGGCTGAAAAAATTAGGCCTATTCATACTTAGCTACCGTCGTCTTAGGGGAGATTTAATTAATAATAATAATTTTATATTTTCATATAAACATAAATTTACATGAAAATGCATGCCATTTTTACAGGCACGATCAAGTATGATACAATGTCAAATAGTAGATTGTCTACAAGTTAGTAATGTTTGAACAGCTAAATATTTGATATATGTATAAATACACTCTTTGTCTGACCCATGTGGTATCATTATTGAATTAAACAGCAGTCCTCCAGGTTGCGCAGGAAAATCGACTTCGTCTCGTTTTCAACCCGTAGTTGTAGGCATACGATAACCAACCAATAGTGAGGTAAGTACAACGTTTACAAGGGATAGTAAGCTGTTTTAGAAAAGTAAAGGTGCAAAGGTGAATCATTAAAGTGTAATGAAATAGGTAAATGCAATGTATCATTAATATATGCATTCATAAAGGAAATACAATGGGAGACTATAATCCCTAGGCTGACAAAGTTCCTTTGCAATGTATAATGCTACCCTATAGGTTTTACTATCATGTTGTCCACTTTTGGTTTAATACAATTATCCACAAGCCGGTTGTTTTAATTTCATACCTTTTTGTGTTTGGTGCACAACCGTACCCTATAGAGAATAGGAATAAAATAAGTCGAATCAAATTCATAAAGAGCTATAAAATGTTAGGTTTAGTGGAATATAATGAGCAAGTGAAGACGTTATTAGAAAATGTATGAGATGAGACATTGTTAAGTGATATTCGAAGATACGACAAAGGAAAGCATGTCAATTTATAAGATGGCCCATAAATCTGTGCAGAGCCCACGTGGTCGCATCTCAGTAATAGGCTGACCGAATGGTATATGTTTAAAGGTAGAAGCATGATCTGTCCAGGCGATCATTATTATCTTCTTCAAGATAAAGATTCAAGCCCTCATAGAAATCTCGAGCCATCAAATTGCATATTGCTGTTCCTGCAGAATGGGGCGGTTCACCTTAGTGTCCACCACCATATCTACTGATCAGCATGCGCCACCCTCCCTCCTTTTATGATGTTAGGCTCTGATTGTTATGGCTACAGCAAATATATTGCTTGATTCCAGACGCGTTCGTACCTCACATTCCATTTGCCCAGCTTTCTTAGTGAGTGCTTCCAATAGATCTCCACATACAGATTTATGAACATATTATATATGTGTGCATGCGTCCTAATGAACAGATTAGTTTATAAGATGTTAAATTCTTAAAGAGTAAAAAGAATAGTTTTTGTGAAGATAACAAATGATCAGAATCACCCAAAAAAAGGTGTTCTGCCATTGGGTAGGTATGGGCTTCCTCGTGAAAATCCCTGAAGGTTAGCTCACCAGAGGGCAAGGACGCGGGTGTACACACTTCTTTCCACTGCGGGTTTGCCGTCCATGGAATTCCTTACCAGAAGGCAGGACTATTAGACAGTCTGCGAAAACCTTTAAGCGAAGGCTGAAAATCATGCAACAACACGAGGACTGCGTCCAGATGGACTATCCCCTTAAAATCCCATGCACCATTCGGGGGTAGACAACTAAATTCGTCGTTTCACTTCTTTACATTCTATTTCGTCTTACTCTCCTGACTACTCCAACTACTACACCTGCACTTATTTTTATCGATAATATATACATATATATTTTTACATGTATATATATTTCAACTTCAAATTTAATTGGCTGTCTATTTTTACGTCTTCTTTATTTCTTTTATTTGCTTTAGTCTGAGTAACCTACACTAATCATATCTATTATTATTGTCTCTTTTCTTTTGATGACGATACTGGAGGACTAGCTGGTGAAAGGATCGACTCCATTCACAGTAGCAAAGTCTTAACACACCGCATACTACAAACAATATATAATTAATCCACGCAGAACTCATTTTGAAATCAACCGAAGCTACGATATTCGAGTGGTGGGACGAACTACGCAGAAGTTTATCGAAGATCAGGAACCTCTACTCTACAGTCAAGAAGCTAGCACAAAGAAATCAAATTGGTTTATACTAGCTCGTAAAACCGACATTGGATACTGGAAGGAATATTTAGGTCGCACTTTTGAAATTTGCGGAACAATTATCAGGACAGTCGTTGAGTAAGAATGGTTGTTTTTTATCCTTCATTATGTTGATAATTCTGGTATTCTTTCTCTCTAATGTTTGTGCAGACATGTTAAGTTCAGTCCATTGTGATATTATTGGTTAATAAACTACTTATTCAATATGTGGGCCATCCTCTTAAGTAATTTCGGTGACTAAACTATAGCAGACCAAAACGAAGCTACATCTACCAACCAATTAGATTCGTAAGAAAAAAGTGTTTAATATGAAATAAACGTCTATATACAATTAATGCGATGTTAAAAATGGCTGCATAGGATAATATTGTTGTATATGTTCCAAAAAACCCAATTTCTTATGGGAGTCCTCATACGCAGGTTAAATCAATTTCTGTAAATAAATTCGTCAAGGTCGTCAATCCGTCCATCAGGTAATTTCGCTTTGAGCTGCCATAGTCTAGCGTTACTGTAATTTCCTTGGCCAATGCGCTATTTTTCGGCATTATTTTGGGACAGTTTTACATTGACTTCCACCGTATTTCGCCGAGACACTGGCGAGCATCCCCCCTCACGGACTTCAGAGAACTTAACGCTTTATTTGTAAAGAATTTCCAGACCTACGCAATGTGGAAACCAATGCTTTGACGGGGCTTTTTAATGTGACTGGTCAGAAATAAATTCAGTACTTATATATATCTATGTTCAAAGGTAAAGATGCAACCATTTAAGCTGACCTTCTTAAGGGGGGGTGAGTAGACTCTCTCTCTCATTAAGTTGGAATGCTGTGAAAATAACATTGCCTAGTATGATATTACACAGTTTCTTGATTTGTGTGGTTTATAATGTTTTATCTTCAGCAGCTTAACAGCCATAATAATGGTTAGGTTTTGGTTGTTAATTAGCCCTCAATCATTTCACCTTGATTAGGTACAAAATGATTGGTATATTTTTAATTCTTATGTCACTATCTTGGGCTAGTTCAACTATCACACCAGCTTTTTTTTATCCTTCACGTTCCCCAGTGGAACATAGGGCTTCAAGCTAATGGCTGGAAATTTCTGTAGCAGTGTTTATTTTACAGGACGGGGTTGCTAGGCTCATGCACAACCTTTCCTCTCTTCCAGCTTTTTATTTCTGGCTTAGCGAGGCAAAGGAGTGCGTCGGCCAGGGTTCGAGCCCCGGACCATGTGCATGGTCGGCGAGCATCCTAACCGCTATGCCACCACACCACCTATTTCGGTTGAAATTCAGAGGGACGGTAATTCCAAACCAATCAGAAACTTTCCTGACTTCAGGTTTTTTGAACATTTGAATGAATATGTATTTTCCATCGTCTGTGACAATACCAAAAGTTCCACCACTAAAATAGACACGCAATCAATATTTACTGCAACATAGCCATCTGACTTACTTATCAAGTTGGAATCGTGCACAAGACTGCAGTGGTTCGTTCGAGTCGAGAAACTTTCATAAACAAGTTTGAAGGTATCACAGTGAACGGAAATTTGCAACCGGATTTTCAAATTATTGAGGATTTTGAAAATTGGAATAATACATCTACAAAACAGAGTCTCTTTTACCAGCATTCTCTAACCACTAAATCTCAACGTCTTGGTAATCTCAATCACCTCACCACATGATTCAAACTAATAGTCAAAGACTTAGTTAATCGGCGTCATGTTTTCATGTAACCATCCTAAATCTTTTCAAGCCCAGGCCCATTCAAACTGGCTAGGCATACGTAACACATCGCAATCACCACAGTTGTTTTACAGACTCATCTGTTGGCTTTCCCTCACACCTTACGTCTGCCTTAATTATCATTTACCACATTGCACCGTCTAACTTCACCAAACATTAGAATGGGGAGAAATTAAATGTTGAACCCTTAATTCAGTCAAAATTCGACCACTATTTACCAGTGGAACTAAGTATTTGAAGAAATCTCCAGGTTATTTCGTGTATTATGCGAGTGGTTTTACGATTTAAAAGGCTGTTTTATGTGAGGAAAATAACCATATGCATAGAAATAACGTACTGGTATTAACCGGGATGGTATGAATAGTTCACCAACGCACACTGACATAGAGGACTTCAATCACTAATCAAAGTGAAGATGTGTCTGACTGACCGAAACGCATGGCGTCCAACAAGTGGGTAGTCCAGCGTTCTGATTACACTTCAACTAGTCCAAACAGGGTGACTATTCACTATTTATTATCTGTTCCAACTAACTAATTTCCAATGAAGCTAATATTAATCAGGTGAAAACTTTGTGTATACGGAAGCAAGATAATACTCAATGTTTTGAAGATGATATTTCATTGTGTTCTGTCTGGAAATGGGGCAACTGAGATGTTCTGTATGATTGCATGGAGGATTTCATCATGAGCTGACATCAGTTAGACAACCACTGGAAAACCTGGGAGTACTGGACAGCTGTTTCGTCCTAGTTTGGGACTCTTCATCAGTACGCACCCACCGGGGTTCGAACCCAGGACCTTCTGGCTACAAGGCGAGCTCGTATACCATTAAGCCACTGGGACCCGATCCAATGGCCCATGAATTCTAACTTCTGCCAATTCACGACATAGCGCAACCATTTCTTCTTCGATGATTTACAGCCTCATCTTCAACCTGCTGTACCCTACTGGTCACGGTGCTTGGAGTCTTGCTGTATGCCGGTGAAACCTGGCCTCTTCACATGAGTTGAGAATGTGCAGCGACTCTGAGTATTCGGTCATCTCTGTCTCCGTGAATTTTCTTGCTGTCGATGGCATCCTTGTGTGAGTAATTCTGAGGTCATGCTGCATGTGTTTGGACACAGTGCAGATTACCACTCATTAGGTGTCGTCATCTGGAAACACCATATCCTGTGGCTTGGACATTTACTACGAATGTCATCTCAGGAGCTTCTGTACCGGTCTCTGTTCTCTAGCCTTGCGACTGGGTGAAAAAAGACAGAGGTGGTTAGCCTATGAAGTGGGGTCATGGGATGAAGCATATTTGTGGTAGATTGGGATCGGCTGATACATCACGACTCCTTGGTTAGTGTCCAAGAGACAGTTGGAATCGGTAGCTTGAAAAGTTATCAGAAATGGCCAAGATTCGTAACCAGTGGCAAATATGTTACAATTCCCTCTTTTCTTCCCTTTCCGGACAGCAATTCAGCAAATGTTGTCTGGTCTTGTTAAACATAGTTGCTCCCTTTCTGGATGAAGTTTTTTACTTTATATATTTTATTATTATTGTGTGACATCTTGGTGCCTATATTGTACCAGGTTCTGTCTTTTAAATAAAGCCAAAAAAAACAACAACAAACAAATGCGCCACTTGATATTGATGAAATATCCACTCTGGTAGTATACCTAAGTATAATTGCAGCATCGGGCCGTCCTCCTTTATGACTGTGAGTGAGACATGGTCATTGAAAGCGGAAGACATGAATAGCTTGGCCAGTTGTCTTTGATCATAGGTGTCTGCGTCCTGTCTCTCATGTTATTTTATTATTATTTTATCCCTTTACGTTTCCAGTGGAGCATAAGGTTTCAAGTTAGAGCTTTGAAGTTTCGGTAGCAGTGATTTTTATTTTTTTATTGGATGGGGTTGCTATCCTCATGACCAACCTTCCCTTTTTACCAGTCTTATGACTGGCTTAGCTAGGTAAAGGAGTGCGTCTGTGGCCGGGGATCGAACCCCGTGCCACCTGCATGGTTGGCGAGCGTTCTATCTCTGTGCCACCGACGCATCCCCATGTTAGTTGGTGATATAATAGGGTAAGTAATATTGAGACTAAGCATCAATGGAGTGATATGTAAGGGGAGGGGGAAATCAATCGCTGAGGTTGTGAAGTTACATCGATTCAGATGATTAGAACATGTGTTACACATCCCTAGCCATCGATCGCCTTCCTCATCCAACAATGTTACGTGATATTGGATCAGGTTGGGGAAGAGCTAGTTGTGGTCAAACCAAAACATGGGATCAGTCAATGGAATCCATGACAGTTAATTCAAGCCAGCCACGTAGGGAGCTGTAGACTGCCTGACTGTCTGGTTGGAATGCTAGGAACCAATGAAGGCGCGAAGAAATCAGTGATATGGCTGCAAATCATCCTTCTCAATGGCTTGCGCAGATGCATTCACTCTTTATGATTTATCACATTCAATAAAACTCTATTATTGTTCTTCCACATTACTATTCTTTTTCCCTCACTATCTGTCTTCTGATGAATCTCTCTTCACCCTCTTCTCTTGCTTTGTGTGTACTATACGGAGGGAGAGTTGGCAACTCGAACTGTTGCAGTTCTGTGTAAAGGTTTACGTTGAAACTAGTTATTTAGTCAGTTAGTCAGTCAGAACTATCTATCAAGTTACCTATCTACCAAGTATTGTCGTGATATACAACGTGACATTTTGGGCCTATAAGTTAGAGTCTTTACTTCAGACGAGTAACTGTTAACTTAGCAAGTATGAATTACAACGCATATGAAACACCAGTGTCCTGGAAGTACAGTTAAAAATCCTCTTCAGTGTTTAACAGTTACTTTTTTTCTTTGTTTAGCGTATATTCTCTAGAAGTCCACTCCGGTGTATATTCTTTTTGATGTGAAATCACCGAAATCCAGACGTTATGGCTGCTGATTCTGCTGTCACTATAATACCTATTCTCCAGCAAAGATGTGATACTTTAAGAAGTAAGGTGAGTTGTATTTCCCTGGTATGTTTTCCTATCGAGTTTCACTTATCTCAGTAATACTGTTTTGTATGTTAGTGGGGGGGGGTACATTTATACTGTATGCTTCGTATAAGAATTTATTATTATTATTCCCTTGGGTTTCGAATGGAACATAAGGCTTCAACAGCACATCTTCAGTCTTTTTCTTTGCAACCCTCCTCAACTGCCTCCATGATTGCCTATAGGCTCTCATCCTCTCTCCATATCATCCTCAAACTGATGCTAAACTCGTCCTTTCCCTTTCGGGTTCCAGTTGAGCGTTGGTTTGTTGCGCAGTGTAACCCAACCGTCTCCATTTTCTCTAGGATATTTCTTTAGCAATAGGTTCTTGGTCGTTCGCTTCCAGAGTTTCTCGTTTCTAATTCTTTCTGGTCAGCCACCAATCAAATCTGCAGTATGAAGCCAGTGAAAGGCATCTGTTGATAAAAGTCTGCATCAGGCTGTTGGAAATGCTTTTTGTGATGCGCACTGCAAGTTTCTGATGCATATAGAAAAACTGAATGACTTACCATTTGTGTTGGAAATTCGAATTTCCTTCTTTATACAGAATGCATAAGATTTACAAACTGATTTGTGGGTGATGAACATCCGCCTTGCCTTGCCGATTCCGCTTTTGACATCCGTTCATCCGTTCTGTCGCCTGTAGTTCAAACGATGCTTGCTGCCCCTAGGTAAGTGAAGGAAGTGATCTCTTCGTTGATAGTGACTGGTGCTTGTTGTTGTTGTTGTTAGTCGGTTATCTTTATCACCTTCGTCTTCTTCATATTCATCTGAAGTTCTATCTTTGCTGCACTGCTTCTTCTTCCAACCTGTTGGTTTTTGCCTGTAATTCTTGAAGTTTGTGGGACATTATTGTAGAAATAAATCGTCCGCGAAGTCTAGATCCTATGGAGTCTTCTTCCTGTGTGTACGCGTGTGACTCAAAGCAACTGTCAAAGATTTTATAGATGGAAGACAGGTTTTTAGTCTGACAACCTTTTAACTCTTTTCCTCCAACCTAATTTTATATACCAGCTAGGATCATTGTTTGTCGAGGAAGGCGATGACGCATGTTTCGACCTCTTGTTGATGTTGATATTATTATTTTTTTCACTTTGTTTTTTGGAGAAAATAAAAGGCAAATTCAGCGAAGAAAATTGTCTTTGGTTACAGGATTTCATCATGAGCTGACATCGGTTAGAGAACCATTGGAAAACCTGGGAGTACTGGATAACTGTTTCGTCCTAGTTTGGGACTCTTCAGCAGTACGCACCCACCAACGGGGTTCGAACCCAGGACCTTCTGGTTACAAGGCGAGCTCATAGACCATTAAGCCACTGGGACCGATCCAATGTCCAGTGCATGAATTCTAACTTCTGCTAGCGGTTGCGCTATGTCGTGAATTGGTAGAAGTTAGAATTCATGCACTGGACATTGGATTGGTCCCAGTGGCTTAACGGTCAATGAGCTCGCCTTGTAACCAGAAGGTCCTGGGTTCGAACCCCGATGGTTGCGTACTGATGAAGAGTCCCAAACTAGGACGAAACAAGCGTCCAGTACTCCCAGGCTTTCCA
Organism: Trichobilharzia szidati; assembly: GCA_944472155.2. Classification (NCBI taxonomy): domain Eukaryota; kingdom Metazoa; phylum Platyhelminthes; class Trematoda; order Strigeidida; family Schistosomatidae; genus Trichobilharzia; species Trichobilharzia szidati. Next base: position 140,615,670 of record OX235273.1, read on the forward strand.
ATGGTTCTCTAACCAATGTCAGCTCATGATGGAATCCTGTAACCAATCAATCAAAATTCCCTACAGTTTAATACTTGAAAATTTTCTTTATCGACGAAATCATCTTCAGAGACTCTACAGTCGTATTTATATTTACCAGATATGTATAGCATTCCATTGCTGAATAATAGGGTAGGGGTGACATAATTGATATAGTTACTCATAAGTGGCTTTAGAAGTAAGAAAAAATAAAAGTTGTAAATTACGTGGTACTCAATGGCACAAAGTTAGAAATTTGATAAGGTTAAAATTGCTATTGAGTGAGAAGAAAGATGCTTGTTTAGTGTCAATTTAACAAGTGTGAGGAGGGTGTGAAAATGTACAAAAGGAACATATGAGAGTGATAATAGTGAATTAATTACTAAAGCAAAATCAAAACTAAAAGTAAGATTAAAAATTACAAAAAAGAAGAAAATCAAAAAAACTTTTTAACAGGGAACGAATAGTGAAGAGGTTAAAACCAAGGTGTAGAATAAGAGACTGGACAAATTTTTTCCTTCATACAGAGTTCGAGATTGTATTGACGAATTGCCAGCACCTCCGGTATACACAAAAGCCGAAACCTGACTCTCTTTGTACCATTTGACTCCCCCCACCTTGTAGATGATCTTGAAAGACGACTCTGGGGTGGAGCTGCGTGGCCTGACTTCACCAAGTGTTTGTTTTTTCTTTCTTTTGTTTTTTGTGAACAGATTGCAGATTTCACCTTAGTCAATCAAGCGTTACAGTTGAAAACCTACCAATTGTTGAATTTCATTAATCGTCATGAAGATTACTCCGGTTTAATTACAAAAGAATACGATGAAGTCTCTAATGATATCAATATTGTCCAATCAGCTATTGATAAGTATACGTGTGAATTAGAAGATTGGAAAGCTAAACTGGATCAATATATGATGATGGTGACAACAATGATGTTGAACAATAATAATAATAATAGTGGAAACAATACTACTAATATTACTAATAGTAGTAACACTAATGAAGATAATACAAATCTTACATCATTACTAAACAAAGTCATGCTGAATGGTTCACTATTATCATCATCATCTCAACCGTCTTCTTGTCTACAACTCCTCACCGGAACATCACCATCATCATTACTGACGAATTCAATGATCCAAGTGGACAACAGTACTGGACAAGCCTCGTCATCAACAACAAGGCCACCGATCACCAAATTACGCTTACGTGCAAATCTACCGAATAGTCAGTTTACACTAGTCGAGATAAAATCTGGTCAACAGATTAAGCATGCTTTAGAAAAGAAGTTATCACATCGTGGCTTGCACTTAGAACAGTTAATTGTTTATCGAGCACGTACAGGGTAATTTATACTTTCTTTCTTTTTCTTTCTTTTTTTCTTTTGTTAAAGTGAACTTTTAATTTTTTTTAATTATGATATGAGTTAAGGCGTTGTGAATGAACGATTTTAGATGTTGTTTTGCTTGCTGCTGACAGTGTGTCTTATAACCAAAAGTAACTGACTGGTTTCAGCTTAGAACAGTTCGAGTTACCACGTTACGAATAGCACACCAAGGTAGACAGGAAAATGAGTGAAGAGAATCAATAGAGTTTTGACAAGTATAAGAGTGAAACAGAATGAGTAATGGTAGAAAGGAATATGAAAGATTACACGAGAGACTGAATACATCTGCGTAAGCCATTGACAACGATTTTGAGCCATGTCACTTAGTGTCTGTCTCCCGCCATTGATTCTTAGAGTCCCGAGGGTGGGCCCCAACCCGGAAGTCTGCATCTCCCTTCCTAACTGACTCAGTTTAACTGTCAGGGATTTCATGGATTGATGAGGCCATGTTTTTGTTTGGCCACCACTTACTCTTTTCCAACCTGCACCTATATCAGCTAGTAATGCCCGTCGTCGGGGGAGGCGATGGTTAGGCATGCGCAGCACGTGACCTAGCCATCTCAATCTATGTAACTTTATAGCCTCCTCGATTGATTTTCCCTCTTTGCTCAACATAACAGAAGTGTCAGTGAGGGAAAAAGAGACAGTAATATGGAAGAAGAATAATGGAGTTTTATTGAATGTGACAAATCACAAAGAGTGAATGCATCTGCAGCAGCCAATGATAACGGCCATTTCGAGCCATATCACCACTTATCTCCAGCTTTCATTGGTTCTTAGCATTCCAAGGACCCCAACTAAACAGTCAGGCAGTCTACACCTCCCTGCGTGACGGCTTTAAGCTAACTGTTTTGGACTTCATTGACTGATGAAACCATGTTTCGCTTTAACCACCACTAGCTCATGTTTTCCAGCCTGACCCCATCTTGTGTCAGCTAACATTGCCCGTTGTTGAGGAAGGCTATCGATGGCTAAGAATGAATGTGTAACACATGTCCTAACCATCTCAATTGAAGTAACTTCGCAGCCTCGTCGAATGATTTCACCTCCCTACCTAGCACTCAACCAAAGCCTAACCTCATTATTACTCACCTTATTGTACCACTTAACACGGGAGATAGAACGCAGACACGTATGATCAAAGGCAGCTTTCTGGCGTTTTCATGTCTTCAACTTTTAATGGCCATGTCTCAATCACAATCATAGAGGAGGAGGGAGTGAACTGCTGATCGAAGGTAGAACGTAAAGGGTATGCTCATACTTTAGGGGGTGGGAGTCCTTACAAACGACCTTGTACAAGTGAGAGTAGGTAAACTCCGGTCTTCCCCTCGAAATACTGTCGTGTGTCCGCTAGCTGTTAGCCTCTGCTAGTTAAGTCTTATTCACTGTTTTCAATCAGTCGGGAGGAGGAGGTGTTCCTCAAAAAATGGAAAGGCAAATACAAACGTGTGACGCTTACGGCTGGACATCGAGATGGTTTACCTGTCCTTCATTGGTTTTTACCGTCCCGAGGGCCCCAACCAGAAAGTCTACGCCTTCTTACTTGGCTTAAACTAACTGTTGTGGATTTCATTGACTAATGAAACCATGTTTTGGTTTGGTTACCACTAGTTAGCTCTTTTCCAGCCTGACCATATGTCAGCTAACATTGCCTGTCGAGGAAGGTGATAGCTAGGCGTGCGCAACACATGTCCTAACCATCTCAGTCGATGTAACTTCATAGTCTCGTCTATTGATTTCCCTTCCTTATCTAGCACTCGACCAAAGCCTATCCTCAATATTGCTCACTCTATTATACCATTTCACATGGGAGACAGAACGCGTGTACCTATGGTCAAAGACAACTAGTTAGCTTTTCCATGTCTTCCACTCTCTATGGCCATCTCTCACTCACAGCCGTGAAGGAGGAGGGAGCGAACTACCGAGCAGTACACCTGCCTTTTGGTCGATAGCCGGTTATCGCGTCTACGCCAGAGAATATGCCGGTAACTGCTTGTAGTCTAATCGCTGTCCAAACACAATCTTTCTGGAACGGTAGGAACCTTCAGGAACACATTAGTTCCAGTCAGTGTTAGTTTGTTCGCTCATTGTGATATGCCAGCCCAACCATCACGTCAAAGTATCGATTCTTCCATCTGTTAACAATAATTTAGAAACATACTTAACCTGTCCTAAGAAATTGTCACTGATCTATTTTTATTCTCCTTCTTTTTTTTTCTCTGAAATGCAAAATTCAGTCTACCCGTTTCATGGGAAGATGATGCTGAACAAATTGCACTGATCGGTGAAGAATTGATAGTGGATTTCGCAAGACGAAATGTTAAACGATTAGAGCATCATTTTCAAAGGAAGACATTTTTTGAAAAAGCCTATTGTAATCTATGCCATAAATCAATATTCCATGGTAAGTCAGTTTGTAAAATATTTCCAAGTTCTGATGATTATGAAGTCATATATATAAGTTAGAGTAAGTAGTATTGAAAGCCAGTAAGACAGTATTGTACATCTGTTTCGTCCTTGTCGGAGGCTCTTCAGTAATACGCACTTATGATCCCAATGGGGGATTGAATCTGTGACTTTTAGATTATAGAAAATCAAAACAAATGATTCAGCGAAGAGACTCTTTTCAACGAATTTATCATCAAGTTATATCCGGTGAGGGAATTGAAACATAGGTGTGAATGCATAAAATAATAATAATATGAAATGCAATTAAAACTAAAATGTTTGTGATTATAATCGTAGTTAAATGTCAAGTGGCAAAGCAAATTAATGTCATATATAGAATAATTCATAGGATGGATAGAACTTGAAAAAGGTGTGCAATTATAAGATTAGTAGACAAATCGAATAAAATAAAAACGTAACGTAATATTGTGTGAAATTTAATAGCATAGAATTTAATGTTGCATAAAGGAATTGATTTAGAATGACAAGTGGAACAAGTGAAATAATACTGGGGACAATTAAAAGTGAGAGTAGTAATAGTAACAACTGACGTAATAAGGAAGAGTATACAAATTGAATAGACAAAAATGAAAAAAAAATGAAAAATTGGTAAAGCTAAAATATGATTGGGGATTAGCATACTTTAGCATAGAGGAGGGATTAAGACCATGAAAGTTGGAGGGGTTGAACGAACTTTTTCTGTACACAGAGATCTGGCTTTTCTGTTTCGATAGCCAAAGATGGCTTCAGCAATACAGATGAGTCGGGTACGTAGGGATTTGGGTAAATTACTCTTTGCCTTGTGCATGACTTTTAGATTACGAGGTAGCCAAGTTGGTCGTGTAGCTACTTGGACGGAATTCAGTGGCCCCAGGCTGGGATGAAACACCTGTGCAGTATTCCCTTGTTTTCCAATGGTTCTCTAACTGATGTCAATCCTACAGTAGAAACTAACACTTTTTTAATCCCATTTTTGTATGTTTAACTAATACTGTATGTATGTCAATATTCTATTTTTAAGGTGCTATATGTAAAACATGTGGATGTGCCTATCATAACCGATGCCTTCCACGTGTTGATAAGAATTGTCTATCCACCTTGGATGATGATGTCTTCTTTGCCGGTGATCAACAAAGCAGTCGAAAGTAAGACAATGCAACGATTTCTTTTTTCACATTTATCATATTCGTTTTTTGTATCGTCTTTCTAAATCCAAATTACTAGGCTCTTCAAGGGTTTAATATATGCGTAAAACTTGGGTGGGCAGCAATGTGGTAGTAGTAAGTAATTCCATATTACTTTGTTTGTTTATTAGATATATCACACAGTCAGTGAAACAGTATTACTGTTTACTGGATGATGTTTCGAGCACCATTTATTGGTCATAATCATTGCATCACTTATAAGCACACGACTTCGAAACTCTCGTCTTACAGTTTTCTTTGCTCTCTCCTATTTGTCGTCATTGGGGTAGTAGTAGAATTTTCCAGATATCCGACTGGACAGGTGTGGAATCATTCCTATTACATGTATTTGCAGTTGATTCGATAAACAAAGCTTCTGTTATCAACCTCTCCCTCCCTCCACCCTGTGATATTAGATTTTAAAACTGTCATCCTATCCCATGATCCTTTTGTATGGTTGTGTGTAACTGCATGTGGTGAGTGCTGCAGCTCAACTATCCTCTAGATTTCTTATCTTATTTGGATCAACCAATCTAGATTTTGCTAAATTTTTATGTTTGGCTAGTCTGACTGCCCCTGTTCTACTAGTTTGACCTATTTATTTGACCTGACAATCATTAGAGGCAGGGTAAAAAAGCCCGACCTGCTTTCGCTAACTTACACCATCTCTGGCGTAGACGTGACATCCGGCTATCAACCAGAGGACGTGTGTACTGCTCAGAAGTTCGCTCCGTCCTTCTCTATGGCTCTGAAACATGGCCAATACGAGTTGAAGACATGAAAAGGTTGACTGTTTTTGATCATAGATGTCTACGATCTCTTTCCCACGTTAGGTGGTATAATAAGGTAAGTAATGTTGACGTTAGGCGTAGAGTGTTGGGCAAAGAGGGAAAATCAATCGAGGAGGCTATAAAGTTACATAGATTGAGATGGCTAGGTCACGTGCTGCGCATGCCTAACCATCGCCCCCCCCCCTCCCGACGGGCATTACTAGCTGATATAGGTGCAAGTTGGAAAAGAGTAAGTGGTGGCCAAACAAAAACATGGCCTCATCAATCCATGAAATCCTTGACAGTTAAACTGAGTCAGGTAGGTAGGGAGATGCAGACTTCCGGGTTGGGGCCCACCCTCGGGACTCTAAGAATCAATGGCTGGAGACAATAGGTGTTGACATGGCTCAAAATCGTTGTCAATGGCTTACGCAGATGTATTCAGTTTCTGTAATCTTTCATATTTCTTTCTACCATTACTCATTCTGTTTCACTCTTATACTTGTCAAAACTCCATTGATTCTCTTCACTCATCTTCTTGTCTACCTTTGTTTGCTCTTTGGAACGTGGCAACTCGAACTGCTGCACTTTGGTGCCAAGTTCTATGTTGAATCCAGACAGTCCAGACAGAGAGGTAGAGTATTAGATAAATCAAATTGTTTTGTTTTGAAGGCTCCACAGGATTGATCCTTTAACCGACAATTCTTGTTTCTAATTGAGTTTGTGGTTGGTTTGAATGCCAGCCACTTTTATTCCTGCCTGCAACCTTAAGAATTCTTTCTTAAGGTGGTTCCCGAGGTTCCTTTCTTGTATGTTTGTTTATCGAATCAGCTGCAAATGCATGTAATAGGAATGATTCAACACCTGTCTTAGATATCCCAATGACGACAAATAGGAGATGACAAAGAAAACTATAAAAGTCAGGTTTCGAAGTCGTGTGGTTGTAATTGATACTATGATTATAAACAATAGATAAATTGTGTATGAAACTTTGTCATCCAGTAAATAATACTGTTTCACTGTGTGATACATTTGATAAAGAAACTAATCTTCAAGAGTTTATTTGTAAGGATATGATGATTGGCTACATGTTCGATCACGAGTTGGTATCAGTTAGAGAACCAGTGAGAATCACGCACAAGGAGTAATGGACAGCTGTTTCGTCTGTGTGGAGATGGGGACTCATCGGCAGAACACACCCACTGTCGCCAGGTTTCGAATCCACGGCTTATCGGTTATGTGGCGAGCTTGCAGACCATTCAACCATTAGGAGACGACTCAATGGACATGATTTTAGCTCGACTGGCATCAGCTAGTGTTATTCGGCGAGTACATGTACTCACTGTTAACCGGGTGGATTCCACTGGTCACGATTCCTTACTAGAACTGTAGTCAACTTCGTCCTTTAGTCAGGCACTAGCAAGTTTGTTTGTAGGGATTAGATATTCTCCAGTTTTGATCACGGATTGATATCACACGGAGAATCATTAAAAAGTCTGTGAAATTGGCTTGTGGTCACGCTAAAATCATGAATTGGTAGAAGTTTCAATTCATGGACTGGTCATTAAGTCGGGTGCTAGTGACTGAATCATAAATGAGGTTTCCTTGTAGGTTGAAGGTCATGGGCTCGAACTTCTGCCGTGGGTGTGCACTACCGGTGAATCCCAGCCTAGGATGAGATAACTATCAAGTGCTGGGTTTTCCTATTAAAAGTGTGTTTATTCTTTGTATTGACACGCTAGACAGACTTATGTTCACGTTGGAATTAACTGGATGTGACAACACTTTGAGACATAACAACAGGACAAGCAGTGCAATAATCTTAAATCTGAAGAGATAAATTCGTGTAAAATGTTTTAAATAGTGGAAAATACCCATTGGGGACATTAGAGGGAAAAGAACAAGAAGTTCAGCTACACAGATATCTTTTCGGCGATTTCATTCTCAAAAGCTGTACCATCGCATTTATATACATTAGTTAACATGGGTACAATTCTTGTTTATTTAATTCCACATAGTAACGAAGGAGATAATAATTTTCATTTTTATATGGAAGTTTGAAGATACGAGTATAGATTACAAGAGGCTTAGAGACAAGATTGCATTGGATCAGAAAGCAGTTGCAACGTATGCAAAATTAATATTTGATAACTGGAGGAATAATTGTAGATGCGAATAAAAGGTGGCAATTGTTTTGAACTTGATATGAATTACAAGAGGCTTAGAAACGAAATTTATGCAGGGATAGAACGAATTACAGGTGTGAACAAAATGACCATAGAAACAAATTGAAATCAAAATTTTCAACTTGAAATGTAAGTTATGAGGTGTGTGTGAATATAGATTACAAGAGGCATAGAAACAAAAACTTACACAGGATTAGAATATAATTGTAAAATGGTTATTCTAAACGGATTACAAGTGTGACCAGGAGGAGTGTGGAAACAAACTTAAAATAACTGATTTTATAACTGAAAAAATCGGATGAATTGAGTGAAGATAAAGAGAGAAAATTACACACACACAGAACAAAACCAAAAAGACTGAAGGATAAGGGGACATACCAAACTAGGTCCACGGTAATTGTAAAGGCTGGACTAGTTTCATTTGGACACATAGCTCCGACTTTTCGATGCATATGGCGAGAGCTTCCGCAGTACAAAGACGTCGGAAACACACTGCCTTTGGTAGATTTTTGTTTACTTTGTAAATGACTCTGAATGATGGGTCAGTTGAGATGCTGTGACAGGTATTGGCGGGATGTTCAGTTATGGCGCTTCTGATTGTACCAGTGCCTCCTCTTTGCAGCCATGGTGGATGATGTTCCCTAACACGTTTTGATAGGACCCGCATAGAACGACCTGTGTATCTAGCCCCACAAGAGCAGGCGAACTGATATATGCACATCGAAGTGGTCATATGCGGAAGTCTGTCCTTCACGTTGCTCCGAAGCAGTGGGCGGCTAGAGAATATCACTCTTAGAGTTGCTGCCGACAAAGTTTTCTTCAGGGAATTGGAGATTCTCCTTTTAAGGATATCTGCTGCTAGGTCTCCTCTGAATTCCAGATTCAAGTAAAGTATTTTCTTTGGCACTGAAGTGTATTCTTCTCTTTTTGGCTTTGGTTTCATGTTCTTCTCTACGAAACGCGGTGGGTATCCATTTTGGACCAGGATGCTTTTGAGAAATAGGAGCTCTTCTAAACAGTCATCGCTGCAAATTCTTCTGGCACGTTCGGTTAGCGAGATCATGAGAGCTCTTTTACGGCTGACAGGTATCCAACTGTAGAAGTTTGTCAGTTGGTCATTCCATGTTGGCTTTCTATGGATAGATCTTTTCAGAGTTCCGTCATCTCTTTTTGTCAATTCGACGTCCAGGAATGGAATCTTTAATTCATTTTCAACTTCCATTGTGAATTTAATTGAAGAATGGCAGTTATTAATTCCTGTAAGGTGTTTTACAGCGAAGGCGCTCTTCTCAGCGAATTCACTTTCCCTTTTTTGCTGTACAATCGCATGTATATACAACTGTTTCTCATGAAAAAGCGTAGTAAAAACAAGTAATAAGTTGTCACTAACATAGTCGCTGATATTAGATAATAGGAGGCGATCGGCAGAAAGCCTTGCTTGACCTAGGTTTCGTGCTAGCTGGTACTCGCCAGTTAGGGCAAGGCGTATCTGCAATTTTTGAAGTAATTCATGTCTCTCCTTCTGAGATTCGAACCCGTGTCACTCAGTGAGTGATGCAGCCAGAGATGGGTTGGTCACTGACGAAATCACGGCACGGATACATACAGAAGGCTGCTTTCGCATATGCCAGTTTACGCCGTCTCTTGCGTAGATGTGATATGCAGTTGGCTATCGACCAAAGGACATGTGTACTGCTCAGCAGTCCACTCCGCCCTCCTTTATGGCTGTGAGTGGGAGATGGCCATTGAGAGTGGAAGACATGAAAAACCTGGCTAGCTGTCTTTGATCATAGGTGCCTACGCTCTGTCTCCCATGTGAAGTGGTATAATTAGATGAGGAATACTGAGGTTAGGCTTTGGTCGAGTGCTGGGTAACGAGGCGAAATCAGTCGATGGTTAAGATGTGTGTTACGCATGCTAGCCTAGCCATCGATCGTCTTCCTCGACAACGGGCAATGTTAGCTGACATAGGGTAAGGTTGGAACAGAGCCAGTGGTGGTCAAGCCAAAACACTGCTTCATCAGTCAATGAGGTCCAAAACAGTTAGTTTAAAGCAGACACGTAGGAAGGTGTTGACTTCCTGACTGTTTTGGGTCGTCGAGATGGTAAGAACCAATGAAGACTGAAAACAATTGGTGATATAGCTCATCTTCATCATCCTTCTGAATGGTTGGTGCAGATTCATTCACTCTTTATGACTTGTAATATTCAATAAAACTATTATTGTTCTTCCATATTACTGTCTCTTTTTCTGTCTGACATTTCTGTTTATTATCTGTCGTTGGAATCTCTTTTTACTCTCTCTCTTGTCTTGTCTTTGTGTGCTACATGGAGGGAGAGTGGCAACTCGAAGCGGTACAGCACTTCTTTTGCAAAGTTGTATGTTGAAACCAGTCAGTCAGTCAGTCACTGCTGATTGTGTTAGGCTGGGTCATACAATATGGCGGGCTGAGCAAGCAGGTGGGCATACGTCAGACTGATAAAGATCTTGACTTTGTGAATGATTTCTGCATATAATTTCACACAAACTCTTGAAGGTTTAGAGACAAAAACTGACAAGGTGGTAGAGGAAGCAGCAAAGCCGAGACTTTAGGGGTAGACGTAGAAAAGATGCAGGGCTGATGAAGATATCTAACCAACAGGGGTGATCTTAGTTACTTGAAAGCAACCAATCAGACCTTCATTTTGATCTGAAATCAGCGTAGAAGTCTGCTGCATTTAGTATAAGGAATAAGGTTCGTATTTTCAACACTAATGTCAAGTCAGTCAACCCTTCTGTATGATTCAAAGACGACATGTCATCGGAGGCGTTCGGAACTGGCTGCTTCAGACTTTTATCAACACACCCTCCGTTCCCACATGCCTTGGTACTGAAGATCAGTTGGCCAGAAAAGATAAGCAACAGGGAACACTATGTTAACAACAACATACACGTTAAATCTGCTGTGATTGGTTCGTGAGTTCCTCAAAGTTAAGCTTTGTTAATTAATTTTAATACTTCTGCCCGGTTAGCAATCCGTTTATGCAGTCGGAAACCTGCACGACTTAGCAGATCACTTACGTCAGTGATAAACCTACTGGCGATCTCAACATCCTCAAAGCATGCCAAGCAGTCGTCGACATAAAAGTTGTGCCGTAGTATATATCTCTTACTGTCTATGTCTATTTCCTTGGCGGCCTGCTTAAATCTTGGGCTACCAAATACCTTATGCATTACAAATCATATAAGCAACCAAAGTCCTCTACTGCCTTTCTCAACGCTAAGTTCGCACAGAAGGGTGATGAAGTTGCCCCGAATGGATGCGCTGTCATCTGAAACTCCTGTGGCTCTTCGTCTAGACAACCATTTTTCCACCACAGAAATCGTAATGCTCCTCGATCGTCTACTGGCACCTTCACTTGCATAAACATATATCAGCTATGTCCACGACTACAGCAATAAGCTTTTCTCGAAAGCGCAACAGAACACCAACAAGCTCGGCAATCGTATCAGGTCCTTGATATAGCTTATCGTCCAAAGAATAACACCTCTAAAGGTTGCGGCGCAATCTAGAACTATTCTCAGTTTATCTAGCTTTTTCGGATTCATTACGGGATGATGTGGAAGATACCACCTCGGGCGATAGTTGGCTGCTAGCTGCTCTGGGGGTACCGGTAGGACCTAACCATTTTTTAACATCGTATTTATCCCATCCACATATCGTGCTAAAAGGTTCTTGTCACGCGATAACCTCCGTTTCAGACTGAGTAACCGATTTATGGCGACTACATAATTATTGTCCGTTACCTTTGCTGGAACTTTCCATAGCAAGGGAATGATGTAATGCCCCTTTTCTAAGACGTGGTGCTTTGAGTAACCAACTCGATTGCTTTACGATCTTCGATCTTCTCCCGTGACCCCGATTCCCAGACGTAACACTGACGTGAATTGTTGTCTACAACTTTGGCAGCTTGCAGACAGTTCTCGCCACAATTATATCTATTTTGTATAAGTATCATGCATAAATGTGTATGTATATATGTGTATATTTTAAATAGTTTTTCGGTTACTCCTATTACTACCACTACTACTTATCCCTAGTTCTTCTATTCATGGATCGAATTGGTTAATGCCTACAAGTGCTACAACACCTGGTTATAATAATAATAATCATAATCATAATAATAATAACAGTCCACGTTTTCATCATTTTAATCCTGATGATATAACAACTGTACGTGTATTAACTAGTTCAACTGGTGGTGGCGTTAGCGGAATCGGTGGTATGGATACCGGGCAATACTTTCCAGCATCATCATTAACTGCATCATCCACTGGTGGTGGTGGTGGTGGCGGTGGTGGGCATTTCCCTCGTCAATGTTTAACTCTCACCTGTAGAGAACGTTCCTCGTCTACACCGAATGTATCAAATAATCTAATTCCACCGAATCAACAACAACAACAACAACAAAGAAATATGTTTACGCCTAGTTCACTTGGAAAGGTAGTCAGTTGGATAGTTTTGTTATTTTTTTTAAAAATTTGTTTTGATATATGCATCCTTATAAAACACAAAATGATTGAGCAAAGAATATTCTTTTCGATAATTTCCTCCTCTTCTGGCTCTACAATTATATATATGCATGTTTATATACGTAGAATAATCAAGAATAGTAGTCAATAACAATATTAGTGTTTTTTAAATAATACAGATTTGTTAAGTAAGATCAGTGGGATTACAGTTCATTAAAGATGCTTAAATTATAATAATAATAATAATAATAAAGATATAGCTACCCTATATGGGGCATCAAATTATTATTATTATTGCATCCTTTAATTCCTAAAGGAACATAGGGCTGCAGCCACACGTCTCCATTGCGTTCGGTTCTCTGCCAGAGTCTTCACCTGCCTCCAAGTCTGCCCACACGTTTTCATCTCCTCTTCACATGACCTCCTTCAAGTCACCCTTGCACTGACGACCAACTCGCCGCTTCCCGTTCGGGTTCCACTCGAGCAATGGCTTGTCTAGTTATGTCACTTGATGGTTTCCTTAGAGTATGGCCAATCCATCTCCATTTCTTCCTCTCTATTTGTTTTACAATCGGTTCCTGGTTGGTTCGCTCCTAGAGATCGATCTCTGTTGCTGATCTTTTCTGGCCATTTGATCTTGAGTATTGAGCGAAGACAGCTGCTAATGAAGGTCTGTAGTTTGTTTGAGATTCTCTTTATGACGCGCCAAGTCTCTGATGCGTATAGTAGCACTGACTTCACATTGGAGTTGAAAATCCGGATCTTATTTTTGATGCTGAGTGCTGTTGACCAATATATCTACCTAAGCCCTTCGAACATGCAAAAAATGACGTCACATCCCACTGTATTTACCAATTTGAAAGTACGTGTGGACACACATACGTAGGGAGGACTCATCGATCTCTGCGAGTAACGGCTTCAGAGCATATTCCTGAAACAAATGGAATCTTCAGAACCTATTAATGGTGAGAACAGGAGACCTAGCCTGCTGCGGAACCCAAGAGAACAATAATACTAATATTAATAAAATATTTTGATTTCTATTGTCTCTAAAATTACTCCTGACTCCTATTCCAGTGGCTAGCTTATCCATAATGGAGTTATGCTCTACCACAGTGCCCAAGATTTGTACTTATATCCTGAGGATATCACATACAAATTAATCTCAGTAAGAAGTTTGTGTGTCGTAGAATGAAACAAATTATTTATAGATATATTTCAATACATTACACATAATGACAAGGTTTTCGTTTTGATAGTATTTCGAACAAAAGTGATGTCACATCCGACTGTATTTACCAATTTGAATGTACGTGTGGACACACATACATACATAGGGAGGACCCATCGATCTCTGCAAGTAAGCGCTGGCTTCAGAGCATATTCCTGAATGGCTCCAGAAACAAATGGAATCTTCAGAACCCATTAATGGTGACAACAGGAGACCTAGCTCTTCTATTGCGAAACACATTATAGAGACAGGACATAAAATTGACGTTAACAGATCTTTTAAACCTATCTATAAAACGTGTTTGGGGCGTTCCTAAAGTTTGTGAAAGCCCTAGCAATTAGAAAGTTTAAGCCACCTTTATGCGTTCAAAAACAATTCGTCATCACATTAAACGTTCCTTAGTAAATTCTGTTTTGATACCAAAGCAGATGTACTGTTACCTCTGCTATTTGGTTTAGTGGTCTTCATTGTTATGTTGACCTTGAATATGTCCTTTTAACTTGACCTCAATCCGTTTTTCTCACCTATTAACTCTTTATCAATATCATATATATATATACCTTTGACAAATACGTGTGTGCTGGATCAGATTGTTCGAAATGTGTGGCGCAAATACGTTACACGATTCAGACAAATTACGTCTTCTTATTGCTTTATCTAAATTCATAAAGGGAACTAATTGTTTTAAAAGATATAGTAGCAAATAGAATATCAACTAAAATTAGGAAAATTCCACAAAAAATTGAGGATCATTCAAACCTAGATGGCCAAAGGGGTAAGGATAATGTCTGAACTAACTTCCTTTGAACGCACAAATTAGGCTTCTTAATTAATATGGATCCCAACAGCCTCAGAAATATTTAGTAGTTGAACTCTTAAGGCAAAATTGGGATTCGTTGGTATGCGGTAAATGACCCTGAAAGCATGGTTAACGTCAATCTTGTGTTCCATATCCACAAGATGAGAAATAATAGCTCTGTGAATTGATTTTGTTTGTCCTTTACTTAACGACACAGGGTGATGTTTGGAAATTCGACGAGAAACACGTCTAATTGTACGGTCTATGTAACTGACTCCACAGGAGCTGAAGCTGTTGGGATCCATATTAATTAAGAAGCCTAAATTGTGCATCCAAAGGAAGTTAGTTCAGACATTATCCTTACCTTGGCCATCCAGGTTTGAGTGATCCTCAATTTGTTGTGGAATTTCCCTAATTTTAGTTGATATTCTATTTGCTATTATATATTTATTATTATTATTATAATTTAAGCATCTTTACTGAACTGTAATTCCATTGCTCTTATTTTTACAAATCGACATTATTTAAAAAACACTAATATTATTATTGACTACTGCTATTCTAGAATATTCTATGTATATAAACATGCAATATATAATTGTAGAACCAGAGGAGGAGGAATTTATCGAAAGGAATATTCTTTGCTCGATTATTTTGTGTTTTATAGATGTCTGAATGAATATTTTTGATATATATATCCCTTTGTTATGTAATATTTTATTGGTTAATTAATTAAATATCTTTTTCTATTTTTTAACCCTCTCCCCTTCCCTCCCTATCCCCGATCCTCTTTTAACATGCTGTCTACTCATACATTGGGTACGAATGCCCTAATCTACTACTAATACTACTACTACTAATTATTATTCATATATATGTATATATATACAATCATCGCTTCATTTATCATCCATCCACCCATCCATCTTTGTGTTGTAGATCATACACGTCTTATAATAATAAATCAAGCGTTTATAATAATAATAATATGAAACATTCTAAATCTATCCTATCCCAGTTGATCCTCTCATGCTCGCTGTGTAATACTGCTAGTGCTAGCGCTAGTGGTAGTAGTCGAAGTTGGCATCCTTCACATCCTCCTCCTCACCCTCCTCCTCGTCGTCAACATGGCTGTTGTTGTTATTGTCGAAATCAGAACTACAGTGTGTGCAAGATGACCCCCACGATGAAAAGACGTAGTAGAACGTGTGATAATGCCATAAAATACATCGGTAGTTATGATGATGTTGATTCTCGTGGTGGTAATAATAATAGTAGTATATCCACTTCGTCGATTTCAACGTGTTTATCAGGTTCTCGTAAAATGACGACTTGTCGAAATTCGCCGTCTCTACGTCATCATCATCAGCAGCGTTTACATGGATCTCGGAAAGTGGATAATGGCGTCTATTGCCATCATTGTTATGCTTGTCATCCTTCTGTGAAGAATAATAATAATAACAATAATAATAAAATTAAGCGTCTAATTCAAATGTCTACAGATAATAGAATTATTACTGGCAATCCCAATGCCAATACTACTACTACTCATAAAATTACAGGTAATATAAGTTATGACTTGTTACCTATCAAATCACAGATGATTAGCAACAATAATAGTAGTAGTATTCCAATGCATAGAAGTATATCAGCGTGTATTGAAACTGACCGTGGCAGGTGCGTAAACTCGAAAAATACGCTGCAGCCATATAATAATGATAAAAATAATAAGATATATATGAATTCTGTTGGATGTTTTAACAAACAGAGCAACGGTAATCAGAATGATAACACAGATGTCGGAGTATCTTTTAAAATAGATAAAAGCAACAAGGAAGTACTTCTTGGTGGTTGTGGTGGTGATGGTGATGGTCGTGGGGACAACACTGCATCCGACTTTCTTACTATACCATCTACTTTCATAAGTGTACCAAAATCGATCAATAATAGTAATAATAATAATAATAATAGTCATAGTAGTGATAAAGAAGTGAACTCCAGTGATCAAGCTTCCACATCGTATTCATCATTTTTCAATGAAGGAAATTCTGATACTACAAGCAATAAAATCAATAATAATAATGTATTATTAGTGTCAAGTGGTGATCATCACAGCTTTACTGACTTTTCATCACGTTTAGCGGATAAAAGTATCTTCTTTTACACTGGTGGGGGTGGTGGTGGTGGTGGTGGTAATGCGTCAAAATTACCACTTCCGTATATTTCTTCGGGTGTACGTCGAGTTCATTCGTTCTGTACCTCTGTTATGAGTGGTCATTCAGCAGGAGTAGGTATTTTGTATACGTTATAGTGGGGCGTGGGTAATCTGGTTCGATTTATTTGTTCGGTTGAATGGGATAATTGTACACACACACACTCATTCATTGAGTATTTTTATTTCTGTTTTTTGCCCACCACCCATTTATGTTCTTAACATGATTGCATAATCAATGGTTCAGGTGTTGGTTTACAGGAATTTCATTGATTTCTAGATTGATCACGTACTGAGTTCAGCTAGAGAGATGGACATTGGAAACCAGCTGTACGGGGGAGTACTGGACGGCTGTTTCGTCCTTGTTTGGGTCTCTTCAGTCGTAAGCGCAAGCATATGGACCAACCAGGAGTTTCACTGGATTCCGTTCCAGTAGTTCAATGGTATAGAAAATCACCTTGTAACCTGTAGGTTTATGGGCTTGACGCCTGCAGATTGGGTCACCGCTGGTACGTACTACTGAAGAGTCTCAAAGCAAGGACGAAACAACCGTAGAGGTTTTCAGTGGTTTTCTAACTGAAGTCAATTCGTGTGATCAAACTTGAAATATATATGAAATTCTGTTTATTTCATTTCGTTGTTCACACATGTTCTAATTCATAGTGCACTTACATTCGTGTATATTATTAATTTACGGGGTTTATGGTTTTCTCTGCTTTCATTCTGTCTAGTTTCTTCTTTATGTGTTCATTGTCATGTTTCTCTTATTCTCTTATCTTTTTGAATTATAAGCGAGAAGCGAACAAGATTATTCAAGGATCCCCGTTGCATATCGTATATCCGGTTGCAAGTAGTAAGTCTTTACTGTTTTCCACAGCTTTGTTAGTTATGGTTTTAGTATTTAAATCTCATATTCATTACACTCACCGAATGCTATTTTATTACATTCATGTAATATTAGTAGTGTTCTCTGAACTGCTGGTTGGTTGGTTTACTTGCGGAGCTTTCGTCATCCGCCTTTCTGGACAACATCTTCAGCTGGCTGGTGTACTCCCTCCTGGTTTTCCAGTAGTTCTCTAACTGATATCAATGCATGGCGACAACTAAAATAAGTAATATCACCAAATAAAAATGGGTGAGAACATGTGTCATGCATTGCAACCCATTATGATCACTATTATTAATGAATTTAACGGGACAGGTTTATCTGCAAAATGCAATCAGCATACAGAGTAAACAGTGTCTCATCCCTTCCTAATTGTGTAAAATTAAAAATAGGTAGGGTGAGAAGAAAATCTACAATGTCCACGGCTGTCCGACTGATTGGCTTTCTGTGTAGATCTTTGCGGAGGATTTCACCAGTTCGAGCTGCAACACTCCATATGGCAGAGAAACTTAGATAAAAAACATATTATTATTGTTTCCTTTAATTCCTAGGAATTCAGCGGCGCGTCTCCATTGCATTCGGTTCTCTGCTAGATTTTTCACCTGGCTCCAAGTCTGCCCACACGTTTTCATTTCCTCTTCACATCACCATCTCCTCCAAGTCACCCTTGCACTGACGACCAACTCACCGATTCCCTTTCGGGTTCCACTCGAGCAATGGCTTGTCTAGTGATGTCACTTGATGGTTTCCTCAGAGTGTGGCCAATCCACCTAACTCCATTTCTTCCTGTTTATTTGTTTCACAATCGGTCCCTGGTTGGTTCGCTCCCAGAGATCGATCTCTGTTGCTGATCTTTTCTGGCCATCTGATCTTGAGTATTGAGCGAAGACAACTGTTAATGAAGGTCTGCAGTTTGTTTGAGATGCTCTTTATGACGCGCAGTGCAAGTCTCTGATTCGTATAGTAGCACTGACTGACTTCACATTGGAGTTGAAAATCCGGATCTTATTTTTGATGCTGAGTGCTGTTGACCTCCATAAAGACTTGAGAGTAGTGAAAGCTTGTCTTGCTTTTCCGATTCTTGCTTTGATATCCTCGTCAGTTCCCCCTGTAGTTGTAGATAAAAAACATAAGCATAATTTAACAGAACTGCAGTAAACGAAAGGCGTCGGTGGCACAGCGATAGAGTGCTCGCCAACCACTCAGGTGGTCCGGTAGTCGATGCACGGCCGTGGACTCACTCCTTTACATCGCTAAGTCAGTAGTAAGAGTGGTAAACAGGGAAGGTTTGGGATGAGGCTAGCAGCGACCCCATCCTGTAAAAATAATCACCACTGCTACAGAAATTTCAAGCCTCTAGCTTGAAGGCGCCTTATGTTCCACTGGGAACGTAAAGGAATAGAAACAAAAGAAAACAGTAAACGAAAATATTCAGGAAGAGGAATGGTCACTTAGAAATACTTGAGGGTATAATAGATCTGGGAGGTTATAAATAATGAATTCATCTGGGCCAATATCATCAGTAGTTTTGTGTTATTGATTTTGAGAACTCCGACAATCCCAACCAGACAGTCTGTTAAAGACTCGATGGATTGATTTCAGGTTTATGTTTGACCACCTCTAACTCCTTCATTGATTGATGAAGAGGGAGGTGGCTTGACTTGCGTACCAGGTGCTCCAGCCACTATAATCGATGTAGCCTGAGAACGTCATCGATTAGTTCCCCTTTCTTAAATAACAAACAGTCTACACCTAGCAACAATATTTCTCACCATATTATGTCACTTAATGCGGGAGATAGAAGAGTTCGTATCAGTGAGTATTAGCAAAACAAAACTTCTGTTCAACATTCTGTGGTGATTTATCTAGCTCATAGTATAACCAAAAGTTTATTTCCCGATACGAATTTAAAACAAGCAACAAAGGTTAATGAAACAAAATTTAATGAATTCATTTAATTTTGGCAGGACTCTTGAGTTGAATACTCTACATACAGGGATATATATTGGATCGTTTCGCAATTATTTGTGCTCTCTGAGCTGGTTGGTTTACTTACGAAGCTTTCGTCGCCCGCCTTTCTGGACAACATCCCCCTTCAGCGCAAGTTTTAGCATAAAGTAGTGAACTGATTTAAATTCCCCATGAATGATAGAATTGCGTTCCCTGGTAACCACTTTTACATCTGCATTGATCATTTTTTTGTTGACCTGGATTTTAAACTTTCTCGTCACATGATCTACTTTTTATTAGTTGGTAGATTTGGTCTATGTATTAACGTGTTTGTTAATCGCATATTCGTTTGAGTACACCAAGCTTCTAGGAATTCCCTGACTGCACTTTTGGCGTTTCCTCTGTCTAAAATTTTGCCATTATCCCAAACATCAAACTGATATCCATAATTATCTACATGCACTGATATGAAACAGGAATATATATCATGTCTTTTCACAGTTAATTTGTGTTCTTCAATTCTGAATCGAAGGTGACACCCACTTCGGCCTACGTAATATCTGTTACAGTTCATACATGCAGTTTATTTTGTAAATGGTATTAATTTTATCTTCTTTTTCTGTTGGATCTTTCGGTCTGCACAATATCGGATTAATTGATTTGACTGGCTTGTGTGCGATTAACCACACATGTTAATATAGAGCAAATGTACCAACTATTATAGGAAGTATATCATGTGATGAGAAAGTTTAAAATCCAAGTCAATAAAAAATGATCAATACAGATGTAAAGATGGTTACCAGGAGACTTAATTCTGTTACTTATAGAAAATTCAAATCAGTTCAGTCACTTTATGCTAAAAATTGCGCTGAAGATGTTGTCCAAAAGGATGACGAAAGCTCAGCAACTAAACCAACCAGTTCAGAGATGGATCAGACATACACTGAGGAGACCGTCGAATGACATCGCTCTCCTGAAGTGGTATAATAAGGTGAGCAATATTGAGGTTAGGCATCGGTCGAGTGTTAGGTAAGGAGGGGAAATCAGTCGACGAGACTGTGAAATTACTTCGACTGAAATAGTTAGGACATGTGCTGCGTATGCCTAGTCATCGCCTTCCTCGACGGGAAATGTTAGCTGACATAAGGTCAGGCTGGAAAAGAGCTAGAGGCGGTCAAACGAAAACATGCCACCAGTCAATGAAATCCACAACAGTTAGTCTAAGCCACGTAGGAAGGTGTAGACTTCCTGGTTGGGGTCCTCGGGACGGTAAAAACCGATGGTTAGAAACAATTGGTGATATAGCTCAAAATCGTTCTCAATGGTGCAGATGCATGCACTCCTTGTGACTTATGATTTCCAATGAAACTGTTTTGTTCTTCGTTATTACTATTCCTTTGTCTCACACCTCTGTTAACTGTCTATATTATGCATTTCTCCTACTTTCTTCTCTTGCTTTGTGTGCTACGTGGAGTGTGGCGACTTGAACTGCCGCACATTGGTGCAAAAATCTATGTCGAAAACCGACCGACCGACATCGCTCGCCAGACCAAGCCATATCATCAGTCGAGCAGAATGCGAATAGGAATCACAGTAACGAGTTGGTCTTGTGTGTCCGTGGGTGACATGGGGGAGATGATGTGAGTTTGAAGGAGATGAGAGACTATAGGCAACCTTTGGGGCCAGCTTAAGAGGACCGCAGGGAATAGGAAAAAGTGGAGGCGTGTTGTTGAAGGCCTATTTTCCACCCGGAACCCAAAGGAATAAGAAAACATTGTCCTGGGTATTAACCTCGGTGGGTGCGTATTGCTGAAGAGTCCCAAACTAGGCTGATAAAACAGTTGTCTAGCAGTACTCCTAGTTGGTTTTCCAATGGTTCTCTAACTAGTGTCAGCTCATGATGAAATCCTGTAACCAATCAACCAAATCCAGACAAACCAATACTTGAATATTAATGAGATGCTCACTGGCGACTTGCCCTATTCTGGTAGGTAGTTACCTGGAGTTCAAGTGGAAAGTCGTGACTAATAGGGTGCAGCAAGTCAGGTGTGAGGACAATTACTCGCCGAAGACATTGGCTAGCGGTTGCGCGAATTGGCGTGAATTGACAGAAGTTAGAATTCATGCACCGGCTGGCCATTGGATCGGGTCCCAGTGGTGTAATGGTTTACGAGCTCGCCTTGTAACCAGAAGGTCCTGGGTTCGAACCCTGGTGAAGAGTCATATACTAGGCTGGCAAAACAGTTGTCTGGCAGTATTCCCAGTTGGTTTTCCAATGTTTCCCTAACCAATGTCAGCTCATGATGAAATCCTGTAACCTATCAATAATTGTTCACTAGATTGTATGATCATGTTTTATCTAGGAGCTCAAAGATCTAATCTTGTGTAGAACGATTTTCGAAAATGGTGCATAACTAACTATCTGGTACAGTTTAGAAAGCATCATGTTTCAACCAACTAGTTGTGCTATGGTCATTATGACTATTATGTGCTCATTCTCATACATCTTACGTACTTATTTGCTCCTAGAATGTATAATACTCGTTAAGTAGACAGGTGTTTTTAAATTAATTGTTTGCATGGTACCCATAGGTAAATTCCAGCATGTGCATTTCGTCCTGTTTGGAACTTATCAGCCAGATATGCTTTTGCTCCCCAGTAATTAATAAATAAGATTTATAACCCAAGCGGATGATTTTGATTTGGTTGTGTTCTGTGCGCTGATTGATTTAATGGAGAGGCTTTCTTTGTCCCACTTGTAGACAGCATCTTAAGTGAACACTTTTCAATATTAAGTGAAGTTGTGTGAATTCTCCATGGGAATGATGTGACTGTATTTTCTGACAAACATTGTTGTGTTGAATTGAATTTTAGATTTTCCCGTAGATTTATTGGATCGAAGTGCTCGATCTCAGGTTGACATGTCGGCTTCTTGTGCAGATGTTTTGACGATGTCTGAGCATGTAATTAGAATTAAATTAGTGGATGGTGACTAGCATTGGAATCCAGGATAAAGCGCATTTCGTCCCATTTGAGACTCGTCATCTGGATGTACCCGCATTTCCCAGTGGGTGATGATGTTCCCACTATAAGCACTGGGTTTGAGCCTCGGTGGGAACATCATCACTCACTGGGAAATGTAGGTACATCCAGATGACGAGTCTTGACCGATAGCTGCTACCTTGACGTGGTGGTGGGGCTTGCACATTGCGATGATCCAACAAGCTGCACTGGCTGGAACCAATGTTCTTGCAGGTCCTACCATGCCAGGAAGGTTGCTAGCATAACGATTAGACTAAAAGCAGTTACCGGCATTGTGTAAGAGTCTTTCTTACACTATGCTGGGGGGTCTGAGGGCGAAGTCGTACTGCTGGGGAACAGGGGTATAACAGCAGTGAGGTGTTTCCCTCAGATGGCCAGGATGCCAGCTATGCTGTCTCTCCACTCCGGAGGGAGGGGGTTAGAAAAGGTCGACCCCAAAAATTGTGCATCCCGACTTCCCCCACGGTGGTCCGTAACCGGCGGTAAGTTTACTAATACGGAACCACTCCCAGAAATCGGTCCATACAGGCCATGTGTGACCGGCCTTAAGCAGTTGTCCCGTGGGCTCTGTGGTCACGCAACACTAACTCTCTTTCTATTTCAGGTACACGAATAATCAATCAACTTCCACGGTGTGGGCAGCCGGGAAGTAACAACCACCCACACACTTCCAAAAGCACACGAAGCTTTCCTGAGCATCATTCTCCTTCTCCCGAATAGGACGAAATGCGCATCTTGGATTCTGCTGCTAGTCACCACCCACCAATTAAATTCAAACATTGTTGTGATTGATTGTGAATTTACATCTCTACTGATGATTTTTATTCACGTGAAATCTGAAATTTCTCCTCATGTGATTTACTTTCTATTCTTTTGTTAGTTTTGGTCCATAGTAATGTGTCTGTTTGGGTGTAATAGCAGGGCTTCTAGAAATTTTCTGACTGCATATTTGGTATTTCCGCTGTTTAAGAAATTTCTATATATTCAAGTATTGGTTCGTAGCTATTCGATTAATTGGTTGGCGGATTTCATCATGAGCTGACATCAGTTAGAGAACGATTGGAAAACCTGCATGGAGTACTGGACAGCTGTTTCGTCCTAGTTTGGGATTCTTCATCAGTGCGCACACACCGCCAGGGTTCGAATCCAGGACCTTCTGGTTACAAGGTGAGCTAGCTCGTAGAACATTGAGCCGCTAGGACTCGATCCAATGGCCCAGGAATTCTAACTTCTGCCAATTCACTATATAGCGTGACCTCTAGCCAATGTCTTCGGCGAGTATTTGTCGTCACACCCGACCTGCCTCACTCCACTTCCAATCAAGTTCATTTCCGTGACTGTCCACATGCATTGATTTGAAAGAATACAATATATCGTGTCTTTTTACAGATATTTTATCATTTTGGACTCCTAGTCGAAGGGGAGCCCACTTTGACCTATCTAGTGTTCATCGCAGTTTATACAATTTTGTAAATGTTATTGATCGTGCCTTCGTTTGCTGTTGGATCTGTCAGTCTGCACAGTATTGAGTGAAGTGATTGTGTTAACTAGTTTGCTATGTCTACTTCAAATGTTCCCAGTACTTTAGTTGGTATTTCAGAAATATTCGTCGTATACACACATATATGACTGAATGAATTTTCTTGTGGTCTTTGAGCATAGATGGTTTCTTGTTGGTGTTTTTGGATTTGAGTTTTAACGCTTTTTGATGATATAGAAGAAAAAAAATTTCCCATTTAGACATTTAGAAAGCAAAATGATTGAGCGAAGAAATATTTACTTTTAAATTGGTGGAGGATCTAATTGAAAGGTAAATATTTCTTCACTCAATCCTTTTACTTCTTGATGAAATTGTATCGTTGGGTATTCATTCTTCTTGTAGAGATGGCTAATCTGTCTGTCTGTTTGAATTCAACATAAAACTTGGCACTGAAGTGCAGCAGTTCCAGTTGCCATGTTCCGAATAGCACACAAATGTAGAGAAGAATATAGGTGAAGAGAATCAATAGAGTTTTGACAAGTATAAGAGTGAAACAGAATGAGTAATGGTAAAAAGGAATATGAAAGATTACACAAGAGACTGAATACATCTGCGTAGGCCATTGACAACGATTTTGAGTCATGTCACATATGGTCTCCAGCCATTGATTCTTAGAGTCCCGAGAGCCCCAACCCGGAAGTCTGCATCTCCCTCCCTAACTGACTCAATTTAACTGTCAAGGATTTCATGGATTGATGTCATGTTTTTGTTTGGCCACCGCTTACTCTTTTCCAACCTGCACCTATATCAGCTAGTAATTCTCGTCGGGGGAGGCGATGGTTAGGCATACGCAGCACGTGACCTAGCCATCTCAATCTATGTAACTTTATAGCCTCTTCGATTGATTTTCCCTCTTTGCCCAACAGTCTACGCCTAACGTCAAGATTACTTACCTTATTATGCCACCTAACGTGAGAAAGAGATCGTAAACATCTATGATCAAAAACAGTCAACCTTTTCATGTCTTCAACTCGTATTGGCCATGTTTCAGAGCCATAGAGAAGGACGGAGCGAACTGCTGAGCAGTACACACGTCCCTTGGTTGATAGTCGGATGTCATGCCTACGCCAGAGATGGCGTAAGTTAGCGAAAGCAGCACGAGCTTTTTGGATCCATGCTGAGTAGACGGCTAGTAGTGATAGTGTTCTCAATGAATCTCGACCTTGCATAATCATCGCTTAAAAGGTCAGAGTTGTGTAACCCCACTGGACGTCACCATTGGACCAAGTAACTTCGAGTTATCACTCCTGATTGTGTTAAAGTTTTCATTCAAGCGGACTTTATACCAAAATGTGGTTGGGATCATTTCAGCCAGATATACACCGTCTATCAATTAGTTCTGTTAAATGTGTTTGTATGTTTTTTCTCTCTCTCTTTCCTTTTCCCCCTTATCATAGATCATAACAATTGTACAACTGGTCTGCCAGATAGTCCATCAGTTGTTAGTGATGGTTATTTTATGTCAAATCTAGGATTATCACATAATCAAAGATCTGGGAGTGATCCAAAGCAGTCTGTGAAAGCGAGAAACGTAAGTTCTTCCTGACTTCTGATTTTATATGTATTTATGTATATGACTGGTTTCAACATAGAACTTTGCACCGTAGTGCAGCAGTTCCAGTCGCCAGACTCCATGTAGCACACAAAGCAAGAGAATAAAGTAAAAAGGAATGCAAAATAGATATGTGTAAAACTTGGGCACTGTGGTAGTAAGTAATTCCATATTAGTTTGTTTATTACATGTATCACACAGTGAAACAGTATTATTTACTGGATGACGTTTCGAACAAAATTTATTGTTCACAATCATATCAGTTAAAATCACACGAAGTCGTGTGATGAATGTGTAATACATGTCCTAACCATCTCAAACGATGTAACTTCACATCCTCGTCGATTGATTTCCCTTCTTTACTTAGCACTCGGCGCCTAACCCCAATATTGCTCACCATATTATACCATTTCACACGACTGATACTATACGGATCAGAGACTTGGCGCGTCATAAAGAGCATTTCCAACAAACTACAGACCTTCATTAACAGTTTTCTTCGCTCAATACTCAAGATCAGATGGCCGGCCAGAAAAGATCAGCAACAGGGATCTTTGGGAAAGAACCAACCAGGAACCGATTGTGATTCAAATAGGCAGGAAGAAATGGAGATGGATTGGCCATACTCTGAGGAAACCATCAAGCGACATCACTAGACAAGCCCTTGAGTGGAACCCGAAAGGGAAGCGGCGAGTTGGTCGTCAGTGCAAGGGTGACTTGGAGGAGGTCATGTGAAGAGGAGATGAAAACGTGTGGGCAGACTTGGAGCCAGGTGAAGACTCTAGCAGAGAACCGAACACAATGGAGACGCACGGCTGAAGCCCTATGTTCCTGTAGGAATTAAAGGATACAATCGTAATAATAATAATAATAATAATAATAATACACGACTGATAGAACGCGGACACCCATAACCAAAGAAAGCTAGCCGGCCTTTTTATGCCTTCCACTCTCTATGGTCAGGTCTCACAGCCGTGAAGGAGGAGGGGCGGACTGCTCAGCAATACACACGCCCTTCGCTCGATAGTCGGATATCATGCCTACGCCAGAGATGGCGTAAACTTGCTGAGATTTAGTCAGCGATCAACCAGCTGTTACTAACTGATGCTACTTCCCAAATAAGTGAAGTGGTCAACGTGCTCTACCACTTCACTCCCTATTTCTAAGCTTGGAGTCAATGTAGTCCAGTTCAGTCCAGTTCTGTGACATCATATTACATTTTTTTGGCGGGAGCAAATAGCATGGCAAACATCCGTAGATTGTAGCTCAAGGTGTTCAGAAGACTTTGCTGCCTTTTGTTAGCGTCTTCGTTTAGGAGGGAGGACTATATCATCTGTATATTCTAAGTCAACGAGATTATTATTCCCTGGTAACAAGTCAATCCCTTGGGTCGCTGAAGTCACTTAGGGTCAAGTCCATTAATACATCTTTGATGAAATTGAATATATATATATATATATATATATGTATATGTATATATATAATAGAGAAAGCTTCGCAACCAAACCAACCAGCTCAGAGAACACTATTAATTGCATATATGTATATATATACATATATATATATATATATATATATATATATATTACTGATAGGAAGACAAACATATAAGAAACAAAGTAGAATTGTATTGATGTTTTACTTGTCATGATTTGTAGCATCCAAGAAGTTTTGTTGTACACTTCGTCATGAACCGATATCAAGTAGACAATCATTGAAAGACACTGGAAAACTGTTTTTTTCTAGATTGGGACTCTTCAGTAGCTCATCCCCAGGACCAATCGGTTACAAAACTAACCTCGTTGAGTATTCAGTGAATTGGGCTGGAATTCAATGACTTGTGAATTCTAACTTTGTCAAAATTAAATAAATAACTGACTGACTGATTTGTTGGGGTAGAACTTCGCAGAAAAGCGCAACATTTTAAGCCTCTACACTTTGAATTAGGTCAATATAGAAAAAGCCGAAATACCAGAGACTAGGAAGTGGTACTTTTTTATTGATGAGTAGGATACTGATATGATGATCGATATCCAGTCTAGAAATAACCCAATCAGAATTGGCCTGCCAAAGTGATCGATGTCTAGTCTGGAAATAGCCAATCAGAATCGACCTATGTAAGTGATCGATGTCCAGTCTTCAAACAGCCAATCAGAATCGGCCTACTTAAAAAATAACGCTCACTATTTTATTGTTCATGATTATAGACTAATTAACAGATCCTTGGTGATTTTTTGAATGATACGTTATTGTGTAAGTGTACGGTGACTTTCCGTCTCGTCTTTGGCGTGTTCTCGCTTAAGTTGAGCGGGTTGAGAGACCGGTTAACCGTCTTATACATTGTTGGTGTAGAAATACGCTACTCATGATTATATATATATATATATATATATATATATATATATATATATACAGGTGTGAGAAATGAAAACCAATGAGGTTTCCAGAATCCCGAACTACATTATAACAGCGATAAAGTAACTTTATTTTGTAGATCTTCAGGTAGTCATTCCACTATGGATAGCCTAAAAACCTACGGTCTTCTTGCGTAACCCAAACTAACAGCCAATGATATCATGGAATACTGTGTCGTATTTCTTCGGCTGGCGACTACTTACTTTCTTGTAACTTGACCTGACCTCTTCGGGCATGCAATATATTGGAGTGGAAGATAATGTGAGTGTACGTATATATATCCCAGATAACTCATTCGTTGAAGAATTAAATAGTGTACACCTGTCGGTTATGTATTTTCCCGCCTAATCCAAGAAATGCTGATGCGAAAACGCTTTGAAAACACCTTTCTTTGGACGCTGAAACTGATGTTGTCTTCTGTAAACAGATTTAATCTGTAAAGTTAGACGGCTGACGGCTAGGCAACAAATCAACTCATAGATAAATGGTCGAAAATATATCCAGCATTATAAAAAATAGTGTGGTTTTGTGTCACACAAGTTGCCAGCGTTTTTGTCAATTTCGCGATCTCGATTGGGCAGAGTTTTTTTTGTTTTACTCCCTCCCCATAAACGACCTGGATAGACTTCTGCCTTCCTCTAAGAACGCTTTCACATATGGCCAGGCATTTATAGCCTCTCTTAGGTAAGTCCCATGCCCTGCCTTCACACGATGGGGATGATCCACACAAAAGTAAAAGGTCGGATGCAAATGTCTGGCACTTACAACTGGAGGGGTTGACGTGCAGGTGTTATACACTGGGGGAGGGGCGGGGCGAGCTGGGAAACTTTGATTCCAAACCTATTGTACGTGTACATGGGTTCCAAAACCCGAAAGGGTAGAACGGTTTATGGGGACCTGTTTTGGTCACTTGCCTACAATACTCCAAACCTGAAAGGATGAAACTTTTAGGCGTATTTATTCGGAAACTTGTAAACTAGTATTACATCTAAACTAATATTTTAGAATCACTAGATAATAACTGTGCTAAAATCAAGCATCAGTAGCTGACTGGTGGACTCAGTTTCAACGTTGAACTTTGCACCGAAGTGATGTGCCACCAAGTAACCACATTCTATGTAGCACACAAAGGTAGAGAAAACATGAGAAAGAAAACAAATATATTCAAAAGAACGATAATGAGCAGTAATGTACTCAGGGAAGGGAATGGTGACACGGAAGAACTTGGGCGGGGAGTAGGCGTTTAATGAATCTGGGAGATCACGAAGATTGATTGCATTCGGGCCATGAAGAATGATTCTTAACCATACTCTACCAGTAGTCTCCAGGCATTGATTCTTAGAATCCTGATGACTGCAACCACGCAGTGTGTCTACAACCTACCCACATCACTGGCTCAAACTAACTGTGAAACATTTCATGGATTAATAGCAGGGTTTCGTGTCAACACCCTTAACCCTTTTCCAACCTAATCCTATGTCATTAACACCGTTACTGGTCGTGCAAGGCGATGGTTAAGTGGTCAACACGCTCTACCAAGTGGAGAGAGAGAGAGGTTGATTACTAAATCTTTGTTCATAGAATCTTCACCGAACGCACTCATCACTCATACCGGAAATATGGAAAATACTATCACTACGTATCAAGTGATGAAAAATTATGTAATTATATTAACGAAATTAGAAAGTTGTGTGAGTAGTGCCTTGATATGATTGAGGCGCAATAATAAATTGTGCTCGAAACGTGGTTACATCAGTAAATATTACTGTATAACAACACTGTGAGATTTTATAAAAATAAATTTCACCCACAAGGTTAAGATACATTAAATCAAATAGTAACCTTTCTAGCAATAATTAACCTCCTTTCTTTGCCTCTTTTGCCTTCCTTTGTGTGTGTGTGTGTGTGTGCGCTGTATGGAGTGTGGCATTTGAACTGGTGCACTTCTGTGCAAAGGTCTATGTTGAAACCAGTCAGTTAGTCGGTCAATGAGACCACCCTGTCACCTATTTCCTACGTAGTCCTTTTTCAACCAACATTGTTGTTCATTGTCACAAAAAATATATTTAGCTGACTATAAATATTCAAATAAGTCATGAAATTCATACTTGCATTCACACTCAGCATGAAAAATAAGGCCCAGATTTTCAACTTCAGTGTGAAGTCATCGCTACTGTACGGATCAGGGACTTGGTCAGCGCTTCACAGAGAGGGGCTTCGAACAAACTACCGACCTTCATCAATAGCTGTCTCCGCTCAATACTCGAGATCAGATGGCCAGCCAGAAATGATCAGCAACAGGAACTCCAGCCAGGCCATCGCTCGAGTAGAACCTGAACGGGAAGCGGCGAGTTGGTCGTCCAAGGGTGATTTGGAGGAGGTCATGTGAAGAGGAGATGATGGTAGCATATGGGCAGACATGGAATCAGGTTAAAACGTTGTCAGAGAACCGAACGCATTGGAGACGTGCGGCTGAGGCCCAATGTTCCTCTAGGAACTAAAGGAAACAATAATAATAGTAATACTTGCATTCAAAATTCTACTCTACATACCATACATAATCGTCTTCTTTAAACTCTAATGATTACTACTCATTGTTGACGAAGTTAAAAATTAGTGTTAGAATTTATCATCCAATCACACTCTATCATTTTATCCAAAGGATTTTAGGATTTCCTAAGGTTCTGTGTTTATTATTATTATTATTGTTCCCTTTAGTTCCTAAAGGAACATAGAGCTTCAACCTCACGTCTCCACTGCTTTCAGTACTCCGCCAACGTTTTCACCTGGCTCCGCGTCTGCCCACATGCTTTCATCTCCTCGTCGCGCATGTCCTCATCCATGTCACCCTCGCACTGACAACCCTTTAACTCGCCACTTCCCGCTGGTGTTCCACTTGAGCAATGGCCTAGCTTGTAATGTCACTTGATGATGGTGATGATTTTCTCAGAGTATGGCGAATCCACCTCCATTTCTGTCTTTAGCAAGGGTTTTTTGCTGTATGGATTCTAGACATCATTGTCAACGTCAGAACTAAATAAGAGATTTACACTACCAGGAAGTAATTCAA
Organism: Trichobilharzia szidati; assembly: GCA_944472155.2. Classification (NCBI taxonomy): domain Eukaryota; kingdom Metazoa; phylum Platyhelminthes; class Trematoda; order Strigeidida; family Schistosomatidae; genus Trichobilharzia; species Trichobilharzia szidati. Next base: position 140,646,879 of record OX235273.1, read on the forward strand.
ACACATGGTTAACTCCAGGCGGTTGTGTACACTGACGTTCAACAACCCATTTGTTCCTCTTTAACAGAGATAAGTTCAGGTGATGGATTGCATTACATGTTGTATTTCTTTATTTAAAGTAAAACAGTACTAGAATTTAATTGGTGGATAGTGACTAGCAATGGAATCCAGGATAAAGCGCATTTCGTCCTTTTTGGGACTCGTCAGCCACTGGGTGTACCTGTATTCCCCAGTGAGTGATGATGTTCTCTGGGGCAATGCAGGTACATCCAGTCCGAAGTAGGACGAAATGCGCATCCTGGATTCCACTGCTAGTCACCAACCACCAATTAAATTCCAATTACATGCCCAGACATCGTCGAAGCATCTGCACAAGAAGCCGACATGTCAGCCTGAGACCGAGCACTTCAGTTCAATCAATCGACGGGAAAAATCTAAAGTTCAGTTTAAACAATGCTATTTTGAAACAATTGGATAAGATGTATAGCTTAGGTGAATGTACTAAGTATTACGTTCTCTGAGCTAAGTTGTGAAGTTACGAACGTTTCGTTATCTTTCTAGATGATATATTTCAGTGCTGTTTTCATATCACAATTTGTGTGTGTGTGTATGAGTTTATTTATTCTTTTCACCCCGTAGTTTTTATACTAGATTTTTTTCTACTCTCACTCATCATTTTAGAGACGTAGTTCAAATGATGAATGGGAAATCAATGGACAAGAGATAACTAAAGGTCCACGTATTGGTTCAGGATCCTTTGGAACTGTATTCAAAGGCTATTGGCACGGGAATGTGGCTATCAAAGAATTGAATGTTGTCGATCCTACACCGCAACAGCTAAAAGCTTTCAAAAATGAAGTCAGTGTATTAAGGTAATACAGAAGTGTACAGTTATATATTTCTCTCTCTCTTTCACTTTGTCACTTGATTTTCCACCGGTCGACATACTTTTCAGTTCCTTCTGAAGTCATTTCGACCTAAGAAAAAGAACCCTCACATATCATGTGTAACTTCTTATACTGAATGTAGAGCTGTATCAGGTTGTTGATTGATTGAGTTCCTGTCTGTCTGTCTTTTTTCGACATAGAACTTCGCACCGATGTGCGGCAGTTCAAGTCGCCACACTCCCTCCTCGTAGCACACAAAGCAAGAGAATAAAGTAAAAAGAAATGCAAACTATAAACAGTTAACAGAGGTGTGAGACAAAGGAGTAGTAATAACGAAGAACGATATAGTTTCATTTGAAATCATAAGTAACAAGGAGTGGATGCATCTGCGCCAGCCATTGAAAACGATTTTGAACCATATCATCAATTGTCTCCAGCCATTGGTTTTTACCGTCCCGAGGACCCCAAACAGGAAGTCTATACCTTCCTACGTGGCTTAAATTCCCTGCCATGATTGAGAATAGTTATCTCTCCCGGTGGTGACAGTAGATAATTGTAAATATCAATTTTATTTGTACTGCTAACTTCATTATGAATTTAATACTGTGTTATTGTTGCATATTTTCTTATGTAATTGTAAAATCTGGAGAAAATTTACCGCAAATACTAAATCGTGTTCTGAAATTATCATAATGTTATCATTTATTTTATTGTTATACACTTGGATTCCGAGTGGAACGTAGTGCTTCAACAGCATATCTCAACTGTCTTCTGTTTTCTACTGCCCTCTACAGCTTACCCCACGATTGCCCATAATCTCTTATCTCCCCCATGTCACCCTCGCTCGCAACGACGACTCACTCGTTGCTTCCCATTGGGATTCCACTCGAGTGATGGCCTGCATTGCGCACAATGTCATTCGACTGCCTCCTTAATGTATGCCTGATCCGTTTCCATTTTCTCCTACATGTTCGTTGATCGATCGGCTCTTGATTGGTTTGTTCATTACCGGAGTTGCTTGTTGCCTATTCTTCCTAGCCGGCCGGCTGGCCATTTGATCTTCAGTATGGAGTCAGTGAAGGTGGCAGCTGTTGTTAAAGGTCTTTTACTTGTTGGAAATCCTTTTCGTGAAACTCAATGCAAGTTTATGACTGACTGACTTTATATTTATGTTAAACAGAATCCGAATCTTGTTGTTTATGCTAGCTCAGTGTAGTGCAGAAGTTTTCCGAAGTGGTTTCAGTTTGGTGAAGGTGTATCTTGCGTTTTCGATTCTGGCTGGCTGGCTTTGACATCTTCATCCATTCTGTCTGTAGTTGAAACGATTCTCGCCGCCTAGTTAAGTGAAGGAAGTAACTTCTGTGAAGTCTCTCTAGTTGATGGTGATTGGTGCTGGTTGTTTTAGTTTTCGGTTGGTTGGTTGTCTTCACCAGCTACGTTCGTCTTCTCTATGTCCACCTGGAGTAGTCTTGTCTTCGTTGCCTTCATTTTCAGCTAGTTTGTTGGTTTTCGCCTGTGAGTCTTCGAGTTTGTGTGACTTTAAACGTAAATAATCTACAAGCGAAATCCAGATTTTGTCGAGTCTTTTTATCACTCCAACGACAATATTCGAATTATATTTTCAGAATTGTTTACGCTTTAAAGACATACTATTCATTAGTGGGTGGATGAGTGAGTAAGTGAGTGAGTAGGTGTCAAGAACTGCACTTATCATCATGTTAATTCGTTTCAATGACCCTGTATACTCATCATATATGTATTCACAAATAAGAGTTGGAAATTCTTAGACTTTCTTTAATTCTCTCTGTCTGGATTCAACGTAGAACTTGGCGCCGAAGTGCCACAGTTCGAGTTGCCACGTTCCAAATACCACACAAAGGTAGACAAGAAAATGAGTGAAGAGAATCAATAGAGTTTTGACAAGTATATGAGTGAAACAGAATGAGTAATGGTAGAAAGGAATATGAAAGATTACAGAGACTGAATACATCTGCGTAAGCCATTGACAACGATTTTGAGCCATGTCACCTATTGTCTCCAGCCATTGATTCTTAGAGTCCCGAGGGCGGGCCCCAACCCGGAAGTCTGCATCTCCCTACCTGACTCATCTTAACTGTCTAGGATTTCATGGATTGATGAGGCCATGTTTTTGTTTGGCCACCACTTACTCTTTTCCAACCTGCACCTATATCAGTTAGTAATGCCCGTCGGGGGAGGCGATGATTGCCACATCCTGATGCTAGTAGTTTGCCCGTGTAGATGTTTATGTAAGTTGTCTCAGTCCATATTGACTTTTAAGCGTGTAAGCGCCAACACCAATTCTTATACTGCCGTTAAATAAAAATAGTATTGTAACGACAGAAGAAAAGGGCAAGGCAACAAATCGTTTATTGAGAAAATCAACAGATATTCATAGATTTTTATGTACATTGTTATTCGTTATTTGTTAGCAGAGAAACAGCGGCTTCTCATTGGTTGTTTTCCTGCTGAAGGTTATTCTCTCATCTCTTTGTTACCGTTTCTTAGACAGTCCATTGATATATCTGCCAATCGCATCTGCCCACGCTAAGTCCGCTGTGATTGGCTGTTGCGTTCCCCAAGGTTAGGCGTTGTTTTTGTTTTTTCTCATGAGACGTAAACATTGACATAAATTTCTGTCTACCAATTTTGGCTAGCAGACAGCTCTCACCACAGTATTACATGTGCAATTTCTAAAATCTCTATTTATTTATTTTTTTTTCCTATCTAGAAAAACTCGTCATGAAAATATTCTCTTATTTATGGGTTGTGTATCAAAACCATGCTTAGCTATTATAACACAATGGTGTGAAGGTTCCAGTCTGTATAAACACTTGCATGTCTTAGAGCATCGTTTCGATATCTCAGAATTAGTGGATATTGCTAGACAAACATCACAAGGAATGGAGTACGTATTATTATTATTATTAAATTATTATTATTCTTTTCTTTTTTTACTTATTATTATTTGAATGAATTCATGCATGTTTTGAGTTTTGTTATAAGTATATATCTTCAATGGGTACAAATTATGGTATGTACTTTACCCCCATCTAAGTGCCCCATGTATTATTATCATTATTATAAGATTGAGAAGAGCTTTCACCTACACTCATTCTTTCAGATGAACTGCCTGAATTTATCTATAGGTTCATGTATCTAGGACAGATGAGGTCTCTAATTGTATAGTGAGAGCACAAGTGGCGTACGCCCACATAAGCCACTTCTAGCACCATCATGACATTATCCTGATCATCAGAGGTCAGTTTCACGATGATTTGTTACTCGCTGTCTTAGTTTACACCTGTAGAACTCGTCCTCTTCGAGTTAAGGATGTACAGTGACTCTGTGTGTTCTATTCTTGGTGGATTCTGTTGAATCACTTGTATTCTATGGCAGCATCATGTAGGTAATTCTGAGATTCCGTAGTGTGTGTTTATACATAGTTGAGGTTATCTTTCAATAATAAAGGATGGTATCTTGATTTGGATAGGGTCCTGCTTCTTTCCGTACCCGCGGAATGGAAGAACTGGTGCGGAATTATGCTTCTGTCCATCTCAAGCAAAATACTAAACCGCATCATCCTGGAGAGAATCAAACACACCGACCTGGATGGAAAACTTCGACCGGAACAGGTTGGATTCAGGAGAAACAAGTCATGTATTGATCAAATCGCCACACTACGAATTATCATTGAACAGAGCTTGGAATGGCAGTCACCTCTCTATCTCAACTTCATCGACTTTAAAAAAGGCCTTTGACAGCGTCGATCGAGAGGTGATTTGGAAACTACTACGCTACTATGGAGTGCCACCGACAATTATGCATCTCAGTCAACAGTTTTACGACAGTGCTGCATTCCAAGTAATCCACAACGGGAAAATCATGGAATCCTTCGAAGAAGTGAAGATGGGAGTAAGATAAGGCTGCTTACTATCTCCAATGATTAATTTCCTGATTGCAGTAGATTGAATAATGCGACAGACAGCGGGCAATGAGGAAACAGGCATAAAATGGACCCGCACAAAAACTTGGAGAATTTGGACTTCGCCGATGATATATGTCTGACTTCCCACAAACTAAAAGATATGGAAGTGACAAGCAACAAGTTGACACAAAAAGCATCAAAGATAGGGCTTCACTTCAGGTGAACATAAAGAAAATGGAGGTGATAAAGATTTCTAGGCAACACCAATAGCGACAACAACAACAGACATCAATCCTCATAAATGGGAGGAACTTGAAAGAAACAACCTCCTTTACCCACCGACCTGGGAAGCATCGTTTTAACTACAGGCGGAACTGACGAGGATATCAAGGCAAGGATCGGGAAAGCAAGACAAGCTTTCATTACTCTCAAGTCTGTGTGGAGGTCAACAGCACTCACCATGAAAAGTAAGATCCGGATATTCAACTCCAATGTGAAGTCAGTACTACTTTATGGATCACAGACTTGGTGAGTCATGAAGAGCACCTCAAACAAACTACAGACCTTCATCAATAGCTGTTTTCGCTCAATACTCAAGATCAGATGGCCAGTCAGAAAAGATCAGCAGTAGGAATCTCTGGGAGCGAACCAACCCAATAGGAACCGATTGTGCAACAAATAAGCAGGAAGAAATGGAGATGGATTGGCCACACTCTCAAGAAACCATCAAGTGACATCACACGCCAGGCCATCGCTCGAGTGGAACCCGAACGGGAAGTGGCGAGTTGGTCGTCCAAGGGTGACTTAGAGGAGGTCCTGTGAAGTGGAGATGAAAACGTGTGGGCAGACTTGGAGCCAAGTGAAAACTTTGGCAGAGAACCGAACGCATTGGAGACGTGCAGCTGAAGCCCTATGTTCCTCTAGGAATTAGAGGAATAAATAATGATAACCTTTCCGTGTGAGAATAAAATTGCCACTTTCCTCCTTAAATACTGTTGCAGTGAATCACTAGATATAATTTACGCTTATGTTCTGTGGCAACTATGCAGATTTATCCATACTGTGGCCTTCAGAGAGAGGGTCGTTGTGCACCATTTACTATACAAACAAGTCAGTTATATATAGCCAATGTTGAACCTACTCCCTACCGTCTTACACAAGGCACAGCAGCCCTAATGCTTCTCTCTCGTCGATTGCAAATAGATAATTCCCCTGAAAATATATATTCATGACATGCTTGAGGATACGTTAGCTCATCTCTAGTCCACTTTTCATACACATCGCGTCACTGAAGTTGTTGGCGGAGAGGGGCAACTACGGTGTCGCGGTAGGATTACTGAGTTTTCTATAGTCTCATATTGGTGGTCAGAAGTGCTACATACAGACTATAGCCTTAAGCTTCTAGCCACATTAGTCATTCTAGCGCAACAACCCTGGATCCTTCTGAAGCACTGTTGCTGTGTATTTGTTTGTTACAGTGTTAGCCGCCTGTTTCCCGATCTTGTTTCCAACTTACGAATGAATTTCTTCTTTAATAATAATAATAAAAACTTTATTCTGAACAGTGTTTATGTAATTTGAAGTCAATCGATGGCTGGTGACTGGTGGTAGAATCCAGGACAGTGCGCATTTCGTCCTTTACGGGACCCGTCATCTGGATGTTCCTGCATTCCCCAGTGAGTAACCGAGCACTTCGATCCAATCAATTGACGGGAAAATCTTAAATTGAATTAAAAAATTAATATGACCCGTTGCAGAAGAGGTATCTGTCTTGGCTCAAGTGGTCTAGTGGATAACGCTTTTGCGCCTGAAACTATGGGCACTAGGTTTGAGCTTCGGTGGGATCACCATCATTCACTGGGGAATGCAGGTACAGCCAGATGACGAATCCCAAATGGTTCGAAACGCACATCCTGGATTCCACCAGTTGACTTCAAGTTACATGACCAGACATCGTCGTCGAAGCATCTGCACAAGGAGCCTACATCTCAAGCTGAGACCGGACACTTTGGTCCAATCAATCGACGGAAAACCTAAATTGAATTAAATGTTTATATAATGTACAAAATTTTCAGTAGAGTTTATTGCATGATACTTTCTCTTCGTCGTCTAGGATCTTCAAATAAAAAAAAATTAATTGACAGTAGATTTTGTGACACCTGAAGCGCAAACTAATCCTATCATTACGTTGGATCTTCTTTGACTCTTTCGGGAAATACACGACATTTTGTTGAATACCATACCATACCAAAGTCCAGGAGTACATTTTTGGTCAACCAAGGACACCACTCAGAAATGGTCATCTCATGTACTGGGAATAAACTCCCTCCCATCGAGAATAATGCTTATTCACATGTTTAGTAGAAACTTGCAAATCAGCAGGTTGTGTTTGAAATACTCGCCAGAGTAAATAGAGTACTATAAGAGGTGGCCATATTTTACTATGTATAAACAAACTGAATAAGAGAAATTATATTAAGATATATGGTTGGAGGATTTCATCATGAGCTAAAATCAGTTAGAGAACCATTGGAAAACCTGTAGGGAGTACTGGACTACAGCCGTTTCGTTTCAGTTTGGGACTCTTCATCGGTACTCACCCACCGGGTTCGAATACGGGGTGCAGAAGTTAGAATTCATGGACTAGCCATTGGATCAATCGAGTCACAGTGGCTTAATGGTCTACTAGCTATCTCGCCTTGTAACCAGGAGGTCCTGGGTTCGAACCCCTGTGTGGGGGCGTACCGCTGAAGAGTCCCAAACTGGTGTTACTAAACAGCTGTCTGGCAGTATTCCCTGCAAGTTTTCCAATGGTTCTCTAAATGATGTCAGCTCATGATGAAATCCTCCAACCAACCAAACTGAATCCCTACAAAAACCAATACTTGATTATTCTATATATTTTTCAAAAGAATTGATACCGAACAACGAGTACTCTTTTCGATAACCCCTTCATCATCGGGCTCTACAGTTATATATACATTATTGTGAATGAATGAATGAATTAGTGTTATGAACAACCTTAATGTTGTTTAAATAACATCGAATCAATAACAATATCAATAGAATTCAGCTGAATAGCATCAACAATAAGCTAAATGACAGAAGAATTAGGGAAGATAATATTACAAATTAATGAGTTTATACTCTCTACTGAAGGCCAGGGCAGTAATAGTGGCTGGCTGGACTTGTTTCTTTCGCACACAGAGTACTTGTTGTTTCAGGCGAATTGCAATAGCCTCTGGTGTTTGGGGCATGCGGTGCTTCGATGTTTTTGACAATTTATTTGGTACCCGTTAGATTATAGAGAAGGATCCTTCAACGGTGGCTGGCTTTGTGACCGGTTTGCACCAGATGGTCCAATATTGGACTGTTAATGGCTCTCACTACACCTTTACGTAGCCACAGTGGGAGGTGTTCTCGAGCACGAAAAATACAACTCGCTCCACAAGCGCAGTTGAATTGGTAGATACAATTTGAAGCGGCTAGCTAGTCTAGGTACTTCATCTTCCAGTCGAGGAATTACCATCGTTCGTGTAGAGAATAAGACGTTTATTTCGCTAGCATTTTTATTCAATATATATTGAGAGATGTTTTTCAGTAGCCCAAGTTTTAAGCAGACCGCTACTGAATTTCTCATAGAATAGAAATATTGAAACTTTGAGAAAAATAATATAAACTCTCTCCCTCTCTCTGTGTATCTGTCTTTTATACTCTTATTGTTTCTTGTTTTTATTTGTCTCCTTTACGTTATAAACAGTTATTTACACGCTAAGAATATAATCCATCGTGATTTAAAGTCGAGTAATATTTTCTTACATGATCGTACTGTGAAAATCGGTGATTTCGGTTTGGCTACAGTGAAAAGTCGTTGGTGGAATACTGGCTTTCAACAGCCTACTGGATCCATATTTTGGATGGTAAGTAGTGTATATATATATATATATATATATATATATATATATTTGCAAAGTCTATCGAGAGCAAAGGGAACTGTAAAACGAGAGTTTTGAAGTCGTGTGATTATAATTGATACTATGATTATGAACAATAGATAAATTGTGTTCGAAACTGTGTCATCCAGTAAATAATACTGTTTCTCTGACTGTGAGATATATCTAATAAACAAACTAATATTTAATTACTTACTCGGTCGGTCGGTTTTCGACATAGAACTTTGCACATATGTGCGGCAGTTCAAGTCGCCACACCCCATGTAGCACACAAAGCAAGAAAGTAGAAGAAATGCATAATATAGTCAGTAAACAGAGGTGTGAGACAAAGGAATACTAATAACGGAGAACAAAACAGTTTAATTGGAAATCATAAGTCACAAGGAGTGGATGCATCTGCGCCAGCCATTGAGAACGATTTTGAGCCATATCACCAATTGTTTCCAACCATTGGTTTTTACCGTCCCGAGGACCCCAACTGGTCAGGAAGTCTACATCTTCCTACGTGGCTTAGACTAACTGTTGTGGATTTCATTGATTGGTGCCATGTTTTCGTTTGACCGCCGCTAGCTCTTTTCCAACCTGGCCCTATATCAGCTTACTACCACAGTGTTGCCCAAGTTTAACACCTATATCATTATTATTATTTTAGTTGATTCTCATTTATTAGAAGACGAAAGGATTTAGAAAAAGGAAAATACTTTTATTATGGGTAAATTTTGTTTTGATAAAGTCTCACAGTGTTATACAGTAATATTTACTGATGAAGTTTCAAGCACAATTTATTGCTGCTCATAATCATATCAAGGTAATCACACGACTTCCTAAATTCATTGATATAGTTCCGTTGTTTTTCACTTGATTTGATTGGTAGTAATATTTTCCATATTACGGGTATAAGTGATGAATCATTCCTGTTGCATGTGTTGGGTGTAGATTATATGAGCAAAGATTCAGTAATCAACCTGTCTCTCCACCTACTTTTATTACATCTTAGAATTTTGACTCTGTCCCACCCATTCTATTGTGTGATTGTGTGTTAATGCATGCAGTGCAATCCCTGAGCTTTTTTCTAAATTACTTATCTTCTCCGGGTCAACCATTCTAACCTTAGCTAAATTCTTATGTTCTGACAATCTGACTACCCCTGACCTACTAGTTTGACCTATGTAGTTGACGTAACTCACAGTCATTGCAGGGTATTTTGTAAATTATATTATTTTGTTCAATTGGGTCAACTGGGTCCTTTAACCTACAGAAACAGTCATGATTGTTTATGGTCGATATCCAGGGTTGATAGCGTGGGCGTCCGCGCACAGAACTGACTCTGGGGTATTCCTAATCCCTTAACATGCAATCAACTTGAACATTCACTTATGACTGAATGTCTCTTCATTTTTCAAAATTTATGCATTATGCAATCCACTTGTTGTAAATATTTCTACCTTCCAATTGTGTGTGCATTAATATTCTCGTTTAGTTGTCACCCCCTCCCACTCCACCTGACATGTTGATACTGACTAATTATTGTTAACAAATATATCACTATCATTAGATTGGCAAGAATTCTTTGTATTATATTAAAAAAGCTATATATATATATATATATATATATATATATATATATATATATATATAGAACAACACATTTAAGCGAACAATATTGTGGGTTCAGTTAGATCTCATCAGGTTTAACTCTGATATACATAAGTTTACAGGATAATAAGATGGTGAATATAAGTTGTGTAATTAGTCGTAATAGTAGTAATGGTAATAATAATAATAATCCTTATCATAATAATAATGGTTTTATCAATAATAAGAATGAAAAAGTGGGACAATCTGCGATAACACGAATAATGAAAAACAGCATGATTAAACAAACAAATGTTCAGGTAGACGTAGTAGTCGATAAAGGCTAGTAAAAACAAATGAACCGATTAAGTAGTGCTAGATTGTAAGGGAAGTAAATGAAACAGGTTTATAATGAAGATGTGATAAGATTAAGGGATGATAAGAAAGGGGTTGAAAATATAAACAAGGGGTGGTGTAGAAGTCATTAGTTGGCTATGTCTTAATAGGCCAAGGGAGGGATAATAGCTGTACGAACTTCTTTGAATGCATAGTTTAGGCTTAATAGTTCGAATGCCTATCGCCTGCCTCATCTGTGTGCAGTAGACGAATACAAAGCCTATTGGAAAGATTCAGTGGGACACGATGAGTTAACTTGAAAGCTCTCGTTTTCTCCATTACATGACCACTATCAATTAAGTGTGACAAAATTGAGCTACGGATTGTTTGTCCTTTGCCAAATCACGATCGGAGATGTTCAGTAGTGACACGTTGGTTAAGCTGTCTAGTAGTACGCCCAACATATCTGTCACCGCAGGTGCAGTTGAATTGATAAATGCACATAGATGTGGCAAAACTATCGACCACTTCTACCTGAACATTTTTTTTGTTTAATCATGCTGTTTTTCATTCATCGTGTTATCACAGATTGCCTGACTTTTTCATCTTTATTATTGACAAGACCATTATTACTATTGCTATTATTATTATTATTATTATTATTATTATTATTATTATTATTATTATTATTACCATTACTACTATTATGACTAATTACACAATTTATATTCACCATCGTATTATCCTATATACAAAACACCGTGATTGGTTTATATTTGAATTTTTATTTGTAAAGTTATGTATATTGGAGTTAAGCCTGATGAGATCTATTTGAAACCACAATATCACTGTTCGCTTAAATGTGTTGTTCTTTCTCTCTCTCTCTCTCTCTCTATATATATATATATATATATATATATATATATATATCAGCCTGTGCGTAAAATTACATTCAGTGTTCCCAATTGTTTGGTATTTGTTTATATGTATTTTGTGGCAATCATTTTCCTCTCACATGATTGAATATAACTCACCCCACACTCCATTTGGGAGTGAGGAAGGAGTTGCCACCGACGACATTGGTTGGTGCAAGTCACGCTAAAATCACGAGTTGCTGGAAGTTAAAATTCATGGGCTGAGCATTGAGTCGGGTTCGAGTGGGTGGGTACTGATGATGAATCCCACAGTAGGATGAAACACCTGGTTTTCAGTAGTTCTCTAAATGATATCAATCCGTGGTCCAACTTAAAACAAGTATAATCTCGATAAAGAAGGGAAGATGAAATTTGCAGTATAAATGTGATATCATCATTCTATTTCACAGGTTCTCATCAGCTGCACATCCCTAACTGAAATTACAATGGTTATATAAATGGTAATAACATACTTTAATGTTTGAGTGGTAGTAGAGAAGAAAAACCACAAAATTGACGCATCCAAAATTAAAGCATTACAATTTTTATTTTTTAGTTTTCGTTGTCAATTTATGCAAGAGGAGGGAGGGGTAATACAGAAAACCGAAAAGAAAATTAACAGAACAGTGTTAGCTTGTATCTTGTTCATATAGCAACTTAAAAAACAAAGGCGATTACAATTTATGAGATTAAGATTTGTTCAGTGAGTTGAGATCACTGAATTAGATGACTAATTATTGTAATCAAAATCAAAATTTAGTTACTAAAAGAGTGAGAGGTTAATCACACTCTCTTTCTGTATGCATAAGTCTGGTTGGTTTAAATCGTTTGATTGCGATCGCTTCGGTAAATCGTATTAAATTTGCTATCCTTTGTCTAATTAATATTTTGAAGGACTTAGAAATCTTTACGAGTTGACCAATATCAACAATATGTCTGGTAATTGCACTCTGAGAATATTTGCTTCCTTTCAGGCACAGGTTTCTTGGAATATGTTCAGAAAACCGGATAGAAGCCCTTCTTTCCGTGTGATTTCAACTCACTGAACAAATTTTAATCTTATAAACTCTAATTGCTGTTGTTTCTTGAGTTGCTATTTGAACCTACAAGCTAACACTGTTCTGTTGATTGCTGCTGCTGCTGGATTCAACATAGAACTTGGCACAGAAGTGCAGCAGTTCGAGTTGCCACGTTCCAAATAGCACACAAAGGTAGACAGGAAAATGAGAGAAGAGAATCAATAGTTTTGACAGGTATAAGAGTGAAACAGAATGGGTAATGGTAGAAAGGAATATGAAGGTTAAAGAGACTGAATACATCTGCGTAAGCCATTGACAACGATTTTTAGCCATGTCACCTGTTGTCTCCAGCCATTGATTCTTAGAGTCCCAAGGGCCGGCCCCAACCCGGAAGTCTGCATCTCCCTACCTGACTCAGTTTAACTGTCAGGGATTTCATGGATTGATTGATGCCATGTTTTTGTTTGGCCACCACTTACTCTTTTCCAACCTGCATCTATATCAGCTGCTAATGCCCGTCTGGGGAGGCGATGGTTAAGCATGCGCAGCACGTGACCTAGCCATCTCAATCTATGTAACTTTATAGCCTCGTTGATTGATTTTCCCTCTTTTCCCAACACTCTACGCCTAACATCAACATTACTCACCTTATTGTACCACCTAACGTGAGAAAGAGATCGTAGACATCTATGATCAAAAACAGTCAACCTTTTCATGTCTTCAACTCGTATTGGCCATGTTTCAGAGCCATAGAGAAGGATGGAGCGAACTGCTGAGCAGTATACACGTCCCTTGGTTGATAGCCTGATGTCACACCTACGCCAGAGACGGTGTAAGTTAGCGAAAGCAGCCCGAGCTTTTTGGATCCGTGCTGTGATTTCGTCACCAATCAATCCGTTGGTGCTGATACAACTTCCCAAATAGGTGAAGTGGTCAACATGTTCTATCACTTCACTCCCTATCACTAAGCTAGGAGTTGACGTAGTCCAGTCCTGTAGCAACATCTTGCATTTCACAGGGGCGAATCGCATGCCAAACATACAAAGATTGCTGCTCAAGGTGTTCAGAAGACTGCATTTTGTCAGCGTCCTCTCCTAACAGGACTATGTCGTTTGCGTATTCTAAGTCTATAAGACTATTCCCTGGTAACAAGTCGATTCCTAAGTCGTTAAGTTCAGTTAAGGGTACTTCCATTAGGATATCTATGATGAAGTTAAACAGAAAAGGGGAAAGTGGACATCCTTGACGGACACCACTGGTTGTTATCAATTCAGATGACAATTCCCCATAAGCCCTTACACAGCTACGTGAGTTTGAGTAGAGAGGCTTGATTAGTGCAATGTACTTTCTTGGCACTTCTGTTGATTAATTTTTTCTGTTTTCTGTCTTACCCCTCGCCCCTCTGTATAAATTGATGATAAAAACTTAAACTAAAAATTGTAATGCTTTAATTTTGGCTGCGTCAATTTTGTGGTATTTCTTCTCTACTACCAGTCAAACATTAAAGTATGTTATTATCATATATAATATAGCCATTGTAATTCCAGGTAGTCTGCAGTTAGCTGATGAGAACCTGTGAAATAGAATGATGATATCACATTTATACTGCGAATTTCATCTTTCTTTGTTTATCAAAATTTATCCGGGGAACCAAATGTACAAATACAATCCCTACAAAGTAATTCTTGAAAGTGATAATATTTATGGATTTATAACTGTAGAGCCTTAGGGATTATGTTATCGAAATCATAATTGTTCACTCAAAATCATCTTTTTTTGTTAGTTTGTATTATTTATTATTGAGTAAATGGAATTTATTTTATTGGACTACTGAGATGTAATATGGCGATTGTATTTTATTCTCTGTTCCTCCCTATTCATCATTCAATGCTTTATTTTTCAGGCTCCTGAAGTTATACGTATGGAGGGTGAAACACCGTATACAAATCTTTCTGATGTTTATGCCTTCGGTGTAGTTCTCTACGAATTGATCACAGGTCAACTACCCTATTCACATTATAATAATCGTGATCAAATTCTATTTCTTGTCGGTCGTGGTCTACTGAAACCAGATACAAGTGCTTGTCGAGCGGATATTCCACATCAACTTCAACACTTATCTATGAGTTGTTGTAGTTTTGAACGCGAAAAGAGACCGCCATTTTCACAGGTGAGATTTTAAACCACTTTCTCCAACCCCATCCCCCTTCCCGTCGTCGTTGTTTTGGTTCCCAATCATTCTGAAAAGTTTATTGATAAGAATAATGAATCTAAAATCAAGGCAGCCCAAGGTACCAATAGTTCCGAAAAAGTAAAGCCTTATTCTTACAAATGCAGTTCCTTGCAGACAACATCAGCGAGATACTAACACAACGCCTTAGAAATGTGGTAAAAAGAGCATTCCCTGCTGGTGAATTCCGCTGTATCTTCAAAACCACTCCTCTTTTGCGTTCGGGAGTAAAAGACAAACTGCCTAATTTCGCCTCTTCCATGTGTATCTACCAATTGAACTGCTCCTGTGGAATGAGCCAGTTACATAGGCCGTACAATTAGGCGTGTTTCTCGTCGAATTTTCGAGCATCACCCTGCATGGTTTTGTAAAGGACAAACAAAATCTATTCACAGCGCTATTCTATCTCATCTTGTGGATGCAGAACACAAGACTGATTGATGTTAACTAGGCTTTTAGGGTCATTTACCGCATACCTACGAATCTCAATTTCGCCTTAAGAGTTCGACTACTAGATATTGGTGAGACTGTTGGGATCCATATTAATTAAGAAGCTTAATTTGTGCGTCGAAAAGAAGTTAGTTTAGACATTATCCTTACCCGCTTGGCCATCTAGGTTTTAATGATCCTGAAGTATTTTTCGGAATTTTCCTAATTTTAGTTGATATTTTATTTGCTACTGCATCTTTATTATTATGATAATTTAAGCATCTTTAATGAACTGTAATCCCACTGATCTCACTTAACAAATCGATATTATTTAAAAAAACAATAATATTGTTATTGACTACTAATCTAGAATATTCTATGTATATAAACATACACATAACTGAAGAACCAGAAGTGGAATTTATGGAGAAGGATATTCTTTGCTCGATAATTTTGTGTTTTATAGATGTCTGAATGAATATTTTTGCTATACTCAATCATTTTGACATTTTCTGGGATTTTTTGATTATAGCTTGATTCAACACCGCATTTTTGGTACAAGTATGGAATTTTCAGCATGTGATATCGGTAGCCCAAATTTGGCAAGCCGACCATTGCTATTGGGTGTGCGTCGGTAGGGGATCGAACCCCGGACCATGTGAATGGTCGGCGAGGGTCCTAACCGCTATGCCACTGACGCACTGTTTGGGCGTTAAATTTATTTTGCGGATCAGTTAAAATTTGTTAGTATGTGTATTATACTTTTTGGTTGATCCCACTTAGTAGTAATTATATATCACCTATTCGAATTTTGATGTCCCCATCTGTCTGAAGTGGTGTGGATTGCTGTCTACAACAGTTAGTTAGCTAGTCAATCACTCATGAAGAAATTTAAATCATTTCACTTTATGCTAAATATTGCGCTGAAGATGTTGTCCAGAAGGACGACGAAAGCTTCGCAACCAAACCAACCAGCTCAGAGAACACTGATAATTGGAAATGAAACACATTCAAGACGATATTTTACTCCGACACATAATTGAAAAACATACTTCCCAATTACAATGAAGGGTATCCATTTTTCAAGTTTCATAGTTATCAAAATAGTTTCATCTATATGAACAACGGAACGCTGTCCTCCCCCCATTTGTTTATTTCTTAACGAAAAAATTGAGATGATTTTGATAATAATGAAATACCTCAACCCTAGAGCCAGCGTGTTTTAAACCCCAAACAGTGTTTAAAAACGAGATCCGCATGAAATTGCACTTCAATTCACATGGACAGTGTTCACATATTGGCTGTGTAATAATACTGCAGGTTCTGTTATCCAATGAACGACATACGTCCAAGGTCATTGACATACATTCGCACTCCATTGCAGCTATCCTTTAGATTGGTTGAGATTGCTTCCCAATGCGTAAGAGCCTTCGATGCTGCTCGTATAGTTATCATTTGGATTGCTGACCAGAGTAGATTATTGGCTCGTTAGTTTACAATTTTTAGAGTCTAATTGCATTCCTAGCACTTCTATGCCATATCTTCGTATTTCTTATGCAATTTGGTCAGCTTTTCCGTCTCTGAAAAATCGTGGTGGTGGTGGGGGACATTCTGCTGTATACTTTTGCTTTCGTCGGCATCATTACGTCCCGGTCACGGTCTCAGCGGAGAATGAGTTCCTTTTTTCTTTTATCTATGCCTTGAAATTTCTCTAGGGATTGAGTTTATTTCCCCTGCTAAGGGACGACCAATCTTCCCACCATTTTCCGGGAATAGGAACGGCTGGCAGACTAGCAAACTACACACCAGGCCCTTAAATGATACGCTGATTGAAGGCAACAGATTGGGCGTCCTCGAGGGTTACATGGAAGAGATCATGTGAAGCGGACATGGAAGCTCGTTGGTGATTGTTAAGCCACTTAAAAAAGACAGGAGAGAACAGAGAGAGCGAGAGACAGAAATATGCTGTGGAAGTCCTGTATTTCAATGGACGAATAATTGTAGTAATAATAGTAATATGGTTTCAACTTGAGGTTGGATGAGAAAATATTGTTCACTCCTATCTTGTGTGATGATTTGTTCTGCTAATTAGTGACCTGCTCTTTGATCATCAGATGTGGTACAAGTTGATTGCGCGATAACCTACTGAACGCTTTGTGTGTCATCTTTGTAGAAGTTGGACACTGGCAGTTTGAAAATTCCAAAATTAATTTGTTAATCACACTGCAAAACACACTACTCTTATCAATTTTGCAGTGAAGTTGATGATTACTACGAACCCAGAGAGACTGACGGAGCAGTGACTTTAAACTGAGTGATTGCGTGAAGAAGAATTAAAAACAACAACCGAATTAGGGTCTCTGGCTCAACCCCCCAACTTTAATCTATCTCTAATCAAATTCTAATATCCCTCTAAACCTCTAAACAACATCAATAATTTCAAAAGAATAGACACGGAACAAAGAATACTCTTTTCGATAAACCCTTCATCATCAAGCTCTACAGTTATATATACATTATAGTGAATGAATGAATTAGTCTTATGAACAACAATAATGTTGTTTAAATAACATCGAATCAATCAATAATATCAACAGATTACAGTTGAATAGCATCAACATAAAATAAGCTGAATGTCAGAAAAATTAGGAAAGATAATATTACAACTTCATGAATTTATAATCTCTGCTGAAGGCCAGGGCAGTAGTAGTGGCTTACTGGACTTGCTTCATTTGAACACAGACCACTGGTTGTTTGAGGTGAATTGCAATAGCCTCTGGTGTTTGGAGCATGCGGTGCTTCGATGATTTTGGCAATTTATTGGGCACCCGGTATATTATGGAGAAGGATTCTTCGACACTGGCTGGCTTTGTGGCCGGTTTGCACCAGATGGTCCAATATCGAACTGTTAATATTTTTAACTACACCTTTACTTCGTCATAGTGGGAGATGTTCTCGAGTGGGCACGAAAAATCAAGTTCCTAGAGCAATGGTCAATATATCTCGCTCCAGTACAAGCGCAGTTGAATTGGTAGATACAATTTGAAGTGACTAGCTAGTCTAGGTACTTCATCTTTCATTTGAGGTAGCACCATCGGTCGTGTAGAGAATAATACGTGTAGTTCGTCAGTATTGAAAGTTCTTTGAACTGATTTTCTTAATTTCCTCGTAATTATCTCACTTGATATATCGCCCTGGAATTGTAGTCGTATATAAAGTGGCTTCTTGTTTACAGATGGAGGGTAGTCCTCTTCCGCTTTCAATGTCATGTGTTTCTTGATAAATTTTTCGGGATAGCTATTTTCTATCAAAGTATCATATACAATGCTTTATTCATCTCCAATTACTTCTTCTGAGCAAATAGCTGTAACTCTGTGGCAGAGGGTCTTCACTAAATTTCTTTTGTACTTGATAAGAACGAAGCTGTGAAAATGCGTGTACATTGTCCTATCCAAGTGCTTTTTCTATGCAAATTTCTTTTTATGTGACCGTCTGGTTTTCTTGTAAGGAGGACATCCAGGAAGGCAATTCTGTCTTGGGATTCCTCTTCGCATGTGAATGTCATAGCCAGCCGAATGTACTTCATTGAATTCAGTAATTATTGTACTCCTCCTATCCGAATCATTATCACAAAGAGTAAAGACGTCATCCATATACCGGCAATAAAATGAGAACTTTCTGATGAGGTTGTTTAAAGGTCCATTTTCTAGGTTACTTAGAAAGAAATCAGCCCAAATTGGATCCAATGGGGAGCCCATCGCCACCCCATCCACTTGACATCGATTAGACAATCATTGAAAAGCCAGCAGGGATTACTGGACAGCTGTTTTTCAGCCTAGTTCACGCTGTACTCAGCATTACTCATCCACAACCCCAGGCTTCAACCTCAGGACCTTCAGGCTACGAGACAAGCTCGTAGACCATTTACCTACTGGGGCCAGACGTAATGGCAAGCTCATGAATTCCAACATCTGGCAATTCGCGGTAGAGGTATATAACCCAACCGCCAGTCATTATCATCAGCGTGCGATTGTCCTCTTACTAACCTGTAACCAATCAAATCCCTGCTGCAAACCAACATTTAGTAATTTATCTGATGCTGTAGTTCTAGTGAGCAGTCATAACTTTTGGGATCCGTCAAAACGTCAGGTAAGAGAATTGTTACTTGTCTGTGACACTGATTGGCGGCTGTAGCCATATCCAGTACTCTCCCTGTTTGTCTTAGGCATTTTTCTCTGCCTACTTTCTGCATATTTCAATTTATTTGACTATTGTTTCTGTTTTGTTTTTTTAACTTCTATTTCTCCCCCTCCCCGCTTCCCCCTAAACAACAGATCTATCCATGCTTAGATTCATTGTATCGATCTTTACCAAAACTGCACAAGTGTTCCTCTGAGCCAAATGTCAATGGTGCTGTTCGTATAGCTGCTGCTAATGCTGCCGCCAGTGCAGTAGCTCCAGGTGCAACTGGTACTTCCGGTGGTAGCGGTGCTGTTGGCGGTGCCGGTGGCGATGTCATCATCACATGCGCTGACCGTGCTGACGAAAATGACGAAGGTGTTGAGATGACGGCGGCGACGAAGACCACGCTGTCGACATCTATTACACCAATGAAATCAGCGTCGGATTGTTGTTATGTCGGCTTGTCATCACCAAGGACACCATACAATGCTACAGCAACGTTCACAGAAGATTTCTTTTTTGCTGTGAACACCACCACTACGACCACCACCCCTATCACTAATAATAATACAAAGCTGATTTCAACACCAGTTTCTGTTAGTACAAATTCCAGTGGAACTAATGACATTCCATCATCATCATCACATGACAATCATGCTAACGATGTTGTTGTTACTGTTGCTCGCAGTGATGCTGTTAATGATGGGGAACAGGACAACACCGATCGGGTTATCCCAGCCACTGATACTGCTACTGTTCCGAGTAATGGTGAGACTACGATACCGATTACTCCAACTGTAACTACAACGCCATCTCCATCACCACCGCCAGCAGCCAATGTGAACAAACGTACCATTGTGATTATCAATGAAACCGTGTGAAATCTGATCCACAATCATCATCATCATCAGTTTCAGCCCTTTGAATTCTGTGATCCGATTGAATTTTCTTCTTTCATTCCTTATGCCGACGACTGTCATCGTTTTTGTGTGTGCTTTTTGTACAGTTCTTCAGAGAATGCTAATAGTAATAATAATAATGATTTGTCGAATTTTAGGCCGTGACAAGTGAATCTTTTTAATGCTCTCTAGGGTTCATGATTGTTATTATTATTATTGTTAGTGTGTGTTTGTGTGTGTGTGTCGGTGTATGCGGTCATGCTTACATAATATGACTTTATCTCTTGTGATTTGACTTCTAGTAATACTGATTTATTGATTTTCTGCTTTCTTTTCTCTATTGTGAGCAATAATCATCTTCACCATTGTCGTTGTTGTCCTTGTTATTTGTGTTTTTCTGTATGAGTCAGTATACTACGTGTTGTGATGTACACACACAATTGAGAAGTCAGTAAAGAGATGTCTTTCTTTCTATTCTTTTTTCGTGTGTGTTTGTGTGTGTGTGAGTGTGCTTCTAACTCAAACTTTGATCTAGGCACCATAGTTGGTTAGTAGTAGTACTCATACTTGTGGTTCTGTGTGCTCTTAAGCAAAAAGAATGTTTTTTTGTGTCGAGGCCTTACACACAATACACATTTATAATAATAATAATCTATTTACTTTACTCCAAAAACAGTACTTATAATACAGAATGGAATTCTCAGCATTTGTCACAACACCTTGCATCTGATCTACTCAAAGTATAAATAAAATTAAAAATTAAAACAAAATTAACCGGAGGAATTTGTCCACATTTACGATATACAGTCAAAAATATTCGAAGCACGAAGTGAGAATATTAATAATCATAATAATAATAATAACAGTGAGTTTTTTTCAAACAGTATTGTCGATTCAGTTTGGAAACTTTAGCATGTTATAGATTATTGCATCTAATGTTCCGTTGATATAGTACAGTGAGGGGAAATACAAAATTAACAGGTATAACATAGCTTAAATGATGTTCACACTTATGAAAAAAAAATGAACAAAACAAAAAATTGAGAGGATTATAAATATAAGAAATACAATAACAATAAAGTTTGATGTTGTAAGGGTGGAGGAAATGGTTTATTTAGTAGTGCAAAGAAGGTTAGTTAGTTCATGCCTGACACTATTTTCATCACATAAAGTACATGCCGCCAAATATGGTATAGTGGAATTTTTATACTTATACGTACATGCATAAATTCTTCTGAAAAGACTTCTTGTTTTACCTGAGGAGACACAAGGTTGGCGCCGTGGGTAAAGTGGATGTTCACAGTCTGACAAAATTCCTTTAGCGAATTTGTTGCACGACATCAAGTGTCTATCAGTGACAATGTCAACGATATGGCCCAATGGGATACCACTCGTCCTACTGACAGTCTTCAGAGTTCTACGAAGTATGACATAGTCATTTTTAAGCAATCCAGGAAAGAATAATGGTGAACAGTAAAGAAGAGTAGGTATAATACACGAGTTGACAAACTGTAAGAGGAGAAGGGGTTGGGTTATACTTGAGTGCCTTGACTTCTGAAATTAAATAGTCAGACGAAATATTCTTTTAGAAATCTCTAAGACATAGGAGGACCAGGATAGATCAGAAGAGAGAATTAATCCAAGATACTTAACTTCAGATTTGATTTATATATCACTATCATCAATTCTGCAAGAGTCATAGGAACCAACGGCTTCATTTAACTTTTGTTTACATCGGAAACTGAAATTGACAGTCTGACATTTGGAAGGATTTAGTTTAAGGCCGTTAGACGAGGACCATTTTGCTAATTCCTGATAGAAAGCTGTTCATCTTAGTACAGTCAAGCTGGGAGTTAACAGACATTGAAATAGTTAGATCATCGGCATACTTAAAAAAGTTCATTTCATCAGAGTGAGGCAAGTCATGCAAGAAGAAAGAAAACAGAAAAGGAGAAAGGACAGCGCCTTTAGGGACACCAGCCTCAGTAAGCAACGAAGTTGACGACTTTCCCTGACATACAGTGTATCGCTTTCTTTCTGAGAAATAAGAATGGAGCCATTTGACAACCCAACAGTCAGTTTGAGTTTCAGGAAGCTTGTTTAACAAAATGTCCCTAGGTACTGAGTCGAAAGCAGATGTGTAATCTAGGAAGGTGCTGCGAACAAATTTAGCCCCCTTGTCTAAGCTGGAGGTGGGTCGGTTTTCGACATAGAACTTTGCACATATGTGTGGCAGTTCAAGTCGCCACACTCCCTTCATGTAGCACACAAAGCAAGAGAAGAAATGCATAATATAGTCAGTAAACAGAGGTGTGAGACAAAGGAATAGTAATAACGGAGAACAAAACAGTTTCATTGGAAATCATAAGTCACAAGGAGTGGATGCATCTGCACCAGCCATTGAGAACGACGATTTTGAGCCATATCACCAATTGTTTCCAACCATTGGTTTTTACCGTCCCGAGGACCCCAACCAGGAAGTTTACACCTTCCTATGTGGCCTAGACTAACTGTTGTAGATTTCATTGACTGGTGCCATGTTTTCGTTTGACCAGCGCTAGCTCTTTTCCAGCTTGACCCTGTATCAGCTAACATTGCCCATTGAGGAAGGCGATGACTAGGCATACGTAACACATGTCCTAACCATCTCAGTCGATGTAATTTCACAGCTTCGTTGATTGATTTCCCTTCCTTACTTAGCACTCGACACCTAACCTCAATATTGCTCACCTTATTATACCACTTCACGCGGGAGATAGAACGCAGACACCTATGATCGAACACAGCTAATCTTTTCATGTCTTCTGCTCTCAATGGCCAGGTCTCATAGCCATAAAGGAGGACGGAGCGGACTGTTGAGCAGTACACACGCCCTTTGGTCGATAGCCGGATATCGCGTCTACGCCAGAGACGGCGTAAACTGGCATATGCGAACCTAGCCCTCTGTATTCGTGCTGAGATTTCGTCGGAGATCAACCCGTTGGGGCTGATGGTACTTCCCAAGTAAGTGAGGCGGTCAACGTGCTCTACCACTTCACTTCCTATTTCTAATCTAGGGGTCGGTGAAGTCCAATCCTGCAGCATCATCTTACATTTTACAGGGGCGAATCGCATGCGAAACATACGAAGATTGTTGCTCAAGGTGTTCAGTAGACTCTGCATTTTGTCAGCGTCCTCGCCTAGAAGGACTATATCGTGCGCATATTCTAAGTCGACGAGATTATTCCCTGGTAGCAAGTCAATCCCTGAGTCTCTGAAGTGTGTTAGGGTTAAGTCCATTGGTACGTCTATGATGAAGTTGAATAGGAATGGGGATAATGGGCATCGTTGACCGACGCCACTAGTCGTCACCACTTCAGATGATAACTCGCCATAAGCCCTCACTTGGCTGCATGAGTACGAGTAGATTGCCTTAATCAGTGCAATGTATTTTCTCGGCATTCCGTTTATGGCCAGGCATCGCCAGAGAACCTCTCGGTCGACAGAATCGAATGCTGCCTTTAGGTCAAGAAACATAATGATTGTCGGACGCCGGAAGGAATGCCTATGTTCTAGAATCTGTCGAAGGCTGAAGATATGTTATGATACAAGACTGCGACTGCATCTAAAGTACTTCTACTGTTTTTATAGGTGAATTGTTTAGGATCGTTAAAGGCTTTAAGTGAAGGTTGAAGATTAATTAAGAATAACTTTTCCATAGGTTTTAGAAAAGGGGAAGTAATAGCAATGGGTGTAAATGTAAAACATGTTTCAGTAGACGACTTAGGTATATGAACAATTTTAATGTCCTTCCAAACTGCTGGCACGACATTTTTGGAAAAAGATTCGTTAAATATGTCCATGAGAGGATAACACAGGATATCTGCACACTTTTTAAGAATAACACCGGGCAAACCGTCTGGACCCAGGCTACAAGAAGGGTTCAGAGACTGGAGACATTTTAGAACATCATTAACACTAGAAAGTTTGGCATTTGTGGGAGAATGTATGAAGGACTTGTTTAATGTGCAAACATCAAGGGAATAAGGAATGCTGTTCATCTGCTTACCACCAGTAATTTCTTTGAAAAGTTTCCATATATTAGACGCATTTTCACTGGATATAAACCTTTGGTTGTAAATTGAATTCAACCTGTGCATTTCAGACTTGATTAAGATGTTAATTCTTCTCAAACCAGTGTTATCCTTCATTTTATATAACTTTTCTTGTTGCCTGCGAAGCTTTTTAAGTTGAGGGGAAGAGAAACGGTCAAATCTGATGAAGAGCGTTTCTCTGGGACAACAGGTGTCAAGACAAAATTTGAGATAACTTGTAATATTAGAGATTGTGTCATCAAGAGAGTCTTCATTAAACAGGTCCCACCTTGTGTCTTTGAGCATGCCTCTGCGATTCTGAACATTCTCCATAGAGTAACATCCAAGTACAGTTCTCTTGGAAAGGTGTGAAGAAGTTCTCTTGGGTAAAACCCGTACAATACAATGATCTGAGTTAAACAGTGGAGCTCTTTTACGAGCTTCGTATATTCCGCAGTCATTTATAAATACAAGAACAAGAGAATTATCCAGTCTGGTGGGAAAGTTAACAATATTTTCATGACCTATCACTGTGAGAAAGCTGCAGTCACATGAATTAAAATCACCTGTCACTATGGTCAGGGAGTTACCAAAAGAGGCGGCAGCAAAAATAGTGAATTCATCAGCAAGCATAGATAATTCTGAAGTGCTACAACAAGGTGTGATATAAATATTCGTGATATAAATGAATTTGTATTTAGATAGGTGTTTAGGTCGACATTTGACAGTTATACAGTCAATATTATCATTTGAGAATTTAAAACAGACGTTGTTGGCAACAGACCATTGTTAAATTGATGAATGTAGCAACACCGCCGCCTCGCTTCTTCCTTGAATTACTTCGGTCTTGTCTTTACATATTGAAACCATTTAGTAAGGTTAAATTATCATCATATGAGTCGTGTAGCCAAGTTTCTTGAAGCGTTATTACACCTGTATTACGATAAATATTTGAATATAATAGAGAATCCAAGTGATTAATCTTGTTCGATAATGACCTGCAATTAGTGCTCATAATCACAGGGACAGTCATCTGATGCATTGGAGTACACTTTAAGGATCTTTGCCACCCACCATGATGCTTTTTCTTAAGGATATTATATACTCGTAAATTATCCGGTTGAAAACATTTTAAATAATCGCGAGAGTAAGTAACACGTTTTGGACACATAATTGAATAATTAAAAAAAATAAATCCGAGAAATCAGATGCAATATAAGTGACGGAAAATTTTGGTAGCCCAAGTTTTAAGCAGGCCGACATAGAGTAATAGGAGGTGACATAATTGATTTAATTAATCACAAGTGGCTTTAGAAGTGAAAATTGAAAGTTGTAAATTACGTGGTGCAGTCACATGAATTAAAATCACCTATCACTATGGATAGGGAGTTACCAAAAGAATATTTATGTCACAAAGATGTCCACTGGACGGACACCAATGAAATAATTAAGAGCTTGAAATTCTGTCTAGAAAGTAATTATCTTACATTTAAAGGGAATTTATATATAGACAGAAAAATGGTGCTTTGATTGGACACTAGTAACTAGTGTGACGCGTGTCTAGTCCTTTCTTTTTGTGCAGACTGTAGTCTATGGTGTTGCTATGCGCTCGCCAGTTTCCCCAATAGTCGCGGATCTTTTCATGAATAGATTTTGAAGATAACATCTTTTCAAGCATACTCACGCCTAAAAGATATGTAGATGATACTTTTGTAGTGTTAAAACGAGATTTACACAGTTCATTTCGGGAGAAAATAAATAAACAGTCTGTCTGCCAGAGTCCAGTTTACTTCGGAAGCAGAATCCGACGTCGGTGAACTACCATTTCTAGACTGCCTAGTTAGGAGGAGGGAAAACGGACATTTTAGTATATCAATATATTCAGGAAGAAAACCCACTCCAATAAATATTTTGACTTCAAATCATCACAACCCATCACCGCAAAGGTATCAGTTGTTTCAAGTCTTCTTAGACGAGCACACTCGCTGATTACAGATGAGAAAGAAAAAGAAATATCAAACAATACTGAGACTCTCATGCTAAACAACTACCCAAAGAACTTCATCAACAAAATCAACACTGAGATAAATTATGGTCGAAAACGTATTGCGAAAAGATGGACCTCAACAGTTATCATTCTGTATAGAGCGGAGACGTCAGACGATATCAGAAGAGTACTCAATCAGCTCGACATTAGAGTTTTCCTCAAAACATCAGAAACACTGCGAAACAGCCTTGTTCATATAAAATACCAAATCCCTAAATATTTTCTATCTAATTGTGTTTGTAAAATAAAATGCCTGGAATGTGATGCGATATACATCGGAAAAATATCGCCAGAGAGAAGTCAAAATGAGAAGAAATGAACACGTAGAGCATCTGTCCGACCACCGAGAAATCCAGTTAGTGAACTAGAAAAGCTTGAAAAATCATCAGCCATAGGTGGTGGTCTACACGCTACGCTATAGGATCAGGTCACCAAATCGATTTTGACAATATTGAAATCATCATCCAGAAAAAGCATTTCATAAATCACAAAGAACGTCTAATACCATCATAAGCACTTCGTATCAAATGGAATTCAAATTGTCTGAGCTGAATAGGAATGATGGACTAAAACAGAATTTGACCTGGTTACAACACCACCCCCCTCACCCATGAAGTAACAAAATCAACACGAATGTGATAAGCAGTTTCATTATGTGAACACACGCTGCTTTTACAATTTTACACACTGATCAAATCCAACAATCTACACCTGGCTTTGTTGTCTTTACCAGTTGGCTAACTGGACAAGGTAAAAATGACCCCATACTGAGGAATGATGATTAAGTTATTAAATATATAAGCTGAGGAGATTTTGTAAATTCTGGTTTAATGTCACGACTTTGATAAAGCTGTTAGCAGCAGCATTAAATAGCGAAACGTCAGTAAAAACAACAAAATCGTTTTGTTTTTCATTCATTCATTGAGTGGGAAATACAAAACAGCCTTTATTATAGTTAACTGTTACGGATTTGATTGATTGACTGCATGTTTTCGTGTGACTACCGCTAGCTGCTTTTCGCGAACTTGATCCTAGGTCAGCTGACATTGCTCGTTGAGGGAGATGATAGTAAGGTATATATGTAACATGTTCTGTAGCCATCTCAATTGATGTTACCTCACAACCTCATCTATTGATTTCCCTTCTGAACCACCAAACCCTCGACACCTAACTTCAGTGTTACTCACCTAAAACGGGACATAGAATGGAGACATTTATGATTAAAAATAGATATTTATTTCGCGCCTTCAACTTCCACTGGCCGTTTCTCACTCATAGCCAGCCATAAAGGAGGATGGGGGGAACTGGTGAGCAGTGCACACGTCCTTTGATTGATAGACAGCTAGCTGGACATCACGTCTACGCCAGATAGGATATAGGTTGGTAAATGCCACACGAGCATTTTGTATCCGTGCTGGGATTTCGTCAGTGATCGACCCGCCGGCGCTGGCCGTATATGACAGCTTCCCTAATAAATAAAGCAGTCAACATGCTCTACTGCTACTTCACTCAGTATCTTTAATAATAATAATAATAATAATAATAATAATAATAATAATTCAGAATTAAGTCGCATGCCAAATATTCGAAGATTGCAGCCCAAGGTGTTCAGAAGACTCTGCATTTTGTCAGCGTTTTCACTTAGGAGGGAGGACTATATTGTCTGTATATTCTAAGTCGACAAGACTATACTCTCGTAACAAGCCAATCCTTAAATCGCTGAATTCATTTAGGATTAGTTCCAGAAATTGGGACAGTGAGCATCTCTGACGGATACCATTGGTTGTCATGACTTCAGATGACAACTCTCCGTAAGGCGTTACTCGGCTGTGTGGATTCGATTAGGGTGTCTTGATTAGTGAGATGTACTTTGCCTGCACTCCTTTCATCACCAAACATTTCCATAGTACCCCTCGGTTGACAGAGTGGGATTCTGCCTTCAGGTCAAGAATTTCAACAGTTGCTGCTCTTTCACAGTGGCACCCATGATCCCATCAGTGTAGAATTGGACTTTTGACCTTAAGACTATATAATAGGATGGCAACCAATGACCTATTTATTCTGACTTTTGCTAACTGGCGATATAAAATGCAACTGCCAGCTAGCTGATGTCATGGGTTTTTTTCCCGATAGGATCATGCTTGCGTACTGAGGAACGATCATCTCAAAGTCAGATGAAACAGCCACCCAGTATAGTTGGATAGTTCAGTTGTTCTCCAACTGGCGTCAATCTTTGATGTAATTTGATATGAATTAAATATTCGCAAATCAATTCTTGTAAGCTCATATATCTAATAAAGTGATAAAAGTGGGTTTTTTCATTACATTTCTGGGGATGTGTTGTTGATCATGCGTTGGTGTGATAAGAAGCGGCGAAAATTCAAATTTAAGTCAATGGTTTTATTCCTCAAATTTCGATCTAGTTTACGATATGGACACGAAATAACCTCATTGGACAACTTTTCGTCTGATTGTTTAACCTTGAGACGATCACCACCAACCAATCAGAACAATTTATTTTCTACTGGTCTAACCGACTTATGATGTGGTTAAAAATGTCTGTTACTTTCTATCACTCTCATTTACCAGGCCGTTAGACACATTTCATATATGAGGACTGGTGGTTCTCCCCAGTCGCACAGGCTGGAGTAAGTTTGGAGCAGGATTCGAACCTGGGACCCATTGTCTCTGGATGTACAGCACCTAAGCCAATAATATTTCTGACAGCTAATTAGCAGTTCTTCTCTTCGAATCCCTGAGTAACTGATATTTGAGACCAATCGATGCTCAGGTGAAATAAGTCGAAATGTTTGATTTTTTTTGGGGGGGGGGGAGTGTATATATCAATTTGGTTATCGTTTGTTTGATCAGTGGTCAATTTAGTTCACAAGTGCTGAGTAGACATTTATCTCTGGAAGTTCGTCAACCTTGATATCCATATGTGTTTATCTGTTGACGACGATGGTATGTCCTCGTTAATAGAAGTTGCGCTTTTAATAAAGCCTCAAGGAGTTTGGTTTATGAAATTTTATAGAGACTCTCAGCTACAGGGTCAGGTGTATATGTTCAGAAGAAGTAACTCAAGATGGACTTAGGATTGTATTTTTTTTCCTTCACGTTCCCCAGTGGAACATAGGGTTTGAAGCTTGTGGCTTGAAGTTTCAGTAGCAGTTTTCATTTTACAGGATGTGGTTGCTAGCCTCATGCCCAATCTTTCCTCTTCACCAGCATTATTTCTGGCTTAGCGAGGTAAAAGAGTACGTCTGTGGCCGGGGATCGAACCCCGGACTATGTGTATCGTTGGCGAGTGTCCTAACCGCTATACCACCGATTGTATATGACACCTAAATTGAAAATAGCTATCCAGAAAAGTACATCATGAAATACATAACCAAGAAAGTAGAAAAGAATTGTTCTCTATCTATTAATGCGAAACGTTTATGTATACGACTGCAATTCAGAGGTGATTTACCGAGTGAAATAATTACTAACAAGTTAAGAATATCGATTCAAAGAACTTTTGATGCTGGTTAATTACAAGTCATATTTTCTACACAACCAGTTATGACTCCCCAATTGAAAGATGAAGTATCTAGACTAGCCAGCCCCTTTCTAATTGTATGTACCAATTCAACTGAGCTTGTGGTAGATTGAGTTATATTGGTCGTTGCTCTAGCAAGTTGATTTTTCGTGCTTGTCTAGGAACACCTACTAGTCTGGATAGATCAAGGTGTAGTGTAATCATAAACAGTTCCATGTAAGATCAACTGGTCCCAACCGACCTAAAAGCCAGCCAGCATTGAAGAATCTTTCTTTATTATCTATCTGCTACCAAATAGAGTTTGGAGGCTACTGCGATTCGCTTAAAAAGCCGATGCTCTGTGCGCAAAAGAAACAAGTTCAGTCACTATTTCTACCCTGGTCAGTTATTATTATTATTCCCTTGGGTTCCGAATGGAACATAGGGCTTAAACAACACATCTCCACTTTGTTCTATTCTCTGCCGTCCTCTTCAGCTGACTGGCTTCACGATTAACTATAATCCCTCATCTCATCCTCCCTACACGATCTCCTCCACGTCATTCTCGTACCGACGACCCACTCATCGCTTCCCCATTGGGATTACACTTGAGAAATGGCCTGCATTGAATGCAATGTCATTTGACGGCATCCTAAACGTGTGCCTGATCTATATCCATTCTCGCCCACATATTTGTTGAGCAATCAGTTCTCGCCTGTTGGTTTGTTCCCAGCCAGAGTCTCTAGTGACTAATTCTTTCTGGCCGGCCTCCTGGCCATTTGATCTTCAGTATGGAGCCAGCGAAGGCAGCTTTTGGTAAAAGTCTGCAGCAAGCTGTTGGAAATCCTTTTTTTGACACACGCGCAGTGCAAGTTTCCAACCCTTGTAGAAGAGGTGACTGACTGTCTGACTTGACATTTGCGGTGAAAATCCCAACCTTGTTCTTTATTCTGCCTGAGCGCAGCGCAGAATGTTTCCAAACTGGTTTCATGTTGGTGTAGTTGAAACGATGTTTTCCAGCTGGATAAGTGAAGGAAGTTACCTCTGCCAAGCCTCTTTCGGTTGATAGTGAATGATGCTGGTTGTTTTTGTTGTTGATTGGTTGGTTGTCTTCATCAGCTTCGTCTTCTCTGTGTTCACCTGCAGTTCTGTCTTCCCCGCCTGCATCTTCAGCCAGTTTGTTGCTTTCCTCTTGTGTGTCTTCTAGTTTGTGTGATATTAAACATAAATCATCCACGCGCGAAATCCAGATCTTCTGGAGTTTTATTATAGGGTCAATATATTCGTGTCTTCTCACTCCTGACTCACAATCTGACGCATAATCGAGTGCACCACAATTAGGAATGTCATCCGTCATAATAGGTAGCCATTCTCGTCTTACTCCTGTATTCACTTCGAATGCCCAGGTGGCCTGCGCATTTTCAACGGGTTGTAGACTCTTATCAACTACCACCTTCGCTGGCACAGTGGTAGAATGCTCGCCGACCACGCAAATGGTTCGGAGTTCGATCCCTGGCCGACGCACTCCTTCAACTCTCTAAGTCAGTAATAAAAAGCTGGTAAAGATGAAAGGTTGAACATGAGGGTAACAACCCTATCTTGTAAAAATAAACACTGCTACAGAAACTCCAAGCCTCTAACTTCAAGCCCTATGTTCCACTGGGAACGTGAAGGAATGAAAAAAACCTTCGCTGTCACTCCATTTTGAAGATCAAGTGGTCAGTGGCAACAATTAGGAACAAGTAGATCTGGTAGGCAGCAAACCAACTAAGAACCTCTTGTTCATTAGTTAATCTGAAGTAAATGAAGATGAACAGGCCATATACTGAAGAGCCTGTCGAATGACGTCGCTCTTTAGCCCATTGGTCGAGTGCGACCCGAATCGGAAATGACGAGTGTGGCGTCCGAGGGTGACATGTGGAGGAGATCGTATGAATTGGAGGAGATAGAAGCCTATAAACAACACTGGGGACAAGTGATGGGGACTGCAGAGTTTATCAAAGCTAACTATACAAATAGAACAATATGTTTTGTTTTCAAATACACATTATATTTGAAAACTGGATTAAAACGACAGATAAATTATTAATTATTTTATGATAAATTATTTCGTCTACTGATAAGTAGTTGAAAATTAATGCTTCAAATTGTGTTATGCCTTTACAATGATATAATGTCGACAGATGTCAATTTTTTTATCGCTTACTAAAATGAATTGAGTGTATGTATGTATGTATATATAAACGGACTGAAGATCATGGATCAATTACTATCGACATCTTCAGATGCTAAACGTTTTGCTTTTGGTCGTTTGAACTTTTCAATGACTAAATCGTTGGTTGCGGCTTCAGCTTTCACTACTTCTTGTTCTTTACGTGGATGACACAAGATAAAGGGTATTTCTAATTGAACATCACGTCCACCGAAACCAGTCACCACTTTGATTCTTATCTAGACATCATTAGAATGTAGAAATAAGGGAATATTAGGTTTAAAAAAATCCATGAGAAACAATCTTTGAAGGTTAATAATGAAGTTTGTTGGTATTAGATGGTTGGAGGCAATCGGCCACAGGAAGCCTTGCTCGACTTAGGTTTCGTGCTAGTTGGTACTCACCAGCTAGGAGAAGGAGTATCTGCAACCTTTAGGGAAATTATGTCCCTTCTGAGATTCGAAACCGTGTCACTAACTGAGTGCTGCAGTCAGAGACGTTACCATTGAGCCAGCTATTTGGGCTCACGATTGACTTCCTGTAGGACTGCATTGGATATTTTTGATTAGACGCTAGTCAGTAACTATTGTAATGTGTCTAGTCCTATCTTTGGTGTTGGAATCTCAGAAGGGACATGAGTTTCTTCAAGGTGGTTGCATGTACGCCTTGCTGACTGGTGAGTGTCAACTAGCACGAAACCTAGGTGGAGCAAGGCTTCCTATGGTCGACTGCCTCCAACCATCTAATATCAACAGTTAAAAGTGCACTATGATGGTGGTGAGCCACCTAGTGGCATGGTTGCCACATTGCAAACTTGACTGACTGATAGAATTCAGTCTGCAGCAAAGATAGGATTAGACACATTACACTAGTTACTGACTAGTGTTCAATCAAAAATAATGATGAACTTTATAATCATGGCATTTCGTGAGGTAAAATGCTTATTGTTGATAACAGTTATATTTAGTGTTATTTCGTAAATAGAAACTAACAGTGGAATCCAGGACGCCTATTTCATCCTACTTGGGATTTGTCATTTCGATTTACCCACAATCTCCAGTGAATGGTGATGTTCCGGATGAAACCCTGACACCATCCTAAACATTTCGGTCCAGTAAACCGACAGGACATCGAAGCCTTGTCATTCAGTGCGTAATATTTGAAATAAACTCATCTAATATTGAATCACATTCTACTACAGTGCCCATGTTCTACTCTTACATTAATGATTGAATTATCAACAGCTTAAAGCTTCTTAAAGTATTCAGATTATTCAATACGTCATTATGTATGATTACTAATTGAGCGTCGGTGGCATAGCGGATGGGACGCTCCCCGACCATGCACATGGTCCGGGGTTCGATCCCCGGCCGACGCACTCCTGTACCTCGCTAAGCCAGAAATAATGCTGGTGAAGAGAGAATGTTGGGCATGAGGCTAGCAAACCCATCCTGTTAAATAAACACTGCTACAGAAACTTGAAGCCCAATGTTCCACTGGGGAACGTGAAGGAAAAAAAATTCGGCGAGAATGAAGGCTCTTCAACAACTATGTTATTTTGTGTATGGTGACTAACACTGGAATCCATGATGCACATTTTTGGTCCTATTTGGAGCTCGTCAACTGGATATACCTGTATCTTCAATGTATGATGTGTGTAGTCGCCGTGAAATACGAACTCATGTACCAATGGGTCATATAATTCACTTTTCTGCGATGAGTGTCAGTTACGAATAGCAACGAGTGTGTAAATATATATTCATATGAAAGATTAACTGTTAGATTATTCACTGTCTAAAGCTTCCTTAGTTTATTCCAGTCGCTTAGCAACACATGAAAAAGGTTTGTTTGAACTTGTAAGCTTCGTCGAATTTCTGTACTACAACTTGGGAAGCAAGTATACAAATGTATCTGCTAATTGTTAGACGCACTTTCAACAATGATGTCATTTAGTTTGTGATGCCTAGCGGTGGAATTCAGGACACACGTTTCTTCCTAACTGGGACTCGTCATCTGTATGTGGGCTGAATAATCCTAGATGATTGTTCAGCTCAGATGAAGACGCTATCTGAGTTCTTATAATGTCAATTCCACTCCAATCTGCAGGTCTGTATTTACCCTTCTACCAATAATCCTGTCAAGCCATTAACTCAGGCTTGTAACGCTCAGATGAAATACACAAGAAGCTACGAGAAGCTTCCAGGTAACCAAATCAAACACGTCAACTCATAACAAGCTAACAATAACATGGAGAGACTTATTTCAAGTTTCAGAACACAACATTCAGCAGAAAGCCGCATTTCAAGCGATATATTGTCAAGCTGTACTATTGTATATAGTTATGATTTTGAGAAAACATATCTCGCAGTGAAATGAAAACAGTAGATTTGAACAACACTAAGACTTCTGCTACTACTAATACTAGTATGATGGTCTTGGCACTGATAATCGAAGTCAAGTGGCAAAGTTTTGTTTACTGGACCACTGGACTATAAGATATACATTCTGTACAAAGAGGGCAACAGCTTTTATTTGTTCAAATTAATTTTCATCTTCCATCGATTGATTATATTCGATGGGAATGCTCGGTCTCTTTTTGACATGTGAACACCATCACTGGGGATGCAGGTTCATCCATCTGATGCATAAAGAACTGGAAATCACTTGAACATACCCTGATGACACTGTTGGTTGACGTCATGCATCAGGTCCTTAAGTGGACCTCGAATGGGAACAACCGACGCGTTCAGGGAGTTTTACTAAGGGGTGATAGTCTATAGGCAATCATGGAGCCCACTAAAGTGGACTGCAGGAAACAGGATTAAATGAATATAACCTTTTGGAACCCTATATTCCACTTAGAACCTTAGGGGCAACCTCTTCTTCTCTTCTCAAATACCTCTCGGGCTG
Source organism: Trichobilharzia szidati (assembly GCA_944472155.2). NCBI lineage: Eukaryota > Metazoa > Platyhelminthes > Trematoda > Strigeidida > Schistosomatidae > Trichobilharzia > Trichobilharzia szidati. Next base: position 140,682,011 of record OX235273.1, read on the forward strand.
TTGGCATACCACTGCGTGGAGTGAGCAATTATTATTATTGTTTCATTTGGGCTTCAGCCACAAGTCTCCACTGCGTTCGGTTCTCTGACAACGTTTTCACCTGCCTCCACGTCTGACCACATGCTTTCATCATCCGGTCTTCACATGACTTCCTCCTCCATGTCACTGTCGCACTGATGACCAACTAACTTGACGCTTCCCATTCGGGTTCTACTGGAGTGATGGTCTGGCGTGTGATGGATATTTATTGATAGTTTGTTTTCTTAGATTCTGGTCAATCCGCCTAACTCCATTTCTTCCTGCATATTTGTTGCTAATTGGTTGGTTGGTTCACTGATTGCCAGAGATCCCTGTTGCTGATCTTTTCTGGACGGTCATCTGATTTTGAGCGAAGTATTGGCCGAAGACAGCTATTGATGAAGGTCTGTAGTTTGTTTGGTCCTTCGCCACGTGCCAAGTCTCTGTACCTCAACGCAAGTTTGTATTTTTTTGTTATTTCCCTTCGCGTATAAACGAGCTTAGCTGGGTAGTCCGCTACGCCAGTCTATTTAAGATGAAAAAGGCTAGATAAGCAGTTAGTGTACTGGTAATTTGACTTGTTCAAAGAAACATTTGGGTTAATCCTCTATAATTAAAGTACAATTTAAACCTGGTGAATATATGAGTGTTGTAGGTCTTTAGTTGTAATGCATAAACCATAATCAAAGGTTTCATTCTACTTTCACTCATTGTCCAATGACAAGTCAATTAGTCAGTCAGTCAATCTATCCACTTAAAACGACTCGAAAATTTTTCACTACAATCATTGTTTCCCCAGAAGGTCCTGGGTTCGGACCCTAGCGGTGGGTGCGTACTGCTGAAGAGTCCCGAACTAGGCCGGCGAAACAGCTGTCCACTACTCCCTATAGGTTTCCCAGTGGTTCTCTAACCAATGTCAGTTCATGATGAATGCCTGTAACCAATCCATCCAATTCCGTACAAACCAATACTTGATAATAAAAAAATAATAAAATAAAATAAAACCAAATTCCTTCTAACATACCATATACTGAACAACAATTCCCATACTCTCTTTTTTCCTGTAATCTTTAATCAGTGTTGAACTAGCAAGATTTGTATCATGATGTTTCAGTTTACCGTCCAGTGCTAGACCAGCTTGTTGTCGAGTATCTTGTAGCGATGGTCTTAAATGATACGACTGAGTCCAACCAGCAGTTTGTGATTCAATTGGAAATCCTTTCTCTACTTCCATATCAATGACAGTGCAACGTGTTGTACGTTGTTTGAACAAGGTGATTTCAACAGTCTGTATCACCTAAAAACATAAATATATGAATGTATTTGAAAATATAAACAGGTGTATATTATGTGTTTGAGAAGCCTTCATTGATATAGCAGTAATAATAATAATAATAATTTGAAATAAAGTATAATTACATATTTCAGTAGTTTACACACAATGTTAAGTTTTGTTATTGGTAATATTTCGAGCAAAATTACTGCCCGTGTTCACATCACTGTTGGAATTGTTTTATTCACACATTTATGATTTGTACTCATATATATAGTTCATTATTTTTGCTCATTCATGTTTTTGTATTCAGAATTATATTCCAAGTTGTTGATAGTTGTACTGAGTCACCCTTGTTACATGTATCCGGTGTGGCTTTAATGAATATCGATTCCGTTATAAGTCTTTCTTTCCATTTGTTCATGTTATTTTTAAGAATACACACATTGTTCCAATCGATATTGTGGTTTTTGTCCCATGCATGTGCAGCTATCGATGAATTTTTTTCAAGATTCTTGTAAGTTTGTGTTCCTGTTGGTTGACCTTTAGTTAGGCAGGCGTTTGTGTTCATTCACTCTTATTTCAAGTGATCTGGACGTTTGTCGCACATATTTAGTCGGACAGTCAGCACAAGATATCTGTTTGTAAATCAAATTGTTTTTATCCATCATTTTTATGGGATCTTTCAGTTGATTTATTTTATTTTTGATTAGATTTGTCGGTCTAAAAGTTGTGTGAATGCCGATAGTTTTGAGGTTTCTTTGAATTGCCTCTGGTGTACCATTTTTATATGGTATTGTGACTGTTTTCTTGCATTCTTTCATCTTGTTATTCTCCGGTTTCACCCTCTTTTTTTTCTTTTTTATATTATCTTTTATAAATTCTTTTGGGTAGTTGTTTTCGAGTAGTGGTGTGAACACGGGCAGTAATTTTGCTCGAAATATTACCAATAACAAAACTTATCATTGTGTGTAAACTATTGTAATATGTAATTATACTTTATATGATCTAATCCACAATGCTCAAACTTTTTACTAATATTAATTATAATTTGCTTTATTCCAAAACAGTACTTGTCAATTAGTACGGAATTCTCAACATTTCGTACCATATTCCATCGAATTTACTCAATAATAACAACAGCAAAAGCAGAAATTAAATCATGCGGTATACGTAACCGGAATTGTGATAACAGTAACATTTTGGTATTACCAGTGACAATAAAGTCAAAAATGTACAAAAAGTGTGATGAAAATGTTAATAGCTTAAATTATAAGTTCAATGAAATAATGTCTTTAGGAGTTCGACCACGGATTGATATCAGTTAGAGGGCAATTGAAAACCAGCCAGGGAGTACTGGACAGCCAGCTGTTTCTTCCTAGTTTGGGAATCATCGCCAGTACGTACAAACTGCCAGGGTTTGAATCCATAACCTTCTGGTTACAAGGAAGCAAGCTCGTATACCATTCAGCCACTGGGACCTGATTCAATTTTGATGTGGTTGTATTCTCTGAGCTGGATAGTTAATTTACCAAGCTTTCATCGCCCTACTAGGTGACATCTTCAGCGCATACTTCAATTTGAAGTGAGCTTTTAGATTTCTCCACGAGTTTATTGATCATCTCTCCCAGTGACCTTGAACGTGATTGGTTGTTTTTGTGTGTGTTTTCACACCTTCTAGCTTACTTGTATTGGAACTGATTGCTTTTTTGACTTGAACTTTGACCCTTTGTGTGTGAGGTTTGTTTCTTATCGGTTGATAAATCTTGTCAATCTCGATGTGTCTATTGATTGATGATTCACTGAAATGTCAGACACTTGCCTTACTGACCCCCTTTTATAACCTTCACCAATGATATTCCTAATTGTGGTGGACTGGATTATGCGTCCGACAGTGGGAAACGAGAAGACAGGGATATCCTGGACCGATGTGAAGAGCCTAGAAGACCTGGATTTCGCGCGTGGATGATTGATGTTTGATGTCACACAAAATCGAAGACTTACAAGCGAAAACCGAAAAACTGGTCGAAGAGGCTGGCAGCAAAGACAGGACTCCAGGTGAACATAGACAAGACGGAGGTTATGAAAATAACCGACCACCATCACCAACAACAACAGCAGCAACACCCAGCGCCAATCACTATCAACGGGAGGGATTTGAAAGAGGTTACTTTATTCACTCAGCTAATGAGCATTGTCTCAACTACAGGAGGAACGGACGAGGATATCAAATCGAGGATCGGGAAGGCGAGAAACACATTCATCAACCTGAAACCAATCTGGAAATCTTCGTCACTTACTCAGCATCAACAACAAAATTCGGATTTTCAATACAAACGTCAAGTCAGTTCTTCTTCTATACGGATCAGAAACTTGACCAGTGTGTCACAAAGAATATTTCCAACAGGTTGCAGACCATTATCAATAACTGTCTTCGTCGCTCAATGCTGAAGATCAGATGGCCGGAAACAACAAGAACCAACAAGAAACTATGGGAACAAACAAAACAAGAACCAATCGCCCAACAAATATGCAGGAGAAAGTGGAGATGCATTGGACACTCGCTGAGCTGAGGAGGCCGTTGGGTGACATCACGCGTCAGGCCCTCGAGTTGAATCCGAAAGGGAAGCGGTGAGTGGGACGTCCAAGCGTGACATGAAGGAGATCGTGTGAAGAGGAGTTCAAACAGTATGGACTAACATGGATGCAAGTGAAAAGTACAGCAGAAGAGAGAAAGAAACAAGTGTAGACGTGTAGTTGAAGCCCTTTGTTCCACCGGGAACCCAAAGGAAAAATAACAATAATAATAAATATTATATGTTTGAGAAGCCTCTATTGATATAGCAGTAATATTATTGATAATAATGATAATAATAATTTCCTTTATTCCAAAACAGTACTTGTCAATTAGTACGGAATTCTCAACATTTTGTACAATATTCCATCGAATTTACTAAATAATAACAACAGGCAAAAACTAAAATAAAATCATGGGGTATACGTAACCGGAATTGTGATAACAGTAACATTTTGGTATTACCAGTGACAATAAAGTCAAAAATGTACAAAAAGTGTGATGAAAATGTTAATAGCTTAAATTATAAGTTCAATGAAATAATGTCTTTAGGAGTTCGACCACGGATTGATATCAGTTAGAGGGCAATTGAAAACCAGCCAGGGAGTACTGGACAGCCAGCTGTTTCTTCCTAGTTTGGGAATCATCGCCAGTACGTACAAACTGCCAGGGTTTGAATCCATAACCTTCTGGTTACAAGGAAGCAAGCTCGTATACCATTCAGCCACTGGGACCTGATTCAATTTTGATGTGGTTGTATTCTCTGAGCTGGATAGTTAATTTACCAAGCTTTCATCGCCCTACTAGGTGACATCTTCAGCGCATACTTCAATTTGAAGTGAGCTTTTAGATTTCTCCACGAGTTTATTGATCATCTCTCCCAGTGACCTTGAACGTGATTGGTTGTTTTTGTGTGTGTTTTCACACCTTCTAGCTTACTTGTATTGGAACTGATTGCTTTTTTGACTTGAACTTTGACCCTTTGTGTGTGAGGTTTGTTTCTTATCGGTTGATAAATCTTGTCAATCTCGATGTGTCTATTGATTGATGATTCACTGAAATGTCAGACACTTGCCTTACTGACCCCCTTTTATAACCTTCACCAATGATATTCCTAATTGTGGTGGACTGGATTATGCGTCCGACAGTGGGAAACGAGAAGACAGGGATATCCTGGACCGATGTGAAGAGCCTAGAAGACCTGGATTTCGCGCGTGGATGATTGATGTTTGATGTCACACAAAATCGAAGACTTACAAGCGAAAACCGAAAAACTGGTCGAAGAGGCTGGCAGCAAAGACAGGACTCCAGGTGAACATAGACAAGACGGAGGTTATGAAAATAACCGACCACCATCACCAACAACAACAGCAGCAACACCCAGCGCCAATCACTATCAACGGGAGGGATTTGAAAGAGGTTACTTTATTCACTCAGCTAATGAGCATTGTCTCAACTACAGGAGGAACGGACGAGGATATCAAATCGAGGATCGGGAAGGCGAGAAACACATTCATCAACCTGAAACCAATCTGGAAATCTTCGTCACTTACTCAGCATCAACAACAAAATTCGGATTTTCAATACAAACGTCAAGTCAGTTCTTCTTCTATACGGATCAGAAACTTGACCAGTGTGTCACAAAGAATATTTCCAACAGGTTGCAGACCATTATCAATAACTGTCTTCGTCGCTCAATGCTGAAGATCAGATGGCCGGAAACAACAAGAACCAACAAGAAACTATGGGAACAAACAAAACAAGAACCAATCGCCCAACAAATATGCAGGAGAAAGTGGAGATGCATTGGACACTCGCTGAGCTGAGGAGGCCGTTGGGTGACATCACGCGTCAGGCCCTCGAGTTGAATCCGAAAGGGAAGCGGTGAGTGGGACGTCCAAGCGTGACATGAAGGAGATCGTGTGAAGAGGAGTTCAAACAGTATGGACTAACATGGATGCAAGTGAAAAGTACAGCAGAAGAGAGAAAGAAACAAGTGTAGACGTGTAGTTGAAGCCCTTTGTTCCACCGGGAACCCAAAGGAAAAATAACAATAATAATAAATATTATATGTTTGAGAAGCCTCTATTGATATAGCAGTAATATTATTGATAATAATGATAATAATAATTTCCTTTATTCCAAAACAGTACTTGTCAATTAGTACGGAATTCTCAACATTTTGTACAATATTCCATCGAATTTACTAAATAATAACAACAGGCAAAAACTAAAATAAAATCATGGGGTATACGTAACCGGAATTGTGATAACAGTAACCTTTTGGTATTACCAGTGACAATAAAGTCAAAAATGTACAAAACGTGTAACAGGGTAATGATAATGTTAATAGATTAAATTATAAGTTCATTGAAATAATGCCTTTACGATTTCGACCACGGATTGATATCAGTTAGAGGGCAATTGAAAACCAGCCAGGGAGTACTGGACAGCCAGCTGTTTCATCCTAGTTTGGGAATCATCGGCAGTAAGTACAAACTGCCAGGGTTCGAATCCAGAACCTTCTGATTACAAGGAAGCAAGCTCGTATATCATTCAGCCACTGGGACCTGATTCAATTTTGAAGGGGTTGTGTTCTCTGAGGTGGATAGTTAATTTGCGAAGCTTTCATATTTGAATTGAAGTAAGCTTTTAGATTTCTCCACGAGTTTATTAATCATCTCTCCTGGTGGGTGACCTTGAACGTGATTGGTTGTTTTTGTGTGTTTTCACACCTTCTAGGATACTTGTACTGGAACTGAATGTTTCTTTGACTTGAACTTTGACCCTTTGTGTGTTAGGTTTCTTTCTTATCCGTTGTTAAATTTTGTCTATCTCGATGTGTCTATTGATTGATGATTCACTGGAATACCAAGCTTCTAAAAATTCTCTAGTATTTTTGTTGTTTCCTCTGTCTAATATTTGAACAATGTCCCAATATAATTGATTTGGACGAAAAAATACTAGAGAATTTTTAGAAGCTTGGCATTCCAGTGAATCATCAATCAATAGACAAATCGAGATAGACAAAATTTATCAACCGATAAGAAAGAAACCTCACACACAAAGGGTCAGAGTTCAAATCAAAGAAACAATCAGTTCCAATACAAGTAGCCCAGAAGGTGTGAAAACACACAAAAACAACCAATCACGACCAAGGTCACCGGGAGAGATGATTAATAAACTCGTGGAGAAATCTAAAAGCTCACTTCAATTCAAATTGTAGTATGCGCTGAAAATGTCGCCTAGTAGGGCGATGAAAGCTTCACAAATGAACTATCCAGCTCAGAGAACACAACCACATCAAAATCATCCCCCTGAGCTACAAATCTTCTCCATCATACCTGATTCAATGGCCAACGCATGAATTCTAACTTCTACCAATTCATGATTTAGCGCGACTGGCACCAACCATTGTCGCTGGTGGGACATCCATCCTCACACGTGACATCTGGATGGACCTCACTGGTCACGACTTCTCACTAGGACTGACTCCAGGAAACTCCGTCCTGTAGCAAGTCACTAGCGAGCATCAGATTAATTTTCAAGAGTTGGTTTGTAAGGATTAGATTTGTTTTTACGAGGTGATCACGGATCGATGTCCCACCGACGACATTGGTTGGTGCCAGTAGCGCTAAATCACGAATTGGTAGAAGTGAAAATCCATGCTTTGGCCATTGAATCGGATCCCAGTGGCTGAGTGGTATATGGGCTTGCTTACCTTGTAACTGAAAAGGTCCTGGGTTCGAACCCTGGCAGTGGGTGCATACTGCCGATGATTCCCGAACTAGGATGAAACAGCTGGTTGTCCAGTATTCCACTACTGGTTGTCAATGCTTCTCTAACTGATATCAATCCGTGCGTGGTCAAACGCGTAAAAACAAATCTAATCCTTACAAACCAACTACGAAATAATGTCACCATTAATTACAAATAGGAGAACATAGAGGAGCCAATCATGTTTCTAATTACATGGTAAGTCGTAGGTTTCACACTTAATACTTTCTCTGTCACATATACTGCGGGCGGGTCAAATAGGGTGTCACTGAGATTTTGTACTTGGTTTTTCGAACGAGCAAATAGTCTTTTACAATGACTTCTTGTCTTGCATGATGAGATGCAAGGCAGGAAGAGTTGTGAATAGACAGTGGGTGTTCAGAGTCAGACGATATGGATTTAAACCTTTTCTCACATGAGTTCACGTGCCTGTTGACAAACAGTAGTAACCAGCTGACTTAATTAGTGGCAAACCACCTGCCTTACCTGATCCTATGTCAGCTAACATCCGTCAATGGGCAATGTTAGCTGACACAGGGTCGGTGAGGTTGGAAAATAGCCAGTCAATGAAATCAGCAACACTTAGTTTAATCCAGACAGCCAGCCATGTAGGGAGCTGTAGACTGCCTGACTGGTTGTGGTCCTCGGGATACTTAGAAACATTGAAAGCTGGACACAACTAGTGATATGGCTCAAAATCATCCTTCTCAATGTCTGGCGCAGGTGCATTCAATCTTTGTGATTTATAATATCCAATAAAATTATATTGTTCTTACATACTACTATTCTTTTTGCCTCATATTTCGGTTTATTATCTCTCTTTTGAATCTCTCTTTACTTTCCTCTTTTTTTGTGTGGTACATGGAGGGAGAGTGGCAACTCGAACTGCTGCACATTTGTGCAAAATTCTATTTTGAAGCCAGTCAGTCATTTGCCTCATTGACCCCCTTAAATACCCTTCGCAATATGACATAATCGTTTTTGAGTAGCCCAGGAAATACTAAGGTGCGGGGGGGGGGGAGAACAATAAAGAGAAATAGGTAAGACAGAAGACAAGTAGTTCAGCGAAGAGTCTCTTCTCGGCGAATTCAATTACTGCAAATATTCAACAAATGCCATCCAGCCACAAAGTTCACTCTTGAAATTGAAAACGAATCTAAAATTACTTTTCTTGATGTTGAGCTTTTAAGGAGAGCTGACGGAACTTTAAGAAGGTCCATCTATAGGAAACCCATATGGAACGGCCAACTGACAAGCTTCTGCAGCTGCGTACCAATCAGTCGGAAAAGAAACTTAATTAGATCTCTTACCACTCGCGTCCGACGCATCTGCAGCTCTGATACCATGGAAGAAGAACTAAAATTCCTGAAAGAAACCTTCATACAAAACGGTTACCCATCAAGTTTCGTGGACAAACCATCAAACAAAAAATCCAAAAGCAAGAGACAGCATCTGTGCCAAAAAAGATACTCTACATGAACCTCGACTTCAAAGGAAACCTACTCAGTGACGTCCTTAGAAGGAGAATCTCCACCTCTTTAAGAAGAACTTTCTTTGCGGTAATATTGAGAGTAGTGTTCTCTAGTCGCCCGCTGATCTGCAGAAGCCCAAAAGACAAGATCCCGCATCTGACCACTTCTATGTGTATATATCAGTTCACCTATTGCTGTGGAGCCAGGTACATCGGTCGTTCAACGCCAACGTCAAAAAGGGTCAAAGAACACTTTCCAGCGTGGCTGCAGAACAGACGTAATGGCTGCATAAGGAGTGCAATAATCGAAAACCTCGTCAACACTGGTCATTGCATCTCAACAAACGCCTCCTTTAAAGTAATCTACAAAGTGAAGAACAACCTTCCAAAGACAGTACGATTCCGTCTTCTTTGCATTGCAGAAGCCCTAGCCATTCAGTTGGAGGAACCATAACTATGCATACAAAAGAAAATTATGCAACCACTTCTACTCCCATGGTAACAACTGTGTTGATTTGACTTAACTTTTGTTTGCATGCTTATTTTTCTACTCAAAACCCTCGAGTAATTCCGCATATTTTGTTTCCATGTCCACCCTGAGTACAACTCTTTCATTAAACTATTCATGTTATTACGTGACTCTTCTTTAACAATAGTTTGTGATAACTCACCATTTTTGTTACTACTCTCTTTTATCAACATCCAATTCATCTGAACTTACTAAGTGTATTTTCGTTTGTCAAATTTAATGCACACACACATACAAAACAACCATATATATATATATATATATTTGCGATTGTACAGCTATGAAAATGAATTCGCCGAAAAGAGACTCTTCGCTGAACTACTTGTCTTCTGTCTACTAATGTTCGAATGGGAATTTTTCATGAAATAGGTAAGATGCAAGAGTTAACAAACTGTGGAAGCAGAGGCTGAGTGATGCCTACTTGAGATTGTCTTAACTTCTTAACGTAGTAGGTAAGAAGGAACATTTTTGTAGAAATAGGACTTGGGTACGATGGTAGATCATAACCCCATCATAGAGCACAATTTATTGCTCATAATCATGTCAAGTAAGGCACCCACATAACTTCTAAACTTCATTTATATTAATTCCATCATTTCTTATTCCATGATTTTATTCGTAGGAAGATTTCCTGTATCTCTGGTACTGACGCTGAGTCATTCCTATTGCACATATTAGGTGTAGATTCTATGAGCAAAGATAAAATAATCAATTGCTCCCTCCACCTACCTATATTGCGTTTTAGAAGTGTAGCCCTGTCCCACCCTATGGTGTGATTGTATGTTAATGCATGCGTTGCAGTTACTGAGCAATCCATCTTCGTGGGGTAAGTCATCCTACGCTTAGCTAAATTCTTAACTAAATTCTTTCTCAAGAGAAGGATCACATCATCTCTGAGAAGAACATTCTTTGCAGCAATGCTAAGAATAGTGTTCTCCAGTCGCCCACTGATCTACAGAAGCCTCAAGGACAAGATCCCGCATCTGACCACTTCTATGTGCATATATCAGTTCACCTGCTGCTATGGAGCCAGGTACATCGGTCGTTCAACGCGCACCCTGTCCAAGAGGATTCAAGAACACTATCCAGCATGGTTGCGAAAAGGCGATAGTGGTGCAATAAGGAGTCCGATAACTGAACACCTGGTTAACACTGATCATTTCATTTCAACAAACGCCTCCTGTTTCAAAGTAATCCACAGAGTCAAGAATGACCTATCAAAGACAATACGGTTTCGCCTTCTTTCTATCGCTGAAGCTCTGGCTATTCACATAGAAAAACCGGAGCTGTGCATACAAAAGAGGATTACTCAACGACTTCTACTGTCTTGGTAACAACGTTTTTGATCTGATTTGATTTTTTGGATGACTTAATTTTGTTTCTTTGTCTGTTCTTTAATTGCTTATAATTCTTGTATTCATTTAGAACTCTTACGTAATTTCGTATTCTCTACTTTGTTCCTATGTGTATCCTGAGTAAAACTCACTCATCAAACTATTCATATTATTACATAACTTCTTTTAACAACTGTTTGTGACAACTCATCACCTTTGTCACTACCCTAATTTCAATAACACCTAATTTTCTCGACTGATTTTGTATTACGTAATTCCAATTACCAGTCTTCACCTGTTCAGTTAAAATAACCCTAACCAATTGTATTTTTGTTTGACAAACTCTTAACGTACACATACAGACAAAATAACACATATATATTTGCGATTGTACAGCTAAGAAAATGAATTCGCCGAAAAGAGACTCTTCACTGAACTACGTGTTTTGTTTTCATTAATGCTTGGACGGGGATTATACATGAAATTCTTATGTTCCGATAATCTGAATACCCATGGCCTACTGACCCGACCTATGTACTTGACTTCACAGTCATTTCAACGTATTCTGTAAATTATATTATTTTTTCTAATTGGGCCAATAGCCCACTGCACTTATTCCTAGGCGGGTTTGTAGGTTCAAATGCAACCTTAGTTCCTGCTCTATTAAGAATCCCCTGTAGGGTTTCAAATGTCCCTCCCTTATATGGTAAAACTGTAGATTACTTGAGTTCTTTCTTATTTACGTTATGGTCAATGGTTCCGTTACTGCCTTTTTTCCTTTTCTTGTGTGCTTTTGTGATCTTCTTAATGAATTTTATGGGATAGTTGTTTGGCGCCAACACTTCGTCTACCCGTTTCATTTCATTATTTAGGTTTTATGACGTCCTACTTAGAGTTATTGCCCAGTTTCTTTGACATTTAACAAACCAGACTTTATTTCATCTCATCTGTTAATTGTAAAGGCATGTAGGGTGAGACACAGCTGTAGTTCTAAAACGTAATAATATAAATAGGTGGAGAGAAACTCTAGTCACTAAATCCTTGCTCACGGAATCTACACCTAACATATGGAATATGAATGATACAACTGCAATAATAATAATAGCTTTATTCCAAACAGTATTTGTGGCACAGGTATGGAATTTTCAGCGTGCATTACAATATTGCATCTAATTACCTCATAAATTTTATAAGATTTTAAAAATAAAAAGCAACAACAGCAAAAAGAAAAAAAAGAGAAATAAAAGAAATAAAAAAGAACGGCATTGCATTCACATTTTAAACAAGGCACCACTGGATATGAAATATAAAATTAGTGTGTAATAGAATATGTGAGCAACAATATAATAGTAACAAAGAAAAGAGAACAAAAGCTAATGGGAACTATTTGTTAGAGTGCCGCAGTAAGTTGATCGTGTCATGCCTAACAGTTTTCTCATCACATAACAGCTGTGCCAGATAAGGTATTGTGGAGTTTTTCTACTTGGTAGTCCTGGCATATAGCTTCCTATAGTTGCTTCTAGTTCTACCAGATGAAATGCAAGGAGAGAGCTGCGTATAGAGAGGATACTTGGGGTCTGACATTATGGTATTCGCTAGTTTCTTACATGACATTATATGTCTATCCACAATAATATTAACTAGTTGGTTTAACGATATCCCACGTACCCTACTAACAGCTTTTAGTGCCCTACGCAGCGAAGCAAAGTCTTTCTTGAGTAGTCCAGGAAAGATTAATGGGGAGCAGTAAAGAGGGATGGTTAGAATACAAGAGCTGACAAACTGAAAATGCAAAGACTGCTTTATACCAGACTGCCTTAACTTCCTAACGTAGAACGTTAAGCGAAACATCTTTCTAGTAACTAGCAAGATGTGAGAGGACCAGGAAAGATCAGAGGAAATACTAAGTCCAAGGTACTTGACATTAGATGTAATTTCAACCTCTGTGCCGTCAATGATAGTGGGACCATGTGAGCTAGCTAGTTGTTGTAGGTCACGTTTTCGTCTGAAAGTGAAATTTACTACCTGACATTTAGACGGATTCAGCTTAAGACCGTTTGAAGAGGATCACTGACTAATTTCCGACAGATGATATGATTTGGAAAATATTACTATAAGTGAAATCAAAGCATCGGGGGTTCAACTACAGAAAGCTCAGCAACCATGTAAGTGGCCTGGGGTTTGACCCCCTACCAAAGCAGTCTTTAACCTCGCCTAGCCGGCAGTAGGACAGGGAAAGATGAAGGGTTTGCTGTGAGGCCGGTAAACCAAACCCCTTAAAAAATAACACCACTGCCATTAAAAGTTCAAAATACCTCAAACTTCAAGCTTTGTGTTTCGTTGGGTTCACGAAGGAATAAAAATTGAATACAATCAAGTATCGGTCTGCAGGGATTTGATTTGTTACAGGATTGATAACGAGTTGATCTCAGTTAGAGAAACAAGTGGGGAACCTAAGAGTACTGGACAGCTGTTTCGTCCTGGTTTGAGACTCTTTAGCTGTACGCATCCACCTTCAGAGTTTAAACCAAAGACCTTCCTGTTAAAAGGCGAGCTCGTAGATCACTCAGCCACTGGGACACGGTCTAATAGTCCATGAATTCTAACTTCTGTCAATTCATAACACAGCGCGACCACTAGCGAATGTCATCCGTGGCGAGTATTTGTCATCACACCAGACCTGTTTTACCACACTAGTCACAACTTCCCAGTAGAACCCAGGTAACTACCTACCTGTGGGTGAAAGCAGATTAGATATGAGGACAAATACTCCCCAAGGATGAAATTCGGTAGTGGTTGCGCCATATCATGAATTAGCAGAAGTGGATATTCATGGACGATTAGCTAGTGTCCCAGTGGCTTAATGATCTATGAGCTCACCTTGTAATCAGAAGGTCCTGGGTTCAAACCCTAAAGGTGGGTGCGTACTGATGAAGACGCTCAAACTAGGCTGACGAAACAGATGTCTTGCAGTACTCCCTACAGGTTTTCCAATGGTCCTCTAACTGATGTCAGTTCATGATGAAATCCTAAAAATCCAATCAGATCCCTAAAAAACAACGCTTGAATAATAACAATAATAAAATAAGCTGAAAAAATCAGATTAAGTTTTCCTGTGAAAATTTCATCGAACTCCAAAATCAAAATATCAATCAATCAATATGAAATGAGAATATATATTCCACACTCACTCATAGATTGTTGGCAAACTTACTTGTGGATAGAGGGCAAGGTACCCGAGGATTGGAAGAAAGGATATTTATTCAAACTGACGAAAAAAGGAGACCTAAGTCAATGCAAGAACTGGCGTGGAATTATGCTCCTGTCCATCCCAAGCAAAATACTAAGCTGCATCATCCTGGGGAGAATCAAACACATCGAGCTGGATGAAAAACTTCGACCGGAACAGGCTGGATTCAGGAGAAACGAGTCATGCATTGATCAGATCGCCACATTACGGATCATCATTGAACAAAGCCTGGAATGGCAGTCACCTCTCTATCTCAACTTCATCGACTTTGAAAAGGCCTTTGATGGCGTCGATCAAGAGGTGATTTGGAAACTACTTCGCTACTACGGGGTGGAGCCGACAATTATACATCTCATCCAACAGTTGTACGACAATGCTGCATGCCAAGTAATCCACAACGGGAAACTTACGGAACCCTTCGAAGTGAGGACAGGAGTAAGACAAGGTTGCCTGCTGTCGTCAATGATTTCCCTGATTGCAGTAGACTGGATAATGCGACAGACAGCGGGCAATAAGGAACAGGTATAAAATGGACCCGCACAAAATACTTGAAGGATCTGGACTTCGCCGATGATGTATACCTGATTTCCCACAAACTGGAAGGTATGCAAGTGAAAAGCAACAAGTTGGCAGAAGAAGCATCAAAGATAGGACTTCAGGTGAACACAGAGGAATCAGAGGTGATGAAGATTCCTGGGCAACACCACCAACAGCAACAACAACAGACAAAATTCAGCATAAATGGGAGAAGCATCGTTTCAACTACAGGTGGACGGAACTGATGAGGATATCAAAGCAAGGACCGGGAAATCAAGACAAGCTTTCACTACTCTCAAGTCTGTGTGGAGGTCAACAGCACTCAGCATCAAAATTAAGATCCAGATCTTCAACTCCAATGTGAAGTCAGTGCTACTCACTATACGAATCAGAGACTTGCACTGACCGTCATAAGGAGCATCTCAAACAAACTACAGACCTTCATTAACAGTTGTCTTCGCTCAATACTACCCAGAAAAGATCAGCAACAGAGATCTCTGGGAAAGAACCCACTCAGTAGGAACCGGTTGTGAAGGAAATAGGCAGGAAGAAATGGAGGTAGATTGGCCATGCTCTGAGAAATCATACCATCAAGTGACACCACTAGACAAGCCATTGCTCGAGTGGAACCCGAAAGGGAAGCGGCGAGTTGGTCGTCATTGCAAGGGTGACTTGGAAGAGGTCATGTGAAGAGGAGATGTAAGTATGCAGGCAGACGTAGAGCCAGGTGAAAACTCTAGCAGAGAACCGAACGCAATGGAGACGTGCGGCTGAAGCCCTATGTTCCTCTAGGAATTAAAGGAAATAATAACCAATAATAATAAACTTACTTGTAACTTTAATCGGCGTACAACATTACTTGAAGCATTATCTATAGTCAAGTGAATTTCTATTGATTCTCCATGAAAAAATATTTCCTTCGGTAAAGTAGCTGTAATTTGTAATTGACCAGAATGAAAGTGGAATGGTTTAACCACTTGTTTCGTGTAAACATCCGCGTCTAATTTTGGTATAGCCAATGTTAACCGACGTATCGCCAAACTGATTGTATTTCGTTTGCTAGACGTGGATTGTGCTGTTTCTCCGGCAAAAATCTGTTGTTGGTTTTTGTTTGTTTATTCCAGGAATTAAACAGAAAATAGAAAATCTTAAGTGAAGTAATTAAGAAACACAAGGCATGTTATTGTAATTCCATTTTAGTATGTTTATTAGATGTGTCACAGTCAGAGAAACAGTATTATTTACTGGATGACAAAGTTTCGAACACAATTTATGTGTTGTTCATAATCATAGTATCAATTATAATCACACGACTGCGAAACTTAAGTTTTATAGTTTTTCTGTCCACTCCTATTTGTCGTCGTTGGGGTAGTAGTAGAATTTTCCAAATATCCGACTGGACAGGTGTTGAATCATTCCTATGACACGTGTTCGCAGTTGATTCGATAAACAAAGCTTCCGTTATCAATCTCTCGACCCTGTGACATTAGATTTTAAAACTGTCATCCTATCCCATCCTTTATATGGTTGTGTGTAATTCCATATAGTGAGTGATATAGCTGAACTATTCTCTAGATTTCTTATCTTATTCGGGTCAAGCAATCTAGATTTTGCAAAGTTTTTATGTTCAGCTAGTCTGACTACCCCTGTTCTACTAGTTTGACCTATGTATTTGACTTGACAATCATTGGAGACCGAGTATTAGATAAACTAAATTGTTTTGTTTTATAGGCTCCACAAGATTAATCCTTTAACCGACATAGCTTGTTTCTAATTGAGTTTGTGGGTGATTGAATACCAGCCGCTTTTATTCCTGCCAGCATTGTTCAGAATTCTGCTTAAGGTTTCCGAGCTTCCTTCCTTGTATAGAATTACTATTGGTGATTTAGATTCCTTATTGTTGGTGTTGTCTTGTGCATATTTGACTTGCATGTCGTCATTAATATTATTATTATCATCACTATCACTAATATTATTATTATATATTTTATTACTTACTATCACAGTACCCAAGTTTTACACATATATTAGCATGTTATTGTAAATAGCGACAAAACTTGTTGCATAGGTAAATAATTACTTCATGGCTTTCTGCACTTTATCGAATTTATTCTTTTCTATAGTGTGGTTTTGTCAGGATTAGTTATGTTTATACGAATTGATCACGGATTGATATCAGTTAGAGAAGCATTGAAAACCAGCTGGGAGTACTGGACAACCAGCTGTTCCATCCTAGTTTGGGAATCATCGCCAGTGCTCACCCACCACAGGAGCTTCGAATCCAGGACATTGCAGTTACAAGGCAAACTAGCTCGTAAACCCTTCAACCACTGGGACCCGATTCAATGGCCAACGCATGAATTCTAACTTCTACCAATTCGTGATTTAGCGCTACTGGCACCAGCCAATGTCGTCGGTGGGACATTCATCCTCACACGTGACATCTGGATGGACCTCACTGGTCACGACTTCTCACCAAAAGGTTCATCCAGATGTCACATGTGAGGATGGATGTTCCACCGACGACATTGGCTGGTGCCAGTAGCGCTAAATCACGAATTGGTAGAAGTTAGAATTCATGCGTTGGCCATTGAATCGGGTCCCAGTGGCTGAATGGTATACGGGCTAGTTTGCCTTGTAACTGCAATGTCCTGGATTCGAAGCTCCTGTGGTGGGTGAGCACTGGTGATGATTTGCAAACTAGGATGGAACAGCTGGTTGTCCAGTAATCCCAGCTGGTTTTCAATGCTTCTCTAACTGATATCAATCCGTGATCAATTCGTAAGGATTTATTATTATTATTCTCTTAGCATCCGAGTGGAACGTTGGGCTTCAATAACACACCTTGATTTCAGTCTGCTTTCGGTAGTTTTCTTTACCTGTCTACACAACTGCCTATAGGCTTTCTTCTCCTCTCCACAATAATCATCTCCATGGTTACTCTAGGAGTCTAGTCCAAAGTGTTATTTCACATCTAGGTTCCACTTCCTCTGGCATATTCTGGGAATGCTGTATATTGTATTTAAACCCATTGTTTATGGATATAATTGTTGTGAAAAGATGTTCACTTTGGTTAACGGCAGAACTCACTGACGCGGTCTGCCTATTTCAGAAGGCTTTCATACTTAAAGTTCCTGAACCCAATCACTACTTCTGAATGGATGATTTCAGAGGAATTGAAACCAGACTGTAGTGTTTGTAAATATACTTATGACTTACACAAACTCGATGACTTACTTGAAAAAAACCAAAAATTGACTGAAAAAGCATCAAAGATAGGATCTAAAGTGGACATAGAGAAGAGGGAAGTAATGGCAGGTCACGAAAAGCATTTCCAACAGCCACCTGCAGACTTTTATCGATAATTTCCTTCTTTGACCCCATACCTACGATCAAACAGCCCACCCGGAAGAATGAGCAATCAGAGTCCATGGAAGACGAACCAGTCAAGAAGCTATTGCTCAAAATATTTTCCGAAGAAAATGAAAATAAATCGGTCACACACTGAGGAAACCGCTGGGTGACATCGCGTGAGACCAGGCCATAGTTTGAGTGGAAACCGAATGGGAAATGATGAGTTGGGTGTCGGTCCAAGGATGACAGGGGAGGAGTTATCGGGCCAGCTAATTAGGACCAAAGAGAATAGGACGAAATAGAGATATGGTTCCTAAAGCCTGATGAAATCGTCGAAAAGAAAATTTTCCTCGCTCTTTACACCTTTTTCTTATGACTCAATATAGAAATATTTCGTTCATTGAAGAACTTCAAGGACCCTGTGACAGTGAAGGAATTGGACAAATTCCTGCATTTTTCTGTCAAGCTTGCTGAAGTTAACACGGAGCTTAATTTCTCTGAAACGATGCATCGACAAGCATGAGTATCCAAAACATTACTGGAAGAATCTCCGCTGTAATCACATTTACCCTAATTCAACGACACTAAAGCGTCACACACTGAATTACATTGACTTGAGCGAAATACATCACAAAGAACCCATGCTTTATATGAACTATCCGATGATGAAAGACAAACGTTTCAGGATTATGTATCTAGTGTCATACAAAAACTTTGCAAGAATACTACTTTACAAATAACAAAAAGCCTGAAACCATCTAAAACTGTTTCATCGTTTCCACAGAATCCTGAAAAAAATATGTCTTTAATTTTTCAGATCAAGATTTGACTGGATAGTTGCAAAATAATTGAGCGCTGAGTGAGAAGTAGACATTTATAAAATTATATTTGTAAAATCTGAGCGAAATTGAAATGATTAATTCCAACGTTTCGTTCGGCAATCTGGTTCGAACTTTTTCAGGGAAATTAATCGTAATTAACATAACAGAGGTTTATATATAAAAGGAACAACTCTTGTTTTTAAACTTTGTCCAATCATGAGTAATGCAACAGCCATCAACATGTATAATTAATAAATAAAATTGTATGTTTATACATAAAAGTACATCTCTTGTTTTAAATTGTTTGTCCTGTCATATGAATCAAGAAACATCTATCAATAGGTATAATAAACAAAACAGAACAAAAAATTTTTATGAACTGTGATCAAAATTTGACCTCAGACTTTCAAAAATAGTCTCCTTTTAGTATTTAATTGGTGGATGGTGACTAGCAGTGGAATCCAGGATGCGCATTTCGTCCTATTTGGGACTCGTCAGCCACTAGATGTACCTGCATTTCTCAGTGAGTGATGATGTTCCCACTGAGGCTCGAACCCAGTACCCATGGTTTCAAACGCCAAAGCGTTATCCACTAGACCACTTGGGCCACGAGAGCCACTTCTTGTGCAACGGGTCATATTGATTTAATTGAATTGTGGATTTTCCCACCGACATGTCAACCTGAGACCGAACACTTCGGTCCAATCAATCGACTGGAAAATCCAAGATTCTATTAAATAGTCTCCTTTTGTTTAAAATATATGTGTATATGCAGTATCAGTGGTGTTTGTATGTGTGTGTGTGGGTGAACAGTCATAAAATATTTGTTATTCTCATATGAGCTGTGATCAAGATTTGACAGGATAGTTACAAAATAATTGAGATTTTTTACAAATATAATATAATTTTATAAATTTGATATTCTCTCCTTAAGAAGACGTAGACAATCGGGAATTTGATCAAGTGTGACTAGTTGTTGATACATATCCAATTTATTTATTTATTAGTCAGGATTTGCCATGCATCAGCTAAGATCACACCTTCACGTCTGTTCAAACTCTTGGGATTCACCCATATATGTAGGGCTTCTGCAGTCAGTCTTTCTTTATATGAACCAAAACCTTTCTGTAAAACCTTATTCTTATCAAAGTCGATTTTGTGTCCCGTTTATATCGAATGCAGTGCAATCGCTGAGTGGTTTTCTAGCTTCTTCAAGTCTGCAGAGGTCTTTGGAACCACCTTTAGACATTGTTTATGCTCTTTCACCCTTATATTTACCTGTCTGGAAGTTTCTCCTACATATACGGTGTTACAATCCCCACAATTGATCTGGTATACACAATTCTGCTGGTTTTCTTGTTCTACTTTATCCTTAACCTAAACCAGTAATGAGCGTAAGGTGTTTGATGCACGAAATGATATCATCTCGCGAAATTTGTCTTCTTAATGCCTTATTCAAAAGTAGACTAATTTTGAAAGTCTGAGGTCAAATTTTGATCACAGTTCATAAAAAATTTTTGTTTTGTTTTGTTTACTATACCTATTGATAGCTGTTTCTCGATTCATATGACAGGACACACCATTTATACAAGAGATGTACTTTTACATATAAACATGCTATTTTATTTATTGTACATGTTGATGGCTGTTGCATGACTCATGATTGGACAAAGTTTCAAAAACAAGAGTTGTTCCTATTATATATAAACTTCTGATATGTTAATTTCGATTAATTTCCCTGAAGACGTTCGAACCAGATTGCCGAACGAAACGTTGGAATTACTCATTTCAATTTCGCTGAGATTTTACAAATATAATTTTATAAATAATAAAATACTTCTTGAATAATTTGATTTTAAATATATTTCACAATGTAAACTAATTTAGACGAAATATCACCTCACTCAGTTACCTGTAGAACATATTCAATTCCACATGGACTATCTTCAACCGCGTTTGTATTCTCCGATTGCAGGGTTATCGAAGCTGGAATATCATGAGGTAATGTGAAGTGAAATGGCAAGGCTTCACTTCCGAAACGTTCAATCAGTCGTTTCTAATAATGGAAATAAATGGAAAAACAAACAAGTATTATATATATATATATGGTTTTTTTTAAAGAAATTATGTCCGGTGAGGGAACTAGGTCAAAAGTGTGAATACATGAAATAATAATAGTAGTATGAAATGCAATTAAAATATTTGTGATTATAACCATAGTTTAATGTCAAGTGGCAAACTAATTAATGCCGTATATAGAATAATACATAAGGTGTATAGATTTTGGAAAAGGGTACATAATTATAAGATTTTTTTTCTTCACGTTCCCCAGTGGAACATAGGGCTCCAAGCTAGAAGCTTGAAGTTTCTGTAGCGGTGTTTATTTTACAGGATGGGGTTGCTAGCCTCATGCCCAACCTTTCCTCTCCACCAGCATTATTTCTGGCTTAGCGAGGTAAAGGAGTGCGTCGGTCGGGGATCGAACTCCAGACTATGTACATGGTTGGCGAGCGTCCCAACCGCTATGCCACCGACGCACAATTATAAGATCAGTAGACGAAATAAAATGTTACATAACATGGTGTGAAATTTGATAAGATAGAATTCAATATTGTAAAAATAAAAATATAGAAATTAATAATTTTGGGTTTAAAATGTCAAGTGGGTCAAGTGGAAAAGATTCAGATGGAGAATAGTAATAATAATAATGATAATAATATTAATAATAATCGTAGTAATAAGGGAAGAGTACATAGAATAACTAAATAAACAAAATAAAATAAATGAATGTCTATCCCTTTACGGCCAAGGCGGAAGTAGGGATTGTACATACTCCTTTGTACACAAAGGTGTGGCTGGCTTAAAGTCATGAATTGCCAAGGTCTCAGCTGTCTTTAGAAGTCTGTAACGAAGAAAACGTGGAAAGTTAGCATGGATTCTATGTATTATCTTAAAATCATGGTCAGCGTTGACAGAGTGACAGAAGTCGATCAGGTGTTCCAAGATAGAGCTTCGCACACACAAGTATAATATATACCTCAGATACTCTCAATAATGTCCATAGAAAAATAATAATCGGCTAAACTGAAATGTACTCTGAGAAAACCGTCAAGTGACATCCATCACGCGCAAGGTCATTGCTCGAGTGTAATGCGAATGGAAAGCTGCCAGTTAGTTGGTCATCAGTGCGAGGGTGACATGAAGGAGGAGGTCATGTGAAGAGGATATGATGAAAGCATATGGGCAGACGTGGAGTCAGGTGAAAACGTTGTCAGAGAACCGAACGCAACGGAGACGTGAGGCTGCAGCCCTGTGTTCCTCTAGGAACTAAAGGAAACAATGATAATAAACTGAAATGTGAGCATAGAATGTTTTGTTTAGTTTTATATTAAAAAAAACTTTTAAAGCCTAGTAGGTTTTTGTATATGATTCCTTGATTATCACTCAGCTCATCCATTCACGGTGAAATGAGTGGTAAGACGACAAGGCTTTGCAGATAGAATACTTACACTTACAACAACATCAAACGACCAGCGAAAAGAAATAAACGTCTTGCTCAAAATATTACTCGACAACAACTACCCAAAAGAATTTGTCAGAGATAATATAAAAAAGAGAAAAAAGAGGTATTCAGCAAAGAAAATTTTCTTTATCGACGAAATCATCTTCAGAGGCTGGCTGTACAGTCGTATTTATATTTACCCAAAGTGTATAGTAGGCCATTATTGACTAGTAGGGGGTGATATAATTGCGATATAATTACTCAGAAGGGATTTTAGAAGTAAAAAATAAAAGTCGCTCGTGTGGAGTTAGTTTTATCGGCCGCACAAAGCGCACGCTTTCCAAACGCATCTCTGAACATTATCCGGCATGGTTAGCAAAAAGACAATGCAAGAGAGTTACTAGCTCAATGGGCGAGCACTTGATGAACTCAAGCCACATAGCTTCAATAGAGTCGTCTTTCAAGATCATCTACAAGATGGGGGTCGGCTTTTGTGTATAGTGGAGGTGCTGGCTATGTACAGAAAACGTTTGTCCAGTCTCTTATTCTACCTTGGTCTTAACCTCTTCACTAGTCTTTTCCTGTAAAAAACATTTATTTTTTTCAATTTTACTTTTAGTTTGCTTTTACTTTAATAATTAATTCACTATTATCAGTCTCGTATGTTCCTTTTGTAGAGTTTTACACCCTCTTCCTATTTGTTAAATTGACATGCAACTACCCTTATTCTCAATCAATAGCAATTTTAACCTTACCAATTTTTTAACTTTGTGCCGCTGAGTACCACGTGATTTACAACTTTCTAAAGTTTGGTTTGTAAGGATTAGTTTCACATAACTAATCCTTACAAACCAAACTTTAGAAAATTATTCTGATGCTCGCCAGTGACTTGCTTCAGGCTGGAGCTTCCTGAGAAGTCGTGACCAGTGAGGTCCAATTAGAAGTCACGTGTGTGGACGGATGTCCCACCAACGACAATAGTTGGGGTCGCGCTAAAATCACGAATTGGTAGAAGTTAGAATTCAATCGTTGGCCATTGAATCGGGTCCCAGTGGCTGAATGGTATACGAGCTAGTTAGCCTTGTAACCAGAAAGTTCTGGGTTCGCACCTCCAGTGATGGGTGCGTACTAGCGATGACTCCCAAACTAGGGTGAAACAGCTGGCTGTCCAGTACTCCCAGCTGGTTTTCAGTGCTTCTCTAACTGATATCAATCCGTGCGTGATCAACTGGTAAAAACTACAGTCTACAAAATATCTTATTCCTGAATATCCTACTAAATATTTGCGTCAAATATCTAAATAATCACTGAAAATAAGGTCGAACGGACGTAAACGTCTAACTAAATGTCATCCCCACTGGAACACAAGCGTGCAGTAATTTAAAAAACAGTTGATGTGATCAGAAGAAGTAATTTTAAAACAATTAGTTCCCTTTATGAATTTAGATAAAGCAATAAGAAGACGTAATTTGTCTGAATCGTATAATGTATTTGCGAAACACATTTCGAACAATCTGATCACACACACACGGACTTGTCATAGGAATATATATGAAATTAATAAAGAGTTAAGAGGTGAGAAAATGGACTTAGGTCAAGTGAAAAGGACATGTTGAAGGTCAAAATAACAATGAAGATCACTAAATCAAACAGCAGAAGTAATAGTACATCTGCTATGGTA
The DNA here is from genome assembly GCA_944472155.2 of Trichobilharzia szidati. Taxonomy (NCBI): domain Eukaryota; kingdom Metazoa; phylum Platyhelminthes; class Trematoda; order Strigeidida; family Schistosomatidae; genus Trichobilharzia; species Trichobilharzia szidati. The sequence continues at coordinate 140,706,133 of OX235273.1, forward strand.
TCAAAACAAAATTTACCAAGGAAGGTGTGATGACGAATTGTTTTGAACGCATAAAGGTGGTTTAAACTTTCTAACCTCTAGGGCTTCCACAAACTTTAAGACACGCCCCAAACACGTTTCATAGATAGGTTTAAAAGATCTGTTAACGTCAATTTTATGCTATATCTCCATAATATGTTTCGCAGTAGAAGAGCTAGGTCTCCTGTTGTCACCATTAATGGGTTCTGAAGATTCCATTTGTTTCTGGAGCCATTAAGAATTAGCTCTGAAGCCAACCCTTACTTGCAGAGGTCGATGAGTTCTCCATATGTATGTATATGTGTCCACACGTACATTCAAATTGGTAAATACAGTGGGATGTGACATCATTTTTGTTCGAAATACTATCAAAACGAAAAACTTGTCACTATGTGTAGTGTATTGAAATGTATCTATAAATAATTTGTTCCGTTCCACAACGCACAAACTTCTTACTAACATTAATTTGTATGTGATGTCCTCATATCATATGATTATGAGCAATAGTTTGTGCTCGAAACGTGGTCATCAGTTAATATTACTGAACAACACTGTGTGATTTATCAAAAAAAATCTTATCCATAATGTCCTCAGGACATATTTCTTGCTGTCTGCGCTTAAGCTAGCCACTGGAATAGGAGTCAGGATTAATCTTAGAGACAATAGCAATAAAAGTATTTTATTATTATCATTATCATTGTTCTCTTATGTTCCAAGTGGGACAAGGGATTCAACAACACGTCTCCACTTTGTTCTATTATCTGTTGTCCTGTTCAGCCACGTACACGATTGCTCATAATCTCTTATCCCCGCCTCGCAAGATCTGTCCCATGTTACCTTTGGACCCACGGCCAACTCGTCGTTCCCCATTCACCTTCCACTCAAGCAACTACCTGGCATGCGACGTCATCCGAGTGTCTCCTGAATATTTGTTGAGGTATAGGTTTTTGATTAGTTTGTTCACATAGTTTCTTGTGGCTAAATCTTTCTTGCCGGTTGGCCACTCTCTCTTCAGTATGGAGCTAGCGAAGATAACAGTTTTTAATAAAAGTCAGTCACTTTTAGGAAATCCTTTTCGTGACACGCAGTAGAAGTTTCTGATCCCTATAGAAGTGGCTGACTCAACAGTGATGTTGAAAATCCGAATCTTTTTGATTATGCTGAGTGCTTAGGAGATTTACGCATTGATTATAAGTTAATGAAGGTGTTGGTTTTGCTTTTCCGATTCTGGCTTTGACATTGTCATCTTGAAGTTGTTTACAAATTACTTCGTGGTCAACGCTGTCGAAGGCCTAAATTCCAGTTACCTCATGAGACCCTCTAAATGGCTATACAGTCAGCTGTGGTGATGTAGTGGATGGGTGCTAAACAGGTAAACATGAGAGACTTGCGTTTGCTTGCTTATCAACTCTGAGTTTATCAGCTAATATTATGTCCAGAAAAGAGAAGACGTTGGGCATATGACTAACTTTGTCACACCGTAGAAAAAGCACCATCGACACTGAAACTTCAGAAAGAGCCCCTGAAGCCAATATATTTCACCCAGAAATCAGCTTAGGGAAAGCAAACATGTGGAGATCTAATTTTAGGCCTCAGTGGCGTGCAATTTTACACGGAAAAGTGTGTGTGTTTGTGAGGATATCAAAGCGAGGATTGGGAAAGCAAGGAAAGCCTTCATTTCTCTTAAGTCTGTGTGCAGGTCGACAGCACTACTCAGCATGAAAGACAAGATCCGGATTTTCAACTCCAATGTGAAGTCAGTGCTACTATACAGATCAGAGACGTGGCACCACGTCACGAAGCGCACATCGAAAGAAACTGCAGATTTTCATTACCAGCTGTCTTCGCTCAATTCTACTCAAGATCAGATGGCTGGCCAGAAAAGATCAACAACAGGGAGGGGTCTCTGGCAATGATCGAACCAAACAGGAACCGAAATATGCAGGAATAAATGGAGGTGGATTGGCCATACTCTGAGAAAACAAACTATCAAGTGAGTGACATCACATGCCAGGCCAACGCTCGAGTGGAACCCGAATGGGAAGCAGCAAGCTAGTTGGTCATCAGTGCTGGGGTGACATGGAGGAGGAAATGTGAAGAGGAGATGAGAGCATGTGGTCAGACGTGGAGCCAGGTGAAAACATTGTCAGAGAACCGACCGCAATGGAGACGTGCGGTTGAAGCCCTGTGTTCCTCTAGGAACTAAAGGAAACAATAATAATAACAAAGTTTGTAGTAATTTACTGGTGAGTAATATAAATGTCTGGGGAAGCAGAACGCACAGTAAACGTGGGGACAATATAGAGGTGAGGAATGAATTTTAATTAGCATATGAAATTACTCAGTACATATCTGTATATACGCATTTTCGGTAAACTTCCACCAGGTTGACTAAACTTGCGCAATAAACTATCAGACATGGAGATTTGAAAAACGATGTGGATCAATAAAATCGAGGAGAAAGTAAGTAGGTAGAATAATAATAGTAAATGTTAAACTAATTTTTAAAAACTGCAAACATAACACGGTATGAATTTGGCGGTACAAATAAATTTCTTTGTTGCAATTACCTAAACTACGCTTAGTAATTGAAGGTGTGCAAACTTAGGGAATTGATTTTTAAGAGTTCGACCACAGACTAATATCAGTTAGAGTACCACTGAAAACCAGTATTGGAGTACTGGACAGTCAGCTTTTTCATCCTAGTTTGGGAATCATCAACAGTACGCATCCACCACAGGCGCCCGATCCCAGGACCTTCTATCGAGAAAGTTCGTATACCATTCAGCCAATGGTACCTGATTCAGTGGCCAGTGCATGAATTCTGACTTCTCCCAATTCGTGATTTAGCACGACCACCAACCAATGTCGTCGGTGGAAAATCCATCCCCGCACTTGACTGAATGGACCTCACTGGTCACAACTTCTCACTAGAACTCCAGGAAACTTCGTTATGTGGCAAGTCACTAGCGAGCATCAGACTAATTTTCAAGATTTCTTTTGTAAGGATTAGATTTGTTTTTATGAGTTTGACAACGCACGGATTGATATCAGTTAGAGAAAAATTGAAAACCGGCCAGGGAGTACTGGACAGCCAGTTGCTTCATCTTAGTTTGGGAATCATCGCCAGTACGCACCCAACAAATAAGGTTCGAGCCCGGGACATTCCAGTTACAAGGTAAGCAGGCTCGTATGCCATTCAGCCAATGGGACCTGATTCAATAACCAACGCATGGATTCTGACTTCTACCAATTCGTGCTTTAGCGCGACTAGCACCAGCCAATATTGTCGGTGGGACATCGATCCGTGATCAACTCGTGAAAACAAATCTAATCCTTACAAACCAATCCTTAAAAATTAATCTGATGCTCGCTGGTGACTTGATACAGGATGGAGTTTCCTGCAGTTCCAGTGGAAAGTCGTGTCCAGTGACGTCCATCCACTCAAGTGTGAGGGTGGATGTCCCACCGACCACATTGGTTGGTACCAGTCGCGATAAATTATGAATTGGTAGAAGTTAGAATTCATGGGCTGGCCGTTGAATCGGGTCTCAGTGGCTGAATGGTATACGAGCTAGCTTGCCTTGTACCCGGAAGGTCCTGGGTTCGAACCATGGTGGTGAGTGCGTACTGGCAATGATTTCCAAACTAGAATGAAACAACTGGCTGTCCAGTACTCCCTGGCTTGTTTCAATGGTTCTCTAACTGATAACAATCCGTGTTCGAACTCGTATAAACAAATCTAATCCTTACAAACCAACTCTTGAAAATGAGGGAATTCAGGTGACACTTTGTATAAAGGATAGTGAAGGAGACAATGGGATTGCTGTGTCGTTTTACCGACGTAACTATTTGCACAAGAACAGTTACATTTATAGGTGCACATTAAGGTGGCCAGACTTGATGGCTAATCCTTCTTCACCTGTTTTGGAATTAAAAGCGAGTGGTAAATTTTTAACATGGGTTTTAGCGAAGATTGTTTTTGGTTTTATTTTCCTGATTTTCTATGACAGTAATTCAGCGTCTGTGTCTCCTTTGAATATGTAAAGTCATATATATATATAAAGTTTCTTCTACATCGTTTGCTATCATTTCGCTCTATTTGTTCTTCATGGAGACTTTAAAAATCTTTTCTGGATATGCATTACCATATAATAAGAATTCTGATTTTTCAAGTATTGGTTTGTAGGGATTTGGTGCATTGCTTATAGGATTTCATCATGAGCTGATATCCGCCAGAGATTCATTGGGTGCGTACTGTTAAAGAGTCCCAAACTTAATGGACGAAACAGCTGTCCAGTACTCGCTGCAGGTATTCCAGTGGTTCCTCTCGAACCGATTTCAGCCCATGATGAAATCCTGTAACCATTCTGAGTTTTCTTATTTTGATTTTCAAGAGTGTCGTTTGAGCAGAGTTTTTCTTCCTCGTGGCCCTCCACTTCGACTTAGAATAGTTATCCCGTTTATTATTATTATTCTACCTACGTTGTCCTCGGTTCCATTCGGTTATATTAATCAGTACTGTCTTTCAAATGTCTATGAGCGATATTTTTTTATATAGGTGTAGTAAGCCTGATAAAAGTTTTTTTCCAAAAATACGTATCCCTACAAACCAATACTTCAATACCAGTGAGATGCTCACTAGCGACTGGCCCTATTCAGGTAGGTAGTTACCTGGGGTTCCAGTGGGAAGTCGTGACCAGTAGGGTGCAGCAGGTCGGGTGTGAGGACAAATACTGGCCGAAGATATTGGCTAGCGGTTGCGCTATATCGTGAAATTATCCTACTCTGATTTGACTGGTAATAATGTCTTCCATATTTCTGGTACTTGCAGTGAGTCATTTCTGTGGCATGTGTTGCGTTGGGTGTAGACTCAATAAACCAGGATTCAGTAATCAATCTCTCTATATCTCCACCTACCTATATTACTTCTTAGAATTTTGACTCTGTCCCACCCATTCTATTGCGTGGTTGTGTGTTAATGCATGCATGCAGTGCAATCGCTGAACTTTATTCTAAATTATTTATCTTCGCATGATCAATCATTCTAAACTTTATTAAATCTCATGTTCCGACAATCTGACTACTCCTAATCTACTAGTTTCACTGACCTATGTAGGTGATTTAAATGACAGTCATTGCAAAGTATTTTGTAAATTTTTTTTTTTTTTTGATTACAGCTTGATGCCACACCGTATTTTCAGCACAAGTATGGCATTTTCAGCATGGATATCAGTAGCCCAAATTTCGCAGGCCGACCATAGATATCGGGTGTGCGTCGGCAGGGGATCGAACCCCGGACCATGTGCATGGTCAGCGAGAGTCCTAACCGCTGTGCCACCGACGCACCGACAGGGTCCCTTAGCCTATACAGCTTATCTCTGAGGGAGTTTGTAGTTTCAACTGGCACTCTAATTCCTGCTTTACTGAGAATCCTACGTAGGAGAGGGTCTCAGATGTCGCCTCCTTATATAGTAAAGCTACTATAGATGCCTTATATTCTTTCTTATTTATGTTATCATTATTAGTTTCACCATTAATTTTATTTTGCAAATGACCATTTTTGACATTTTCCTAATGAATTTACGCCTAATGGAGAAGATTTGTAGCCCAGATGGACTGATTTTGACTTTGTTGTGTTCTCTGAACTGTTTGGTTTAACTGCGAAACTTTATTGTCCATCTAGATAGAAATCTTCAGCACAGATTTTGGTATGAATTCAAATCAGTTCATTTCATACTAAAACCTTTGCTGAAGATGTTGTCCATAAGGACACCGAAAACTTTGTAATTAAATCAACCAGCTCAGAGCATAACAATTAAACTGAAGTTTTTACCTTCTGAAGAAATATGTGACATTGAATGCCGTGCAGTTTTAGAAGCTTGTAAATTCTTATAAGAAAAGCTGTAAAATGTTGAGTCATGAATGCTAACAAGTAACCACTAAAGAAGGTGAAGACGATAACCAGTGACTACAGTGGGTGGAGAATGACTATGTAATCTTAAACTATTGCATAATCACTACAGTGAGATTTTTATTTTAATTGAATTTTAGATTTTCCCATCGATTGATTGGACTGAAGTGCTCGGTCTCAGGTTGACATGTCAGCTTCTCGTGCAGATGCTTCGACGATGTCTGGGCATTTAATTAGTATTTAATTGGTGGATGGTGACAAGCAGTGGAATCCAGGATAACGCGCATTTCATCCCATTTGGGACTCGTCAGCCACTGAATGTACCTGCATTTCCCAGTGAGTGGTGATGCTCCCACCGAGACTCTAATCCAGTGTCCATATTTTCAAACGCCAAAGCGTTGTCCACTAGACCACTTGGGCCACGAGAGCCACTGTCTCTTGTGCAACGGGTGATGTTAATTTAATCGAATTTTAGATTTTCCCGTCGATTGATTGGCCCAAAGTGCTCGATCTGGGGCGCTGGATTCGAGCCTCGGTGGAAACATCATCACTCACTGGGAAATGTAGGTACATCCAGTGGCTGACGAGTCCCAAATAGGACGAAATGCGCGTTATCCTGGATTGCACTGCTAGTCACCATCCACCAATTGAGTATCCTTGTTATGAAATTGAACTACATATTTTGAAAGTAATGAAGATTTCTCTCAGCTGTTTAAAGAGTGTAATCATCTATCTAGAAGCGAGTAGCGAGGCGAATTCTGTTGTCCCAACAAATAAGTAGTATCAAATGTACACTGAGTTAAGCGTGATAATGATATAACTTTCAAGAGTATATATTACTCATTATTTCTAAAGGTATTTCTTGCATTTTACTGAATCGAGATTATTTTGTCTAATGCCAAAAAATAAATAATCATTTCAAATCTGACTACAGATTGATATCATTTGGACAACCGTTTTTAGAACCAGGGAGTACCGGACGGTTGTTTCGTCCTAGTTTGGGACTCATCGGCAGTAAGCATCCACCATAGGGGTTCGAACCCAACACTTACCGGTTACAAGCAAAGCCCGAGCAGAATTTATGCTCGTATTGCTACCAAATATGAGGACTTAACCACACGATATTTAGTACGGGCTATGTGTGAAGAGATAAATGTCATAAAAGAAATTATGAACTTTTTCAAGTAGCGAATAAACATCAAATTATAACATGAATTATTCTAACATGTATTACCTATTATATTATTTATTTATCCCTTCTACAAATACAAACAAAACTTGGCGGCCTGTTTTAATCACTGAGCTACCTAATTTTCTATCCATCAAAATGTTTTTTTTCTTAATTACTGTATTTTATGTTGTCTAAATTATCCAACTGCATATCTGAATCGCAGTCAGCGCTCACATCTACTTTCAGGTAAGTTTCAACCTACACTGCCATAGATTTTACTTTAAGAAATTGGAGAGAAAGCCTAACATTATTCGTTTTTGAATTTGAACCTTGATTTTCCTGTTGACTGACTGGACCAAAGTGCTCAGCTCCATGTGCGAATGCTTCGACTATATCTGATGGTTAACTTGAAGTCATTTATTGGATGGCTGGATGAAAACCGAATAATAACTGACATCCAGTACACAAGAGATGGCTGTCGTGGCCTAAGTGGTCTAGTGGGTAAGGCTTTGGTATTTGAAATGTTGGGCACTGGATTCGAGTTTCATTGGGAACACCTACATCACTCACTGTGGAAATCTAGTTGATGAATTCCAAATAGGACGAAATCCACATCTTGGACTCAATTGCTAGTCATCAATTACCGAATTACTTAAACAGCCTAACAGGTGATTACAGCTGGATGTATCTGCAATCTTGAAGGAACTCATCTCTCTCCTTCGGGAGTTCGAACCCATGTCACCCAGTGAGTGGTACAATCATAGAGGCTATCATTTAGTTGTTGGAGCTCACCACTGACCTCCTGTAGGACTCTGATGGATACTTTGATTGAAAACTAGCTAGTTAGTTACTAGTGTTATACTGTTATACAGTTTGACAAAATGCGAGCATTGGGTATATGATATTCATTATAACAAAATTTTTCTTGTATTTCCCAATGAATGAATGAAAAAAACGATATTGTTGTTTCTACTGACGTTTCGCTATTTAATGCTGCTAACAGCTTCATCAAACTAAACCAGAATTTAGAAAACCTCTCTGCTTATATATAACAACTTAGTCATCTTTCCTCAGCATGGGGTCATTTTTGCGTTGTTGTTAAGTTGGCCAATTGTTAAAGATAACAAAACCAGGTAGGTGTAGATTGTTGGATTTGATAAGTGTGTAAACTTATAAAAACACCGTGTGTTTACATGATGAAATTGCTTATCACACTCGTGTTGATTTTGTCATTTCATAGGAGAGGGAGGGGATGTTGTAACCAGGTCAGATTCTGCTTTAGTCCATCATTCCTATTCATCAGACGATTTGGATTCCATTTGATATGAAGTGCTTCTGATGGCATTAGACGTTCTTTGTGATTTCTGAAATGCTTTTCTGGGTTATTTCAATATTGTCAAAATCAATTTTGTCGCCTGACTCTATAGCGTATCGTGTAGACGACCTATGACTGATGATTTTTCAAGCTTTTCTAGTTCACTAACTGGATTTCTCGGTGGTCGAACAGATGCTCTACGGTGTTCATTTCTTCTGATTTTGACTTCTCTCCGGCGATGTTTGTCCGATGTATGTCGCATCACATTCGAAGCAAGCATTTTATTTTACAGACACAATTAGATGGAGAATCTTTAGGCATTTGGTCTTTTATATGGACAAGGTTGTTTCGTAGTGTGTCTGATGTTTTGAAGAAAACTCTGATGTTGTGCTAATCCAGTACTCTTCTGATATCGTCTGACATTTCTGATCCATACATGCGGAATGATAACTGTTGAGGCCCATTGCTTCGGAATACGTTTTCGACCATACTTAATGTCAGTGTTGGCTTTTTTGATGAAGTCCCTTGGGTAGTTGTTTTGCTTGAGAATTTAAGTAATGTTTGATATGTCTTTTTCTTTCTCATCCGTAACCAGAGAGTGTGCTCGTCTAAAAAGACTTGAAACAACTGATATCTTTGCGTTGATGGGGTATGATGATCCGAAGTCTAATTATTTATTGGATTGAATTTTTTCCTGAATATATAGATACACTAAAATATCCATTTTCTGTCCTCTTAACTAGGCAGTCTAGAAATGGTAGTTCACAGAAATCAGAAATCACAAAGAACGTCCGATACCATCAGAAGCACTTCATATCAAATGGAATCTAAATTGTCTGAATAAAAATGATGGACTAAAACAGAATCTGACCTGGTTACAACACCCACTCCCTCTCCCATGAAATTACAGAATCAATTTCATAATGTAAACACATGCTGCTTTTATAATTTTACACACTTATTAAATCTAACAATCTACACTTGACTTTGTTATCATTATCAACTGGCCAACTTAATAACAACGCAAAAATGATCCCATGCTGAGGAATAATGATAATAATGGCTTTATTCCAAACAGTATTTGTGGTACAGGTATGGAATTTTCAGCGTTCATTACAATATTGCATCTAATTACCTCATAAATTTTATAAGGATTTAAAAATATAAAGCAACAACAACAAAAAGAAAAAAGAGAAATAAAAGAAATAAAAAAGAACAGCATTGCATTCACATATTTAAACAATGCACCACAGGATATGATATATAAAATGATGATTAAGTTGTTATATATAAGCTGAGTGGATTTTCCAAATTCTGGTTTAATAATACTACTTTGATAAAGCTACTAGCAGCAGCATTAAATAGCGAGACGTCAGTAAAAACAACAATATCGTTTTGTTTTTCATTCATTCACTGGGAAATGCAAAAACCTTTAATCCTAGTGTTATACATCTAATTCTTTCTTTGATTGAGACTGGATTCTAACAGCCGGGTTTACAATGTGGCCGCCATACCACTAGATGGCTCGCCATCAATGTGAACTCAGAATTATCATTACCAGATAGTTATAGGCAATTGGACTAGGACAAGACGCATGAGACGAGTTACTAACTTACATAATGGAATAGAAATCGCTTAGCAATAACAATTTCATTATTTTCTATAGTTTGGTTTGTAAGGGTTAGTTATGTTTTTAGGAGTTCGACCACGAAATTTCATGAAATCCAATGGACCAGTCCTACCCCCGATTGTACGTCAAACCCAAAATACACAAGCCAAATATCCCTTTACGACCAATTGTATCACTCCCAGGAACCCCAACATATAATTTATCCAAAGAATTATACAGAATACTGAAACGCTTAAAGGAATCTTGTGATCACTCCATCAACTGTGCTATCCAATTTCTAGAGGAAATCAGAGGCATCCAAATAGATGAACAAGAAATAATGATATCCTTTGACGTCACAGCATTATATACCTCAATCGGACAAAACCTAGCAAAGGAGACAGTGGAACAATTAGTCAGCAACGACGAACACCTCCCACAACAATCAAAAATGCAACACACAAGCTGAATAGAATGCATAAATCTATGCCTGACAACATACTTCCAATTCAACGGCCAGATATATGAACACGTCAAAGGAACACCCATGGGATCGCCAATATCAGGTTTGATTGCAGAAGCAGTGATGCAAAGGCTAGAAAACATAATCCTACCAAAGATCAAACCCAAGATTTGGATACGTTACGTAGACGACACATTTGTAATAATCAAAAGAAGCGAGTTAGATAAAACTCACAACTTAATAAACAACGTCTTCAACAACATCAAATTTACAAGAGAAGAGGAATCCGAGAACAAAATCCCATTTTTGGACGTCTTAGTCAAGCGAACAATCACAGAGGAATAAGAAGCTCCAGTTTATAGGAAATCAGCTCACACAGACCAAATACTCAACGTCAACAACAGCAACAATTCAATAACACACAAAAGGAATTGCATACAAACACTATTCAAGAGGGCCAGCCATGACTCATTACAGAAATCCCACCTCAAGGAAAATTGAAGAGAGATATTTCATGGACGTCTTCTAAAAGAATGGATATCCAAGGAATTTCATCAAAAGAAATATACCCCTAAGCCAACCTATCAAACCAAAAGCCCCCAGAGAAAGCACAAAGAAAATCACCCTGTCATTTATAAAGGATATATCAGAAACCACTACACGACTCTTCAAACCCTTAGGAATTGATGTCGTACACAAACCAACAAAATCACTTCACTCAGTTATATGTCAACCAAAAGACGAAAGAAGATAAAGCCAACATCATCTACAAAATAAATTGTAACAACTGTGAAAAACACTATATTGGCCAAAATGGACGTCCCCTTCGTCTTCGTATCCACGAACATAAGCTAGCCGTCAAAAGATACGACATCCTTTCCCTCATATTGCCTCACTACATACAGACAACCATGGACATCAATTCGACTGGAACAACCAGCTTTCAAATATTAGAGAGAGGAAACAACAAGAATGCTAGAGAATTTTTAGAAGCTTGGTATTCCACTGAATCGTCAATCAATAAGCACAGTGATATAGACAAAATTTACCAATCGATAAGAAAGAAACCTCACACACAAAGGGTCAAAGTTCAAGTCAAAGAAACAATCAGTTCCAATACAAGTAGCCTAGAAGGTGTGAAAACACAAAAACAACCAATCAAGTCCAAGGTCACCGGGAGAGATGACTAAGAAACTCGTGGAGAAATCTAAAAGCTGACTTCAACAAATTGAAGTATGCGCTGAAGATGTCACCTAGTAGGGCGATGAAAGCTTCGCAAATTAATTATCCAGCTCAGAGAACACAACCACATCAAAATCATCCATCTAAGCTACAAATCTTCTCCATCATATTTAACTTTACTTTCAAGCATCGACGTGACATACATGAACTAGTTAGTTCCCATGATGCCTGTAGCATAGACGGCACTGAAATTGAAACCAAGTCAAGCATTAAATACCTTGGATTAGTTCTTTCCTCTGACATTTCATGGTCATCCCACATTTTATTGATCTCTAAGAAAATGTTTCGTCTTACCTTCTACATTAAAAAGTTCAGACAATCAGGTATCAACCAACCTTAAGTTCTGCACTTTTTAAACTCTTGTATTTTACCTATTGTACTCTATTGTTCTCCATTAATCTTTCCTGGGCTTCTTAAAAAAGACTATGCCGTATTACGAAGGGTATTAAATGCTGTGAGTAGGGCTTGTCGTTTGCCACTGCGTGAGCTCGCCAATACAATAGTCGAGAGACACGTAAATTCCTGTACAAAGTGGGCAAAGGCCATACTGTCAGACCCTCTGCACCCTCTTCATTCACAACTATCCCCTTGTATCTCATCAGGTAGGACGAGAAGTCAATATACGAAATTATATGCTCGTACCACTAAGTACAAAAATTCTACAATACCGTATTTAGCCCGTATTTTATGTGATGAAGACTCTATTAGACGTGAAACATATAAGTTACTATGTAATTAGCATAGTGAATCAACCCTTTCATTGTTCATCTTTCTGTAATTTTATGGTGTCACCCTTTCTATCATTTAATTATAACTTAGCTATTCTTATTTTAGTTGTTATTACTATTATTACTATAATTTTATACTTTATGCGTATTTTTCTCCGTACTGCTTACAGTAATTTGCTAAATAGCTGCTATAAAAACGTTTTGTTATCATTATTATGTAATGATTATTTCGTTTATATATTTTTTGTTGTTATCGTTTTTGAGTAAATTAGATGCAATATTGTACTGAATGCTGAAAATTCCTTGCTATATCATTAGTACTGTGTTTGGAATAAAGCAAATTACCAAATTAAAAAATTAAAATTAAATTAATTTCATTATTGAACATCGAACAATAAATATAATATTTAATTAAATACAACCCAAAATGATCACTACTCTCACTTGAACTTCACCGAATACATCAGATAAATTATTTTCCATTGGATAGATTTGTAAAGTTTGTATAAAAAATTCTTTATAAAATGTAACACCAGATAGAACTTCATCTAATTGTTGTTCCCCATAACGAAATGTACATCGTATACGTGCAAATACTTTGGCGTTTTTCAAACTATTCTTATCCATGGTAACAACACCTTCGATAGGATCTACACTCTGCAGATCATCGAATATATCTCGTTGAACTAAGTAGACAACGAGTTTATTATTTGGACTATTCTTTTTGTAGACACTTCGTTTTGCAGACATAATTAGTGTTATGTTTGGTTATGTTTTATACAGAGTGAAACGTTTTATGTTTTGTTTTGTTCCACACAGAAAGGTAAATAAGAATTTGAAGCATATTCACCACCTATATGTATATATATATATATGTGGGGAAAATTGGACCCTGAGGGAGCTTAATCATTCTATCTAGATGCATCTGTTTGACACTGATAGTGGGTGTAGGCGCGTTTCTTCTCAGATTTATGTAAGGAAGAAAGGATTGACAGTAGATTAATAGGAAATTTGATAGGGATAAATATTAATTTCACTAGCAATAATAATAATAGTAATAAAAGAGGGAAAAAACAATGGAGTTTTGAAACATGAAGCCTATTAATTCCGATTTAATCTCTCTCTATAATTTAGATGAATAGCTAATGCCTGTTTAGTAGACTAATAAATGTATATATGAGAAGGAATGAGTAACATGGAATATTCATATAAAATTCTTTCAAACTCACTGTGTGTGTATGTGTTTGTTTGTTTGTGTATGTGAGGTTGAATCAAATTAACATGACTTCCGAGTGGAACCATAGGGCTGGCTTCAACAACGCATCTCCACTTCATACAATTGGTTCCCCTTATAAATTTCGTAAAAGAAAGGAAGGCGAAATTTGTAGTATAAAATGATATCATTCTATTTCACTGGTTCTCATCAGCTGCAAACTACCTGAAATTACAATGGTTATATCAATGATAATAACATACTTTAATGTTTGAGTAGTAATAGAGAAGAGATAAAATTGACGCATCCAAAAAAGAATGAAAGCATTACAATCTTTAGTTAAAGTTATCATCGTCAATTTATACAATTTTAAAGTTGAAAAGAGGGAAGAGGGGTAAGACAGAAAACAGAAAAATTGATTAACAGAAACAGTGTTAACTTGTAGGTTTACACAGCAACTCCAAAATCAAAGGCGGTTACAGTTTATGAGATTAAGAATTGTTCAGTGAGTTGAGATCACTGAATTAGATGACTAATCAAAATCAAAATTCAGTTACCAAGGGAGTGAGAGGTTAATCACACTCTCTTTCTGTATGCATAAATCTGGTCGGCTTGAATCGTTTGATTGCGATCACTTCGGCAAATCGTAGTAAATTTGCAGTCCTTTGTCTATTTAATGTTTTGAAGGACTTACAAATCTCTACGAGATGTCCAGTATCTACAATATGTCTGGTAATTGCATTCTGAGAATATTTGCTTCCTTTCAGGTATAGGTTTGTTGGAATATGTTCAGAAAACCGGATAGAAGCCCTTCTTTCCATCCTTCCAATGTACTTGCTCCCGCAGGTGCACGTAAATTCATATACGCGGTTGGAGGTGACATCAGCAAGGTATTTATCCAGTTTTGAGTGGGTTATAGAAGGAGTGGTGTTGTATACTGTTATTGCTGCTTTCAGTCTTCTGTCAATCTTTTGTGAAACTGCATCTCCTTTGAATGGGAGACAAATAAACACTTCTTTCTTTTCTACAGTTGGATGCTTTTCCTTCTTATCTTTTTCTCTGCTATACTTCTGTATAAATCCCTTAGGGTATCCATTTTCCCTCCGGCATTTCTAGACGAAATCTAGTTCTTCTTCGACCTTGTTTGGTGAACATAGCTTCCTGGCTCTGTCGTACAAAGTCCTCACTAATCCAGGTTTATAGCTTATGGGACAAAAGCTGTTATCTCCACTTCGTTCTGTTTTCTACCATCCTCTTCTTCTGGGTCCATGATTGACCAAACTCTCTCATCTCTTCCTCACACGATCTCCTCCATGTCACCCTCGCTCACACCGACGACCCATTTACACGCTTCTCACTTGGATTCCTCGCGACCAATGGCCTGTATCGCGCGCGATGTCATTCGGCGGCCTCCTCAGTGGCGTATGCTCGATCAATCTCCACTTTCTCCTACATATTTGTTGAGTGATCGGCTCTTGCTTGTTGGTTTTTTCCCATAGCTTCTTGTTGCTTATACTTTTGGCAATTTGATCTTTAGCACTAAGCCAGCGAAAGGGGCAGCTGTTGATGAAAGTCTGCCACTAGCTGTTGGAAATCCTTTCATTTACCCGCAGTGCAAGTTTCTGACCCCTAATACAAGAACTAACTTCACATTGGTGTTGAAAATGCGAATCTTGTTCCTTATGCTGAGTGCGGAAGATTTCCAAACTGGTTTCAGGTTGATGTAGGCATATCTTGCCTTTCCGATTCTGACTGACTTTGACATCTTCGTCCGTTCTGACTGCCTGTAGTTGAGACGATGCTTCCCAGATAGGTGGAGGAGGCAGCCTCTGTTAAATCTCTCCCATTGATGGTGATTTGTTCTGGTGGCTCTTGTTGTTGTTGTGGTTCGTTGGTTAGCTTCATCACCTCCGTCTTCTCTATGTTCACTTGTAGTCCTGTCTTCGCTGCATCTTCAGCCAGTATGTCGGTTCTTACCTGTAAGTCTTCGAGTTTGTGTGATATTAGACATATATCATCTGCACGTGAAATCCAGATCTTCTAGAGTCTTCTTGTCGGTCGTCCAGCGTAATTCTGACTCCTCGCTCCCCACAGTCTAACGCATAATCCAGTTCACCACAGTTAGGAATATCATCGGTGATAATAGGCAGCCTTGTTTTACTCCCGTATTCATTTCAAACGCCTCTCTGAGTTTTCCTTTATGAGTCACTTGACACCTGGCACTGTCATATAGCCAGCTGTTGAATGAGGTTGACAAAGACTCGAGCACTGCACACTGTAGTGTTGCACTAGTTTCCAAATTATTTCTCAGTCAACGCTGTCGAAGGCCTTTTCGAAGTCGTCGAGGTTGAGGTAGAGATTTGACTGCCATTCTATGCTTTGTTTGATGGAGTTGCAATTTGATGAGCACATGGTTTGCCTTTCCTGAATCCAGCTTGTCCCTGTGGGCAGAGTTCTGCATCCAGTGCATCCTCTATTCTCTCCAGGATGATGCGACTTAGTATTCTACTTGGCGTGAACTAGAGCATTATTCCACGCCAGTTCTTGCACAGACCTGCGTCGTCCTTCTTTGGCAGTTTGACGAGGTGACCTTCTTACAATCAGTAGGCACCTTTGCTTCTTTCCAAACATTTTGCAGTAGTGGAGTGAGAACATCTATCGTAATCTCTGGGGTCGTCTTCAGTGCCGTCTTTGGGAGGAATGGCATCTGGTCCTGCTGCCTTCCTGGACTTCAGTAGCTTGATCGCATTCAGGATTTCTGATTTAGTTGTAGGAGTGGTGTACACTGTCAGGCAGTTATGTGAGTCTGCTGTTGGTGGTTTTGCATTTTTTGGCGAGTTGCCGGTGGTGATCGATTCAAGAGTCCTTTAAAGTGGTCAATCAATTACTTTATTTGTTTCTCCTCCTTGGTGATCAGGTTTCCTCGAGCAACTTTTATTGGTTTCATCATCTGGGTTGATCTCTTCCCGGATGGACACTTGGTTGGAACAAAGGAGAGAACGAATATATTTGCTGGATAATACGAACCTATTTTCTTTCCTAATGTCGACCTGTAAATATGTGAACTTTACTCAACCTATCATCTATTTTATACTATTATTATTACTATCTGCTTGAGTTCGAAGTGGTGGAACATAGGGTTTCAACAACACATCTGCATGCTCTTTTGTTCTCTGTAGTCTTCATCAGTCGGCACCACGATTTCCCATAAGCTCTTCACTCCTCCTCACACTGTTTCCTTCATGTCACCCTCAGATACACAGCTCATTATTTCGCATTGAGATGCCATTCGAGGACTGGCTTGAGGAGTAATGTCGCTTAAAAGTCTCTTCGAAATGTGTGTCAGACCCACCTTCATTTCATATATGTCACGCTTTTGATTTATTTTGAGGAGTGACATTGCTAACCTCGTACACACTTTTCCCTCAATTGTGGGCTTACTGTTCAATTTCTCAGGTTGAATGACGCGATTTGGTAATGAATAAGGTATTTAAAAGTGTGATATGCAATCCAGAGGGAAAATCGATCGATGAGGTATTTTAACTTGGTTAATTGAAATGGCTAGGAACGTATAATATGCACATTGTGCCACTGCCTTCGACAGTCATCTGTTGTGATGAATTGAATCATTATTATTGTTTCCTTTAATTCCTAGAGGAATATAGGGCTTCAGCCGTGCGTCTCCATTGCGTTCGGTTCTCTGCCAGAGTCTTCACCTGGCTCTAAGTCTGCCCACATGCTAACATCATCTCCTCTTCACATGACCTCCTCCAAGTCACCCTCTCACTGATGACCAACTCGCCGCTTCCCTTTTGGGTTCCACTCGAGCGATGGCCTGTCTTGTGATGTCATTCGATGGTTTGTTTTCTCAGAGTATGGCCAATCCATCTCCATGTCTTCCTGTTTCACAATCGGTTCCTTGTTGGTTCGCTCCCAGAGGTCTCTGTTGCTGATCTTTTCTGGCCGGCCATCTGATCTTGATTATTGAGCGAAGACAACTGTTAATGAAGGTTTGTAGTTTGTTTTAGATGCTCTTTATGACGCGCAGTGCAAGTCTCTGATCCGTATAGCGAGTAGCACTGACTCCACATTGGAGTTGAAAATCCGGATCCTATTTTTGATGCTGAGTGCTGTTGACCTCCACACAGAAGTGAAGGTAGTGAAAGTGATTAATTCGCTGTCACCGGTAATACAGTCTCTCATAGCATACTCTTCGATCTCTAGTAGTGATTCATTGTGATATCCCCTGACAAATGTTCATTCCTTTTTTTTGTTTAACTTTATACTACTTGCAACTGGTAAGTAGTATGAGTGTATTTGTTACTTCATAACCATGGCTTTGTTTGATATTGAAGTTTAACTTGTTTGATGTTTTAATACTTTATTTGATGTGCGATAATTAATTTCTTATATCTGATTATTTTCTGCTGAATATGCCTCATTTATATACCCTTTAATGTTGAACATTGTTTATTCCTATCCCATTATTCTGTGCCTGGCATTCGCGCGCACTGTTTAAATCGATATACATGGATCGTGTTTGACACAGGTTTGCTGTTTCTCTTTTCGATGCCGATTTACTGAGCATTTGATGACATTCATCCACAGGTATCTCACAATCTGAGCTTTTTATGTTATACATTTCATTATTTATTGTATAATACAGTGCTGTAGTCAAGACAAATCCTCCAACAACCAATCAGAAGGCGTTGCTTCTCTGCTAACAATAACGAATAATAATAATGTACATAAAAATCTATAAATATTTGTTGATTTTCTCAATAAACGATCTGTAGCCTGACCCTTGTCTTCTGTCGTTACATTTGGTGTCACTGCTTGCTGACAAATGGAAAGCCTATGCCCTGCAGTTTTTGGTGGAGACATATGGATCTTCGGGCAGGACTTCGAAGCTGTTGCTCAGTTGAGTGGCTTTCAAGATCCGTCAGCTATGAGGCTGTTACTTAGAACGTTGCTGAGAGGTCAAACGAAGGCATCATATGGAAGTGCAGGGCAAAACACCAACGAATGCGCTCCAGGGTCAGGTGAACAGCTTTCAAAGTGGGAAGGACCAGACATGGTCACCGTGAGATATGATCGCAAATTTAAACAAAGACGAACGCGTTTACGTCACCGAGCTCCAGAATTCCAGACATCAAGACAAACGAACGAAGCCACCAGCACCAAGAAAACCGAACCAGCTTCAGTCGAAAGTCTTTGACGGGGGTGCGAGTGTGGTGGGAGCTGTCTGCGAGTCAAAACTGTAGACAACAATTTACATCAATGTTTACGTCCCGAATCAGGGACGATCCGTTGCCTGGCCCTTGTCTTCTGCAGTTACAGTAGATGACACAGATTCAAACCCTCGATAAAGCATGAGTTTTCCTCAGCTTTGCCTAGCACTTAGAAGATAAAAAGTTGTAGCAAGTCAGTAAATAAGCAAATATATAGCAACGTATTGATTTACGTCTAATAGCTTGCAATAAAACTACATAACAGTGCACTACCGTGTCATTTCACAGTCAGATAAAAAATTTTTTGTTGATTTGAATTTATCCGTAATGTGGCGAGTGCTATTGATAAGATTTATGAGTAGTAATATAGACAGACATTCATCGGCATAAAAACATCAAATAACAAGGAGATACATTAGATTTCAGAGAAGGCAAATGATACAACGTTGCGCAGATATATCGATGATGTGAAAGGAACATAAAGAAACACGACATGAAGTTAAAAAGCACCACAACACGAATATCTGTGCAAAGTGTGCGCTGAAGATAAGGTGTACGAAATTTGGCTATATATTAATATTGTTTCCTTTAGTTTTTAGAGGAACGTAGGGCTTCAGCTGCACGTCTCCATTGCTTTCGGTTCTCTGACAGAGTTTTCACCCGGCTTCACCTCTGACAACATGCTTTCATCATCTCCTCTCCACATGACCTCCTCCTCCTTATCACCCTCGCACTGACGATCAACTAACTCGCCACTTCCCATTCGGGTTCCACTCGACAGATGGCCTGTCGTGTGATGGATGTCACTTGATGGTTTGTTTTCTCAGAGTGTGGCCAATCCACCTGCATATTTGTTGCGCAATCGGTTCCTGCTTAGTTGGTTCACTCATTGCCAGAGATCCCTCCCTGTTGCTGATCTTTTTGGGCTGGCCATCTGATCTTGAGTAGTATTGAGCGAAGACAGCTGTTGATGGAGGTTTGTAGTTTGTTTGAGGTGTACTTCGTGACGCTCAGCGCAAGTCTCGGATCTATATAGCAAGTAGCACTGACTTCACATTGGAGTTGAAAATCCGGATGTTGTTTTTCATGCTGAGTGCTGTTGATCTCCACATAGATTTCATAGAAATAAAAGTTTGCCTTGCTTTCTCGATCCTTCCCTTGACATCCTCATCAGTTCCGCCTGTAGTTGAAAGGATGCTTGAGTTTGTATGATGATTTGTAAAAATATTCTTATAGTCAGGGATTTAATGTACGCATGAATCAGCCAGTCATGTTTTCCTGTATCTAATTGCCTTCTTGACAAATGCACAGGTAATTGTAATGCAATGAGGCATTATCATGTACCAGGAATTAGTTATTCGTGTTTATGTGACAGTGTCTAATAACACCTTTTAATAATATTACGTTTCTTCTAACAATAATATCAATTAATTTCGTGACCAGTATTGTAAGCGCAATATCGCTTGAAATTAAGTCACGCGTAGATATCCCGGTCCAGAAAAAAACAAGAAACCGGTCACTGTTTCTACGGTACTATTAATAAACAAATCAATAAATATATATACAACAAACCTTAACGGTTTCAAGAGTACAAAACACAATGCTTAACAGAAAGCAAAGTACCGCTATCAGAGCGAAATAACGTTAAAGCCGAAATTACGAACTAGCCGGATCAGACACGACCGTTCAGGTAAGCAGTCAGTAGAGGAATGAACCCAAGTAAGAGATAGACAAAGCATAGGCACAAAGATAAACTTTAATTGGCTACTTAACCAATCATTAAATAAGATAAACTCGACAGAATAGTACAAAATAAGACATGGGTCAGCAAAATAATAATAATAGCTTTATTCCAAACAGTATTTGTGGTACAGGTATGAAATTTTCAGCGTTCATTACAATATTGCATCTAATTACCTCATAATTTTTATAAGGATTTAAAAATATAAAGCAACAACGACAAAAAGAAAAGAGAAATATAAGAAATAAAAAAAGAACAGCATTGCATTCACATATTTAAACAATGCACCACAGGATATGATATATAAAATTAGTCTGTAATAGAATAACAGTTCACAAAAATACTCTGATTGGGTCATGAGTTGAACAGATCGAAGTAAAAACAAACACACAGCTCATTAAACAAGGTGGGATAGACACGTTAGGCATGGTGGTGACACTAATCCAAGCAACTTATAGTTTTAGTTACTAACATCATTATTTTCATTATCATTTTACGCTTTTTGTTTATTTTCAACTTGACTGTAACTCTTATTGCCAGAAAGTTGCTATTACCAATTTTGGTTAACTGTACTCTGTCATATTATCTTTTTGCTTTTGTTTCTGCTGTTGTTATTGAGTAAATTAGATGCAATGTTGTACCAAATGCTCAGAATTCCATGCTGTATCATGAATACTTCTTTGGAATAAAGCAGATGATGATTATTATTGGTAGTAGAATTATCACGGAGTATACACACATTAGATCATTGGAACTACTAAAAAGATGGTTGCAGCGAAGATAATTTTCGTTTCGATGAAGTCATCAACTAGATAACTGTACATTCGTGTATTCACAGAGTAAATGGGTGAGAAAGTCCCAGAACCATTTCAGGTCAAGGGTTAAGTGAAGAAAATTGCAATGTGTAATAAACATAACAGAATCATAATTACTGGGAAAACTTGACTTTTTTGTGGAATTAGAGATTAAAACTTTAGCAATACCAAAAAGGGGTAGGGAGTTCATAGGTACATAGGCACTTTTAAGAAACGTAAAATTAACAGAAATAAAAACGAAGATTGGATGAGAAAGGAAATAGGATGACCATTATTAATAAAACTCACTTTTTTATGATGTCCATGGTAGGGACAACGGGTGGACGTATTTCTTTTGAATGTATAGTGTGGTTTGAACTTTTGCATCGCTAATGCTTCACCTATGCCCTTGACCGGAAATTCTTCTGGAACTTTCTCACCAATTCACTATAAAAACACAAATGTACAGCCTCATCGAAAAGAGGATTTCCTTCTCTGTGCCTGTCTTTTTAACATTGCCTTTTCCTGTTTTTATTATTGTTATATCTTGATAACAGAGAATTATTGCTACAATATCTGTTCACTCTTGTTGTCTGATTCTATGTTCATGTTCGAGTCAGTGCTGAGTGCAGAAACTAAAATTTACAATGATTTCTCCATACTGCCTTCCTCTATGTATTGAAAAATGTGATAACTTCAGCGCACGCATTTCCAGGAAATAGTTCAATAGAGAGACGATGGAACAATTAAGCGATCTATATTTCGTAAGCAGACATGGAGTAAACAATATCTTCATTTCACCAGTTTTGTTCCTATCCAGTATAAACGTTGCTTAGTCTCAAACAACTTTATCAACTGTTGCAATAAGGGTGGACCACATCTTAAAAATACACCTTCGGTAGCAAAGAAAGTTATCCTTATGAACCTTCCACTCAATGGTGATCAGATTATGCAGTGAACAGCTCAAAGATTTGGGTGACTCATCAAGCGCACACTACGCCACATCTCTAACATTTTCTATCCTTGTATCTACGATTCAAAGACGAAATTCTCTATACTCTACTTCAAACTGTATCTACAAGTTCACCTGCAGATGCGATGACACATATATAGGCAGAACTAATAGAGTGTTCCAATGTCGTTTTGTCGAAAAGAACATGTTCCACAGTGGTTATTAAGACACACTGGAAATCCCAAAGCAGTTATTAATCTGAATAGAAATCCATCATCATCTATTACAAAGTACTTAAAATCAACAGGTCACAAAATCAATATTAATGACCGTTTCACAATTATTTCATCGCATAACTCTAATTCAAGGTTGGTTATAAAAGGTGATGGAAGCACTTTGTGGATTAATCACATACATCCTAAACTATGTGTACAAACAAAACAATAGACTTAACCCCACCTTTGCCCACCAGGAACCGACTACCTGACCTATTTGAAAATGTGATTGGTCATTAGTACGTATGTACTTTTGTTTGTAATATAACTGGGTAATTGTCATGCATTTTAATTTATTTCATTATTGTTGACCTTGTTAGTTGTGAAGCGATTGTAGGGGAAATACGAAACGGCGATATCATCTCGCAACATTTGTCTTCTAAATGCCTTATTCAGAAAAACTTAAATAAGTTTCGGTGAACTGAACATTGTGACTTACATTTTACTGTACTAGGCTTTAAAAAAATATCCCTCGATGTCGGATGAAGGATACAATTCGTTTAAAAAATAAGACCATTTAACGACAAATTGTTTATGCCTATGGATATTATTATACAGTATAAAATCAGATGCATGTTAAATTATACAAAACATTAAATACTACTCATTTACACCAAGTAGTATTTAAAGGTAGTGGTAGAGAAGGCGTCAAAAATTTAATGTGAAAAGAGATTATGAAATGAAATGAAATTAAAAAATTCCCCTTCATAAAGTATCACCATGCCTTACAGTCAATTCACAATTAAGTCTCAAACAACAACTATCACATGGCTTCAAAAGCAGTCTCAAAATATTAAGTTACAAGTCAAAACGTCCTCAAAGAAGGTAAGTAAAAGACCATGACCTAGGACAAGGAACAATCAACAACGTAGATAGAATCATCCGAATATGCATAAATAGCCTGGTACCACACCAGACATCGCTAGCCTAAACCAAAGTAATCACATTTCTTTATAAAATCATTGAAAAAGGTACATAGTATTATAACTGTGTTGCCTCGGCAAACCTTATTTATCGGAAATAAACAAAAGTAGTAAAATGAAAGAAAGTCGAATCACTGGGATGTATACTGCATACGCTCTGCCGTAAGTAATGAAGGAACTGGTGGTGACACTGAAGAAAAAACTTCTTCACCTATCTATCTGGTGATTTATCTCAACGGAGTTCACTCGAAAGCAGACTGTTCAAGTAATTTCAACTGCCAAATTTTACTCATATACTGTGAGTAAATATCCACTCCGAGAATCTTCTTCAATAGAATCTGAAAGATAAAGTAACAAGAAATCAGAAGATGAGTGAGTGTTTCTGCTTCCTCCTACTATCATAATCATGCATTCTAGACAAGTGAAATACAAAGATATTGAATAAGGCGGGGGAGGGGGCGGCTATCTCCTTCTAAATGGACTAAAACCATACTCTCCGACCCCCAACAATCCCTCTATTCCCAACTCTCGCCTTGTATCTCATCAAGTAGAACCAGGAATCAGTATAAAATAATTTATGCTTGTACAACCAAGTACAGGAACTCAACGATACCATACTTGGCCCGTGTTCTAAGTGACAGAGACAATGTTAAGCGCGAAACCTATGACTTGCTTTGTTGTTAATGACATAATTTTAGGCTCTTTTATTTCTCTCTCATTTGTATTCTATAGTGAACTCCTTCTTAAACATACTTAGCTACCTAAAATATTAACATTGGCTTCCTTTTTTGTACTTTACTATATTCCTTCTTTTGTGTATCTACTGGTTCCGACTATATTAGCACTATGAGTATTACAAAATTGTCCTGTCATTAACCATCATGTAATTATTAGTTTTGTGGTTGTTTTTTCTTATTTTCTATACTTTTCGGCAATATTAACTGACAATCATTGGTTGTGAACGCCATTATCACCACCTTAAAATTTTGTATTATGCAGGATTACTCACACTACCACTACAAACACTGCATTAGACCTGACAATAAAAAACAAAACAACAACCCTGAAATGTTATTTTATTAGTGTTTAGAGTTGTTTCAACCAAATTAACTGATCATCTTGGCGATAAACATTCTTAAATATCACTTCATAACTTCTTGTATGACTATAGCTTTACTGTCACCATGCATAATCATATCATAGCTTCCACTACCCAATACTGAGATATTATTATGTGATGTTTATTTTCCCTTCTACTTCTTGGTATATTTTCGCATTTAAAAAAAATTATTTTGTGCTTTTTTTTGCTGTTGTTGTCTTGATATTTATTTTTTGAAATACTCCTTTTAAATGTTTGATAAAATTAGATGCAAATATTGTAGATATGTGCTGAAAATTCCACAGTGTACCACTAGTACTGTTTCTGGAATAAAGCAAATTATTATTATTATTATTAATAAGACAGCACTGATCAATGGTCAGAAATTATTTGTCATCCCTTATTGAGAATTATTGGCCCTTCCGTTAAAAATTGTCAAATATTTCGCTAAATTGTGGAAATCATCAAAAGTACATCAAACTTCTTCAAGGATCTCATACGACATTCAAGCTAATGTGTAAACATTCTGTCATGTAAACACGGCACCATACAATTTAATCTCCTGTTGTCCTGGAGGTATACTACGATTAACATCAGCCATTCAGCTAGTGAAACACAGTCTGATAAACGTCACGAAGCACACTTAATTTAATACCGTATCATTCTGTTGGCTTTCGTTGATAGTTCTGTCAGTAAATGGCGAATACACTTGTACAGTGTGTGTGTGTGTGTCAACTTAATTACGGTTCACATAGATTATTCCAACAGAGAGCACTCGCTCTCTCTCTCTGTCTCTCTAGCTCGAGTTATTTATAACTGCTGTTTATAACTCACCTCTTGTGATGCAAAACTCATATCTTTATCAAGAATTTCGTAGGCTTCATGTAGCTTCTTCAGTCCGACACATTTTAAACACTCTCTGTAAATCAAGGCGATAAGAAAAAGGCAAGACAGATACATCTAAGCATTGATGTACAGACTTCAAATATAACAGTAATAATATCAAAACAGCTTATCCGATAACCTCCAGTCTAACTGGTGTCCACCATTGCTTTGACACATTCTCTAACACGGAATATACACATTGGATCATAGGAATTATTTAAAAAAAGATGGTTCCTTTTCGACGAAGTCATCAACTAGGAGGCTGTACATTCGTGTATTCATTTATATTAAATGTGTGAGAAAGTTCCAAAATTATTTCCGGTCAAAGGTCAAATTAAAAAGTACAATGTGTGCTAATCAGGAAGATCGGGTAGAAAAGATAAAATAGGATTATAATTACTGGAAAACTCGTCAGCTTGTATAATTACGGGTCAAGGACGTAGTAGAAGTTTCGGACATATAAAAGTTAAAACAGTAACCAAATCTACTAATGCAGATAGGGATTTGAAACTGTAAATATAAGAAATAAACGGGAAGCTTGGACAAGAAAAGTAACATGATAATCGTTATTGGTGAGACTGACTTTTCATGATGGCCACGGTAGGGACAACGGTTGGATGTATTTCTTTTGCACACATAGAGTAGCCTTGAGGTTTTAGATAGCCAGTGCCTCAATCTCCCTTTGGTAGGTTAGATCGGATCTTGTATATGGCTTTGAAGGAATTTTCAAACGGATATGAATGTTCAGAATTCACTAGATGCTCTGTTATCCAACTGTATACCCCTTTGTGTTCTCCATGTTGGATAGTGTTCCCGCGCACGTGCGTTTTACAACAACTTTCTCACACATTCTGTAACACAAATTCTAATTATTAACCCACGATACGACAATTTACCACCTCATAAGTATTCAGTCAATTATGTGAAACTCAGTCGAAATGAATAAATTAGGGAGGATTGAATCTCATGAATGCTCAGTGCTATTTTTGAATACTATGCCGACGACGCACACTGAAGGCCTCTAAACAGTGTGAAAAAATTAAGATTCTCAAGGTCCACTTTAATTAACATGTAGATTCTAGACACTATTGTCATAACGTAGAATACAAAACTTGTGATGTTAGACACAACTCAACACCCTTCATCTTGAGAGAGACTCATTTACATCAGAGCCCGACATAAAACTTTGTGTATATCTTTGACTTGTGCCTACCTACTTCGTTTGGTCCACTTTTGTTCTTCCGGATAAATTTAGCGTTCTCACTTGATGACATTCTATGAGTAGTGTAGACAGGGAATTAGTCTATCAATGTAAACATTTCAAACTGACGTTGTGCTCTTCGACTAAAATTCTGGTCCATAAATCCAACTATGATTATGTGCAGAAAAAATGTTCACATCCAACACCGAAGATGTTGAAAACTCACAGCTGAATTCCTGATATCATCTTGTCACAATCCCTACTGACTAATTCTGTCATACTCACTCTCCTTAACTAAATAGATGCTGTTCAAAACGTCGTCAATCTAAGAATGTCGAATAAGAAATCCACAAGCAAAACAGTCATCTCTGTCATAAAATTTAATTAAAACTCAATGAAAATAGATTACCAGGCCTACTAAAATGATATATCAGATTATTATTATTGTTTCCTTTAGTTCCTAGAGGAACATAGGGCTTCAACCGCACGTCTCCAATGCGTTCGGTTCTCTGATAGCGTTTTCACCTGGCTCAACGTCTGCCCACATGCTTTCATCAGCTCCTCTTCACATGACCCTCCTCCATGTCACCCTCACACTGACGACCAACTAACTCACCGCTTCCCATTCGGGTTCCACTCGAGCGATGGCCTGGCGTGTGATCGATGTCACTTGATGGTTTGTTTTCTCAGAGTATGGCCAATCCACCTAACTCCATTTCTTCCTGCATATTTGTTGTACAATGGGTTCCTGCTGAGTTGGTTGTTCGCTCATTGCCAGAGATCCATCCTGTTGCTGATCTTTTCCGTTCGACCATCTGATCTTGAGTGGTATTGAGCGAAGACAGCTGTTGATGAAGGTTTGTAGTTTGTTCGAAGTGGCCTTCATGACGCGCCAAGTCTCTGATCCGTATAGTAGCACTGACTTCACATTGGAGTTGAAAATCCGGATCTTATTTTTCATGCCGAGTGCTGTTCATCTCCACACAGACTTGAAAGAAATGAAAGCTTGTCTTGCTTTCCCGATCCTCGCTTTGATATCCTCGTCAGTTCCGTCCGCCTGTAGTTGAAACGATGCTTCCCAGGTAGGTTGGTAGGCAAAGGCGGTTGCTTCTTTCATATCATATCAAATATGATGACATATTAGATGATTAGTTTCATTATACTATACACTTCTCCAAGCATGTCAGTTAGTCTCTACAAGGAGAGATAAATTGAAGACTAGTTATTTGTGAAGCTGAAAAACTCACATACCTACTCAGGACTTTCTCATCCATATTTATAGGGTCATTTTCTTTGTCAATTCAATAAAACTTTTTAAACATCAGCCCTCTATTAGCCACCTGAGTGAAACACATACCTTTTGATGATGGCAGTCATCATATTTCCAGACTGAGTGACACATATATTTCACTAACAACGAGTTATTATCATCTTCAGTACAGAAGAAGGTAACATTACTCAATTCATGTTGTGTTAGTCACGCCCATTTTTGCATAGTAAGATGAGTTTATATGTTGTCAACAAGGAAAGCTTTTTATTGTATATATTGGTGATTCACCTATTTTCATCTACAGACGTATTTCAACATTATTAATTGATATTTCAGACTTGCTTTCTATAACAGTTTCAGTGATGAATCATGACAATTAATCTGATTACTGACAAATAAAATAAGTAGTTTTTGATATGGTTGTGTTCTCTGAGCTAGGTGGATAGTTAATTTGCGAAGCTTTCATTGCCCCACTACTAGGCAACATCTTCAGCGCATACTGCAATTTCAATTGAAGTGAGCTTTTAGATTTCTCCACGAGTTTATTAGTCATCTCTCCTGGTGGGTGACTTGAACGGGATTGTTTTGTTTTTGTGTATTTTCACACCCTCTAGGCTACTTGTATTGTATTCGACTGGGACAACCAGCGGTCAGTTATTAGACAGAGGAAACATCAAGAATGCTAGAGAATTTTTAGAAGCCTGGTATTCCAGTGAATCATCAATCAATAGACACATCGAGATGGACAAAATTTACCATTAGATAAGAAGGAAATCTCACACACAAAGGGTCAAAGTTCAAGTTAAGGAAACAATCAGTCCCAGTACAAGTAGCCAAGAGGGTATGAAAACACACAAAAACAAACAATCACGTTCAGGATCACCCACCAGGAGAGATGACTAATTGTGAAATCGTGGAGAAATCTAAAAGCTCACTTCCACAATTTGAAGTATTCGCTGAAGATGTGGCCTATTAGACGGCTAAGAAAGCTTCGCAAATTAACTATCTACCTCAGAGAACATAACCACATCAAAATCATCCACCTGAGCTACAACTCTTCTCCATCATATCTAAAATAAGTAGTTGTTTGTGGATGTGTATCGTCCGAAGTCTTGAGATCTACATGGAATGACTGCTTTCAATTCATTACTGTCTCGTTTGAAACTAACATCTAGCAGGAATAGTGGTTCAGATTTCCACACTTCTGACTCATTGAACCAGTCAGATTATTGATCTATTGGGACATGGTTCACATTATCAACAGCTGTTAACAGAATGAAACTCTGCACATAAACTTATACCAATTTATGACATAATATCACTCAGAATAGATAAAACTCACTCACCATTCCTATAAATACTTCAGCAATAATGCTTACCTGTGTAATTCCACAAAACGTTGCTTTAATTGCACAGATCGGTTGATGGTTTCTTCTTCTGCAACAAAAGGCGATGATTATTAAACGATGAATGCATAACAAAAGGGTAAATTTAAATATATGTGACAAAAGATTCTAATGAAAATATCCTCTTAAGCAGAATTTTTCACAGAAGCCTTTCAATATCATATTGATAATCATCACTAGGCTATCACTACTTCCCATGTCAAGCATTTGCAAAGATCTCCATGAGACTATTCCACACACACACACAAATATCATCGATCATCAGTCTACACGGAAATGTGAAATGCATTCCTTACACATAATCAACTCGAATGACAACTCTTTCAAGGAAGTAACTAGCTCATGTGGTCACAGGCTACTTCTTATCTTCACACTAGTTATCAGGATGAATTGTGTTCGGAGTATGATTGTGCTCGGAGAGGTTTAATTTGCTTCTGTTCACATGTTCTAAGTATTTCTAATTTGATATCTCAGTCGACATCAGATAGCAAATCTCAGCTGTACAATTGTTCACTGAGAAGTTACTAGACACCTTCTCACCATCACAAGTTTCATACTTCAGAAAATTCCACACAGCCAATGAATTCAAAGTGTTTCACTCAGTATTTGAAAATAGTTAGGCTGCCTGTCTCTCTCTCATTCTCACTCTTTCCAATGTCACTCATCACGATAAGTTCTTGCACTGAATTTTCGATGAACAAAGAGACACACGGGTAGGGAGTATACACAAACGAGAAATCAAGACCAATAGGTCAATGAAGAATTTCTCTGAGTATCTAATTGGTTGACTGATTGATATATCAGCATAGAACTTCCCACAAAAGTGCATCAGCTAGGGTTAACACACTTCAAAGAAGCACATAAATGTAGGGAGGACAAGTGTAATGAAACTTTAGCTCACAGAGACAGACGAAAGAGCGAAAAATTAAACCAGAATCAGTTTGGAATTTCAGAATCTGTAAAATGATGTGGAGTAAAGACACGTGCGCACTGCGAAGGATTATGGGACACGTCATCAATAATTCTCAAACATCTACATCACCCAACGTATCTCAAACCAGCATTCAAAGACTAGTGTAAGTTTTGAACACTCCCGACTTCTTTGCAGTCGAAACACATATTAGTTAAAATTGCACCTAGAAGGCTAATGCAAATCCTCAAGTAGGGCAACTTTTGAAAACAATCTTTATAAGTGTAATAAATAACCAGTTGAAACAAACTCACTTGGTTCAATTGGTCCATTATCTTCACTACTACAAGTCGATGACTTTTGATGACCATTTGAACACACGTTAAATCCATTGTCCACAGTGACAAGCCTCCTTTCACTGTTACTACGACGAATTATCACCGGAGCACCTGGATGACAGTCGTCTTTCAGAGTATCAGCTAGACAGTCAACCACTGCAGCGATCTCCATGTCACTACTAAAATACAAAAAAAATTATATTCACTAAGCTGACAGTAAATAACTGACTTCATTCTAACGGTAATAGGAAGTCTGAGAAAGTAATGCAAACAGAATTATCATTGTAGTTCGTGTGCGCTCATAGCCTAACACTTGTACCCCGATCTCTTCAACGATTCAATTCTTGATGAATACAAACATGTTGACAGCTTCAGATGGGAAAGCAAATGAAGACAGCGAGTGATTCTGGCTAATCCGGGAAGAAACTACCGCAACATCAATCGGTTCACTTCACGTCTGTTGTAATTGTCAACCCTTGGCTAGTTGTACCGAATTTCAAACACCGTCAGTGACTAAAATGTCAATGAATCACTCAAGATTGAATCAGTTGAAGTTTCCACCAAAGATTGACATCCACTAAAAGTCATTTTCTTATTATCATTTTCCACTTATAAGTACCTTCGTGCTGTAATTCCTTCAGTGAATATATACTGCTTGCAAACTCAGTGTGCATCGTACAATGATTTATAAAATCAGCACATGGTACAGTGTTTCATATTGAAGCTACTTTGTCTGATGAAGATATTTATATTCACTAAACGTCTTCCTTGAAATCATCTTAGGAATCTGATAAGATATAAGGATCGGAAATAATTCCAGTTAACAATGTCCATTAAAATATGGTAATCCCTAGAAGCGTATCGAATATTGTAGGGATGCATCACCCGGTTACCTCCCATTTCCAGACCCATTTTAAGTGGGACTGAGTAGAAAGGAGTCTTCCATTTCCTACATTCAAATTGGCGACAGCCTAATTTCTATCATTCAGTATCAAGACAAATTACCTGGACGTTCTCAGTCAGACGTATGTAAACACCAACACTCATGAGTTATACATGACTTCTCTAGTATGAAACAGTTTCCAATTTCTGCCCAAGTTACGTGAGATACAAGGATGTCAAAAGGTAATCAACCAACTCTGTGATGAACTGGTCAGTGAATGAAAAATACAACTGGAAACCTACTTTTGATGACATTCCGTTGACTTGTTCACATCATTCTCCTTGTCAATGTTCTGGTCTCGACGGAGTTCTGATTTACATTGTGGATCTCCAACAATGAAGTTACCTGTCACTTTATTCAATACAGGAGTATTATCACCGTCGATTCCATGTCTAATCTCTTTTGAAACACTCTGATCCTTCAAGGATGTTGAATTGCACTGAAATACTGAGGAGGCCTTCATGTGAAGAAAATAATACATAAAATGTAAACAGTAATGTTTCTGGACAACAGCTCGGTATCTGATTTGAGTTTAGTTTCCGGTCATCTGTCTTATTGCATCCGTTAGTAACACGTTTTCAAGAAAGCGCTTCGACTTTATATGACGCTTGTATGAAATCGAAACTAGCATTACTGTTCACCATCGAACAAAAGTGAAATGACTGACAAATGTGTGGCATCCAAACGTCTACTGAAAACACCAACTCTTTCCGTTATATTCTACAGCTCCACTTTAGAATACACATGTGGATTACAGTTATTTGGAAGTATCTCTAGAGTTTGTGGAGTGCATCTGTCGAAGCCGATGAGACAGTAACACTCAGGCTCGGTTTTCAATATCGAAATAAAAAGAATATTCACTATACATTCCTTCTATCTGCTAACTATTGCTAAATACAGACTCAGTTTCATAGAAGAGACCGATTTCTGGCAATAGTCCACGCACTGTGTGACTATTGATGTTAGATGCACCATGTACTGTTACACAGAATATGTACAGCAAAATGGTCGAACCATTCTCCCCTCTATATTGTTAAGCAAGAGAGAATCTCTTCTAAGCGAGTGATGAGATCTATTCACACTAAGATTCCCATCCATAATTCTTGTACTGACAAGTAACACCACAGATAACCGGTAACGAGGAATGTACTACAGGACAGTTTCGTAATTCTGAGTAGATCTCATTGATTACATGACAATGAGTAATCTACATGAAGCATAATAATTTATGCCTTCATTGTTGACGCAATTTGCTGCATAAAGTGGAATGATGTTTATCCCAACACCATTTTATAACCACATCTCATTCTGTCTACCAGTTCTCCTCATCATGTCTCATGTTCTACAACGAACACGTCAAACAAGTGGTTACAAAACTCTCACTGAATAAAAAGGGCATATACTATCAAGACGAGAAGATATCCTGCGTGGAACTAGTCATTCGGTGTCAGGTTAGACCTCATCTGTTTGCCAGTTATTAAAATATTCAATTATCAATCGAAACACAATGGTTTCCCAGCCACCTAATTGTAATCATGTTTGAGAAATTATCCACTCACTATCAGTCAACACACTCCTACTGGAAACACCTCCTACTTCACATATCGTACAATCAAAACTTACGCAAAAATGAAAAGAAATATAATACCTGTCTGTCATGATTAACTCGTGGATATGAGAAGAACACCACAGCGGGAGAGGATGATATTTCTGTACAATCAGCATGTTCAACTGGAAGGCGAGAATTTCCACTCGATTCACTGAATTCATCAGTACAGCCATTCCCCAATAGTGCATGTTGTACTGTTGTTGTATGAACAGAAGAATCACTCTCACTACGATGACCTGGTCTACGCAATTTAGGCAACATCGACACAGGAAGAACACTGAATGAATGTGAATGCAATTTTCCGCATTCACGGAATTTGAAACGTGGACTGTTTCCATTAGTATTGCACACCTCGTTGAAATCTGAAGACTTGTTAATGCTATTCACCTCCTGTTCCTGTTTACAATAAACAGGATGGCCATAGTGTTGTTCACCTGGAAGTCAAAGATAAACAACCATCATAGTTAGAGAAACACACATTGATAATACTAAATTAATGCAATCACCCTTACGAACAGGGATCAGAGAAATTATCACTCGACTCATAATTCAAATAGGTGATTCTCAACTAATAAAATTCCTGATGATAATGTCGTAGGTCTGTGTTGGGCAGTCAGTGACACACAGGTTGCACTTTGTTGAGTTGGTGTTACGTAATGTGAAATTCTTTTCTATATAACAAGGCAGAAAGAGGTCGCTGGTATCGAAAACATTCAAATTGTTTCATTTCTAAATTGAAAAAATTTGCTTTCCGATAGTCAGTTTAAAACAAGCAGCAACTGCGGACACACCAGTATTCAATGAACTCATAAAACCCGATAGAAGGACTCGTCAACTGAATACTCCTCTACAAACATTGTTACTCATACATACAAACACATGAAGATTCTGGCGGAAACAAATAAGCAGCAATTCGATGCCACATATATATACGATCTATAAGCGATGGATGAGTGACAGTCATCAAAGCACTTTATTTCTAAAATATCCGAGACTAATGTGAGGGATGAACGCATGTTATCCATGGATGTATCATCACTATTCACTAATGTACCGCTTGTGGAAACAGTGGATTATATTTGTCAAGAAATCGCCAAAAGGCAATTAGACTTAGAAATTCCCTTGTGTAGCCTCAAAAAATTACTTCTTAAATGCACAATGAATGTTCACTTTGTCTTCAATAAATCATAATACCGACAAGTAGATGGAATAGCTTGGTTCACAAGCCAATATTAGCTGACTCCTTTCTCGCAAAACTTGAAAACGGGAGATTGAAAGACATCATCAAGGAGTTTGATATGTATTACCAATATATCAATGATACATTTATCTTAGCTGATGGGGATGTAAACATAGACGAATTGTTGATGAAATTCAACAACGTAACCCTTCATTTATTTTTACTTGTGAAGAGGAGCAGGATAGTAGACTACATTTTCTGGATGTCTTGCTAAGTAGGAGAGAAGATGGGTCACTTGAGAGAAGTGTGTATAGAAAAAGCGCATTCACAGGACAATATACACACTTCCTTAGTTACGTGCCCATTAAATATAAAAGGAATGTTGTAAAATGTCTTGCGAGCAGAGCAAAGAATATATGTACGGATGACCTCTTACAAAAAGAATTTGAATATATTCACGATTCCTTGGTGGAGATGGGCTATCCGAGTAGCTTCATATAGAAACATACAAAAACATCAGAGAGAAAACCTGAGACTATGATTGCACGTAAAAAAGCTCTATTTACTGAGTTACAATTTAATGGTGACTTGACAAGTGAGATTCTATTCCAAAGACTTTCAAGGAGTATACGAAGAACATTTTATGCAGCACACCTATGTTTGTCATTCTCTAGCTGACGAATGATTGGGACGCAAACGAAGGATAAGATAGATAGTTTTGCCACACATCTATGTGCATTTATCAACTCAGCTGTACCTGCGGTGACAGTTATCTCGGGTGTACTACTAGACAGCTTAGCCAACGTGTTAGTGAACATCTCCCATCGTGGTTTGACAGATAAAAACAATGCTTAGCTCAATTTCGTCACATTTAGTTGATAGTGGTCATGTAGTGGAGGAAACGAGAGCTTTCAAAGTAATTCATCGTATCCCACGGAATTTCTCAAACAGACTTCGTATTCGTCTACTACACACAACTGAGGCGATAGGCATTCGAACTATTAAACCTAAACTATGCATTCAAAAGAAGTTCGTACAGCCATTATCCCTCCTTTGGCCTATTAAGACATAACCAACTAATGACTTCTACACCACCCCTTACTTACTTTTATTTTCAACCACTCTCTTATCATCCCTTAATCTTATTACATCTTCATTAAAAATGTGTTTCATTTACTTCCCTTACAATCTAGCATTACTTAATCGGTTCATTTGTTTTTCTTAGCCTTTATTGACTACTACGTCTACCTGAACATTTGTTTGTTTAATCATGCTGTTTTTCATTATTCGTGTTATCACAGATCGCCTCACTTTTTCATTCTTATTATTGATAGAACCATAATTATTATTAATATTATTATGACTGATTGTACAATTTATATTCACCATCTTATTATCCTATAGACAAAACACCATGATTGGTTTATATTTGAATTTTTATTTGTAAACTTATGTATATTAGAAAGTTAAGCCTGATGAGATCTAATTGAAACCTTAATATCACTGTTCACTTAAATGTGTTGTTCTAAATTTTACTATGGGAATATTTAATATATTAGAGTGCATATAAAGTGGAGTTATCCTGGTGAAATTAGTACAATTATAAGCATCTAGATTTGATAATATTAATGAAATACAAGGAAATGTCTCAAAAAATAAATTAATTGGAGATGTGTTAATAATATAGGACTAAATAACAAGATTTTAACACGTCTGATTTGAATAAACTCATCAGAGATAGTTAGAACACGCCTCACCGGGACTAATACTCAACGACGATTTCCGATTTACACACATCCTAAGAAAACTAAAAGTATGTCAGATGAAGTAGTAATAACTATGATAGTGGAAAATTCATTGTAAAGAGAAGAAGGAAGGCGAGGAGTGTTATAAATGTAAAATGAATGTATGCTACCAAGATAGATTTAAGGTAAGGTAACTCCTGTCTCCTGTTTTATAAATATATCTGGCTTTTTCTGACTGCGCAGACCTCAGCAAAACCAAGAGCATTTTAATTACTACCTTGCTAATTAATTGTCATAAACCTTTTATTCAACGTCACCGTATGATCACAACTGAGGACGTCTACACCTATTTATAAATTCATTAAATACCACCATTTTCACAGTTGTTGCTTGTTTTAAGCTTAGTTTATAGCCTATTCCACGAACATCTTCAGTGTACAGTACTTCTTGGACAAAACGAAGAATCAGATAGGGGCGATTTGCATACACTTGTTTCATTCAACAGATATTTCTGCTTGCTTCCTTCTGAGCTCACTTGACAAATGAAAGTTCGTGTGATTCATTAGACATTGGCACCTTGTTGAACGACATAAATTGTTGAACCCCTTCAACTCAAATAACCAGTTAGTATTTGATTGATTTTTAGCTGTTCATATTGTTCACATCCAGTCGTATATTTCATTTTATCTTCTCTCTAATGATCACCAATGATATCCTTCATTACATGTCGTAAATCACTATTGTTATTGCTATTAGTATTATTCCAAAATACACGAGACACTCATTAATATTCTGTGTCAAAATAATCTACAATGTGCAAAATTCGAATTCACATTTGTGCAAAGTTGACTCAGAGTGTCATAAAATATATTCACTGAGAAAGCACAAAGATGTGACTTCACATATTCACTTAGTCAAATCAAGAGAGAAAGTGAGTCATCTCATGAAGTGACGAATCATTCACCACTAGTGTGATTCATTCTCACATTCATCACTAATGAACACAATTCCAGTCATCCGACTGTGTTGTGTAGACGACCTCCATTCTTGATAATCCACTCAGTATCATCGGCTTCGATCATTGATAATAAGACGTGTTGATCTAAATTGTTGACGTTCTGACTTGAATGGGATCTTAGACACCATTCACTTAAATATGCACAGTCAACCAGTATGAACAATTCCATCATTTCTCATGCCAACTTCCTTCAAGTACACCATGAACAAGTGAGGAATTGATTTAGTTGGAAGACAAATTAACCCTCAACGCCGTCATCCACAGATCAGTAATTTGGACTAATCACCATGTGCCTATCGTGCGTCCACCTGATCAGGAATGCAGACAGTAAGATACAGTGGAAATGGACTGTTTAGGCGATATGATCCACTCGATACTCACAGGAATAATAGCAAAAGTACTTAAATCGATGAATATATCTGGATTGTTTCGAAATATTTAAATCACCTGGCACTTTGATAAAACAATGTGCTCACAACATGAAAATTCATGATTTCTAATTCATTAAAGCCATTGGGTGAACATAGAGAAAACAGAGGTGATGAAGATTCCTGGCCAACAACAACGGCAACAGTCAGCATAAATGGGAGAACAGTGCTACTACACAGAGCAGAGACTTGGTGCCGAGTCACGGACGGCACTTCGGACAAACTACAAACTTTCATCAACAGCTGTCTTCTCTCAA
The DNA here is from genome assembly GCA_944472155.2 of Trichobilharzia szidati. Lineage (NCBI taxonomy): Eukaryota > Metazoa > Platyhelminthes > Trematoda > Strigeidida > Schistosomatidae > Trichobilharzia > Trichobilharzia szidati. The sequence continues at coordinate 140,744,011 of OX235273.1, forward strand.
TACTTCTCAAGATCAGCAACATGGAGTAATCTCTGGCAATGAGCGAACAAACAGGGCAGGAACCCACTGTGCAACAAATATGCAGGAAGAAATGGAGTTAGGTGGATTGGCCATACTCGGAGAAAACAAACCACAAAGTGACATCTATCACATGTCAAGCCATCGCTCGAGTGGAATCCGAATGAGAGGCGGCGAGTTATTTGGTCGTCAGTGCGAGATTGATATGGAGGCGAAAGTGATGTGAAGAGCAGATGATGAAAGCATGTAGGAAAATGTGGAGCCAGGTGAAAACGTTGTCAGAGAACCAAACGCAATGGAGACGTGCTGCTGAAGCCCTATGTTCCTCTAGGAACTAAAGGAATCAATAATGTAATAATAATGAATCCGTCTGCTTCAGTACCTATCAATAGGCTTATTTTTTATAAACACACCAACTTGTTATCAAATTATACAAAATATCAAGAAATTTATTTCATCAGAATATGGTCGTGCTGCAGTACTCCTTACCAGATTGTCCAATATTTTCGCCGAAAAGAAAAACATTGCTACAGTCCATGTTAAACAGGTGATCACGTCATCAGTCACCAGGCTCTATCAATACAGGCTAACGTCACATCGGCTGTCTTTCAACCCGGGAAATCTTCAGTCATTTCACTGATTTTATTTTTTTTATTTTTTTATTTTTTTGTTTACAGCTTGATTCCACACAGTACTTTTGGTAGAAGTATGGAATTTTCAGCATGGATATCGGTAGCCCAAATTTTACAGGCCGACCATAGATATCGGGTGTGCGTCGGCAGGTAATCATTTCACCTGGTCATTAAGAAGCATATTCAACAGTGTGACTGATTCAGAAAACCCCCATGCTCCATTTTCAACCTATTTCCAATCTACCTTAGAACCTATACATAAGAGTTCATTTCACATAATTCATATCCAAAAATCAGATTGCATTCTTCAGTCAAATTCAAATAAACCGCCAACAAAGTCATCTCGAAGCCGATCAGATGAACGGCACTTCTACTCTTCGAGTGCAGCTCATTGTTAGATATCAACGATGACCTAATGTATGCAATCAAGTGCGAGTAAGTGGCATCCAATATTCTCCATCCACTCAATTTACGCACATAAAACTCACAAATCACAGTTGTTACTAGTCATCGCACCCAAATAAACCGCATCTCTTCAACAATTCCGGCGGTTCAAACGTGTGAACTAAATGTCTTCAGTGTGCAAGCAACATATTCAACAAAGTGACAAGCAGCAGTTAAAAAGACATTGGTAAAACTCACCATCATTCTCAGACATACGACGTCTCTGACGACGACGTAATCTGGCATTCGACAAACGTCGAGGAAGTGAATTCTCCTCAGTCAACACACCACTGGATTTCACTAAACACCCATCGAATTGTACTCCATCTTGTTGTGAACATTTGTGTGAAGTATCCAATGATTTCGAAGCGCTCCCATTTGATTCTAACAAGCGATTATTCTCCTTCAGTATGTTGTGTTCTGACAAATCACTACCTTCTGATTTCCTTGATTGAAGAATAAGCGAGTTCTTATCATCACTATTCAAGTTTTCTTTAACCAAAGTGACTTGTTTTGAATATTTTGATATTGATCGTATATTTTCGTTAGGTATTTCCTTAGACTCACACTTTTCAGGCTTTTCCTCTTGTGGCTGAAAAATAAGAGTACGAGTAATAATTAAAATAGATCAGTATCTCTTAGTTAATTCCGTGTTTACAAAAAGTGAACTTTGATGGCTATTAGGGAAAACTGCAAAACAACAAACACCAACTCATTCTTCGTGTTTAAATTGATATAAGAAGAGAGTTTGAGCACTGTGTTTGAGAATAACTCCACCATAAACGACGTTTATCAATAAAAACACACAGTCTTGTTTAAAGATTCGGGTTTCTTAAGTATTGAATATTTGAAGTCAGTTTTTAAAGCGGAACCATTTGAGTAATATTCAAGACCTAATAGCACTCTTATCAAACACCTATCTACATTTCCGACAATCCCACAAGACCATATATTATCCCAAACACTTCAGTCTCCAAATCGCTCAGTGACAATCTGCTCAATAACTTTCAAAATTTCAGTTCTGTTTGTACCAATTTCACATGAAATCTTTATCCTGTACCTACATCCTTTAAAGAATATCACAGCTTAAACACCTTCGTTATACATTAAAGGTGAGCGCCAGATAGCATGAATATCAGACACAGGAGAAATATAATTCCCAGTCTCATCCAAGCATCCAACACAAATAGCATTTTCATTATCACTTTCCTGGCATTAACTATACTCTTGCATTTCTACCGTGTTTCACGAACAACACAAACTGCAACAAATCGAAATTGAAGACGATAACATGTCGCATTGAAAGCGATACACACAACACTTTGATACAAGAAAACGGAACTGCACCGTTTCAGATTACTGGGCATTCCAGCACCTACCGTTTTATACTCCCATCCCAGTTTACAACACAGCAGAGTATTTTTTGAAACATCAGACACATCACGAAGCAACCTTGTCCATATAAAAGACCGAATCCTTATAAATTCTGTATCTAATTGTGGCTATAATATAAAATGCTTGTTTGGAATATGATGCGATATACATCAGACAAACATCGTCAGCGATAAATTAAAATCAAAAGAAATGAACGCCGTAGACCACCTGTTCGACCACCGAGAAATCCAGTTGAACAAGAAAAGCTTGAAAAATCATCAGCCATAGGTCGTCTACACGCTACGCCATAGAATCAGGTCACAAAAGTGATTTTGAAAATATTGAAATCATCATCCAGAAAAAGCATTTCAGAAATCACAAAGAACGTCTCACATCACCAGAAGCACTTCATATCAAGTGGAATCCAAATTGTCTGAAAGGGAATGACGGACTAAAACAGAATTTAACATGGTTAAAACACCTCCTTCCCCCATGAAGTGACAAAATCAACACGAATGTGATAAGCAAGTTCACTATGTAAACACATGCTGCTTTTATAATTTTACACACTGATCGAATCCAAAAATTTGCGCCTGGTCTTGTTATCTTTACCGATTGGCCAATTAATTTGACAACTACTCCATACTGAGGAACGATGATCAAGTTAGTAAACTATGTCTTGATACTATAGCAGATGTACTATTACCTTTGTTATTTGGTTTAGTGATCTTCTTTGTTATTTTGAGTTTCAATATGTCCTTTTAACTTGCCTAAGTCTATTTTCTCACCACTTAACTCTTTGTTATATATATGAGCTGAGATTTTGTAAATTCTGGTTTAATCATACTTTCGTAACGCTATTAGCATTAAATAGCGAAACGTCAGTAAAAACAATAATATCGTTTTGGTTTTCATTCATTGGGAAATACAAATATACCTTCAATATAATGAATATAATTTAACCAATACTCAAGTTTTTTTTCAAACTGTTAAATGTGAACTTGGTTTGGACATATTAATAAAAAGATTCCACATACAGACTTATAAGATATGCAAGGAGACAGAATATATCACATCAAAAATGAACCACGCCTTAAAACTTGAATATTTTATTGTCTAGACTTGTGATTTGAAAATCCCACCCTCACACTCTACTGAATAAATAATAATTTAGTCTCACAGTAAATTTAACTGACATTTCATATCCATTACGAATTTCACCCATCCAGGGGTGATTACTCAAAAAAACGAAAATTCAAGGCACCAACATTTTCAAGATTCCCTGGATTTCAAATCAGAGGAAATAATAAACGGGTGAGGAAGAAGTGCTGTACACAGATAAGGAAGACATGGAGTTCAGGAATATCAGTTTGATATCTACGGATTCAGATTCCGCCAATATATTGATTGGTGAAAACATGTCACTCTAATCGGAAGTTCCTGGCGACTTTCTCCAGTCTCAACTAAATTCGTCACATTCAGCTCTAAGAACTTCAAGAAGTAGACAAGTTCACAATTGAGGTTTCAATAATAGATGACTAACACCAGTTCTTGTATTAAATCGCAAACTGAACAGGAATAACAAATTCACACAATCAGAGAGACACTTGATGTCTGACGAAATTCAAATAGTCTTATAGATTATGAAAACATCGTATATCGTATTCTATTTTACTGATTGTTAACACGGAAACCAAAAAATCTAACAAGATGATGAAACTGTCGCATAACATAATCCACAGACACACCGAAAGGAAACAGGCTGAATTTCACCGAATTTTGGCAGCACTTACCAACGATGAAATCGTCGCATAAAAATTAACTGAGTGAAGTAACATCAAAATTCACGAAGCTTGCTGCACACTGATTGATTGAGGAATTGTGTCTGGTCATCGATAAACCATAACTTTCTGTATTCGCATACTTACAAATTCAAAATTCCCATTGAACCCACTAATTTCTTATAAGTACAGAGTTCGAACCTGAGTGACTGTGTGGTAAATTATCGAACTTCACCAATGGGCGATACATATTTCCACCATTGTCAGTACACGAATACTCTGTCGAAGCTGTATATACACCTTTGGAATGTGTGAGAACAAGTTCACAGCCCATATTGAAGACTTCCAACTGATAGTAACTAACGTATTAACACTAAACACAGTGTTCTAGAAATGATAGACACTTGGTCAGTGCAATTTGGCCAACAGTATACACTTTGAATTCGTCACTTACAAACAACCGAAAGTGTTACCTACCGGCAACTGAGGAGACGGCATCAAGATGTTTCAGCCAGAAGTATCCTCATAATATCTAACACAAACATACACACAGTAGAAGTACTACCAGCAAGAGTATTAGTGGCAGCGAAGTAATCCTCGAATAGTGACTACCCAAATTCAGAACATAATCTCAGCAAACAGCGGTTACTGTATACATATGTCGGATATAGCCTTCAACAGCACTAGTAGTATACAAAAGACAAAACCTCACCCTTTCTCATAGTCGGACCAGAAAAAGGATGAAATTGCTGAAGAGGTTCGGGAAAATGTAGAACCCATCACAATCTCTAGTAAACACATAACACCAGTAATGCTAACACCCTATCCATTCCAATCAGTGTTGATTGAGTTACACTCAGTCCACGAAAGAGTTTCAGTCAGATTCCATCCACACAACAAAGTCCACACAGCAATAAATACTCAACCAGAGAATACCCATAGCTAGGTGTTGGAGAATCCAGCTCCTCTGACTCATGTGAGTGACTGCCAACTCCATGTACGCTTGCCATCCAGCCGGAAACTTGCCAATCTCGACTAATAACTCAAAAAGAGTTTATTGCGTGTTCTATTTGACTAAATGAGCGTACACGTATTTCCTAGTACTTCTTCACGTTTATCAATGTGCGCAGACGTTGTGGCTACTCGACGCCCACAACGTAAAATCAGAAGGCACTTGTGAAGAGTGTAATCGTGTATTATAGCCGTAGTCAAATTTCCAAAAAGTATCAAGGTAACGTTCAACAGTAAATTGGCAAATGTTTAAGAAGTACATATAAAATCGGTATGTGTAAACATATAATATGAGTATGCAAATTAAATTAAAAACGTATGTTTATAGTTGGTATAGGGGTACTACATAATTCCCCCACCAGAACACTGAAATATAAAAAAAATACATTTAAGTGTTCGACAATAAAATGCGTCAGCGTAATACGTAGCAGCGATAGTACATAGAAAGCGATTTACTAAGCTGAAAAAAATGAGCAATTTAATGCGGTCAATAAGGCCGATAATAAATGCGATAATAAAAGAAAAAATAGGATTGATGATCGTGGTAGAATATATAAGGAATGATACAATCGGCCGGGGATCTGTAGTCTGTATACGGAAACGATACGTGAATATTAAGCGCTATATGATTAAATGTAATAATACAGGAAATATCAATGTTAACATAGTAGTGACGTGATTGACGTATGAAGATATTAATCAGTTAAATGTGTAGTCAAATGACAATTACGAATAAAGATAATAAAAATGAAAATTCGTAATAAGTTATATTTTGATGATTTGCACATAACGTTTAGGCCAATGAACTCTCCTACCAGAGCGTGTAGTTTTCATAGGTTTCTCTGGCGACGTTGAAGCTTGCGTGGATGTAGATGTTGGCACGTCGTTCAGCTGATCTTCATCGTTGTCTTCGAAATCGTCGATGAACGCTGGTTTGACTCTGTCGACACTGATGGCTTCTGCTTTATTCAGTCGTTCTATCGTGATAACTTTATCGTTTCTATTTAGAAATTTGAATGGGCCATCATAAGCGGGTTGAAGTGGTCGTTGTACACCCTCTCTCCTGACGAAGACGTGAGTGCAATCTGTCAGTTGTGGTGGGATGTATGACGTTCGTTCCTGCTGGCGTGGAAGTGATATCTTGAGCTCGTTCATGTGTTGTTTTAGCTGCTGCACATAACCAGTCATATCTTGTGGAACTTGGTTACCTGGGGTGAAAAATTCTCCTGGTAGTCGTAATGTTGTTCCATAGACTAGTTCGGAAACACAGCAGCCAATATCTTTCTTTAGAGCAGATCGTATACCAAGCAGTACCAGTGGGAGTTTGGTTGACCAGTCGTTTTGAGTCAAAGAAGCAGCGAGCGAAGCTTTGAGTTGTCGATGAAGTCGTTCAACCATACCATTGGAACTAGGATGGTAGGCGGTTGTTCGTATTCGTTTAATGCCCAGTAATTCAGTTAGCTGTTGAAAAAGTCGGCTTTCAAACTGAGCACCTCTGTCCGTAGTGATAATGGATGGGACACCAAAATTAGCTATCCAGTTTTCGACCAAAGCTTTAGCTACTGTTTCAGCGGAGACGTCGGTTATTGGAACTGCTACCGGCCAACGAGTGAATCTATTTATACAAGTTAGAATATAGTTGAAACCATTGGAAGGAGGCAGTGGACCAACTATATCTACATGTATATGTTCAAATCTAGAGTCGGGATTAGGAAAACGACCAAGTGGTGCATTGGTATGACGGTTGATTTTGACTCTTTGACAAGACAAGCAATTTCGTGTCCACTTCTTAACATCGCTATTAATGTTCGGCCAAATAAATCTTTCTTTTATTAGTTTGATAGTAGCGCTGACACCGGGATGAGACAAGTTATGTAACTTCTCGAATACTGTATGTCTCATAACTGCTGGAACGAAGGGTCGATATTTACCTGTAGAGGTGTCGCAGATTATTTTTGTCGTGCCAAAAGGAATTGCGTCTAGCTTTAAAGATGTTGTTTTAGAAGACATGATCTTTTTTAGTTCGGCATCATCTCGTTGTAGGTTTGAGAGACGTTCGTATTCGATGTCTGGGCATACAATGTTGTCAATGTGCACACGTGATAAAGCGTCTGCCACTTCACTGTTTTTACCCTTTACGTGTCGCAGATCGGAGGTGAACTGAGATATAAACTCGAGATGTCGTAGTTCACGCGGAGAGTAGTTATCCTGTTTTGCTGATAAGGCTTTCGTTAGAGCTTTGTGGTCTGTAAAGACAGTAAAAGCTGTACCTTCCAGCATATGTCGAAAGTGTTTGATTGCTAAATAAACAGCCAATAACTCTCTACCAAAAGTGCTATAGCGGCATTGAGTAGGATTCAGTCGTTTCGAAAAGAATGCTAGGGGTTGCCATTCGCCGTGTACTTGCTGTTGTAAAACTGCCCCGATGGCAACGTCTGAAGCGTCGGTCATGAGAGACAGAGGAGCGTCATTTTGACGTCTGACCAAGAGTGTCTTGTCATTTAACAATTGTTTGACATTTTCGAATGCTTTAACAGCTTCTGCAGGCAAATGGAATGAACGACTATGTCCACGTAAGCAATCGGTTAATGGTTGTAAAGCTTTGGCACAGTTCGGTATAAAACGCCGGTAAAAATTAACGAGACCCAAAAATCGTCGTAATTTCTTAAAAGAATCTGGTAATGGATAATCTTTGATAGCTTGTACGTCATCAGGGACTGGTCTGATTCCTTGGCTATCGATTAAATGACCGAGAAATTTCAGGGAGGTCTTACCAAATTCGCACTTGTCTAAGTTGATAGTCATTCCGTATTGGTTCAGTCTTTCAAACACTGTCTTCACATGTTTCAAATGCTCGGCTTCGTCTGCACTTGCAATTAGTAAGTCATCGATGTATGCGTAGACGAAAGGGAGACCACGGAGTACTTGGTCAATTAGGCGTTGGAATGTCTGAGCGGCGTTCATAAGTCCGAAGGGCATGCGTACGAATTCATATAAACCGAATGGTGTGGTAATGGCAGTTTTCGGAACGTCATCCGGGTGGATGGGGATATGATGATACGCTCGGACGAGATCGATTTTAGAGAAAACTTTAACATCTGGTAAGTTGCTAGCGAAATCGTGGATGTGTGGTATTGGGTATCTATCAGGTACCGTTTGCTTGTTTAAAGCTCGATAATCACCACACGGTCGTATTTCACCAGAAGACTTTTTTGGTACCATGTGAAGCGGTGAAGACCAAGAGCTGTTGGACGGTCGAATAACACCAAGCTCTAGCATTTTATCGAACTCTGTTTTGGCGATTTTAAGTCGATATGGGTCAAGGCGTCGTGGACGTGCAAAAACTGGTGGTCCAGTGGTTTTAATATGATGAACCACATGATGCTTCGGTTCTGTTCCTCGAAAAGAAGGTTTTAAAAGGTCAGGAAACTGATTTACCAAATTGGTATATGGAGATGCTGGTGTGCGTGTGACCATCAAGTTCAGTGATGATGCACGGCTAATCGTACCAGCAATGTACGTTTTATTGAGCGAATCTATTAGCTTGGGGCTTATCGGATCAACTAACAGTTTGTGTTGCTGCAGAAAATCAATACCGAGGATTGGGGATGGGACGTCTGCAATGATGAAAGACCAAGTGTAGGTATTCTTTAAACCAAAATCTAAAGTCATTCGTTTAGTTCCATATGTAACAATACTGGACTGATTAACAGCTTGGAGCGTAACTGCTGGGTCAGGATGCTGACGTTCCTGTGTAGACGGAGGGAGAACACTCACCTCTGCTCCTGTGTCAACTAAGAATGTAGTACCGGTATTTTTATCTGTTACATAAAACAAACGACTGTTAGATCGTAGATTGCCAACAGTATTTTTTACACATGACGATATATCTTTTGGTTTAGTCTGAAAATTGCAAGGTGAACGGCACCGTCGTGCTTTGCTTCCATAACTACGGTGATACCAGCAAATATTATCGCGTTGTCGTGACGTGCTAGGGGATCGAGAAAGACGTCGACGGGACGAGCTTCTAGAACGGCTTGGTTGTGTGCGTGTGGTCAGTTTTGCTAACTGACTCAGTAAGGTGTCGACTTTGTGTTCTAGAGTCTGTATTCTATCATGAGTGTCTGGTATTCTGCTAGTGGAAGCGACAGATTGAGGTGTTGACCTCTCGTACATGCGATCCGCGATTTCGGTGAGCCTTTCTATGTCAATGTCGTCGTCTCCGAAAGCAAGAACCTGCTGGATGTTTGCGGGAAGTCTTCGTAGCCATATTTGGTAAAAGACACGTTTATCGATTTCTCTTCCGGCAACTAGGCTTTGCATATGCCTCATGAGTTGCGATGGGGTTTTATCCCCTAACTCAGCATTGCTTAACAGGCGATCGAGTGCTTGCCTATCCGAAAGCGAAGTGCATCGCAGTACCTCTTCCTTCAACTTGTCGTAAGGCGCTTCTGTGCTGGGTTGAACGATGTATTGCCGTACCTGCTCGGCGACTTCGTCTGGTAGTACTGTACTCAAAATGCCAAATTTAGCTGTCTGTGACGTTAGCTTATTGCTAGCCAAATAATGTTCCAGTCGAGCAAACCAAAGATGAGGGTCTCTGGGCTTAAAAACTGGTACAGAAAGAGAGATAGTACTAACAGATCCCAGCTCTAAATTATTAGAGGTATTGGAAGACATGGTACAATTCGTAAAAAAAATGGTTTAAGAGTAACAAAATGGCAAAATTTGTGCACAATAAGAATATGGCAAAACAGAAAAAATGCAATGCAGGTGCTTACCACAAATTACTGCAGGTTGTGCTATGAGCAAACACAAAAATGAGTTCGAATTGTTTAATAAATATATAAATCCGCGAAAGTTAGAGTTTTAATAATCCAGTAAGTGTAACAACGCGTCGAGGTCAAAAGTCGTCGTCGGAGTCAGCAATTTGTCGTCGGGATCAGCAAGTTATCGTCGGGGCTCACCAATTTATTGCGTGTTCTATTTGACTAAATGAGCGTACACGTATTTCCTAGTACTTCTTCACGTTTATCAATGTGCGCAGACGTTGTGGCTACTCGACGCCCACAACGTAAAATCAGAAGGCACTTGTGAAGAGTGTAATCGTGTATTATAGCCGTAGTCAAATTTCCAAAAAGTATCAAGGTAACGTTCAACAGTAAATTGGCAAATGTTTAAGAAGTACATATAAAATCGGTATGTGTAAACATATAATATGAGTATGCAAATTAAATTAAAAACGTATGTTTATAGTTGGTATAGGGGTACTACAAGTTCAACTAAGCAATCTACAAACTATGAATGGAGAATTCTGAACACAGTCTCGTTTCGATTCCGCCGCACAAAAGTTTCATAGCTGTAAACTGACGGAAAAAATGCTCCATGACAAAATTTCTCAACAGTTCAACGAGTACTCTGTGATAGCATATCCCACTAATTCAGGTATTGTAAATATGCAGTAGAATTCTACAAATGCAATTTGGCAAATGCCCAAAGAGCACACAACATAAGTGCATCTATGAAAAATGCCATGGTCTACACGCAATCACAATGATAACACAATAAAACTGAACAAAGCAATAACTCTCCAACATGCATATAGCTGCAGAAAAACCATAAGACAGATAGATAGCATCCACATATGTGCCTAGCTAGCATCAAGATGTACATGACGAACATGCCACACTCAAAATCTCCAAGTCAGCAGGATAGACTAAAGAAGGACAACATTGATTGACATGAAAATAATTTAACCAAATGTAACAGCACACTTCAAAAATAAAACACAAAAGCAGTTAAAAAGGGAAAAAGATATTATAATAAAAGTAGGAGTAGGGTGTCCGAACAACTTCAGTACATTCTCAGTCACATCACATACAGTTTCCGCACAGAAGTTCCTGTGTCCACATCTACAAAATCCAACCAATTCAAGCGATTCAGACAGGCAATCCATCACCGATGAAATAATATACAAACACAATTAATAGTCACTTACCATTTCCACATGCTTCACTTCACTTTCAATTTTCTCTGTCACCGATTTTAGTCCACTTGACGATCCATTGGATATCATTGAGTCATTCCGTTTGTATTCAACACTCTGACCGGTGCTTTGTTCTTCGTCTTCAAAGCTTGAATGATTCCACGAATTGGTACTGTCACAAAAATATAAAATGCACCTTCAATTAGAAAATCTACTCACTCAAAACAATATATACATCGAAAGATTTTACTGAATCAACATGATTAGCATCAGGCAAGATTAGGTTCAAATTCACTTTCACGATCTCGGTTAACGTTCTCACTCAGTGTGTTATGTGTATAAGTGAAACACTACTTTGAACTAGGACTTAAACTGCTAACTTCCAAAGGACACTTAAAACCATTAGCAGGCGAATCATCAATATATACACAGAGTCTATTCACAGAAGACGTTCACTGTGATTTCAAGTAGCAGACTGTCTCAATGGATTAAGTACACCCTCACATTAGCGGCACAAAGGATGTTGTCTCGATTACTCTTATCATCGTCGTTTCCTTCTCAGTTTCCACTACCACTCCATGGCGTAAATACTTAATTACAAAACAAAGGGTGTATCACGGAAACCTAATTCAGTTCATCCCTCGATTCGCTAACAATAATAAAAGTAGTTTCCGAGCAACTTCGAATTCGAATGCTTTTTTAGAAGGACAAATCTTTTAACATGAAATTGTTAGTTTTTAGGATCACGAATGAAGGGCTTAGTCGCTGAAGTGTAGGCGCAGAATTATTAGATTTGTTTGTTTGATGTTAAGCACTGTGACATGGTGCAATAATTGGACGATGTTTGGAGATCAATATATGGCTCACAAATACTTGCTTCGTAGAATTCAAAACCCATCCGTAGAGAAGTGCGGAAACTCACACTCTCTCTTTAAGAAAACATCACACAATGTCATATGACGAAGACCAGATTTAGAGAGAAGGAAGGGCTCTGTCCTATTGAAATCCATGCTAGTTTCTCAATGTTGCCTAAAACCTGATAAAGAAACCTAGTCGTCAGTACAAAGTGCATCATAAAAATACCTCAGTCTCATCACAACATATGCTGAGTCAAATTAACGTGTGATGACAAAAGCTCATTCTCACTGCGTTTCAAATTATAGATGGTATCGACATAATAAGAAAGACATACATAATTGAGGCTGCTGAAAATGTATTACTCACAGATCCAACATTTAACACTGTCATTACACGGCTGATAGTAAACTTACCGGTCTTTGGTGGCCTCCAGAAAGAGAATGATGTGTTTTCTGATAAATGGATTAGCCAAAACGCGCCTTGCTGATGGTCGTTTCTCAGGTTTCAAGTGCAGCATCGTGCGCATGAGTTCCAAGAGTTCTGGGCTGTATTGAGTGGGCATATCTGGGATCTAATCCAAATTATAAACTTTTTTGTTTCAACTAACTTTTCCGCTTAGAATTTTGTATGACAGTGCATTAAAATTTTTCGCGTTAAAGGCATGACGAAGTGTAGTCATTTCATACAAAACACAACCCAATGCCCATATGTCAGACTAAAAATTAAAACTTTTATATATTTTACCTTGTGGTTATAAGGCTTGTTAGCAAAAAGCTCTGGAGACATATAATACGGAGTCCCAATCAGTGTTGTGGCCATAGAACTAGAGGACTCTAGCACCCTATAGTTGAGAAGTCGAGCAATTTTATTCTCACCTGGCTATCCCAAGATCACCAAGTTTCACTATATTTGTACGTGTTAGGAATATATTTCGGGTTTTCAAGTCCCTATGCAAAACATTTCTTTCGTGCATATACTAGAAAATACTAGTTAAATATCAGTGAGTCAGCCTACTTGCAGAGCGATGGCCAGCTGAACAAACCACTCAACTAAAAGACGTTCAGGCAGAAGGCTTCCGTTTCTCATCCTTAGTCTTGTATATAAATCACCGCCTTCACAAAATCCCATTGCAATATACAAAAAACCTTGATATTCGAAGGAGGCTTTGTATTGCACTATATTAGGATGTTTAAATTCAGAAAGGAGTTTGCACTCAAGCTTGGCCGCCTTCCTTTCCTTGTCAGAAGATTTCGTCACATCTATTTTCTTAATAACATACTTTTATTTATTATAAAAACCTTAAACAACTAGATTACATGCTTCCTGTCAACATTATGCCTACACAGCCAAACTTCTCCATAGGATCCTTTCCCAATAGTCTTTATAAATTGATATTCTGTAATAGGCAATTCTGATAGGCCTGGTTCCATCACTTTGAATAAACGCGTAACATACAGACGCTTTGTCACTAGTCTTTCAGTAACTATAACAAATGAAATATCATTATCTCACACGATTTATTATTCTTGTTGAAATTAGTGATTATTCACAGAATTCTAACTTGTTTTTATTTCATCCTCTTGGCACACTTTGGAGTCATGACATGATTAGATCTATAATTGTTGCAATATTATGAGAATAATCTATTCACTCATCGGTTGACGACAGAGTCTTCCAAGGCTTTACATATCGAGTAAGTCCACATACATTGTCAGCTAACACCTCACAGTCCCGGTTAAGGTCTGCACACCGATCCCAGATAAACAGCCTAGTCTTAGAGAATAAGAACGACTTCAGATAATTTCCGCAAATACTCCTTTCAATGCCCAATATATTTGATTTCTTGACGCTTTCTTCTTCCGTTCTAGAGCGGCTATAGGTTTCTGGTGACTTCCAGCGCGTTGAATCTATCCCCTCGACTTCCTTAGCCCTGCAGAACTCAGCTCCGAAGGGATCTTATGATTCGTAGTGGGCTCGTTCCTTTTTCTTGAATCTGCTGAAATCACTACCCTTCCCTAGAGCTGGAAGAGTAATGTTTTCTCACCTCTGTTGTCAGACTTTACAAGCTGGATATGGTACTGTTCGAAGTTAATATGGCATGGACTGAAACAAATGCTTGACTCAAAACCTTCCACACCGTTCTGTTCTTTAGAAGAAGTCTTATAACATCTGTAGACGTATAATACAGAACCTGCTCAATTCAGGCCCTGAAGAATGTTATTTGTCTTTAACAAATCAGGTAAGCTCTCTTAGTTTAGGGTACCGTGATGTGGTGTCCATTGGCAGGCCGTGTGATGGAACCCGAATCGGAAATTTTAGTTTGGGCGTCCAGTGATGACAAGAAGGGTATCATGTGACAGGGAGACGAAAGTTTGTGGGCGCTCGTGTACGTCAATGGAAATGATGGCAGGAATCTGGATGTGGTTGATGTGTGGCGTTGGAGCCCTATATTTTACCAGGAACGCAGGGAGCTAGTAGCAGTATTAACGGTGATTACAAATTTCTTGCAATGCTCGCTACTTTGGATCGAGTGTTATCATTTTTACCTCTGCTCAATATTAATCAGAATACTAAACCAAAGTCGACTTTATGGACACGGATACAACGAATATACTATTGCAACATTCCAACTCACCTGTGCATTTGCATTACTGTGAATATGACTGCTCCATTTAAATACGATTTAATTGATGGATGAACACCTCCTGTATTTTTCTTAGTTCATTTATAATGTCCTTAGGTTGACTTATGTAAAACGCATAAGGTTTTCATGTTCGTTTTTGTAAATAAAACTGGTTACATTTACTCGGACTTTTATCTTGCACACTAGGGTAGATAACTCAGGATTTCGAGAAGCGCCTTCTTAAGATATGAATTCACACTTTCTAGTACATCTATGTGAACTTCAGTGCAGTCCGATCTGCATGTCAGTGATTGGAACCAGCTACCCTCTGAGATTAGATCCTGTGAAAAGCCTGACAGTTTTAAAAGGAGCCTAGGAAAACATATGAACATGCCCACCCTAGCCGGTCTAAAAGACCACAACTGCTGGTAGAGTGGTGAGACAATGACATTTCAGTATTTGACTACGGAAAGTACACTAGTCCCAATACTAATATAATAATACTTAGTAATTATGCATAATCAATTCTTGAAATTTGATTGTCATTACAATACTTAAAATGATTAAAATATTTATGCAGCAAATGTTCTTTTGCTTTGCCACGCTTGTTTCCCTTATAACACTCAACTATTGAGTTTAATGTATTCTTTGATAATACGAATTATAATATTGATGACACTCTTATCATATATAGTTTGATTTACTTTACGGCTCCCTGTAAGACAAACTACGCTTCTTCAGTATACACACACTGCAGTATTGTTAACCAAATGTTAAAATTCTGTTGGTTCTGTGTTAATATCTTTTATAATATGCGTAGATAGGTTACTTTGCAATGTCAAATGTTTACTATATAAGAGACTGTCATGATAATTGAGTACAATGAGTCCTGCCAACCGACTTTACCTTCAGTTCATACTACCTACATTGAACTCTAACTATAGTGTTCTGCTGAATCTTGCTCCACTATTCACAAAACCTATTCTTTTTACTCTTTAAGTGTTTAACATCTTATAAACTAATATGTTCATTAGGATGCATGCACACATATATAATATGTCCATAAATCTGTATGTGGAGATTTATTGGAAGCACTCACTAAGAAAGCTAGGGAAATGGAATGTGTGGTACGAACGTTTCTGGAACCAAGCAATATATTTGCTGTAGCCATAACAATCAGAACCTAACATCATAAAAGGAGAGAGGGTGGCGCATGCTGATCAGTAGTTATGGTAGTGGACACTAAGGTGAATCGCCCCATTCTGCAGGAACAGAAATATGCAGTTTGACGGCTCGAGATTTCTATGGGGGCTTGAATCTTTATCTTGAATAAGATAGTAATGATCGCCTAGACAGATCATGCTTCTACCTTTAAACATATACCATTCGGTCAGCCTATTGCTAAGATGCGACCACGTGGGCTCTGCACAGATTTATGGTGCATCTTATAAATTAACACGCTTTCCTTTTTCGTATCTTTGAATATCACTTAACAATGTCTCATCTTATTCATTTTCTACTAACGTCTTCACTTGCTCATTATATTCCACTAAACCTAACATTTTATAACACTATGAATTTGATTCGATTTATTTTATTCCTATTCTCTATAGGGTACGGTTGTGCACCAAACACAAAAAGGTATGAAATTAAAACAACCGGCTTGTGGATAATTGTATTAAACCAAAAGTGGACAACATGATAGTAAAACCTATAGGGTAGCATTATACATTGCAAAGGAACTTGGTCAACCTAGGGATTATAGTCTCCCATTGTATTTCCTTTATGAATGCATATATTAATGATACATTGCATTTACCTATTTCATTACACTTTAATGATTCACCTTAGCATCTTTACTTTTCTAAAACAGCTTACTATCCCTTGTGAACGTAGTAGTTACCTCAATATTGGTTGGTTATCCTATGCCTACGACTACGGGTTGAAAACGAAGATGGCATGAATTTATGTTAATATAAAAATATAAATTATTATTAAGTAACATTCTTCAGGGCCTGAATTGAGCAGGTTCTGTATTATACGTCTACAGATGCTATAAGACTTCTTCTAAAGAACAGAACGATGTGGAAGGTTTTGAGTCAAGCATTTGTTTCAGTCCATGCCATATTAACTTCGAACAGTACCATATCCAGCTTGTAAAGTCTGACAACAGAGGTGAGAAAACATTACTCTTCCAGCTCTAGGGAAGGGTAGTGATTTCAGCAGATTCAAGAAAAAGGAACGAGCCCACTACGAATCATAAGATCCCTTCGGAGCTGAGTTCTGCAGGGCTAAGGAAGTCGAGGGGATAGATTCAACGCGCTGGAAGTCACAAGAAACCTATAGCCGCTATAGAACGGAAGAAGGAAGCGTCAAGAAATCAAATATATTAACGCGCGCTGTTTGAAAAAGGGAGTGCTTTTCTCACGTATTTTCACGTATTTGACAAATTGCTGTTTTTGTTGTGTTATTCACTTCGCGAACATTTAAAAAACTTTAACTTGACTTTTGTCTGTTAAGTTTTTATTTTAAACATTTATATAGTCTATATTGGGTGAATTGTCTTGGCAGTTCCATTAGTTCATTATGTCAAAGGTACCACATAAATGTAATAGGGTGGAGTGTTACTTTTTGGTAGATGATGGAGTACAGTGTAATAACTGTAAAAAGTGGTATCATAAGATGTGTACTGGATTACGTCCAACTGCATACAAACGTTGTATTGCTCCAACATCCAACTGGATGTGCAGAATGTGCTGCTCCCCAAAGATGACTTTGATAAGGGAGGCTCACGAACTACTGTCTAAGGCCATGGAACTTCCTGATGATAGCGTGGCGAGTAATAGTGACACAGACTGCCCGTCTGAAGATGACGCTGCAAGTGCCATCATGAATGTTACCACACCGGCGATTACTATCCCAGTTACCCCGGAAGTAAAACCTACTAGGCGTTCGAAGCGTCTTAGTAAGCGAAAGGGTAACAGAACGGAAGCTGCAAACAGCATCTCAGCACCAGAAAACACTGTAAGCGAAGTTCACCATGAAGGTGGTGCAGACACTGATCTCGATTGTACCATCAAAAACTGCAGGAGCCCTGAGAAGCAACTGCAGGCAGATGATCAGTGGGTAACGAAAATAAGCAATCGAAAGAAACATAGTAATACTGATGGTAAGCAAACGTCTGTTACCTGTAGCCAGGCTGCATCAGTAGTGGTGAGAAAAGACGTAGCCACTGCTAAACACGACAAGCTCTCCTTAGACTCTAACATAATTGTTGGAAATTTAGAAGAGTCCAAAGAATCTGATCCCGTAAAAAGGCACGATCACGACCTTAAATTAGTGAGTAGTATTATAAGGAAGATGCTTCCAGCGAATTTCCCTGGAGTATCGATTAAAAAGCTGATTAGAATAGGCAAAAGAGATGATGAATGTTCTAATCAGCGTAGATTGCTTACAGTAGTCTTAGGTTCTCCTGATGAACGGAATCATCTACTGGCTAATGTACACAACCTTTCCGGGTCAGGAATTTCAGTCAGACCTGATTTATCTCTTGAAGACAGACTAAAACGAAAAGAAGTTTTGTCCCAGCTAGAACCAAGACGTAAAAATGGTGAGACTAACCTTAAACTGGTGGGTTTTCAAATAGTCAGGTCTTGGAAACGTATGATTCCAAGACCTGTGTGGATAAGCCGGACCGCATAGGAAGCCTGAAGGTAGTGTACACTAATATACGTAGTATCGGGAACAAATTTCATGAGCTAGGTGTATTAGTGGAAGACCTTATCCCAAGTATTGTGGCCATTACTGAAACATGGCTGATTTCTGGATTAGATGACACACCTGAGCTATGCGGATTTAGTTGCTTGCGCAGCGACAGGGTTAAGGGTCGTAGAGGTGGCGGGGTTGCTCTGTACATCAACAACTCCCTACATGTTCGTTCCGTGAAATCTGAAGCGCATGACAGTGGGACAAGTGAGGTAATTAGCTGTGAAGTAAGCTTTGCAACTGGCACTTTACTCATTGGTGTTCTGTATAGAAGTCGCTTTTGTCAGTGTGATGACTTCATTTTAGATCACCTCAAACAATGGAGTAAACACAGTAGCTGTCTTATTCTAGGGGACTTTAATGCACCTCATATAGACTGGATAGCTGGCACATCTCCAGGATCCACTAATAAGTTTGACAGCCGGTTACTCTTGACTACCATGGAAAATGCCCTGACACAACATGTTTTAGGTAGTACAAGATTCGGTTCTACCCAAGGATCTTCCTTGCTGGACTTAGCGCTTACTCATGACAACGACGACGTGGATGGTCTAGTTATTCATCCACCTCTAGCAAACAGTGATCATGGGGTGTTAGATTTTAACTTAAGGGTTGGCAATTTAGTCAGTTTCCAACCCAAATCCCGACCTAGTGTTTGGCATGCTGACATAGTCGCTATAAAGGAGCGTGCTTCAACTACCGACTGGTCAGTCAATATTGTCTCATCCATTGAAGATGAATGGGATAGATTTAAGAATACACTTGAGAGGGTTACCACTGATTTCATTCCCTGGAGGGTTCCTAAAAGACCAACAAACCGGCCACCATGGATAAATAGACAAGCTATAACACTCCTGAGACGGAGAAAAAGGTTCTGGAATCTCTTTGTTTCTACTGGGCTACAGCAGTTCCGGCTGAAATACTGTGAAACCAGAAACCAGTGTAAAACTTTGATTCACCAATCAAGGATAGCTTACGAAACCCAGTTAGTCAAAAGTTCACCAGGCTGCCCAAAAAGACTCTTCTCATATATCAAGAGAAGAACACGTAAAAGTGATGCTATCCCACCTCTTATGCTTGAAGATGACCAGACAAACATGGCTAAGGATAACTTGACTAAGGCGGAGGCTTTGTCCAAGCACTTTAGTCAAGTATTCTCTGATAATATTGATACCAGCTTTGTAACTTTTCCAGAAGGTAACTTGAAAATGGCACCCTTATACATTGGAAAGGATACTGTCCTAAAGTACCTTCTAAGGCTCAATCCTGGTAAGTCCAGTGGCCCTGATGAACTCCACCCACTTATTTTAACAGCATTGGCTGAAAACATAGCCGAGCCATTGTCGGTAATCTTCAATATGTCTCTGGACCAGTCTAAATGTCCAAGAGACTGGAAAGATGCCATCATTAGTCTGGTCTTCAAAACCGGATCTAGAAACTTAGTTCAGAACTATCGTCCTGTTAGTTTGACCAGTATTGTTGTTAAACTACTAGAAAGAATAATTCGTGATGCTATCATTCAGTTCATTGAAGGGAACAAACTTTTCGCTGTGGAACAGCATGGTTTTAGAGCAGGTCATTCTTGCTTGACCAACCTTCTTTTGGCCAGAGAAAGTTGGGCAAGCTCAGCTGATGCTAATATACCGGTGGATGCCATATTCATCGACCTTAGCAAGGCGTTTGACAGGGTTTCTCATTTAGGTCTTCTAGTAAAGTTAGGTAGTATGGGAATCAATAAAGTGGTTGCCGACTGGATTCAAGACTTTCTAAAGGACAGAAGACAAAGAGTACGAGTTAACGGGGTTTTATCAACATGGGAATCGGTTAAGAGTGGCGTTCCTCAGGGTACAATTCTAGGCCCACTTCTTTTCCTGATTTATGTTAATGAGATTCCATCGGTAGTTAGGTCATCCTGCTTACTGTTTGCTGACGACATCAAGATATGGAGGGCTTTACATGATGACAGTGATCAACTTGCTTTGCAGGAAGATTTAAACTTGTTAAGTGATTGGTGTAAGCACTGGGCCTTGGAGATTAACTTAAGCAAGAGTGTAGTTATGCATGTATCTCATAGTCACGTGCACAATTACTCAATGAATGGCATTACTCTTCCAGTGGTTACTGAGTACAAGGACTTGGGAGTGGTTGTGCAGCATGACTTGAAAACAGCAACAAACTGTAGAGCTGCAGCCACTAAGGGTTTTCGAATATTATGGGCCATACGCAAAGCTTTTGCGAATTTTGACGCTGAAATATTTCGTATATTATATCCGACTTATATTAGACCTCATTTGGAATATGGGATCCAGGCAGCGAGCCCGTGTTTCAAATACGAAATAGACTTATTAGAAAGGGTGCAAAGAGTAGGAACTAAGCTAATAAAAGGTTTCTCAACCGTCTCATATGAAGAGAGGTTAAGTCGACTGGGTTTATTTCCACTGTCATACAGACGACTTAGGGGTGACCTAATACTAGCATACCGTATCCTAAGAAATGATTTTGGAGCAAATTTATCTAATTTATTTCTTCTTTCTAGCACCAACCAATTGCGAGGACATCACCTCAAGGTTCAAAAACCACGGTCGAATCGTCTGCGTTTGGAGATCCGTTTTTCGCATCGGATTGTGAAACATTGGAACTCCCTACCGGAACACGTCGTATCAGCGCCATCCGTTGATTCATTCAAGGCGAGATTGGACCTCTTGTGTGTAACAAATCGAAAGGATTAACACAGGCATATAGCCTACTATCCCAAATAAATTGTAAACTGTAAACTGTATTTGCGGAAATTATCTGAAGTCGTTCTTATTCTCTAAGACTAGGCTGTTTATCTGGGATCGGTGTGCAGACCTTAACCGGGACTGTGAGGTGTTAGCTGACAATGTATGTGGACTTACTCGATATGTAAAGCCTTGGAAGACTCTGTCGTCAACCGATGAGTGAATAGATTATTCTCATAATATTGCAACAATTATAGATCTAATCATGTCATGACTCCAAAGTGTGCCAAGAGGATGAAATAAAAACAAGTTAGAATTCTGTGAATAATCACTAATTTCAACAAGAATAATAAATCGTGTGAGATAATGATATTTCATTTGTTATAGTTACTGAAAGACTAGTGACAAAGCGTCTGTATGTTACGCGTTTATTCAAAGTGATGGAACCAGGCCTATCAGAATTGCCTATTACAGAATATCAATTTATAAAGACTATTGGGAAAGGATCCTATGGAGAAGTTTGGCTGTGTAGGCATAATGTTGACAGGAAGCATGTAATCTAGTTGTTTAAGGTTTTTATAATAAATAAAAGTATGTTATTAAGAAAATAGATGTGACGAAATCTTCTGACAAGGAAAGGAAGGCGGCCAAGCTTGAGTGCAAACTCCTTTCTGAATTTAAACATCCTAACATAGTGCAATACAAAGCCTCCTTCGAATATCAAGGTTTTTTGTATATTGCAATGGGATTTTGTGAAGGCGGTGATTTATATACAAGACTAAGGATGAGAAACGGAAGCCTTCTGCCTGAACGTCTTTTAGTTGAGTGGTTTGTTCAGCTGGCTATCGCTCTGCAAGTAGGCTGAATCACTGATATTTAAGTAGTATTTTCTAGTATATGCACGAAAGAAATGTTTTGCATAGAGACTTGAAAACCCGAAATATATTCCTAACACGTACAAATATAGTGAAACTTGGTGATCTTGGGATAGCCAGGTGAGAATAAAATTGCTCGACTTCTCAACTATAGGGTGCTAGAGTCCTCTAGTTCTATGGCCACAACACTGATTGGGACTCCGTATTATATGTCTCCAGAGCTTTTTGCCAACAAGCCTTATAACCACAAGGTAAAATATGTAAAAGTTTTAATTTTTAGTCTGACATATGGGCATTGGGTTGTGTTTTGTATGAAATGACTACACTTCGTCATGCCTTTAACGCGAAAAATTTTAATGCACTGTCATACAAAATTCTAAGCGGAAAAGTTAGTTGAAACAAAAAAGTTTATAATTTGGATTAGATCCCCGATATGCCCACTCAATACAGCCCAGAACTCTTAGAACTCATGCGCACGATGCTGCACTTGAAACCTGAGAAACGACCATCAGCAAGGCGCGTTTTGGCTAATCCATTTATCAGAAAACACATCATTCTCTTTCTGGAGGCCACCAAAGACCGGTAAGTTTACTATCAGCCGAGTAATGACAGTGTTAAATGTTAGATTTGTGAGTAATACATTTTCAGCTGCGTCAATTATCTATGTCTTTCGTATTATGTCGATACCATCTATAATTTGAAACGCAGTAAGAATGAGCTTTTGTCATTACACGTTAATTTGACTCAGCATATGTTGTGATGAGACTGAGGTATTTTTATGATGCACTTTGTACTGACGACTAGGTTTCTTTATGAGGTTTTAGGCAACATTGAGAAACTAGCATGAATTTCAATAGGCCATGGCCCTTGCTTCTCTCTTAATCTGGTCTTCGTCATATGACACTGTTTGTTGTTTTCTTAAAGAGAGCACTCTTTTTTAGTGTGAGTTTCCATATGTCTGTACAGTTGGGAGTGGAATTCTACGAAGCAAGTTAGGACGTTCAGGATGCATTGATGCGGTTATGAGCAATAAATTGATCTCTAAACATCGTTCAGTCATTGACACCATATCACCATGTTTTATGTCAAACAAACAAATCTAATATGAAATTATATTCTATTGGAATGCCTTAATTCTACAGCTGCACTTCAGCGACTAATGCGTTCATTGGTGATCCTAAAGACTTACAGTTTCATGTAAAAATATTTGTCCTTCTAAAAATGCATTCGAATTCGACGTTGCTCGTAAACTATTTTTATTATTGTTAGCAAATCGAGAGATGAACTGAATTAGGTTTCCGTGATACACCCTTGTTTTGTAAATAAGTATTTACGCTATGGAATGATAGTGGAAACTGAGAAGGAAACGACGATGATAAGAGTAACCGAGACAACATCCTTTGAGCCGCTAATGTGAGGGTGTACTAAGTCTGTTGAGACAGTCTGCTACTTGAAATCGCAGTGAACGTCTTCTGTGAATAAACTCTGTGTAGATATTGATGATTCGCCTGCTAATTGTTTTAAGTGTCCTTTGGAAGTTAGCAATCTAGGTCCTAGTTCAAAGTAGTGTTTCACTTATACACATAACACACTGAGTGAGAACGTTAACCGAGATCATGAAAGTGAATTTGAACCTAATCTCGCTTGATGCTAATCATGTTGATTCAGTAAAATCTTTCGATGTATATATTGTTTTGAGTGAGTAGATGTTCTAATTGAAAGTGCATTTTATATTTTTGTGACAGTACCAATTCGTGGAATCATTCAAGCTTTGAAGACGAAGAACAAACCACCGGTCAGAGTGTTGAATACAAACGGAATGACTCAGTGGTATCCAATGGATCGTCGAGTGGACTAAAATCGGTGACAGAGAAAATTGAAAGTGAAGTGAAGCATGTGAAAGTGGTAAGTGACTATTTATTGTGTTTGTATATTATTTCATCGGTGACGGATTGCTTGTCTGAATCGCTTGAATTGGTTGGATTGTGTAGATGTGGACACAGGAACTTGTGTCCAGAAACTGTATGTGATGTGACTGAGAATAGACTGAAGTGGTTCGGACACTCTACGTCTACTTTTATTATAATATCTTATTCCCTTATTAACTGTTTTTGTGTTTTATTTTCGAAGTGTGCTGTCGCATTTGGTTAAATTATTTTCATGTCAATCAATGTTGTCCTTCTTTAGTCTATCCCGCTGACTTGAAGATATTGAGTGTGTCATGTTCGTCATGTGCACATTGATGCTAGCTAGGCACATATGTGGATGCTATCTATCTGTTTTATGGCTTTTCTGCAGCTATATGCATGTTGGAGAATTATTGGTTTGTCCACTTTTATTGTGTTGTCATTGTGATTGCATGTAGACCACGGCATTTTTGATAAATGCACGTATGTTTTGTTCGCTTTGGGCGTTCGGCGAAATTGCATTTGCAGAATTCTACTGCACATTTACGGTGTCTGAATCTCTGAATATGGTTTCACAAAATACTCGCTGAACTGTTGGGAAATTTACGCATGCAGCATATTTCCCATCAGTTTACAACTAGAACACTTTTGTGTGGCTGAATCGAAAGGAGACTGTGTTCAGAATTCTCCATTCATAATTTGTAGATTGCTTAGTTGAACTCTTTTTGAGTTATTAGTCGAGATTGGCAAGTTTTCGGCTGGATGGCAAGCGTACATGGAGTTGACAGTCACTCACATGAGTTAGAGGACCTGGATTCTCCAACACTGAGCTCTGGGTATTCGTCGGTTGGATGTTTATTGCTGTTGTGTGGACTTCGTTGTGTAGATGGAATCTGATTGGAACTGTTTTGTGAACTGAATGTAACTCAACGAACATTGGTTTGAATGGAGGTTGTGTTAACATTACCGGTTTTATTTGTTTACTTCAGATTTTGATGGGTTCTATATTTTCCCTAATCTCTTGAGTAATTTCATCTGTTTTCTGATCCAACTGTAAGCAAGGGTGAGGTATTGTCTTTTGTATACTACTAGTGCTGTTGAAGGCTATATCCAATATATGTATACAGTAACCGCTGTTTGCTGAGATTATGTTCTGAATTTGGGTAGTCGCTATTCGAGGATTACTTCGCTGCCACTAATACTCTTGCTGGTAGTACTTCTACTGTGTGTATGTTTGTGTTAGATATTATGAGGCTACTTCTGGCTGAAACATCTTAATGCCGTCTCCTCAGTTGCCGGTAGGTAACACTTTCGGTTGTTTGTAAGTGACGAATTCAAAGTGTATACTGTTGGCCAAATTGCACTGACCAAGTGTTTGTCATTTCTAGAACACTGTGTTTAGTGTTAATACGTTAGTTACTATCAGTTGGAAGTCTTCAAGATGGGCTGTGAACTTGTTCTCACACATTCCAAAGGTGTATATGCAGCTTCGAGAGAGTATTCGTGTACTGACAATGGTGGAAATATGGATCACCCATTGGTCTAGTTCGATAATTTACCACACAGTCACTCAGGTTCGAACTCTGCACTTATAAGAAATTAGTGGGAATTTTGGGAATGGGTTCAATGGGAATTTTGAATTTGTAAGTATGCAAATACAGAAAGTTATGGTTTATCGATGACCAGACACAAATCCTCAATCATTTCAGTGTGCAGCAAGCTTCGTGTATTTTGATGTTACTTCACTCAGTTGATTTTTATGTGATGGTTTCATTGTTGGTAAATGCTGCTAAAAATCGTAGTATTCCAGCCTGTTTCCTCTCGGTGTGTCTGTGAATTATGTTTTGTGACAGTTTCATCATCTTGTTAGATTTTTTGGGTTATGTGTTAACAATCAGTAAAACAGAATAAGATGAACGATGTTTTCACAAACTCTAATACCATTTGAAATTCGTCAGACAGCGTGTGTCTCTCTGATTGTGTGAATGTGTTAATTCTGTCCAATTTGCGATTTAATACAAGAACTGGTGTTAGTCATCTATTCTTGAAACCTCATTTGTGTATTTGTTTACTTCTTGAATTTCTTAGAGCTGAATGTGACGAATTTAGTTGAGACTGGAGAAAGTCGCCAGGAACTTCCGATTAGAGTGACATGTTTTCACCAATCAATATATTGGCGGAATCTGAATCCGTAGATATCAAACTGATATTCCTGAACTCCATGTCTTCCTTATCTGTGTACAGCACTTCTTCCTCACCCGTTTATTATTTCGTCTGATTTGAAATCCAGGGAATCCTGAAAATGTTAGGGCCTTGAATTTTTGTTTTTGTGAGTAATCATCCCTAGATGGATGAAATTCGTAGTGGATATGAAATGTCAGTTAAATTTACTGTGAGACTAAATTATTATTTATTCAGTAGAGTGTGAGGGTGGGATTTTCATATCATAAGTCTAGACAATAAAATATTCAAGTTTTAAGGCGTGGTTCATTTTTGATGTGATATATTCTGTCTGCTTGCATATCTTATAAGTCTGTATATGGAATCTTTTTATTAATATGTCCAAACCAAGTTCACACTTAACAGTTTGAAAAAAAATTGAGCAGTGGTTATATGACATTCATTATATTGAAGGTTGTTTTTGTATTTCCCAATGAATGAAAACCAAAACGATATTGTTGTTTTTACTGACGTTTCGCTATTTAATGCTAATAGCTTTATCAAAGTATTATTAAACCGGAATTTACAAAATCTCAGCATATATATAACAATGAGTTAAGAGGTGAGAAAATAAACTTAGGTCAAGTTAAAGGGGACATATTGAAAGTCAAAATAACAATGAAGATCAATAAACCAAATAACAAAGGTAATAGTACATCTGTTATGGTATCAAAATAAAGTTTACTAACTTGATCATCGTTCGTCAGTCTGGGGTCATTTTTCGTTGTCAAGTTGGTCAATTGGTAAAGATAACAATACCAGGTGTTGACTGTTGGATTTGAAGAGTGTGTAAAATTATAAAAGCAGCATGTATCTACATAGTGAAATTGCTTATCACATTTGTGTTGATTTTGTCGCTTCATGGGGGAAGGAGGTGTTGTAACCAGGTCAAATTCTGTTTTAGTCCATCATTGCTATTCAGGCAATTTGGATTCCACTTGATATGAAGTGCTTCTGATGATGTGAAACGATCTTTGTGATTTCTGAAATGCTTTTTCTGGATGATGATTTCAATATTTTCAAAATCACTTTTGTGGCCTGATTCTATAGTGTAGCGTGTAGCCGACCTATAGATGATGATTTTTCAAGCTTTTCTTGCTCAACTGGATTTCTCAGTGGTCGAGCAGATGGTCTACCGCGTTCATTTCTTCTGATTTTAATTTCTCACTGACGATGTTTGTCTGATGTATATCTCATCATTTTCCAAGCAAACATTTTATATTATAGCCACAATTAGATAGAGAATCTTTAGGGATTTGGTCTTTAATATGGACAAGGTTGCTTCGTGGTGTGTCTGATGTTTTGAAGAAAAATCTGCTGTGTTGTGAACTGGGATGCGAGTATAAAACGGTAGGTGCTGGAATGCCCAGTAATCTGAAACGGTGCAGTTCCGTTTGCTTGTATCAAAGTGTTGTGTGTATCACTTTTGATGCGACATGTTATTGTCTTCAGTTTCGGCTGTGGAAGTTAGTGTTGCGCGTATGACACTGTAGGAATGTAGTAGTGCAGGTAATGCCAGGCAAGTGATGATTTTATTTGTGTTGGATGGTTGAATGAGACCGGGAAGTATATTTCTCCTGTTTCTGATATTTTTGCTATCTGGCGCCCACCTTTAATGTATAAGTAAGATGTTCAAGCTATGATATTCTTTCAAGGATGTAGGTATGGGATAAAGATTTCATGTGAAATTGTTACAAACAGAACTGAAATTTCGAAAGGTATTCAGCAGATTGCCACCGAGTGACATGGAGAATGAAATGTGTGGGATTGTCAGATATTGCAGATAGGTGTTTGACCTGAGTGGTATTAGTTATTGACTATTCCTTAAGTGCTTCTGTCTTCAAATTGAAACCCGAATCTTTAAACAAGAGTGTGTGTTTTTATTGATAAAAGTCGCTTTTGGTGGAGTTATACTCAAACACAGTGCTCAAACTCCTTTCTTATATCAATTTAAACACGAAGAATGAGTTGATGTTTGTTGTTTTGAAGTTGTTCTTAACAGCCATCAGAGTTCACTTTTTGTAAACACCGAATTAACTAAGAGATACTGATCTATTTTAATTGATACTGGTACTCTTATTTTTCAGCCACAAGAGGAAAAGCCTGAAAAGTGTGAGTCTAAGGAAATACCTGACGAAAATATACGATCAATATTGAAAGACTCAAAACAAGTCACTTCAGTTAAAGACAACTTGAGTAGTGATGATAAGAACTCGCTTATTCTTCAATCAAGGAAATCAGAAGGTAGTGATTCGTCAGAACACAACATACTGAAGGAGAATAATGTTTTGTTAGAATCAAATGGGAGCGCTTCGAAATCATCGGATACTTCACACAAATGTTCACAACAAGATGGAGTACAATTCGATGGGTGTTTAGTGAAATCCAGTGGTGTGTTCATTGAGGAGAATTCACTTCCTCGACGTTTGTCGAATGCCAGATTACGTCGTCGACAGAGACGTCGTATGTCTGAGAATGATGGTGAGTTTGAGTAAAGTCCTTTTAACTGCTGCTTGTCACTTTGTAGAATATGTTGCTTGCAAATTAACGTCATTTATTTTGCACGTCTGAAGTGCTGGAATTGATTAGGAGATGCTGTTTATTTGGGTGTGATAATCTGCGACAAGTGTTGTTTGTGAGTTTTATGTATCTGAATATCACAATACTGTTCAACTTGTTATTATTTTAACTGTGCGTAAACTGAGAGGATGGGGAATATTGGATGCCATTTACTCGGACGAAATCGCATACATCAGGTAATAATGGATCGTTAACAATCAGCTGAACTCGAAGAATAGAAGTGCCGTTCATCTGAGAAGCTTCAAATGACTCCACTGACGGCTTACTTGAATTTGACTACAGAAAGCAAACTATCTGTTGAATATGTCTTATGCGAAATGAACTCTACTGGACAGATTTTAAGGTATAGCGGGAAAAGATGGGAAGGTGGGGGCTTTCTGAATCGGTTACATTGTTGAATATGCTTCTTAATGACCAGGTGAAATGAGAACACATCTATCAGTGAAATGACTGAAGATTTCCGGTGTAGAAAGACAGCCAATGTGACGTTAGCCTGGATCGATAGAGCCTGGTGACTGATGGAGAGATCACGTGTTTAACATGGACTGTAGTAATGTTCTTCATCTCGGAGAAAATATTGGACAATCTGGTAACAAGTACTGCAGCACGACCATATTTTGATGAAATAAATTTCGTGATATTTTGTAGAATTTGTTAACACGTTGGTGTGTTTATAAAAAAGTAAGCCTATTGATAGGTACTGAGGCAGGGAGCTTTATTATTATTACATTATTGTTTCTTTTAGTTCCTAGAGGAACATAGGGCTTCAGCCGCACGTCTCCATTGCGTTCGGTTCTCTGAAAACGTTTTCACCTGGCTCCACGTCTGCCCACATTTTTTCATCATCTCCTCTTCACATCACTTCCTTCTCCAACTAATTCACCGCTTCCCATTCGGGTTCCACTCGAGTGATGGCCTATCGTGTGATGGATGTCACTTGATGGTTTGTTTTCTCAGAGTATGGCCAATCCACCTACATTTCTGTTTGTTGCCCAATTGGTTCCTGCTGTGTTTGTTCGCTCATTTCCAGAGATCCCTGTTGCTGATCTCTTCCGTCTGGCCATCTGATCTTGAGTAGTATTGAGCGAAGACAGATGTTGTTGAAGGTATGTAGTTTGTTCGAAGTTGCCTTCGTGACGGGTCAGGTCACTGATCCGTATAGTAGCACCGACTTCACATTGAAGTGGAAAATCCGGATCTTATTTTTCATGCTGAATGCCTTTGATTTCCACACAGACATGAGAGAAATGAAAGCTTGCCTTGCTTTCCCGATCTCGCCTTGTTATCCTCATTAGTTCCACTTGTGGTTGAAACGATGCTTCCCAGATCGGTAGGTGAATGAGGTTGTTTCTTTCGGATTTTGCCCATTTATGTTGATTGTTGTCTGTTGTTGTAGCTGCTGTTGCTGTTGGCCAGGAATCTTCATCACCTCTTTTCCCTCAGTTCACCAGAAGGCTTTAATGAATCATAAATCATGAGTTTTCAAGCTTTGAGTACATTGTTTTGTCAAAGTGCCAGCTTATTTAAATATTTCGAAACATTCCAGATATATTCATCGATTTAAACAGTTTTACTATTATCACCTTGGGTATCGAGTGGATCATATCGCCTGAACAGTCCATCTTCACTCTATCTTGCTGTCTCCACTACTGTTTAGATGGACCAACTATAGACACATGGTGATTAGCCAAAATTACTGATCTGTGGATGACGACAGTGAAGGCTAATTTGTCTTCAAACTAAATCAATTCCTCACTTGTTCGTGGTGTCATTGAAGGAAGTTGGCATGTGAAATGATGTGATTCTTCAGATTGGTTGACTATTTGTATTTCAGTGAGTGGTGTGTAAGAATTTATTCTGTCCAGAACGATAACATTTCAGATCAATGGATGTCTTTATCAGTGATCGAAGCCGATGATACTGAGTGCATTTTCAAGAATAGAGGTTGTCTAGACAACACAGTCGAATAATTGGAATTGTGTTCATTTGTGATAAAATGTCAAGATGAATCACACTAGTGGTCAATGGTTCGTCAATTCATGAGATGACTCACTTTCTCTTTTGATTTGACGAAGTGAATATGTGAAGTCACATACTTGGGCTTTCTTAGTGAATATATTTTATGTCACAGTCTGAGTCAACTTTGCACAAATGTGAATTCGAATTTTGCACATTGTAGATTATTTTGACACAGAATATTAATGAGTGTCTCGTGTATTTTGGAATAATAATAATAACAATAGTGATTTACGATATGTAACAAAGGATACGATTGGTGATCAATAGAGAGAAGATAAAATGAAATATCCGACTGGACATGAATAATATGAACAGCTAAATAAACCAATCAAATACTAACTGGTTACCTGAGTTGAAGAGGTTCAACAGATTATGTCGTTCAACAAGGTACTAATGTCTAATGAATCACACGAACTTTCATTTGTCAAGTGAGCTTCGAAAGAAGCAAGCAGAAATATCTGTCGTATGATACAAGTGTACGCAAATCGCCCCTACTTGATTTTTCACTTTGTCCAAGAAGTACTGTACAATGAAGATGTTGAGAGCTATCGAGCACACCCTTAGTCGTGCAATTGGCTATAAACTAAACTTAGAACAAGCAACAACTGTGAAAAATGGTGGTTTTTTATTGAATTCATAAGTTGGTGTAGACCTCCTCTGTTGTGATCATACGGTGACGTTGAATAAAAGGCTTATGGCAATTAATTAAAAGGGTAGTAATTAAAATGCTCTTGGTTTTGCTGAGGTCTGCGCAGTCAGATTGAAGAAGCCGGATGTATCTATACAATAGGAGACGGGAGTTAACTTAAATCAGTCCTCGTAGCATACATTTATTTTACCTTTATAACATTCCTCCCCCCTTCCTTCTTCTCTTTACAATGATTTTTCCACCATCATAGTTATTACTACTTCATCTGACAGACTTCTAGTTGTCTTAGGATGTGTGTAAATCGGAAATCTTTGTTGAGTATTAGTCTTGTTGAGGAGTGTTCTGACTATCTCTGATGAGTTTACTCAAATCAGACATGTTGAAATCTTGTTATTTAGTCCTATGTGATTTACACACGTCCAATTTATTGATTTGTATTTTACGAAGTTTCCTTGTATTTCATTAATATTATCAAATCTAGATGTTTACAATTGTACTGATTCTACCAAAATAACTTCACTTTATATGCACTCAAACATGTTAAATATTCCCATAGTAAAATTTAGCGTAGCACATTTAAGCGAACAATATTTTCTTCAATTAGATCTCATCAGGCTTAACTCTAATGTGCATAAGTTTGCAAATAAAAATTCAAATATAAACCAATCATGGCGTTTTGTCTATAGGATAATGAGATGGTGAATATAAATTGTGCAATTAGTCATAATAGCAGAAATGATAATAAGAGTAATAATAGTAATAATAATCATGGTTCTATCAATAATAAGACTGAAAAAGTGAGGCGATCTGTGATAACACGGATAATGAAAAACAAAATGATTAAACAAACAACTGTTCAGGTGAAAGTAGTCGATGAAGGCTAGTAGTAATAATAATAGTGACTCTCACTGACCATGCACATGGTCCGGGGTTCGATCCCTTGCCGACGCACACCTGGTATCTATGGTTGGCCTGCAAAATTTGGGCTACCGATATCGCATACTGAAAATTCCATACCTGTTCCGAAAAATACGGTGTGGAATCAAGCTGTAATAAAAAAAAAGCAAATGAACCGATTAAGTAATGTTAGATTGTAAGGGAAGTAAATGAAACACGTTTATAATGAAGATTTGATAAGATTAAGGGATGATAAGAGAGGGGTTGAAAATATAAGTAAGTAAGGGGTGGTGGAGAAGTCATCAGTTGCTTAGGTCTTAATAGAACGAGGGAAGGATAACGGCTGTATGAACTTCTTTTGAATGCATAGTTTAGGCTTAATAGTTCGAATGCCTATCGCCTGCATCAGCTTTGTGCAGTAGACAAATACGAGGTCTATTAAAAAATATTCAGTAGGATACGATGGATTACTTTGAAAGCTCTCGTTTTTTTACACTACATGACCACTAACAACTAAAAGTGACGAAATTGAGCTAAGCATTGCTTTTGTCTGTCCTTTGCCAAACCACGATGGAAGGTGTTCACTAACACGTTGGCTAAGCTATCTGGTATTACACCCAACATAAATGTCACTGCCAGTGCAGTTGAACTGATAAATGCACATAGATGTGGCAAAACTATCTAGCGTCCCATTCATTCTTCAGCTAGAGAGTGACAAACATAGGTATGCTACGTAAAACGTTCTTCGTATACTCTTGGAAAGTCTCTGGAATAAAATCTCACTTGATAAGTAACTTGTAACTTAGTAAATAGACGTTTTTTACATGCAGTCAGAGTCTCCGGTTTTTTCTCCGATGTTTTCATATGTTTCTCTATGAAACTACCCATCTCCGTCAAGGAATCGTGATTATATTCACAAGCATCCCCTTAACTGAAACAATATGCTTCATTTGTGATTACATCGAAACCAACAACCTAGAAGTTCCTCTCCCAATAAACTACCTGAAGGAACTTCTTCTCAGATGTACATTCAATATCCAGTTCAAATTCAATGAAAAGTTCTATGTACAGAAAGATGGAGTAGCTATGGGGTCTCCTCTCGGTCCACTCCTAGCCGACTGCTTCATGGCGAGTCTGGAAAACAACATCCTCAATCCCTTGATAAGTCAACTGCACTTATACAAGAGATACGTAGATGACACGTTTATAATCTGTAATGAAAATTGTGATTTAGATTCTCTACTCAAAACCTTCAACGCAGCGCATCCATCAATAAGTTTCACCTTAGAAAGAGAATCGAACAACGCATTTCCATTCCTTGATGTACTACTCACCAGACGACACGACTGTACGATCCAAAGATCAATATACCGCAAGCCAACATGGACTGGACAGTTTATCAACTTTCAGAGCTTCGTCCCACTAATCCGAAAGAGAAACCTGATACGTACGTTGAGCTCAAGGATTAGAAAAATCTGCTCAGAAGACATGGTGGAGAATGAATTAAATTTATTACGTAAAATCCTACTAGAGAATGGATATCCACCAAGATTTATTGACAAAAACATGAAGGAGAAGCCTCCGATGTCAAACATCGCAACGGTTCCTAAGAAGACCCTCTTCATGAACCTAGAATTCAAAGGTGATGTCGCAGCGGAAATTCTTAGAAACCGCCTTTCTAAATGTCTGAAGAAGACATTTCCAACAGCCACTCTACGTATCACATTCTCCTGCAGACAGTTAATCCAGTCTAACGCTAAGGACAAGATACCGCTTTTGGCCACCTCAATGTGTATTTATCAATTTACTTGCTCGTGTGGAGCAAAGTATATTGGCCGTACGCAACGTCAAGTCCAAAAACGTATTCTGGAACACTGCCCCGCTTGGTTGGCCAGAGGAGAAAAGAAGAATAGCAACAGCTCGATCCTCGAACACCTGGTCATCTCTGGACATCGAGCACCCCCACATGAATGCTTCACAGTGTTACACAGAGTCCCTCAATATCGTGCAAAGGGACTTCGGATTCGCCATCTGTACATAGCTGAAGCATTAGCTATTCGAGATCTAAAACCGGACCTCTGCATACAAAAGCGATACATACATCCTCTTGCCTTACTATGGCCAGAGTAAAATTTCTTATCACAATTTTGCTTCTTTCCTTTACTATGTAAGTTCACTATTATTACCATTATTATTATTTTATTTTATTAATACTTTTATTATCATTTTGTCCCCATCATCCACATTTTATTACCACTCTATTACTGTTTATTAATAACATTGTTTTTCATACATATCTTATACAAAAACACTTTATAGCCTTTCCACTAGTTCCTGTCCATTTTACATGAGATTATTGATTATTCACTATCTCACACTTATTACGTCATGCCAACTTCTGTCTCCTTTCTAACTTACAATTAGTCATCCCTTCTTACACCTTACATTATGTAATACAATTTTCCAAGGACAAAATTTACCAGTATCTGATTGGTCTATAGATTTCTCTGTTAATTATAATTACGATTGTACAGCTCATGAAAATGAATCGTCGAAAAGAAAATTTTCTTCGCTGTTTGTGCCTTTTTCTTATATTCAAATTCCTTTTGTAAGAGATCATCCGTACATATCTTTCTTGCTCTGCTCGCAAGACGTTTTACAACATTCCTTTTATATTTAATGGGCACGTAACTAAAAAAGTGTGTGTATTGTCCTGTGAATGTGCTTTTTCTGTACACGCTTCTCTCAAGTGACCCATCTTCTCGCCTACTTAGCAAGACATCCAGAAAATGTAGTTTACTATCCTGCCCCTCTTCACAAGTGAAGGTAAGCGAAGGGTGGGTATTGTTGAATTGCAGCAACACTTCCTCTATGTTAATATTCCCATCAGATAAGATAAATGTATCATCAACATATCGGTAAGACATATCAAACTCCTTTATGATATCTTTCAATTTCCCGTTGTCAAGTTTTGCGAGGAAGAAGTCAGATAATATTGGGCCTAATGGTGAACCCATAGCTATTCCATCTACTTGTCAGTAGTATGAATTATTGAAGACAAAGTGAACATTCATTGTGCATTTAAGAAGTAATTCTTTGAGGCTACACAAGGGAATTCCTAAGTCCAACTGCATTTTGGCGATAACTTGACAAATTTAATCTACCGTTTCCATAAGTGTTACATTCGTGAATAGTGATGATACATCCATGGATGACATGCGGTTATCCCCTCGCATTAGTCTCGGATATTTTAGAAATAAAGTGCTTTGATGACTGTCAGTCATCCATCGCTTATAGATCGTATATATTATATCGTATCAAATTGCTGCTTATTTGTTCTGTCACAGTTTTCGTATGTTTGTATGTGTGAATAACAATGTTTGTAGAGGAGTATTCAGTTGACGAGTCCTTCTATCGGGTTTTATGAGTTCATTGAATACTGGTGTGTCCACAGTTGGTGCTTGTTTTAAATTGACTATCGGAAAGCAAATGTTTTCAATTTATAAATGAAACAGTTTGAATGTTTTCGATACCAGTGACCTCTTTCTGACTTGGTAAGTAGAACAGAATTTCACATTACGTTACATCAACTCATCAAAGTGCAACCTGTGTGTCACTGACTACTCTACACAAACCGATGACATTATCATCAGGAGTTCCATTACTTGAGAATCGCTAATTTGAATTATGAGTCGAGTGATAATTTCTCTCATCCCTGTTCGTAAGGGTGATTGCATTAATTTAGTATTATCAATGTGTCTTTCTCTAACTATTATGGTTGTTTATTTGTGACTTTCAGGTGAACAACATAATGGCCACCCTATTCATTGTAAACAGGAACAGGAGGTGAATCGTATTAACAAGTCTTCAGATTTCAACGAGGTGTGCAATACTAGTGGAAACAGTCCACGTTTCAAATTCCGTGAATGCGGGAAGTTGCATTCACATTCATTCAGTGTTCTTCCTGTGTCGATGTTGCCTAAATTGCGTAGACCAGGTCATCGTAGTGAGAGTGATTCTTCTGTTCATACAACAACAGTACAACATGCACTATTGGGGAATGGTTCTACTGAATTCAGTGAATCCAGTGGAAATTCTCGCCTTCCAGTTGAACATGCTGATTGTACAGAAATATCATCCTCTCCCGCTGTGGTGTTGTTCTCATCTCCACGAGTTAATCATGACAGACAGGTATTATATTTCATTTCATTTTTGCATATAGTTTTGATTGTATGATATGTGAAGTAGGAGGTGTTTCCAGTAGGAGTGTGTTGACTAATAGTGTGAATGGATAATTTTCCTGACTTGATTACAATTAAGTGGATGGGAAATCATTGTGTTTCGATTGGTAGTTGAACACTTTAATTACTGGAAAACAGATGAAGTCTGACTTGACACCGAATGACTAGTTCCACGCATTAACATCAAAGGGAGACTACTGTTTTCATGCTTGTTAGTTCTCTGACCTTTGACATTTGATTGTGACTCTTTCATCACAAGAGTTGGCGATTAATATTCATGGTGAATGAGTGAAGAGCTGAGTCATTTTTGGATTTTGTGAAGTGTGATGTAGAATATCTGCTCGTCTTGATAGTATATGCCCTTTTTATTGAGTGAGAGTTTTGTAGCCACTTGTTTGACGTGTTGGTTGTAGAACATGAGGTATGATGGGGAGAACTGGCAGACAGAATGAGATGTGGTTATGAAATGGTGTTGTTAAATAGCATTCCACTTTATGCAGCAAATTGCGTCAACAATGAAAGCATAAATTATTGTGCTTCATATAGATAACTCGTTTTCAACTAATCAATGAGATCTACTCAGAATTACCAAATTGTCTTGTAGTACCTTCCGCTTTACCGGTTATCAGTGGTGCCACATGTCAGTACAAGAATTATGGATGGGAATGTTAGTGTGAATAGATCTCATCACTTGCTTAGAAGAGATTCTCTCTTGCTTAACAATATGGAGGGGAGAATGGTTCGACCGTTTTGCTGTACATATTTTGTGTAACAGTACATGGTGCATCTAACATCAATGGTCACACACTGTGTGGATTATTGCCAGAAATTGGTCTCTTTTATGACACCGAGTCTATAGTTAGCAATAGTTAGCAGATAGAAGGAATGTATAGTGAATATTCTTTTCATTTCTGTATTTCAAACCGAGCCTGAGTGTTGCTGTTTCATCGGCTTCGACAGATGCATTCAACAAACTCCAGAGGTACTTCCAAATAAGTGTAATCCACATGTGTATTCTAAACTGGAGCTGTAGAATACAACAGAAAGTGTTGGTATTTTCAGCAGACGTTTGAATGCCACACATTTGTCAGTCACTTTGCTTTTGTTCGGTAGTGAACAGTATTGCTAGTTTAGATTTCATACAAGTATTATATAAAGTCGAAGTGCTTTCTTGAAAATGTGTAACTAACAGGTGTATGAGACAGATAAGCGGAAACTAAACTCAAATCAGATACAGAGACATAACTGTTTACATTTTATGTATTATTTTCTTCACATGAAGGACTCATCAGTATTTCAGTGCAATTCAACATCCTTGAAGGATCAGAGTGTTTCAAAAGAGATTAGACATGGAATCGACGGTGATAA
The DNA here is from genome assembly GCA_944472155.2 of Trichobilharzia szidati. Lineage (NCBI taxonomy): Eukaryota > Metazoa > Platyhelminthes > Trematoda > Strigeidida > Schistosomatidae > Trichobilharzia > Trichobilharzia szidati. Next base: position 140,781,979 of record OX235273.1, read on the forward strand.
TACTCCTGTATTGAATAAAGTGACAGGTAACTTCATTGTTGGAGATCCACAATGTAAATCAGAACTTCGTCGAGACCAGAACATTGACAAGGAGAATGATGTGAACAAGTCAACGGAATGTCATCAAAAGTAGGTTTCCAGTTGTATTTTTCATTCATTCAGTAACCTGTTCATCACACAGTTGGTTGATTACCTTTTGGCATCCTTTTATCTCACGTAACTTGAGCAGAAACTGGAGACTGTTTCATACTAGGGAAGTTATGTATAACTCATGAGTGTTAGTGTTTACAAATGTTTGTCTGAGAACGTCCAGGTAATTTGTCTTGATACCGAGTGATGGAATTTAGGCTGCCGCCAATTTGAATGTAGGAAATGGAAGACTCCTTCCTACTCAGTCTCACTTAAAATGGATCTGGGAATGAGAGGTAACCGGGTGATATGTCTCTTCAATATTCGATACGTTTCTAGTTATTACCATATTTTAATAGACATTGTTAACTGGGATTATTTTCGATCTTAATATCTGATAAGATTCCTAAGATGATCTCAAGGAAGACGTTTAGTGGATATGAACATCTTCACGAGACAAAGTTGCTTCAATATGAAACACTGTACTATGTGATAATTTTATGAATCAGTGAACGATGCACACTGAGTTTGCAAGCAGTATATATTCCTTTGAGGAATTCCAGCATGAAGGTTCTTATAAGTGCAAAATGATAATAGGAAAATGACTTTTAGTGGATGTCAGTCTTTTGGGAAACTTCAACTGATTCAATCTTGAGTGATTCATTGGTATTTTAGTCACTGACGGTGTTTGAAATTCGATACAACTGGTCAAAGATTACAGATTACAACAGACGTGAAGTGAACTTATTGATGTTACGACATGTTTCTTCTCGGATTAAGCAGAATCACTCTCTGTCTTCATTTGCTTTTCCATCTGAAGCTGTCAACATGTTTGTATTCATCAAGAATTGAATAGTTGAAGAGATCAGGGTACAGCTGTTAGGCTATGAGCGCACACGAACTACAATGATAATTCTGTTTGCATTACTTTCTCAGACTTCCTATTGCCGTTAGAATGAAGTCAGTTATTTACTGTCAGCTTAATGAATGTAATTTTTTTTGTATTTTAGTAGTGACATGGAGATCGCTGCAGTGGTTGACTGTCTAGCTGACACTCTGAAAGATGACTGTCATCCAGGTGCTCCAGTGATAATTCGTCGTAGTAAAAGTGAAAGGAGGCTTGTCACTGTGGACAATGGATTTAACATCTGTTCAGGTGGTCATCAAAAGTCATCGACTTGTAGTAGTGAAGATAATGGACCGATTGAACCAAGTGAGTTTGTTTCAACTGGTTATTTATTACACTTATAAAGATTGTTTTCAAAAGTTGCCCTACTTGAGGATTTGCATTAGCCTTCTAGGTGCAATTTTAGCTAACATGTGTTTCGACTGCAAAGAAGTCGGGAGTGCGCAAAACTTAAACTAGTCTTTGAATGCTGGTTTGAGATACGTTGAGTGATGTAGATGTTTGAGAATTATTGATGACGTGTCCCATAATCCTTCGCAGTGCGCATGTGTGTTTACGCCACATCGTTTTACAGATTCTGAAATTCCCTACTGATTATCGTTTAATTTTTCGCTCTTTCGTTTGTCTCTGTGAGCTAAAGTTTCATTACACTTGTCCTCCCTACATTTATGTGCTTCTTTGAAGTGTGTTAACCCTAGCTGATACACTTTTGTGGGAAGTTCTATGCTGATATATCAATCAGTCAACCAACTGGATACTCAGAGAAATTCTTCATTGACCTATTGTTCTGGAATTTCTCGTTTGTGTATACTCCCTACCCGTATGTCTCTTTGTTCATCGAAAATTCAGTGCAAGAACTTATTGTGATGAGTGACATTGGAAAGAGTGAGAGTGTGAGAGAGAGACAGGCAACCTCACTATTTTCAAATACTGAGTGAAACACTTTGAATTCATTGGCTGTGTGGAATTTTCTGAAGTATGAAACTTGTAATGATGAGAAGGTGTCTGATAACTTCTCAGTGAACAGTTGTACAGCTGAGATGTGCAATCCGATGTCCTCTGAGATATCAAATTAGGAATACTTAGAAAACATGAAAAGAAGCAAATTAAACCTGTCTGAGCACAATCATACTCCGAACACAATTTATCCTGGATAACTAGTGTGAAGATAAGGAGTAGCCTGTGACGACATGAGCTAGTTACTTCCTTGAAAGGGTTGTCATCTGACTTGATTATGTGCAAGGAATGCATTTGACATTTCCGTGTAGACTGATGATCGATGATATTTGTGTGTGTGTGTGTGTGTGGAATAGTCTCATGGAGATCTTTGCAAATGCTTGGCATGGGAAGTAGTGAGAGCATAGTGATGATTATCAATATGATATTGAAAGGCTTCTCTGAAAAATTCTGCTTAAGAGGATATTTTCATTAGAATCTTTTGTCACATATATTTAAATGTACCCTTTTGTTGTACATTCATCGTTTAATAATCATTGCCTTTTGTTTCAGAAGAGGAAACCATCAACCGATCTGTGCAATTAAAGCAACGTTTTGTGGAATTACACAGGTAAGCATTATTGCTGAAGTATTTATAGGAATGGTGAGTGAGTTTTGTCCATTCTGAGTAATTCAAATATAAACCAATCGTGGTGTTTTGTTTATGGGATAATACGATGGTGCAATCAGTCATAATAGTAGTAATAATAATAATAGTAATAATAATTGTCTTATCAATAATAAGGATAAAAATGTGAGGCAATCTGTGATAACACGAATAATGAAAACAGCATGATTAAACAAACAAATGTTCAGATGGAAGTAGTCGATAAAGGCTAGTAAAAACAAATGAACCGATTAAGTAATGTTAGATTGTAAGGGAAGTAAATGAAACACGTTTATAATGAAGATAAGGTTAAGGGGGTTGAAAATATAAACAAAGGGTGGTGTAGAAGTCATTAGTTGGTTATGTCGTAATAGGTCAAGGGAGGGATAATGGCTTTACGAACTTTTTTGAATACATAGTTTAGGTTCAATAATTCGAATGCCTATCACCTCCGCTCTGTGCAGTAAACGAATACAGAGTCTAATGGAAAGATTCGGTGGGATACGATGAATTATTTTGAAGGCTCTCGTTTTCCCCACTACATGACCAGTATCAATTAAGTGTGACAAAATTAAGCTACGGATTGTTTTTGTCTGAGTAATGTTATATCATAAATTGGTATAAGTTTATATGCAGAGTTGCTTTCTGTTGACAGCTGTTGATAATGTGAACCATGTCCCAATAGATCAATAATCTGACTGGTTCAGTGAATCAGAAGTGTGGAAATCTGAATCACTATTCCTGCTAGATGTTAGCTTCAAACGAGGCAGTAATGAATTGAAAGCAATCATTCCATGTAGATCACATGACTTCGGACGATACACATCCACAAATAACTACTTATTTTAGATATGATGGAGAATATTTGTAGCTCAGGTGGATGATTTTGATGTGGTTGTGTTATCTGAGCTAACTGGATGGTTTATTTGCGAAGCTTTTATTGCCTACTAGGCAACGTAGTCAGCGAATTCTTCAATTTGAAGTGAGCCTTGAGATTTCTCCACGAGTTTATTAGTCGTCTCTTCTGGTGGGTGATCTTGAATGTGATTGGTTATTTTCGTGTGTTTTCACACCCTCTTGGCTACTTGTATTGGAACTGATTGTTTCTTTGACTTGAACTTTGACCTTTTGTGTATGAGATTTCCTTCTTATCGGTTGATAAATTTTGTCTATCTCGATGTGTCTATTGATTGATGATTCACTGGAATACCAGGCTTCTAAAAATTCTCTAGCATTCTTGGTGTTTCCTCTGTCTAATAACTGAACGCTGGTTGTCCCAGTCGAATACAATACAAGCAGACTAAAGGGTGTGAAAATGCACAAAAACGACCAATCACGTTCAAGATCACCCACCAGGAGAAATGACTAATAAACTCGTGGAGAGATCTAAAAGCTCACTTCAACAAATTGAAGTATGCACTGAAGATGTTGCCTAGTAGATGGCAATGAAAGCTTCGTAGATAAACCATCCAGCTAACTTAGAGAACACAACCACATCAAAAACTACTTGTTTTATTTGTCAGTAATCAGATTAATTGTCATGATTCATCACTGAAACTGTCAAAGAAAGCAAGTCTGAAATATGAATTAATAATGTTGAAATACGTCTGTAGATGAAGATAGGTGAATCATCAATAGATGCAATAAAAAGCTTTCCTTGTTGACAACATATAAACTCATCTTACAAGGCAAAAATGGGCGTGACTAACACAACATGAATTGAGTAATGTGTTACCTTTTTCTGTACTGAAGGTGATAATTACTCATTGTTAGTGAAATACATATGTCATTCAGCCTAGAAATATGTTGACTGCCTCCATCAAAAGGTATCTGTTTCACTCAGGTGGCTAAAAGAGGGCTGATGTTTAAAGAGTTTTATTGAATTGACAAAAAAAGTGACTCTATATATATGAACGGGAAAGTCTTGAGTAGGTGTGTGAGTTGTTTAGCTTCATAAATCAATAGTCTTCAATTTATCTCTCCTCATAGAGACTAACTGACATGCTTGGGAATGTGAATAGTGTAATGAAACTACTTCATCTAATATGTCATCATATCTGATATGATATGGAAGAAGCAGCCTCCTTTACCTACCTTCCTGGGTAAATCGTCGTATCGCGGGTTAATAATTAGAATTTGTGTTACAGAATGTGTGAAAAAGGTTGTTGTAAAATGTGTGCGGGAGCACCATTCAACATGAAGAACACATCGGGGTATACAGTTCGATAACAGAGCATCTAGTGAATTGTGGGCATTCAGCTCCGTTTGAAAAGTCCTTCAAAGCCATGTACAAGATCCGATCCAACCTACCAAAAAGAGCGAAATCAAGATATCTAAGAATAGCTGAGGTGTTGGCGATCCAAAACCTCAAGCCTATTCTATGTGTGCAAAAGAAATACATCCAACCGTTGTCCCTACCGTGGCCATCATGAAAAATCAGTCCCACCAATAACGATTATCGTATTACTCTTCTTGTCCAAGCTTCCCGTTTATTTGTTATATTTAAATCCTTATCTGCATTATTAGATTTGTTTACTGTCTTCATTTTTATATGTCCGAACCTCCTACTCATTTCGTTAATACTACGTCCTTAACTCGTAATTGTACAAGCTGACGAGTTTTCCAGTAATTATAATCTTTTTTGTCTTTTCTACCCAATCTTCCTGATAAGTACACATTGTACTTCAAATTTGACCTTTGACCAGAAATAATTCTGGAAGTTTCTCACACATTTAATATAAATGAATACACGAATATACAGCCTCCTAGCTGATGATTTCGTCGAAAAGAAAATTTTCTTCGCTGCAACCGCTGATTTTTTAATAATTCCTATGATCCAATGTGTATATTCCTTGTTAGAGAATGTGTGAAAGCAGTGGCGGACACCAGTTAGTCTGGATGTTATCGGATAAGCTGTTTTGATATTATTATTACTGTTATATTTGAAGTCTGTACATCAATGCTTAGATGTATCTGTCTTGTCTTTTTCTTATCGCCTTGATTTACAGGGAGTGTTTAAAGTGTGTCGGACTGAAGAAACTACATGAAGCCTACGAAATTCTTGATAAAGATATGAGTTTTGCATCACAAGAGGTGAGTTATAAACAGCAGTTATAAATAACTCGAGCTAGAGAGACAGAGAGAGTAGCGAGTGCTCTCTGTTGGAATAATCTATGTGAACCGTAATTAAGTTGACACACACACACACTGTACAAGTGTATTCAGGATTTACCGACAGAACTATCAACGAAAGCTAACAGAATGATACGGTATTAAATTAAGTGTGCTTCTCGAAGTTTATCAGATTGTGTTTCACTAGCTGAATGGCTGATGTTAATCGCAGTATACCTCCAGGACAACAAGAGATTAACTTGTATGGTGCTGTGTTTACGTGACAGAATGTTTACACATTAGCTTGAATGTTGTATGAGATGCCTGAAGAGGTTTGGTGTACTTTTGATGATTTCCACAATTTAACGAAATATCTTACAATTTATGTCGTAAAGGTTAATAGTTCTCAATAAGGGACGACAGATAATTGCTGACCATTGATCAATGCTGTCTTATTAATAATAATAATAATTTGCTTTATTCCAGAAACAGTACTAGTGGTACAGTATGGAGTTTTCAGCACGTATCTACAATATTTGCATCTAATTTTACAGACATTTAAAATAAGTATTAAACAAACAAAAAAATAAATCTGAAGACACCAACAGCAGAAAAAAACAGGATAAACACAAAATAATTATAAATGCGAAAAAAATACCATGAAGTAGAAAGGAAAATAAACAGCATATAATAATATATCAGTATGGGGTAGTGGAAGCTATGATATGATTATGCATGGTGACAGTAAAGCTATTGTCATACAAGAAGGTATGAAATGATATTTAAGAATGTTTATCGCCAAGATGGTCAGTTAATTTGGTTGAAACAACTCTAAACAATCATAAAATAACATTTCAGGGTTGTTGTTTTGTTTTTTATTGTCAGGTCTAATGCAGTGTTTGTAGTGGTAGTGTGAGTAATCTTGCATAATACAAAATTTTAAGGTGGTGATAATGGTGTTCACAACCAATGATTGTCAGTTAATATTGCCGAACAAAATAACAACAATCACAAAACTAATAATTACATGATGGTTAGTGACAAGACAATTTTGTAATACTCGTAGTGTTCATATAGTCGGAACCAGTAGATACACAAAAGAAGGAATAGAGTAAAGTACAAAAAGTAAGCCAGTGTTAGTAATTTAGGTAGCTAAGTATGTTTAAGAAGGAGTTCACTATAGAATACAAAATAAGAGAGAAATAAAAGAGCCTAAAATTATGTTATTAACAACAAAGCAAGTCATAGGTTTCGCGCCTAACATTGTCTCTGTCACTTAGAACACGGGCCAAGTATGGTATCGTTGAGTTCCTGTACTTGGTTGTACGAGCATAAATTATTTTATACTGATTTCTGGTTCTACTTGATGAGATACAAGGCGAGAGTTGGGAATAGAGGGGGTGTTGGGGGTCGGAGAGTATGGTTTTAGTCCATTTAGAAGGAGATAGCCCCCTCCCCCACCTTATTCAATATCTTTGTATTTCACTTGTCTAGAATGCATGATTATGATAGCAGGAGGAAGCAGAAACACTCACTCATCTTCTGATTTCTTGTTACTTTATCTTTCAGATTCTATTGAAGAAGATTCTCGGAGTGGATATTTACTCACAGTATATGAGTAAAATTTGGCAGTTGAAATTACTTGAACAGTCGGCTTTCGAAGAAACTCCGTTGAGATAAATCACCAGATAGATAGATAGGTGAAGAAGAAGAAGTTTTTCTTCACTCTCACCACCAGTTCCTTCATTACTTACCGCGAAAGCGGATGCAGTATACATCCCAGTGATTCGACTTCCTTTCATTTTGACTACTTTTTTTATTTCCGATAAATAAGAGATTTGCAGAGGCAACACAGTTATACTACTATGTACCTTTCTCATTGATTTCATAGAGAAATGCGATTACTTTGGTTTAGCCTATTTATGCACATAAGGATGATTGTGTCCACAATGCTAATTGTTCTTAATCTTAGGTCATGGTCTTTTACTTACCTTCTTTGAGCACGTTTTGACTTGTAACTTAATAATTTGAGACTGCTTTTGAAGCCATGTGATAGTTGTTGTTTGAGACTTAATTGTGAATTGACTGTGAGGCATGATGATACTTTATGAAGGAGAATTTTTTAAATTTTATTTCATTTCATAATCTCTTTTCACATTAAATTTTTGACGCCTTTTCTACTACTACTACTTGATGTAAATGAGTAGTATTTGATTTTTTGTATAATTTAACATGCATCTGATTTTATACTGTATAATAATATCCATAGGCATAAACAATTTGTCGTTAAATGGTCTTATTTTTTATACGAATTGTATCCTTCATCCAGCATCGAGGGAGATTTTTTTTAAAGCCTAGTAAAGTAAAATGCAAGTCGCAATGTTCAGTTCACCGAAACTTATTTCAGTTTTTCTGAATAAGGTATTTAGAAGATAAATGTTGTGAGATGATATCGTCATTTCATGGTTTCTCTACAATCACTTTACGACTAACAAGGTTCACAATAATGAAATAAAACAGAATGCATGACAATTACTCAGTTATATAAAACAAAAGTGCATACTAATGATCAGTCATATTTAAATAGGTCAAGTAGTCAGTTCATGGTATGCAAAGGAAGGTTGAAGTCTATTGTTTTGTTTGTACATACAGTTTAGGATGTATGTGATTAATCCACAAAAGTGCTTCCATCACCTTTAATAACCAGCTTTGAATTAGAACCGTATGATTAAATAATTGTGAAGCAGTCATTAATATTGATTTTGTGACCTGTTATTAATAAGTACTTTGCAATGGATGATGATGCTGGATTTCTACTCACATTAATCACATTGAGATTTTCTGTGTGTCTTAATAACCACTGTGAAACATGTTCTTTTCGACCACGACATTGGAACATTCTATTGGTTCTACCTATATAAGTGTCTCTGCAACTGTAGGTAAATTTATAGATACATTCTGAAGTAGAGTCTACAGAATTTCATCCTATAATCGTAGGTAAAGGGAATGTGCACTTGATGACTGACCGAAGTCTTTGCGCTGTCAACTGCATAATTTGATCACCCTTAAATGGTAGGTTAATGAAAATAGCCTTCTTTGCTACAGAAGCTGTCTTTTCAAGATGTGGTCTACACTTACTGTGACAGTTGATAAAGTTTTTTGAGACTAAGGAACGTTTATACTGGATAGGAACGAAACTGGTGAAATGAAGATATTGTCCACTGCATGTCTGCTTAGGAAATATACATCACCTAATTGTTCCATTGTCTATCTAATGAACTATTTCCTGGAAATGCGTGCGCTGAAGTTATCACGCTTTGCAATACATAGAGGAAGGTAGTATGGAGAAATCATTGTAAATTTTAGTTTCTACATTCAGCACTGAATCGAACATGAAGAGAGAATCAGACAACAAGAGTGAACAAATATTGAAGCAATAATTCTCTATTATCAATATATAACAATAATCACAACCGGAAAAGGAAATGTTAAGAAGACAGGCATAGCTATGAAAATCCACTTTTCGATGAAGTCATCACCTAGGAGGTTGTACATTTGTGTATTTATAGTAAATAGGTGGGAAAGTTCCAGAAGAATTTCCGGTCAGAGGCATTAGCGATGCAAAACTTCAAACCCGCGCTATACATCCAACCTCTGTACCTTCCATGGTCATTATAAAATGTGAGTCTTATTAATAACGGTTATTCTATTACTTTTCTTATCCAATCTTCGTGTTTAATTCTGTTACTTTAACGTTTTTTAATTCTTGTCTGCACTACTTTGTGTTATATCGGAATTATATTTTTAATCCTTAATTGTACAAAAGGAGTCATTTTTTTCTCAGTAATTATGATTCTGTTATGTTTATTACACGTTGCAATTTTATTAACTTGCCCCATTGGCCGTAAATTATTCTGGAACTTTCCCACCCATTTATCATAAATACTCGCATATACACTTATCTAATTGATGACTTCTTCTAAAGGAAAATTACCTTCGCTGCAACCATTTTTTAATAGTTACTATGATCTAGTGTGTTTATTCCGTCATAATTCTACTGCCAATTATAATAATTTGCTTTATTTCAAGGCAGTATTCTTAGCATTTGGTACAACATTGCATCTAATTTACTCAATAACAAGAGCAGAAACAAAAGCAAAAACTAACATAACAGGGTATAGTTAACCAAAATTGATAATAGCAACTTTCTGGCAATAGCAGTTACAGTCAAGTCGAAAATAAACAGAAAGTGTAAAATGATAATGATAATAATAATAATGTTAGTAACTAAAATTATAAGTGAAATGAAATAGTGTCACAATAAATTACAAAGAGAAGAATATGAAAGCGTCATTCATTTTGTTAATTGCATAATAAGTTGTAAGTTTCACGATTAAAACTTTCTCTGTCACATATAACACGGGTCAAACAAAGTATCACTGAGTTTCTGTACTTGGTTGTGCGAACGAGCATATAACCTTTTATAATGACTTCTTCTATTTCCACCTGATGAGATGCAAGGTGGAGAGAGTCGGGAATAGAAAAGGAGGGTGTTGAGAGTCAGACAGTATGGATTCAGACCACATTTCATATGAGTTCGGGTGACTGCTGACTGCAGCAGTAACAAGCTGTTTGACTTAGTGACACACTACCTGCCTTACTAACAACCCTTAATACTGTTCTCAATATGACATAGTCCTTTTTAAGTAGCCCAGAGGTAACTAAGTTGTGGGGAGCAATAAAGAACGATAGGTAAGATGCTAGAAGAAACAAATTGTAAAAATGGAGGTTGAGTGATTCCTGATTATCTTAACTTCTTAATGTAGAGGATTGGACGGAGCATTTTCTTACAATTCGACAAGATATATCCTGAATTCAGAAAAAGGGTTAGTCATTCAGGAATATCAACAATGAAATTAGTTGATATTACTGTTTCAAAGAAAGATAGTATTTTTTTCAAAAGAATGTTAATTAAACAAATAATATTCTTTTTGATAACCCCTTCTGCATCAGGTTCTACCGTTACCAAACTGCTACAGAAACTTCAACGCACAAATATATTTTTAAAAAATCTCCCCCTATGTCAGTAAAAATAGTGTTGGTGAAATGTTTAAGTTATAGGACATAAAAACTAAGTAGTACCAAGGAAAATCTAAGACAGGAAGTGATACATATAAGAGAAACCTTGAAACTTAATAATTACCCTGACAAATTAATCAGGAAATATGTAGGAAAATTTAAAAATAAGATAAATGATACTAGTAGTGATAATAATAATAATAATATTAATAATGACAAGGATAATGACAACATCCACAATAAAGAATATAGATCATCAGTAGTACTTCCATACAAAGAAGGAACCTCAGAAGCCTTATGTAGGATTCTTAACAAGGTAGGAAGGAATATTAGTGGCATTCAATCACCTACAAACTCAATTGGAAACATGATTTGTTGGTGTAGAGATCCTGCAGAGCCAATTACGCAAAGCAATTTAGTTTATCTAATACCCTGCAATGATTGTCAGGTCAAATACATAGGTCAAACTAGTAGATCAGGGGCAGTCAGACTAGCTGAACATAAAAATCTAGCAAAATCTAGATTGGCTGACCCGAAAAAGGTAAGAAATCTGGAGAGTAGTTAAGCTATAGTAGCACTACATGCAATTACACAACCATACAATAGGATAGGCTAAGATGACAGTTTTAAAATCTAATGTAACAGGATGGAGGGAAAGATTGATAACAGAAGCTTTGTTTATCGAATCAACTGCAAATACATGTAACAGGAATGAGTCAACATCTCCATCAGATATCTGGAAAATTCTACTACTCCTACGACAAGTAGGAGAGAACAAAGAGAACTATAAAACCCAAGTTTCGAAGTCGTGTGATTATAATTGATACTATGATTATGAACAATAGATAAATTGTGTAAATTGCAAATACTAATACTGTTTCACTGACTGTGTGATACATCTTATAAACAAACCAATATGGAATAAATTTTAACCACAATGGAATTGTACATTGACTATAGATTGAACTGTTAAGATTACAGGGTCCAATATTTGTGTTCAAAGATCAATGGATTTGTGCGTGTGAGAAGCATTCAGCAGGCAGGCTCTACCCAAATTAATGAAAATACGTTAAATCTTGATTTCAGCACCAGGCAAATTATTTATCGGCGGGTAAAAATTCAAAACGAAATTATTTGTACTAGAGTTACGTTATCCACTATTGATAGAATTGCTTCACTTCTGATCACAGACTGCTATCAGTTAGAGAACCAATGAAAACCAGAGAGTACAGGACAGTTGTTTTGTCCTCTTTTGGGACTTAAAAGCAATCCTCCTTTGCTGCGTTTTGAACCTTGGATCTTTCGGTCACAAGGCTAGCTGGTGACAGCGCTAAAATCATGAATAGATAGAACTTAGAATTCACAGCCTGTTGAGTTAGATACCAGTGTATGGATGGCCGACCAGGTTTTCTAGTAACTGTAACGCCCTGGGCTCGAAACCCAGTGTGTGAGTTCTGCTGGTGAGTCCCAAAAGAGGGAAAGACAACTATCCACTACCCCCTGATTCTCAGTGGCTCTCTATCTGATATCACTCCTGGATCAAACCTAAGACAAGTCAAATCCCTACGAACAAACCCTTGAAAGTTGGTGGATTTGTCGGGGTAATAGAAGTTATCAGCAATAAAAAGTGCAACGGTAGATTAAATAATTAGCCTAAGACTTTCATCATTCAACAGTGTGTGCTGATCCCCACGGCTTAAGTCGACGGGTTCAGCTAAAGGTACGCTACCACTCACCCACATCACTTGGGCTGAAGTCCGATTGTTCTTGCAAGCAGTCTAGTTAGCTAAGCGAACGTTTCTGATCCAGAAATATATTTTACATTTTGCATCATCAGCTTATCTACGTTTGGCTTCCTAATGGTTCTCTGATCATGGACAAAATGCAGATTAGGTGTTGTAGGATACATACTCGTCGATGTCCTTTCTTTAATTCCTCAGCCTTCTCAATGAAATGTGTGTCTTCGAACTAGAGTTTTGGAGCCTCAGTAGCACTGCTGTTTTCTTTACGGGATGTAGTTGCTAGCATCAAGTCCAACCTTCCCTCTACAGGGCTTTCTACTGACTGAGCGAGGTAGGGGAGTGCGTTGGCCTGGGATCAAGCCCCGAACCACTTGTTTGGTTAGCCATTATCTTACCACTGAATCACTCACCCGGATAATTAACGTATGTGCGTACCACGCCCATTTGTAGATATCCATTCCTTCCCTCAGCAAAAACAATTTTATGCTCGCATTCATTAAAATCGGAAGAGCCTTCATTGTAGAGAGTGTCACTGTATTTCGTTTGTGCATGATGGACCGACTCAGATTTTCATACTGTAGTATCCAAAAATAATAAAAGAATTCTTATTTGATTTCAACACTTAGTTAAATTGTCTATCCATTAGATTAGATTCTATATACTAAATGAAGTCAAACTTAATCATAAATATATTCTTACCTTTGGTGGAGAATCAGTAGTTAACTGGGTTAAAATTACTATGTAGAATGCAACTAAATTCAAATGCTTGAATAAATTTTTGAAGATTCTGTAATAGTTATTAACCATGCCTGTCCTGTCCATTATATTAGGAGGAAATAAAAGGGTAGTAAATTTGTTTTGTTGGTAACTTAAATACTGAACCTATAATACACTTCACCAGAACTTCGCAAGCATATTTTGGTTTTGGGGCAGCAGCACGTGCAAAACACAGCCTTCAGGCACATTGGGAAAAGTGAAGAACTTGTAGGGCTTACGTGTACTTAAGTGGCGGACGTTTGAGTGCACTTCAACATTTTACCAACCACTCATTCCATTTAACATTCTGTCATTTTATTTCTGTACGCGCGCCCCTTGAATACGACGTGCATTTTCCTTTCTAACCGGAAAATATCTATTATGTGAATTATCCGATTGGGAAGCCTGACCTTCCTAGCCAGTGGGTCAAATTTAACCATTACTTCACATTACATCTCTGTGTGGCAAGTCCAGCTGTCTCGAACTACTGCCAGAGCCTCAGGTGCTAAATCTGTGGCAGCACCTTCCTCACTTTTTCAGATAAACAGGACCTGTTGGTCAGCAACGTGATTAATGTGAAACCAGGTAACCTAAAAGTTCCAGTTAAAGTCGAAAACCTTTTATTTCTCAAATCTTATACTTTATCAATCTATTTGTTCTTGTTCTATCGGTCGGATACTGTTGCTATCTTTTATTCACATATAAACATAATTTACAGTGATTGTTAATATGGTTATAATAATAACAGTATATTCTCATTTTTTACATGAGGGACACCAGTTTACAGGCATCATCAATATGATAAATTACATATACGATTAGTAAGCATATTTAATAATAGTAATTTAATAAAATACATTTTTTCCTACCTGTGTAGGACACACCAATTGTACAGGCATGGATAAGTATTATTTAAATTACATAAATTTGGTTCATGGTAAAATTATAAGGTTGCAGTCATTTTGTCTATGGGAACAATATGATAACTAGTCATTCAATGGAACACATCAAGAAATATAGAAATATTGTCTTCGCATTAACAAAAATACCCAAGTATGTTTTGGATGGATTACAAATACTTGGGAAAAAAATAAAGCTTGAAGTAATTCCCTCATATAACTTTGGTGTGTACGGCATCGAGTCTTATTCTTGATTTATATGCAAATTTGATAATAATTTAAAATAAGTAATACACTCGTATACTTTTGTCAGCATTTTCATCGTAACATCACAAGTGAATAGTACTCAAGGTAGACTAATAATAATGACAGTTTATATTTTCTTATAAACGGGTGTTTTCAAGAAATGCAAGCTATTTTTGCAGACAAGATCAGTTATGTTGTAAGTTACAATCGTGAAGTATTATATTATTATTGTTGAAACTAGCCTCTTAAAGAGCACTAAGACACTGTATTCTGTCATCACAAGGGCTTCAGCTGCAGGAGGCAATTAACAGGAGGGAAATTAACCCCATCTCGCTTACCGATTCCAAAGACTTATGTGCATATCCATGATGCATACCTTGGACTCAGGAAGGGTGCAACACAGGAATTAAGAGTGGCAAGGGTCATTTCAGACTAATCTAACCAAAAGACTCCTGCCGAGCCAGCTTTCACCGCATTATATCGAAGAGAAAACCAACCGACCAGGGGGCATATGTTTTAGTTCATCCAAACGGTTAATATCTCACTAGTTTGGAAATAGCTGAAATGTTTAGTTTAGCCTCCGTCAAGAGGTTAAGGCAGCAACTGGAGTATCACCCACATAGACAAAAGGTAGCACTACTATTTTGCAGAAAGAAAACCTACTGGTTACTCTTCAAATGAACCCCGCATTGATATTTAGGGAAGCCACAGAGACTCACATCTGGAAAGTCCCCAGGTTGTGACGACATCAAACCATTCGAGTTGAAACCGTGCGCAGAAGCTCTATTTTGGACCTTATGTGAACTGTTCCAAAACTCAGAGTATTCAAGGAAACTACCAAGGGAATGAAGAAGAGCCATTCTCTCTCATTTTTCAAGGATGGCGTTGTGCAAAATGGACCAGTAGCATTACTTCGTAGTACAAAAGTCCTGGAGAGTCTAACTGATGATAACATCGGGTAACAACCCGATAGGACCTATAGACTACATGAAGCACAACATGGTCTCAGGAAAGGCGGATAATGTGCAAAAATACCCACTGTCTCCTGAAAATGATTGGATTTCAAGCTGGGATATGAATGTTCCAGACCGTGTGATCTTCCTAGACTTTGAGATGGCATTTAACAAGGTTCACCATAACTTCTTCCACACAATATAAGTCAGGCAGACATAGGTGGGCATCTTCTGTCATGGTTGGAGGACTGCTTCGATGAAAGGAAATTCTGCACTAAGATCAGTAGTGTCCAACCATCCTGGCCTAGATTGTCATCAGGAGTATCGCGGGATTCTCCCATGTGGCCAATGATGTTATGGTCTTTACCAATGAACTACCATGCCGTCTAAGCTACCCGACTCTTCTATACGCTGAAGACGTACAGATTTGGAAAGCAGTGAAGTGTCCAGCAGACTCAGATAGGCTGCATGCAGACCTAAAGATTCTGGAAGACTGTGAGGTAATCAATAGTATGACTTTCAGGCTGAAAAAGTACAAAGTTGTGCGGCAATTCACCTGTAGGCTGCAGAACGTAAGTTACACCCTATGCAGCAAAAAATGTCCTGCACAGCGTTAGAGCGCGGCTTAGGTTTATTTCTAATGGATGAATGGATATGAAAGTGAATTGCACGGGCTATGTAGCGACGGCATATGCGGTCATACACTTCACACAAGGACAGTTAGCTGCAATGACTCCTGAGCCCTTTCTAAGGCTGTACAATAAATACGCAAAAATCACGCCTTGAAGTGCACAATATCACTGCACCCACACTACTTAGAAGAGACGCGAACCTTCTGGGAAAGTTCAAAGACGAGAGACAAAGAAGCGTGGCGGTACTCCGAAATAAACCGAATGATGAAAGGCTAAAGAAATTAGGCCTATTCACACTTAGCTAACGTCGGTTTAGAGGGGACCTGATTACTGCCTATAGGAAACGAACGACCAGAATCACCTAAACAAAGGCGTTCTGCCATTAAGTACATATAAGCTTTCTCGTAGCAATCCACGAAGGATAGCTCACCAGAGGGCAAGACTCGGGTGCGCTCCCACTTCTCCCATACCTTTCCGTACATCTACATATTTGCATCCAATACATCATGTTTTCATTTTAACAAAATATGATCACAAATCGTATCAAACACAGTAGTGAATTCATTAAACGTTTTAAACTATATAACTTTCATGCATCATGGTGGTTGGCAACGTGCTCTCAAACGCACACCTTTACATCGCACAACTATTCCTGTTATTGTCAGTTCAAACTGCCGTTCACTTCCCAACAAAATTATGCATCTCCAGTGTCTCTTATCATCCGATACTTATCACAATACGGCGATAGTTGCATTACAAGGAACATGGCTCCATGATCCTTATGATGACAACCTGGTTTCTATAAATGGTTTTACATTGTTTAGACAAGATCGACTATGCTCTAGAAAGAAAAGAGGTGGTGGCGTCGCAACTTTCATTCATTCTCAGTGGTCAACTTTCTCTAGTGACTTTATTGATTGTATTACAGTCAAATGTCGTCCGAAATACTTATCCAAGTTTAAATACGTCTTCATCTCAAACATTTATGTTACTCCTGGCTGTTCAGCCTCGGATCTATCTGACTTTGCCGATCAATTCACAGCATTCGCTGTTACACATCTCGAAAACTCTTTATCAGTTGTCACAGGAGACTTCAATATCTGCGATTGTTCTTTTCTTGAATCATTAGGTCATGTCAATATTGTTAAATTTCCAACTCGACTTGATAAAACACTGGATCTAGTATTTGTTAATGATGCGGAAATATATGAAGCACACAGACGTGCTCGTATAATGAACTCTGACCATTATGTTGTCCTCATCTCGCTTTTTGCGGGAAACTAAATTACCCAGTTCATTGGCGTCCCCCTCGCAAATCGTAGTCGATTGCATCTGCCTGCTGTACACCGGTGTGGACGAGGCTTGATCTACAAGTCCCTGGTACGCCTCATCTTCGTGCCAGTCTTTCCATTACTGTCACTGGAGAGCACACTGGATATACTTGGCTGGAAACAGACCGTCACAACCCCAACAAGAGGTAATAACGTACTAGACTTAATCTTCTGCCACAATATAAGTCCCCTTTCTACCCTAATAGGTTCTGAGTTTCCAGGGTGTGACCACAAAACAGTGCTGTGTGCACTGCCACTTCCGTCAAGTAGCAATGCAGCCCATAACCCTACTTCACAACAAGTAACATACAGGAACTACAGTAAGGCAGACTGGACTCTAGTGAAATCAATGCTAAGATCCTCAGAATGGAGAGAGTACTTCTATACTGATAGCCTCTCGAAAGCTCTAGACATCTTTTACTATAACTCCAACACATGCTTAGATGCTGTCATCCCACTTCAAACACTAAAGTTTTCCCCACATAGAAAGACATTCATAAAGCCAAAGGATCGTAGGAAACTGAAGAGACTGTCAACAAGTTACTTCAGACGACACGACTTTAGTACCCTAGGGTCAATACTTAGTACTCTTAGTATAAGAATAAAACTTGGGCACTGTGGTAGAGTGTAATTCCATTATGGGTAAATTTTATTTTGATAGAGTCTCACAGTGTTATACAGTAATATTTACTGATGACGTTTCGAGCACAATTTATTGCTCATAATCATATCAAGTTAATCACACGACTTCCTAAATTCATTTATATAGTTCCATTGTTTTTCACTTGATTTGATTGGTAGTATTATTTTCCATATTTCAGGTATGAGTGATGATTCATTTCTATTGCATGTGTTGGGTGTAGATTCGATGAACAAAGATTCAGTAATCAACCTCTCTCTCCACCTACCTAGATTACTTTTTAGAATTTTAACCCTCTCCCACCCTATTGTGTGGTTGTGTGTTAATGCATGCATTGCAATTGCCGAGCTTTTTTCTAAATTACTTATCTTCTCTGGTTGA